>CM036938.1:81612906-82212906 GCA_020800305.1 Porphyrio hochstetteri | reverse complement strand
AAGAAACTGAGCAAAGGTATCTGTGAGCTGGGGATGGAGATTAAGGTGGAGATAAGAAACAGCAGCGCTGTTGTGAAGGGAGCTTTTCCAAGTCTTCCAGGCCTCTCCACGCATCTGTATTATACCTCACAACAAACTGCATCTCCCAAATCATGCAGACGCGAGGAGGTGGGTAACAAATGGAGTTGCAGCTCTTTTGTGGTGCAGAAGCAAGAGGGCAGCCTGGGAGGAGAGCAGTGCTTCCCAGTGAGCTCACCTGGGACAGCTGGATGTGCAACAGCAGGAGAAATGCAGCTCCAGAAGGGTAATCATCTCAGCAGGTATTGGCACTTCTCTCAGCATGGCCTTTTGGTGCCCTTTTCTTTTCCTGGTGCCTACTGTGCTGGGTTCCAGTAACACATCTGAGACAGCCACATTTTAATGAGGCTCCTTTTGTACCTTCCACTCCCTGATACAACCCCACTGCCCCATCACCATTTGTTACTATGGAAATGGCTCCACAGAGCAGAGACAACTCGAGAGGCGGGCTTCTTCCAGGAACAAATCTACCTTTTGCGAGTGGCTCTTTAGAGGAAGAGAATGGCTCAGAGCCACCACCAGTGGCTAATGGATCCGGGAAACAATGGGGAGAGCTGCTCTCCACTGGCACCAGTGAAAGCTTTAAGCATCCTGCCAGTGTCTGTGCCACTCTGGGGCATTGTGGCTTGCTGCACGGGACACGGTGCTCTGCTCCACGACATCTCAATTAGTCCCCAGTGTGTGCCTCCCCAGCAAGCTGTCAGAGCTGCACTTGGCCAGCCAGCATTTAGCTGCTGCAATGCTGGGACTGCCAGAGGGGCAAAGGAAGGGATGTAGCTGTATATTTTTGGAAGCAATGCAGCAGCTTAGCTGCATAATATCAGGAGTTAAAATACGGATTTCCTGTAAAATTCCCTGTAAAATACAGATTATCTATCTTCTGCAGGTAATCCCAGATCACCACCTCTTCCTCTATGCTGAACTGTTGGCCCTTCTGCTCCAGGGCTTGTGTGAGCCCTGTAACAGAGCTGAGTTTGTCTGATGAAATGCCAGTTCAAGGTTTGCAACAATCCCTCTCACAGGAAAGCCTTGAAAGAACTGACAAGGGCGCAATGTTCTAGAGGCAAAAAGCACCTTACAGTGAAGACCTTCCCATGCCTTCCCCTTAGGCTCAACCTAAACCCAGCTTGCCCCAGCACTTCCCACCAAGGCAGATGTTTCCTTTGAACATGCAGCCTATGCTTGCTGAGTCAAGCAGCACCGAGGTGACAAAGCCCAGGTGACTTCTTCTAGGGAAGAGTGGCCATGCACTATGTGAGCTTGAAGGGAGACTGGAAAAAGAAGAGCCCCGGCAAAAAAATGCAGGTGACTACATGGATGCTGAAACTAAGAGCACGAAACTGCTGTGGGAATATCCCAAATGAGCCCTTCAATCTCTTCCATCCTCTCAGCATTCCCTATCCCAGTTGTACGCCTGAATTCCTTATTCCTACTAGAGGGGGATGATGCTGTTGGGCCACCAGATCTTCTTACACGTTCCTTGTGGCAGCATGCAGATTGATAAGCCCATTGCATGAGAACCAGCTGCCAAATTACTGGGAAACACACCCCTGCCAAACACCTTCCCCCAAAGCTGTTTCATCTCGCTGCTAACCTCCACCCTGCAGCCTTCTGGCACACGCAAAACATCAGAGGCTGGTAAACAGAGGAGCAGTACTTTGAAAGTATGCATAAATTTTCTCTAGCATGCCTTCTGCACCTTGCTTGCACAGCTATCCTGTCAGTGGTGCCTGTCACACTCTTGGCAACATCCATGCAGGCTGTGACACCATCTCTGGCAGGCCAGCTTCTCTGTGCTGCAGAAGGGAATGGGCATCAAGAGGGGATGCAACCTTCCTACCCGTGCCACCACCACCAAGGGACCCCAGGCCCCATTTCTGTGCTCTAGCAGCCTAGCAGACTCACTGCAACAGTATTTGGCTGTGGTGCCAGTTCAGGGACATGGTGTTCTTGGTGTGCTCATCTGAAAGCCTGCTTCTGCTCCCTGCTGCTACCAGCACTCTACTGAGACAGATTAACTCGGACAACTGGGATCTGCCCTAGGCCAAGACAGCACTTGGCAACCTTTCTAGTTGCTGCTTGTTTTCCTTTTTCTGTCATTCCATCTGGTGCCCAGCTGGGTCCTTCCTTTCTTCAAAAGCATCTTCATCTCTCTGTTGAGTCACACACAGGGGGCTGCACTTTTCAAGCCTCCACCATGCTGCTGCAGAGCCCACAGGCCAGGCCAGGAGAGGAAAGGATTCCGCTCGGGACTGTGAACCCCTGTGTCAGGCAGCACACTGATGAGCAGAGAGGGGCCTCCTTTTGGGAAAGGAGTTGGAGAGACAAACCAGAGGCAGCTGAGTCCATCCTGTCCATGGGGGAGGATTCCAAAGTCCCATTCAAAGTCCAAGCAGCAGGTGTGGTGGCCTGCAAGGCCTCTGCAAGCAATACAGCCAGAACAGCATAGCAGACCCAGCGGCCAAGAGTACGTGTTGGGGGTAGACATGCAACAAAGTCAGATATAATCCAGCAGCTCTTCCAAGGATTTGCTTCAAGATATGTCTGATAAAAAACCACATGAACCTATGGGATAGTTGCCTGGGCATCAGCCTCCTTTCAGCCAAAGTTTACTTACAACCACCAGAAAAGCAGACTAGATCATGCTATCTAAAGACCTTCCTCAACTGCAGGAGGATGTTTCTTCTCACACAGACATCTGGAAATAGGGTATTTGCAGACCAGAGAGACAGAGTTGAGTGCTGAGACCCTGGAGTCCAAAGCCAGCTCACACTAAAGGGCAAATTTAACATCTGATAAAAGGAAAGGACTCGCTTAAGCTCAGGTAATTTGGTGACTGAAATTACGTAAAATCCTGACAAAAAGCTAGTCTGGCTTTAGGAGGCATCAAATGCAAATTCCTTTGTGGAGGCACAAGCACCAATATCCTTAAATCCTATTTGCATGGTAATTTAGATGGACAGCAGTGCAGCGTTTCATACTCCATGTTGCTAGTCCCCTGGGTAGTCTGTACAGCTTTGGACTGAAAATGGGGCCTGTGAAGACAGTCTGGGGTGACACAAAGGCCGGAACAAGGAATGATATGCTTTCCTACATGCAATCTGCATTTAGGAGAGTGCTCAGCAGCTCTGCAAGTTTTAGGGCTTCATAATGCTGTGCCAGAGAGTCAGGGTCCATGCTCTTTGCTTTTGCCTTCTCCAGGCCATGGAAGCAGAGAGTGGTCTAAGGACAGCAGTGCCAGAACAGCCACGTATCTATACACCTTCCCGGGAAGTCACCACAGTGTAACCTCCAATGAAGGCACAAGGAAAACCTTCTGGCTGAAGCAGAGGTCTGAACACGAGGCCAGAGAGGGGGAGGCAGCCCCATACTGTCGGGCTGTCCACCATATTCCATAATAAGCCAACAAACATGCTTCATGGTCATAACCTGCTTAAAGGGCTGCGGTTCAGAAGGGTTAGTGTTCAGTTTTCTACAATAGCCACATGTGCATTGCCTTAATCCATTCAGCCTTCCTGATACTGACCCTACACAGGTAACGACTTTTCCCCACCCTTTCTATTTTAATCCCCTAATAGAATATATGAACACAAAGCATAGAGAGGAGAAGCCAAAAAATTGCCATTTTATGGTCCCATACTGTCATGCCAAACCAGCAATTTGTGCAACTAACTCCTGTGCACAGGAAAAAAAAACACTTGGCCTGTGCTTTGGTCTGTATTTGGAGGAAGTACTGGGCGTAACATTGAAAGTCATCTCCCTCCTGCCCTCAAGGATTGTGCCAGAAGCAGATGCACATCACACAGTGCAGAGGGCTGAGGGCAGTTGCAGTGGCTGAGGAATGCCTCAGGGCACAGGGCAGGCAAAAAACAGCAATAGGAGCAATAAAAGGACTTAGTTGTGGTGTCATGGGGCAATGGGTATCAGGGAGTTTGTCCTTCAGAGGGGAGGAGTTAACCCTGGGAGATACAGTGTCAGCAAGCCTTATTCTGTCTTAGACTGAACAGGTGGCAGGATGACAGGGACCTGCAGCCCTCCACTGCTGAGCAGTGTAAACAGATGGCTTGTTGCTCCAGCAGGCACACTGAAATGCTCCCAGCTCCTGAGCAAGGGCTGTGGGAAAGGCTGAGCGTCTGCAGCCCAGCTGGAAGGCACAGAGACTGACCCAGGAGGATAAATGTGATGAAGACATTGCATGGTACCAATGCTGAACTGCAAAGTCCCTCTTTAGAAGAGTGAAGATTTAAAGAGGCCATGGTGTTTCTTTCTGCTCAGTCTTGATTACATTCCCCATTAATAAACAAACAAACAAAAGACTCCTTAAGAAATGTTTTTTTTCCTTTTTTTCTCTCTGCACAGTGTTGTGAAGAGTTATTCCCCCTCCTCCAGACAACTTGCTAACCTCACCCTGAGCCAGCACTGGAGAGGAAAGCGGGACATGAAGGAAGAAGCAAAGAATTGGAAACCTAATGCTCTGTGCTTCTTCAGAAACGTTTTGGAAATCTTCCCCTATCACCATCACCAGGTGGTGAGAAAGGGAGAGGAATTCACTTGAGGAACACTTCCTAGAGGAGCAGGCAAGTCAGCCAGCACTTCCACACAAGGGGGCAGGGATGCTCAGTCAGGAGCACCACTCAGCCCTCTTTCTATGTGCTGGAGCCAGCATGGCAGCACATGTTTTGCAGGGGGATGGGGTGGGTGGGGGGAGAGAGGGTGAGGTGTGTGGTGGAGTGTGTTTAGTAGTTGCCTGTACCTGCTAGTGAATAATAAAGCCCAGGAATCTTGTGTGTCTGCTCTTTGCTGACACTGTGGATGGTATCGTGCTCTGCACCACACAGAGTGAATCCCCAGGATGTTAAATAAATCTCCTAATCATGAAGAAGACTTCTTAAATGCTTGGCTTACTGCAGATGGGGGAATCTGTCTGTTGGGGTGGGGCTCAGGCTCTGCCTTGTGACTCTAAGGGGAAGCTTTTCCCTTCCCCAGGCCACAAAGCATGTGCTGACCCAAGGCAGGCAGTACTGTTTCCTGGCAGGGCAGGAAAACGCACAGCCCTGCTGGTGGCAAAAGATTACAATACCAAGAATAATGCCAGCCCATCCCTTGCCTGAGCCCCACACAGCCAGAGGAGAGCAGTGTAAGACCAGCCAGGGAGAGGACACGTAGCCTAATTCTAGAAATCATTTTGCATTCCAAACAATCTGGTGGTGAACTGGGAATTCAGTCCTGCAGCCTAATGCAACAGCCTGTTTCCTGACTATTCCAGCACCTAAGAAACACAATCGCTCCTGACATGGGACAACACTATCAGACCAAGCCTGGTTCACAGGCAGGGAGAGATGGGATAAACAGTGGTTCCCTCTCATGGTTTTATTTTCAGCTGAAAACTCTGAGGTCAGACGCCACCCCACAGATGCCTTTAGTGATAACCAATCTCTTCCACAGGCACCAAGAGATGCTTGTGGTGTCAAGCACTGTAAAAATGTGCTTTCTTCAACTAGCTTTGCTGGCACTGACCTTCAGACTGCACAGCTCTGGTCCTGTCTCATGCAGGACAGTTTTTTTTCTTAGCTGAACAAAGTTTGAGATTTTGGGAAGCAGGTGTGTCTCGTGGGGATTATGTATAGGTTGAAGGCAGTATACCTGCCTGGACTATGCTGAGGAGTGTGGTGTTCTTGGGCAAGGACTGAACCCCTGAAGAACACACACAGATTGCAGGTCGAATCTAGTGTGTTTGGCAATGGTTCCATGTGGAGGTAAGGGTAGATTGCACTGGTTATGTGACACGACAGCTCTAGCTAGCGCTGACTCACAGTGAAATGCTACCTATTTGTCCTCTTCACAAGTGAATGAATTGTATCATGCAAGTCCTGGCTAGCACTGGCATAAGGAAGGATGCCCTGCTCCATCCCATTCCTGTGCCCCAGTTACAGGATCATTTTGGTTATGCAAACGAAACAGGTTTAGTGAATGAATTAAGAACTAACCTCCTCTCACTGGTAAAACCTCCTGACACCTCAGGCTCACCCCTGATCTTGTAGATGGACTGGTTTTGGTGGGCAGGATTACCTGCAGTCCTATCTGACCCTTCCCATTCTGGAACAGACACCTTAAAAAAAATATCCCCAGTGCCTATGCAAACCAAAGAGGTACCTGGACCCCTCTGCATTCGCTTTCCAGACCAGTCAGTTCTGCCAGGCATTGCCTGCCCCTTTGAGCAACTTCTCTTTTGTTTAACCATAGTTTAAAATAACCTAACCACTCATAAAATGAATTTTTTGGTTTCTCCTGGCTCCATGAACACAAAGAGGTGCACGTCCTACCATAGGAGGAAGCAATGGCTGTTAAGTTTTACAGTTATAGTGGAAAGCACTGATCACAGCCTGCCGGCCTCACTACTGGATGTGACAGGCGGTGGAGGAGGTGGCTTGGCAACACATGCAGGTAGGGTTGACCGATTTAGGGGGGATTAGGTCGAGGTCCTCGTCATCTGGGATCTCATCTAATCGGTACCCATCCTTTAGCAGCTGGATGTTCAAGTCTTGGTTGATCTGCTACAGACAAAGAGACAAACAGTCAAACACTTGAGACTTCCTATTTCTGAATGGCTGGAAGATGAAGGAGGCCCCTTACTCTGGAATATATTTCCCCATCATTAGCAGCCACCCCAACAATGAAAGAGTCACAGTTTTTGACCACAGGTGAGGGTTGCCTGCTCTTGTAGCTTCTTGCAGAACAGGAACATCTAGAGTGAGATATTCCTGAGTAGCAGGTAGATACACTGTTTTTTTCTGGAATAACCTTTCCATGAAGACAAGCCCACATTTAAAGTAATAAAATAATAATATTAATAAACCAGCTGGCAGCTGGGTAGTCCATCTTGTCAGTCTGGAGCACACTATAGCATCTGAAAGGTGGTAAAGCCTCCTGGCTCTTTGTAAACTGTTTAACCAGATCTGGGAGAACATCGCTTCATAATGGCCCAGAGACAGCCCACATCATTTGACCTGGACTCTTGTTCTTGGCCATTTCTCTGTGTTTTGCCCAAGGAAGGGATACATGGGGGAAAAGTTCCCAGTAGCTGGTGTGCAGAATGGATGCTTGGCACCCTGGATGTAAAATCAGATCCCACAGAAGCCGCAGCCAGAGGCTTAACAACCATTTCAGGAGAGATCTTGGGAATATATTCAGAAACAATGCAGAGTGATTTACAAACATGAGCTTCCTGACTTTTCTCTTTGAAAGGGCAAGAGTTCATACCTACAAGCCCTCCCTGGAATTTCTGCCTGCTCTAAATAAACACGTGCTGGGTGACCTTGACTGGCCCAAGGACTGGAAATGGCAGCACAGCCTCAGATCCTTTACTTGTGTCCTTGGCAAGCACGCAGCTGCTGAGCTGGCAGGACACACGAGGTGATGTTTTTGCACCACATGGGCCAACACTGCAGGACTAAGCAGAACTGGGAAAAGCTTGAGTGAAGCCAAAGGTAGCTGTGAAAACAGCCAATGGGAAGATCTCTGTGCCACGGCAGCGCGGGGATGGAGCCAACTGGATCACCAGGGAAGAAAGAAACATGACACAGTTTGTGCCATGGCTCCTTCCAGACTCAGAGACTACACTACTGGTAAATTCATTGTGTAGCCATTTCCAGCAGTACAAGGCCACTCTAAGCTGTGTCTGGATGCCCAACTATCAGCATTCACAGCAAGGATGGGAAGAGAGAGTATAACTCACCTCAGCTGATGAGTATCCCGAGGAGGAATATCTGGACATGTCAAAGTCATCATCACTGCAGGGAAGGACAACATATAGCAAATAAAGAAACAGTTAGAGACCTGTATTCCCTGGTTCGCCCCATCTTTGTGCCATGAAGCTGTCCTTGAGGAACACAGAAGTTATGCCAAGCAAGCCTGGTGACCCGTTTTCATATGCTACCCTCAGATCTTTCCACCACTGTGCTTTTTACTCATGTCTTTCCCTGTTTACACACACAGACCAGTTACTGCACAGGAAGGGAGAGTGCCAAGAGGCCCACAGGAGTGGTTTCAGCAGGAGTTATCTTCAGCACACTGTCATGAAAACCCGCTGGCACCGTGATGTACATCATCCCACTAACACTCTACGTACCTGTCCGTATCCAGGGCTACCAGCGGCTTCTCATCCGGACTCTGGTCTAGTGACGAATACCCCTTATTGGGAACAACGAGCCTGAAACAATCAAATGTTCTCTGTTAGCTGCACAACGAAGCTCAGTGCCACACACGGTCTAGGGCAAAGCTAAATGCTGCTCAGGCTCTCCCCGTTTCACTACCCTCCCTTACAGCAAAGACATTTAAAGGGGTGCAGTTCACAGCTCTGTCTCTGGGTAGCTCAGAGCAGTTGCACAGGGATGAACACAGGACTTACTGAGGGGACACACTCCTCCTTGGAAGAAAAACACATTGGGACACACTGTGCTTCATTCTGGTGAACCTGTTGGGCTGGCACTACTGGTCATATCACACTGCTCAATTTAGTGTTGCCTGGGATTTTTTCCCCCCAGAAAAGAGTAGTACATGACTGTAACAATAAGCAAACAGGAGAAGAAGGCTGGGGGAAGCAGAGGCTCACAGCACTCCTACTGTTCCACTTTGAAAACTGGTGACATGGTCTTTCTGTTTGCATCCCTACCCTGTCCTGCCCAACACAGCACTGCTGAGGTCTCAGTCCTTAACTTAGTAATATGAGAAGTACAAGCTAGTGGGCACAGTGTAAATGCCCAGCCAGCCTAACACTTTTTAAATCCCAAAATCCACCTAATCAGAAAGTGCTACAAAGGCTGACGACGACTTTGCACCTTTAATTACCTGCCAGAGCTGGTGGAATGGAATACAGGCTTCAGTGCTTGTAGGATTTGGAAAATGTGTTAGTACAAGGGTACCCAGCTCACAACAGAGCTCTTTCATCCACAAAATTACACAAAGACTTTGGTTGATATTTAAAGTAAGATCAACCAAACCTGAGGAAAAATGGAATACAATTTTTATGTTCAGCAGCTGGGAACCTTAAGACTGATGAAAATTTCCTTGTTTGGGTTTTATTCCACATGAAGAACTGGTCTTTAACAGAACAGAAGGATTCACAATGATGTTGCACGAAGAGTTTGGGAAGCATAAATCTACAGATGATAATCCTTGTCATCCACACCCCAACTGCTAACTACCTGAAATGTTCCTCTACTTCTGCTCTGAAAATTTAAGGAAGCTATTACAATTTTAGCAATACAAAGGCCTGCCAGGCACTGAAGATGCACAGGCTGAGGGAGAGCAAGATATATCAAATGTTATCTCAAAGACCTATAAGGGTTCATGGGTAGTTGTATTTTCTTACTGTGTTCACTGAAACGCAAGATTAAAGAAATTGATTCTAAAATTGATGTAGAATTTCCAACCCACTGCACCGGGGGACTGGAGAAAATGGGATCCACTTGCAAAATTCAGTATCCTTTCTCCTAGCACTGGGATGGTCCTTCTGCTCCTGAAGCATGAAGGAAGGAAGTCAAGAAGCAAAGATGCCTGGAACTGAAGCTGTGACCTCACAGCAGCAGCTTGCCCACACAGGTACCAGAAACACTGACTTCCACTCTTGCCCTCCAGTTTTCAAGGCACTGCTCTATATATACTGACTGATGGTTGTTAGTGTATCACAAGTGCACAAAGCACTATCAGGGGATCTAGGAGAAGAACCCTTGTGATGCTATTTACTTGATTAAAAACACCAAAACATACCACTGTATCTATATTGAAAAATGTCTTTTTTCTTATTAACACAGAACTTCAATTTTTCTGCAGCAGACAAGATCAGTGATAAAGTCTCTGCCCCTAATCTAAGTTGTTCCCTCACATCCTGATTGTCCTTATTTTTGCTACCCACTGTCCTTGGAACAAAGCTGGGTAGCAGTTGTAGCTGCTTTCATCCAAGTATGG
The DNA here is from genome assembly GCA_020800305.1 of Porphyrio hochstetteri. Taxonomy (NCBI): domain Eukaryota; kingdom Metazoa; phylum Chordata; class Aves; order Gruiformes; family Rallidae; genus Porphyrio; species Porphyrio hochstetteri. Next base: position 82,202,862 of record CM036938.1, on the reverse strand, counting down.
GGGTTTTTTTTTCCTCACCTAACATAAAATATGAGTTCTGGTTACCCTCAGAGTGGAATGCAGGATCTGGTTGTGCCCAGGTGGTGTGGATGGTGGTGTGGGCTCTACTTGTGCTTGTACCAAGTGTGCCAGCATCCCCTCCAACCCTGTCCACATTCAGTTTGCTCTTAGGGAGACTGAGCATGTCATGGATCCAGATCCTTTCCCCACTAAGGCTGGCTGTGCTCCTGCCACAGGAAAAGACCAAATGGTAAAGATGGATGCCAGGAATTCATACAGATTATATGGAATAACAGGAGCCTTGGGGATGGAGGAGGAGGAGGTGCAATAGAGGATATAAGAGGCAGTGTGGTTTGCCTCAATGAACATACTTGATGAGACAGCAGAGCTGTTGAAAAGGAGGAAATGGATTTAGCTTATTCTCCTCCTCTCAAGAGCAGAGGAACCCAACATTTCAGAGTTAAACCACACCCTGGATGTTTCTGCAGTGTGTCCCACTGGAGTATCTCCCATTACACCACAACTGTTACACCATGAGAAGCTGCTTGCAGGGGCTTGTGGCATTTCTGCCCTGTCTGTGGCAAGGCCAGCTGAACCATTCTGAGGGATTCCTAGGGCTGTGCTCATGGTGCAGCTTGGCTCCCAGAAAGCCAAGGGAGATGGGGGATGGAGGGACTTGGGCTGGGGAGACACTGTGCCAGTCAACTCACAGCTGTATGGGAACAATGGAGCTTGGCTACATCCCCTACTAAAACAATGGCTGCAAACATCTGGTTTGCAGATTCCAAGGGATGCCTCTAAAGGCTGTGTGAAAATTACCTAAGAAAAGCAAGTTTACTGCCAGCAGGCTATGCTGGGCTGTGGAAGGGTCTGGACAGTGCTCAAATGTTCACAAATGGAATAAATCTAAGCTGGCTGCTCAAAAACTGTTGTCAATAGGTGTCACTGCTCTGCTCTTCCCCACTCAGATCACTCTCCTTTCCATCAGCAGCTGGGAAACAACCACATCTCCAAGCAGGAGTCACTAATTTCACAGGTGCACACCTGTACTTAGCCTTATTCTCTCCCATACCATCTTCCTGAAGAAATTTCTAAATCTCTCAAGCAGCATATTCACTACCATTCCTCTCTGAAAGCTGGCATGCAGCTTACTGTAAAAGAAACCAAGGCTTTCCAGCTTGTATCTGGAAGACAAGGAGGAACAGTGGGTGTGGAAATTTAATTTGCTGAATTTCTTGCTGCCATAAAGAGCCTGGCTGCTTTCCATGGTCTCAACAACCAAACACAGAGCAGGGAGCAATGCAGCATATTCCACCAACACTGCAGATGCTTACAAATAAAACCTGATGAAGTCCTGGCATGATTTATGTCTATTCAGGTTTTGGGAATTAATGTGAACAAGGAAACTCATCTGTCAGATGTGTTGCATACAGAGACTTTTTGACCTGCAACTCCTGTTCTACTTAATATATGGTAATCCATGCAACTTCCCCAATCATCACTAAATACCCAACATTCATGCAGATTCTTCTGTCACTTCAAGTGAGGTCCCCAGTAAAAACTGTCACCTGTCTAGTAGCATGCAAAGCATGCAATCCCATGGGAATAGGGGGGTTCACACCTCCTGAACACCAGTAAGAAATACATTGGTGCACTGAAGCTTGCATGGGAGAAATAGAAATACTCTGAAAGAAAATATTCAACTATGAACATTGCTGTTTATGGTGGTTTGCAGCACTATCTGATACTGTCACACAGAGATGTACCAAAGCTCTTTACAGAGACAGTGGTGAGGTGCTGGAACAGGCTGCCCAGAGAGGTGGTGGGTGCCCTGTCCCTGGGGGTGTTCAAGGCCAGGTTGGATGGGGCCCTGGGCCACCTTGTGTAGCTCCAGGCCTGAGGTTGGTGTCCCTGCCTGTGGCAGGGGGGTTGGAGCTCTGTGATCCTTGTGGTCCCTTCCAATCCAGAACACTCTATGGTTCTATGAAAGCTGCTCCAGCAAAGCATGACCACGCTGTTCAAAGTGCAGAGGAGCTGTATGGGGAAGCACACAGTGATGGATTACTTACAAGCCTCCGTTATACCCATCAGTATTGGGTGAGGGGTCACAGTAAAAAGAGAGCAGGGGAACTGCTGTGATAAAAGCAGCCAAGGCAGAACTAAGCTCTAAACCAGTCTGTGATACATGAAGTAGCATTGTACTTTTCCTGGTGGATTATGTGTTCACAGAATCCCAGAATCACAGTAGTAGGGGTTGGCAGGGGCCTCTGGAGATAATGTGGCCCCACCCCCTGCTAGAGCAGGATCACCTAGAGCAGGTTGCACAGGATTGTGTCCAGGCAGGTCTTGAATCTCTCCAGAGAAGGAGACTCCACAGTCTCTCCGGGCAGCCTGTCACAGAGCTCTATCACCCTTAGAGTAAGTAAGTTTTTCCCCATATTCAGCTGGAACTCCTTGTGTTCCAGTTTGTGCCCATTGTCCCTTGTCCTGTCACCGGGAACCTGCCCTTTAGAAATTTGTTAAGTGTTGATGAGACGCTCTCTCAGTCATCTTTTCTCCAGGCTGAACAGACCAAGCACTCTCAGCCTTTCCTCATGAGAGAGATGCTCCAGTCCCCTCATCATCCCTGTAGCCCTCCACTGGGCTCCTTCCAGTAGTTCCTGGTCTGCCTTGGAACTGGGGAGCCCAGAGCTGGACATAGAAGTCCAGGTGTGGCCTCATCAGGGCAGAGCAGAGAGTGAGGAGAACTGCCCTCAACACACTGGCCATGCTTTTTTAATGCAGCCCAGGTATCATTGGCCTTCTTGGCCATGAGGACACACTGCTGGTCCACCATGAATCCCAGGTCCTTCTCCACAGAGCTGCTTCTCAGCAGGTCAGCCCCTGACCTGTACTGGTGCCTGGGGTTATTCCTCCCAAGGCACAGGACTCTACATGTGCCCTTATTGAAGCTCATTTGGTTCCTCTTCACCCAGTTGTGTCACCTGTCCAGATCTCACTGAATGGCAGTGCAGCCTCTGGTGTGCTGGCCACTCCTCCCGGTTTGGTATCATCAGCACATCTGCTGAGGGGACGCTCTGTCCCTTGTCCTGGTCACTGATGCATGCTGAACAAGACCCAGCTCTGATCCTTGGGGCACACCACTGGCTACAGGCCTCTGACTGCACTGTGCCACTTACCAACCTCTGAGCTCTGCCATCCAGCCAGTTCTCAACCCACCTCACGTCCCCTCATCCAGCCCACAGCTCCTGAGCTCGCCCAGGGGGATGTTCTGAGAGACGGTGTCAGAAGCCTGGCTGAAGTCATGGTAGACACCACCCACTGCTCTCCCTTCATCCACCCAGCTGGTCATGCCACCACAGAAGGCTGCCAGATTGCTCAGACATGACTTCCCCTAATGAATCCATGTTGACCAGTCACAATAACCTTCTGCCCCCACGTGCTTATTCATAACGCCCAGAATAAGCTCTGGCATGAGGCCACACAGAACATGCACGGCAGCCATATCATACCCCTGACTCTGACCAGGCTGGGCTGTCTGTGCCCCTGTGGGCTGCTCTGCCACCGTTCCTGGGCTCAGCTGTTCTTGCATCACACCAGAGGATGGGGTGCCACACAGCACAATTTGGGCCTGCCAGCTCTGTGAAGGGCCATTGCTGCTCCTGCAGCACATTTCGCAGTAGGTGAAAGGCAATGAACCTTGCCCATCCTGAGGCTATTAGGGCCTCAGCTCAGAGCTGAGTGCTTTTCCAGTCCTTTACCTTGTTCGTGCCATCACGTTCTTCTTGGGCTGCTGGTTAACTGGGCTTCCCATGTTGCCGTTCTTCAGGGAGCCCTTCCGAGCCAGCTCCCTCTGCTTCTCTGTACATGGAATACAAAGGGGAAAAGCAAGATTAGGGCAACAGCCTGGCTGGCCATGATACAGCTGCAGAAGAACAGATTTGACAGTGGCAAAAGGCATAGCAGAAATAATAGCAAAGGACACGAGCTCTCCATCTCCCAAGGAGAGACACCACAAAGGCTGGACGAGCTGTGTCCCATTGCCTCCAAGGTCACCAGGAGCTAAAACTAATGTACCTTCACTCACAGCATCTTGTTGACAATGCCACACTAAGATAGTCATGGAGCTTCTGGGTGAGACCCAGATGGGCAGAAAAAGGGCAGAGACTTTGTCTCTATCTGCACATGGCTGCTGCACAGACCCTACAACCATGCTTTGTGCTGGGCAGTGGAATTCATCCTGCTATCTCTTCTCCTCCTATTGAGGCTGCCACTGAGGGACCCAGTGGGGATAGAAAAGTGTCTCCATCAAAGCAGCACCATCATTTAGTGTTAGTCCAGCCTTGCTTAACACCACCCTGAATGCTGTTTCCCTAGAAAACAACTCACCAGACCAACACACCCTACATCAGACAGTACTGCTGCCTTCTCTGCTTCTCCTCCTGGCAATCTGTGATGTACCCATGTGTACTCCTCTTTTACTTCTGATTGATTCTTGGGAGCTTGCCTTATTTTAATTTTTTAAAAAGTTAAACATTTTTCAGCTGTACTTTTAAACACCACATTGTTTGCTTAAATTTTCAGAGCGTGTTCTACTCGCTGCTGAAAATGTACCTTCAAACACGTACAGTGGGTCGAGCTTTCTTTGTGTATTCAGTACAAGAGGGGATTTAAATTAACTTCTCCTTTAGGAGAGACTATTTCTCATTTAATAACTTGTCACCACAGGATCACAACTAGAATCCAGCTCCTGAAGCTAGGCCTTCATCAGGCATGCAATGTCCATGCTGTATTAACAGGGCCCTGCCTCCAGCAGGTACAGGAACCCATGGATGATGGATTTTCATATAAGCTGATACTCAGTTTCCTAACTCAAAGTCCTTCCTTGTTTTTTTTGTGGGAAATCAGTTGGGTTGAGTTAGCAATTAGCCACAAAAGTTGAGCTAACAGCCCCAATCTCATTCTGCAAAGCCAGGCAAAGCTTATAGGGGAAAGCTGAGTGTGGGGCCAGTAAGGCAGGAGAGGGACCCATTAAAAGCTTTCTCCAGAGTGTGGCGTGCCTGAATAATAAGGGTTTACCAGACTGCTTGCTGGGGAACCTGAATAGTGAATTCGTTTTGCTTCTGCTTCCCCTGTGGTGTGTGAAATGTGCTGATATATTTTTTCTCTTGAAGGTTTTATTCCCCTTGGAGAGAAATGCACTTGTCCCCGCTCATCATGGAGAAGTGGCATGCCTGTGAGTGTGTACAAGTGCAAGGTGGGCCAAGCCTGTCTCTTCCACACATGTAAGTGCAGGCAACACATGCCAAGGCTGCCTTTTTGGTGGGACAAATAAGCAGATGCCTAGAGATCATGAAGATGAGTATGGCTGAGGAAAACGGCAGAGAAGAGTACCTAGTCCTACAAACCATGCCCAGCCCTGCTCCAGTTGACAGCAGAGGTGAATAAATGCTCATTGACCTTGGCAGGAAAAGGATTGGATTAGTAACTCTCTCTGGCACGAGCAATAAAGAGACTGATACAGGATTGAAGTCAAAACCTTGAATCAGAGTAATTTCTCAGGACTGGAATGTGCAAATCTGCCTCCAGAATAAAAGGCTGGTTTTTTTGCAGGCCAGGTGAATCTGGCTATTCAGACACAGAGGGATAAAGTGGGGTTTTATGAAGGCAAATGTTTTTACAGCCCTAAATACACCCCAGCTTCCTCCTATCTGCACCAGGCTTTGCAGTACTGACCACAGACACAATGCTGAGACACACTGCCAGTGCTTTCAGAAGCTGAGTAACTCACACCAGGCACCTGACTCAGAAGCAAGGTTACAGGTTTTATTTTCTGCCAAGGCAGCTAAGGCCTGCCTGAGCCTTTCAAACGGGCTGGTGCACTCTGCTTTCTATCAATTCCTTGTTAAAAGTGCTAATACTCCTCTCCAACTCAGATCACTCACTCAGCTGATGAATCTGGGCTTTCACTAATTGTCTTTTTCCTCCAGTACTTCATGACTACTTCTATGCTATTCATGAGTTCTATTGCAATGTAAGGGTCTGAAGAACATGAGATTTCCTATTTAATCCTATCACTTACTTAGTGGCTTGGAAGAACAATTCCAATGCAATGAAAGTGTGGTAGGGACATCCATGCCTGTGTCCCCAGCCAAATTTATTAAGTGTGAATCCACAGTTCATCTCCTTCTGGGATGCTGTGAATCCTGAGTCCCTGGTAGCCAAAATGTGATGGCTTCCAGGGAAAAGGAAAGGTCTATTCAGCCCTTGTGTGTTAGGACAAGTACTTGGAAGGTGGTGGTGAAGTTCATGAGTCACATGAAGCTTTGAGGCAAGGAAACCTAGTATTTGAACAGCATGACAAACTCAAGGGAGCTTTAGGATGCCAATCTCTAGCAGGAATTCTGGGCTATCAATTGCAGGCTTGCACAACAACCATCAGGTCCATCAGCATGGGGGAAGAAGGTTTCCAGTGCCTGTTTTTGGTGTGGGGCCTCCACCCTGTGTAGCAGCTGGAGGAGGTAGTGAGCTCTTTCCCTGGCTTCCAGCCCACCTGTTTTTTGCCTCCAGATATTTATTTGAAGATCAGAATCCCAAACTGTACCCAAATTCTTTTTAGAAATGTGACTGGTATAGGCACTTCTGAAGATGTTACTTGCAGCCTTCCACACTTAAACAGACCCTTGTAATTTCACAGATTAAAGTAGTTCTCGTATCACATACTCTTCCATCAGACACATAGCCAGCACAGTAAAGACAAGGTGAGGAAGGAACCACAACCTAAGTAAATGACATTTTTATTTGATGTCTGCCCCATCTTGGCTGATGCTGCACCCAGGTGACCATGAATCCTAAGATCACAACCCTCCCATGGCCCAGCTGTGTTAACCTGTGTGTAACACCTGGCAACTACATGCCTGGGCAATTCTTGGGGAATGAAAAGCTAGGATGCTCTTTCCTTCTGAATCATCCCAGACTCTCTGATATGGTAGTCAAATATTCTCCACTGGACTTTGACGAGACCTGTGTCTGCTGTCTCAAGGCTGCTGCTTAGCTTGAGACACTGAGGGCATGGTCCCACCAGAGGGAATTGGTAAAGCTTGTCCTCAGCACTGGGTGATTTCTGATACTGGGTGTGACAAGGGTTTCCATGTCCCTGACTGCCTGTGCTGCCTGCAGAGCTCCAGCATGTGCAGTGAACTTCCAGGAAGGCAACACAGCTTGATGGAAAATCGATGCTGACCCTAGAAAACTGCCTAATTGTGGGAAACCCTTGGTCACCAGAAGAATGAAGAACGGTTATCCGGCAATCCTGCCAAATACAGGGAAGACAGGACACAGAGGAACAAACATAAAACCAGAAGACTCTCATTTCCAGCCACAGGTTATTCTGTGTCTGGCGAGTTTGCTGTTGGATGATCAATGAAAAGCTGATACAGCAGAGGTACAAAGGGAAGGACAGAGCCTTGGAGATGGGGAAGTCAGAATGAAACAGCACTGCTCTTCAGCTAGTTCAGAGAAATCACTAATTACTGTCAGTAAAAGCACAGTGTGACAGCAGGGCTCCAAAGATGCTCTTTACATAGCATTTACAAGTACTTGAGGTAAGTTATTTAGCTTCATTTCACCTGGCTGTTTTACTTCTTACCATTGCACCTAGCAAAATACTCACATCCATGGATTGCCACCCCCTTCCCATGAGGTGATTAGGGGTGACTGAGCACACTGTAAGCACAGGGGTGATGACTTGGCAGTCATCAGCAGTTCTGGGCTAACAGGTTGGTACAGTTGTGGGACAGATAGCTTTAACCAAATCCAGGCTCCTGATGGCTTTTCACTAGTTTTCCAGACAGACACTTCCTTGAAGAAGCAGGATAGAGCAGAGCAGGTTGGGAAACACATGAAGCAGCTTGCATGTGTTTTTGCCACTAAGAAGTACGCTCAGTTAGGAGCCTGAAGATCCTGTCTGATCATGAGCAGGGTTGCTGTGTTGGGTAATGTATTCAGTTTGCATGGTAAGGTTTTGATAGTAGGGGGGCTGCAGGGGTGGCTTCTGTGAGAAGCTGCCAGAAGCTTCCCCTGGTGTGATAGAGACCATACCACCCAGATCCACGATGGACCCACTGCTGGCAAAAGCTGAGCCCATCAGTGATGGTAGTAGCATCTCTGGGACAATATAGTTAAGAATGGGAAAAAACTGCTGTGCATCAGCAACTGCAGCCAGAGAGATGAGTGAGAAGCTGTGAGAGGAACAACTCTGCAGGCACAGAATCACATAATAACAGGGGTTGGAAGATCATCTGGTCCAACCCCCTGCCAGAGCAGGATCACCCACACACCTACCTAAATCACACAGGAATGCATCCAGGTGGGTTTGAATGTCTCCAGAGAAGGAGACTCCACAGCCTCTCTGGGCAGCCTGTCCCAGGGCTCCATCACCCGCACAGTGACAAAGTTCCTCCTTACATTCACATGGAACCTCCTCTGCTCCAGCTTGCACCCACTGCCCCTTTCCTGTCACTGCCATCACTGAGAAGAGCCTGGCTCTGTCCTCCTGACTCTTACCCTCTCCCCTCCCAGGAGGGGCAGGAGGTGCTCCAGGCACCAGAGCAGAGATTCCCCTGTAGCTCCTGGAGAAGACCATGGTGAAGCAGGCTGTCCCCCTGCAGCCCATGGAGGATGATGCTGGAGCAGGTATCGACCTCCAGCCTTCTGAAGACCCCCATTGTGGAGCACAAGGATGCCCAGAGGAGGCTGTGAGTCCATGGGAGGTCCATCCTGGAGCAGTCTCCTGATGGGACTTGTGGCTCTGTGGTGAGAGAAGCCCAGACCAGAGCAGGTTTGCTGGAAGGACTTGTGACTCCATGGGGGCCCCACACTAGATCAGTCTGTTCCTGAAGGTCTGCACCCCATGGAAGGGACCCACACTGGAGCAGTTCATGAAGAACTGCAGCCTGTGGGAAGGAGTCATGTTGGAAAATTCATGGATGATTGTCTGCCATGGGAGGGACCCTGTGCTGGAGCAGGGGAGAGGAGTGGCCAAGACAATGTGGGATGAACTGACCACAACTCCCATTCCCCATCCCCCTGTGCTGCTGGCAGGGAGGAAGGAGAGAAATTTGGACTAAAGTTAAGGCCAGGAAGGAGCGAGGGGTGGGAAGAAGGTGTTTTAAGATTTATTTTTATTTCTCATTACCCTACTCTGATCAGATAATAAATGAAACTAATTTCCCCAAGTTGTCTGTTTTGCCTGTGACAGTAATTGGTGAGTGATCACTCCCAGCCTTATGAGCTTTTGTTTTATTTTCTCTCCCCTGCCCAGCTGAGGAGGGCAGTGATAGAGCGGCTTTGGTGGGCAGCTGGTGTCCAGCCAGGGTCAGCCCACCACAGCTAATATACCTGGCCCTATGCTTGAGTGGAGAAAGGCAGCATTAGCTTCTGTTTCACCAGAGAGCTTGGGGAACAGAGCATTATGCTCTCAGACTGATGCACCAGCGAATTTGGCTACACCAGTTCCACTTGAGCCAACAATGTGTCAGACAAGGAGCACATGGAGTGGCACGTGTCTGCGTTCCTCTGTGTGCATGTGAGGAGGGGGCCCAGGACACCACCGCACTGTTCTGCACAGCACGTGGGACAACCTTTTATTTGGACTGGCCAACTGAGTCACATCTTGCCCCTCCTTCCTTACCCACTTTGTCACTTCATCTTTAAGACAATTTGCCCCCTCATGACATTAAAAATCATTTAAAGAGAGAAGATGAATCTCCTTGAGGAGCAAGCTGCTGCCTTTGTGCGGGCCTCACACTAGTCTGCTCTGCTCGCTGACCCCATCTGAGCCATTAAGCATCTGAGGTAAGCTCTACTAGTGACAAGACAACAGCTAAAGAAGCTTACAGAGCTTTCAGTAAGGCAGGAATAACAGCTAAGTATAAAGAAGCACAGGAAAGGCACAATCAGGACCATAATTGGCCCAGCTTTATGCCCTGTCTGGTAATGGTCTTGTATTATAGCTGCACAGAGAGGTCCCCAATAAGATGGTACCCCAGCATGCTAAGCACTCAGTGAAGTGTCCCTACCCTGCTCTGATTTAGGATGTGTCAGAGGATGGGCAAATAGCTGGATACTGGCAAACGGAGCACGCTCACACAGGGAACCAAGCCCAGTCAGAGAAAGCTGTGTCTAAGTCGAGAGGGGCTGAACTGCCCCCTTACCACTGGGAACAGCAGCAGCCCTAAGGAAAGACTTTATGCACCACTGTATTAGTGCAATTTAAAATGGTTACCTGTTCAGCTGTGGGATGTGCCTAGCTGTTTTGGGATGAGGGAAAACAGCAATGGAGCATGTAAAGCAGAATGGACCTAACATTTGGACTTCAGCAAAGCCTTTGATACCATTTCTCACAGCATTCTACTTAAGAAAATGGCTACTACCAGCCTGGACAGGTGCAGCCTCAGCTGGGTGAAAATCTGGCTGGATGGGTGGGCCCAAATCGTTGTGGTAAATGGCACAAAATCCATCGGGAGGCTGGTCAGGAGTGGTGTTCCCCAGGGCTCAATCCTGGGTCCAATCCTGCTCAACGTCTTTATCAATGACCGGGATGAAGGGATTGAATGCTCCCTCAGTCAGCTGGGACAAAAAGTTCATCTGTCTGAGGGTAGGGAGACTTTTCACAGGGATCTGGACAGGCTGGATGGATGGCCTGAGACCAACAGGATGAGGGTCAACAAGGTATACTTGGGATATAACAACCCCATGCAGTGCCACAGGCTTGGGGAAGAGTGGCTATAAAGCTGCCTGGCTGGGGCTGTTGGTTGACTGCTGACTGAACAGGAGCCAGCGGTGTGCCCAGGTGACCAAGAAGGCTAATGGTACCTTGGCTTGTATCAGAAACAGCATGGCTAGCAGGTCCAGGGCAATGATCCTCCTGTATAGGCACAGGTGAGGCTGCACTTTGAATGCTATGTTCAGTTTTGGGCTCTTCATTAGAAGGACATGGAGGTGCTGGAGCGTGTCCAAGGAAGGGCAGCAAAGTGGTGAAGGGTCTAGAGCACAAGTCTGATGAGGAGCAGCTAAGTGACATGGGGTTGTTTAGCCTGGAGAACAAGAGGCTGAGGAGGGACCTTAGTGCACTCTGCAACTCTCTGGAGTGTAGCCAGGTGGGTGCTGGTCTCTTCTCCCAAGTAAGAAGTGACAGGACTAAAGGCCTGACATTGCACTGGGCAGGTTTACACTGACCATTACAAAAAATTTCTTCACAGGAATAGTTGTCATTCACTGCAACATGCTGCTCAGGGAAGTGCTGGAGTTTCCCATCCTGGACGTGTTTAAAAGTCGTGTAGATGTGGAGCTGAGGGACATGGTTTAGTGGTGACTGGGCAGTACAAGGTTAATGGTTGGACTGGATGATCTTAAAGGTCTTCCAACAAAAACGATTCTATGATTCTATAAATGTGTCTATGTTAAAAATGAGACTTGAGTAAATTGTTACAATCACTCCTCTGATTTCAGTATTTAAATAAAATCATAACCAGTTTTAATAACATTTTCCTGGTTTTTAAAAATGAAATGCTTAACTGTTCCTTTGGTAGATGCTGCCATGTAGGGACGCACTGGTTTTGATTACACTCTGCCCCAAACCAGAAATGGCAAAAGTCTCCTGCAAACTGCTCCTTTTGCAGTATCAGGCAAAGCAGACAACCCAGGAGTTTGGTGAACATCACCCTCTACCACACTAACGAGCTATTTCGAGGTTCAGCTGTCTCCAAACCCCCTGTTCCCATTTGTCCCAAGAGGATGAGTGACTCTGGCTATGGTTGGACAGCGGTGAGTGGAGAGTGATTTAGGATGCTATCACCTCTCACTGGCACCATGCTTAACTACACGCATCTCCCTCAACTGAGGCCGCCTGATCGGCACAAACACCATGGCAGACAATGCAGATGTCCTTCCTTTGCCCTGCGGATTCAAAGGATGCAGATGCTGACTGCTCCTGTCTCTTTGCTGAGAGCTGTTGGCTGAACCTTGCTAACTAAATTGCTTGTAAACTTGCATGACCAGAAGGAGATGGAGCTTCCTGCTATGGGAACAGTGCTGTGTGGGTCCAGAGGATTTGCTGCAGTGGGAAGACAAAGATAAATTAATCTGGTGCGACAGAATTGTATTTTTCCATCTTCAAGGTCTATGAGATGAGATTTTGGGATGTATTTGCTACCCTGTTCCCCACTGTCAGCTGAACTGTTTCAAAGGCTGAGGATTGCAGTGATTCCCTGATGAATTCTACGTTCTCAAGCAAGCTGAGAATTGAAACGACACAGTAAATAAAATTAATCTGTCTGTTCAGATCCCGCTGAATGATGAACAGAGTGGTGAGCAAACGAAGGAGAAAGCACAAACTGCTGACTACAAGTTCCACTTCAAGCTCAAGTCCTGATTTCAGCTCACTTGCATCATTTAGCTCAAGGACATTAGTATGCATCTAGTTAAAACCAAAACCTTCACCACCTTTCACCTCTGACAGAAAGTATTTGTCAGCGATGACTGTGTCACTTCTTGGAGAGGTTTCAGGGTACGTACATCAATGGGGGTTTAGCCTGCAGGCTGCATGGAAAGGGAGGTATAAGAAAGCTGTGTGCTGGGGCTGCACTGGTCCCAGTGAGGGCTGTGCTCCCTGGAGAGATTTGGAGAGTTTAAGTGTGACCATGTGAGTGGCTTTAGCACAGCTGATGGATGTGCCTTCCTGCATCACAAAGAAGGGTAAAAGAAAAGAGATTTTTTTCTAAACAGGCAGCAGAAACAAAAAAGATCCATCTGTGGCCAGCCTCCTGCTCTGAATATAGGGAATATCAAGTTGATATGTACAGGGCATCAGTGTTGATTATTCAAGACAGGCCATGTGAATCAGGAATTGGCTGGACAGCATAAGGAATTGGCTAGATGGTTGCACTCAGAAGGACTGCAGTCAATGGCTTGATGTCCAAGTGCAGACCAGTGACGAGTGGCGTCCCAGGGGTCGGTGCTGGGACCGGCGCTGTTTAACTTTGTCAGCGACACTGGACAGTGAGAACAGTGCACCCTCAGCAAGCCTGACACCACCACCAAGCTGTGTGGTGCTGTGACATGCTGGAAGGAAAGGATGCCATCCAGAGGGATCTTGACAGGCTGGAGATATGGGCCTGTGTGAACTGCACGAAGTTCACCAAAGCCAAGTAAAGGTCCTGCATGTGGGTTGGAAGCAATCCCAAGCACAACTACAGGCTTGACAGGGAATAGATTGAGAGCAGCCCTGAGGAGAAGGGCTTGGATGTGTTGATTGATGAGAATCTCAACATGAGCTGGCAATGGACACGTGCAGCCTAGAAAGTCAACTGTATCCTGGGCTGCATCAAAAGAAGTGTGACCAGCAGGTTAAGGGAGGGCATTCTACCCCTCTACTTTGTTCTTGTGAGACCTCATCTGGGTCTCTCCCAACCCAAACAATCCAAATAACTGGTAAATGACCTATGGAGTACACAGGCAATGTTTGTGACTTATTCAATGATGCTGCCTTTAACTTTTTGTACAGGAACTACTACAACAAGCAGTTAGTGAATTACACGCACAGCAATGCAGGGCTCATCCTGGGGTAACACTCATCTAGGGTGCTGCCTGCCCAAGTTATGGAAAGGTTTCTGGTGGCCTGGCTCATGTTAGCTTTTGCATTTCCCTCCAGAAACCACACACCAAAACAAAGCTCCATGCTATTCCTTAACACATGAGGAGGACAGGTAAATGAGGGCTCTGCTCCTGACCAAAGCTATCATCTACGTACACCACAAGCATCTCCAAAAGTGGCTTATGTTCCAGCAGCATGTCCCCATTTCCCTAGCTACAGTATTCCAGCTCCAAAGCTCAGTTATCTGCCCCTCATGTGATTACAGGAAGGAATGACCTCTCTGTTTATAGCCACTGTTGGGCTTCGATGCACAGCAGAGCAGGGTACCCAGCGCAGTCAGCCAGCCAGCAGAGAAAACCTTAAGGTTGTATTCCTTAAGGATTAAAACAAAATAAATTACTATTCTGATCACAAAGTTTTACCTCTGTATGGGATGACATAATCATGAATCATCTCTGTAAAACAGCAAGTTACATTTTACTGCTGGGAGAAACTATTTAACTGTTTACCTTAAAGCCATGCAGAGCATCTGTGGCAGCAGGGGAGCAGAGAGCTGGGATTCCTGGCTTTCCGTCCTCTGCCTGAGCTGCCTCTGCAGCCATTTTATTTAGATGGGTGTGATTATGTAGCAGCAGGCAGCAATTCATCTTTCTTCATCTTTGAACACCTTTCTGTATTGATTTCAAAGGCATCTATTGCCACAGCTCCCAGCTCACAAGGACATTTTGTTGTGATTCAGCCTTTTCCTTTATTTTTTTAAGGATTGATACTTTTATACCTAATGACTGCAAAAAGATTGCATATAAGGATTTTGTTTATCACTGCCAAAAACTGGAATGTATGAACAGCATCAGGTTTTGTTTTTCACATTTTCCTTCAGAAAGGGATTAATTTGGCATTTTCATGTGCTTTCCAAAGCCCACCAGAAGAACAGTGTTAGATATCTGGGCAAGTGTTTGCATCCTGACAAACACAGCTGAAAAGTTTCCATTTGTAAAATGAACCATACAAAATATAATCCATAAAACTGAGCAACTCTCTCCCTTAACACATCTTAAAGGGTCAGGGAGAATTAAATTATTTCACCTGGAAAGAACCTCTGCAAATGCCCCCTCATCATTTCTACTCAACTGAACACAGGTTTAAGTCAAAGCCATTTGTTTTACTCCACTGTAAGTTGTATCAAGAGAAAAAAATCATTTAAGTAGCTCTCTTCATCATAAGCATCACTTATGCTAAAGACATGATCTACCAGATAAACAGAGTTGGTATTAGTGCCCACATCACATTTGCTATGGGTCCTGATGTTCTGTGAAGAAGCATTAAGGTCACTGATGCATGTAGTGTGATGTGTATTTAGGACAGAAACAGTAAAAGCTTGCTTAGCTGAATACTCACAGCCTTCAGTTACACAGGAATTCACCATATAGTGCATATTTGTATAAAAAACACTTGAATAGAGTCTGACATAAGTAGGCTTGAACTGAATTCGCACTTAATCAAAATGTCCATGCTTGCATGAGTCTAAAATACACACTAAATGACTGGTCTATGGCAGAGAGCATGTGTTTTATAGCCTATATAAAATACAGGCTGAATTTATTTTTAATATGTTGTAATTGGGAAAACTTTACTGGCTGGCAGATACCACTGCTTGGAATGACTTGTTGAGTTGCCATCTAGTAGCCAAAACAAATAAGGACAGAAGCACTAATGCCATAGGCAGCAGCATGTGAGCTTGGAAGGGACTCACAGCCCCCTGACTGCTTGGAAAGGACCCTTGGACTTCTTTAGTTCCCAGGACTGGACTGCAGCTGGCAGTCCCAGCCGTGTTTTAGCAGCAAAATGTTATATATTGGATCCATTCTGTTTTATCATCTGCTGCACCAAGTTTCCACAACCCCATGCATCTCTTAAACAAAATTCCCTATTTCCTGTCTGATGAAATGAAAGCAGATGGAGAAAGGCAACCAGGCTGATGAACACACTGAATGGATGGATACCCCTTCACCACACCACAATTTGAGAAATCCCTGCTCTGCAGTAAGACGCCTGCTGTCTTCTTCCCTGGAAAACAGAAGGAGTCCTACAAACTTAGCATGTTGCCCTCCAAATACTCTGCTCCCCAGAAGAGGATTTGCAGTAGATGGATTGCCTATTTACTACAAATCTCTATGGGAAAGCAGGATATGTACAGGCCAGGGTGCTTCTCCCTGCTGTTCAATTTACCAGCCCTAGTCCTGGGCACTTGGATCCTCAGCAGCTCAGCCAGAGTGCTGTCACGTACAGCAAACCGTCTCCCATAACAGGATTACTGACCTGATCTGTCCCCTAGCGAGGCTGCCATTGTCTGGAAATAAGACAAACAGCCTTAGAGCTCAATTAGTTATTTAATAAGTTTATGATTAACCAGTATGCTGATTAAGCTTTCATTAATTGAATTTTAATTGTTCCAATAATTGTTGGAACTAGATGATCTTTGAGTCTGAGGTCCCTTCCAACCCAAATCATTCTAATTAGGTTAGCTGTAACTCTGTTTCAGAGGGATGGTAGCCCCTAATTTAGTACATTTCCTCTTGGAGCAGGGTCAGGGATCTCTGTGTGAGCCCTCGTGTGTGGCATACCCCAACACTTCTCTCTCCTGCTGCAGAAGTACCTGCAAAAGCTGTCTGGGTGGCACCTGGGGCTTCTGCCAGATCCCTGGAGCTCGGTGGCCCTTGGGGACAGACAGCACAGCATTGCAGCCGGGTTGCTATACCCAGTGCAGCTCAAAGGCTCCTGCTCCTGTCTTCTGAAGCCTCGCCAGACGGTGTGGAGAGGCAGGCAGGGTTTATCTAGGGCAGGCGCAGACCTCTCAAGTACAGTTTCAAAGAGCCCAGCCTGTCATTTTGATAGCCACGCTGCTCTTATCTGGATCCAAGTGGGCAGCCTGCCCTAAGGAGGAGCAGGAACTCCTTTCTTCTTTCTTTCTCCAAAGAGTTTAGAGAAAGCTCATAGCTTAATCTCTGGCTTGTGTCCTTTGCTGCATGCTCTGAAGAAGGGGGCTCAGTGGGTGCTGCCATCTGCCACTTGTGGGGTGCCTTGGCAGAGGAGGCAGGATGCTGCCACCTCCTTGCTCTAGCTCAGACCCTGCTTTGATAGAGAAATCATAACTGGGGTCAGTGATTAGTCTCAAGCGATCACAAATGAGCAAGCCCTTTCCTGCCCTGTCTCCTTTCTCTGGTAGGCCTCTCAGGGCCAGCCAGTAGAGGATGGCAGAGGGTGTGGTAGGATGCCACTGCCAGCTATTTTATCATAGAATCATAGAATCATAGAATGGTATGAGTTGGAAGGGACCCCAAGGATCATATTGCTCCAACCCCCCTGCCACAGGCAGGGTCGCCAACCTCCAGGCCTGGATCTACACTAGGTTGCCCAGGGCCCCATCCAACCTGGCCTTGAACACCTCCAGGGACGGGGCATCCACCACCTCTCTGGAGGTTATGTTCCTTCATGTCCTCCTCCTCACAGGTGCAGGACTGAGAGTTTGGCCTTTTATTTCTGCCTCTCAAAGAGACTGGTGGCAAAACCCAGCCATGCGTCAGATGGCAGAGAAAAACACAACTGGCCAGAGAAAACTTACTTATGTTCCCACTGAAATCCCTGAGAAAGGGGCTTGGAAGACAAGGCTGCTGGCTGCCACTGCTTTGAGTGCTGCAGGAAG
This sequence comes from Porphyrio hochstetteri, assembly GCA_020800305.1. Lineage (NCBI taxonomy): Eukaryota > Metazoa > Chordata > Aves > Gruiformes > Rallidae > Porphyrio > Porphyrio hochstetteri. The sequence continues at coordinate 82,185,505 of CM036938.1, read as the reverse complement.
GGAAGCAGGATGGGGGGACGAGATGTCAACCCAAACCTCAGAGCCCTGCAGCTGGAAATCAGATGTGTGCCCTGCTGAGCTGAAGCCTCTGCCAAAGGAGTGGCAGTTCCAGTGGCAGGGAGCTCGAAGGGACTCAGGGAAAGCCTGACTTGTGCTGAAGATACTGAAAGTACAGGTAAAGATGGTAACAGCTCTTAACATGGAGCTTTTATGTCAATGAAACGTGGTTTAGTATTTCAATGCAGATGTATTCTACATCTTTGTTAGCCTTTGTCAGGACAGCATGTGGGGCAGCAATGCTTGGAAGAGGTTTGCTAATGTAAGCCATCATCCCAGCACTGGTCACTGCTGGACCACAGCCAGCCCCAAAGAGGACAGGATGGGTGATAACGTACTGCTGGCCTGAGCAAGGAGTGACCCTGCTTTTGGGGGGTGGCTCAAAAAGGGAGTCTGAGTGAAGGGGGGCAGGTATAACCTGGGCTCTGAACGTCAGAGCCTGCGCCTAAATCCACGTTACTCATCTTGTGAAGACTCGGCTTTTCTGTCTTGCAGCAGCTAATGAGATCTCATTGCTTGGCAAATGAATGACACCCCCCACCCCCCCAAACAGCAGGTGGGGGAGGTTTCTGACTCTGCCTCCCAGCTGCCTGCTCTCAGCACTGTAGCACTAAATGAGATTGCTGGCAATGCTGCAGCTGCTATCTGACCCACTCTCCTAAGTGACCCACTGAGGCAGAAATTCTGGCAGACCAACATTTCTACCTCCCTCCTGGATGGCCAGCTGTATACACTGAAGGGAGGACAAATCCTGGTTTGGATTTACTTATCAAAAGATAATTAGCTAAGGATTTTCTACACCATTTCTGAGACAAAAGGGAGGAGACAAGCAAAAGCAGTGCCAGAATTACCATAATTTCTGTGTCCCTTGGATGCCTGGGTCAGGTTTGTGTTGAGTCACAGTGCACTCACGTTCAGGTTCACTTGAGACATCCACACCTGTGAGCTAAAATCGCCAACTGCACACAAACATGAGGTTTGTTGCTGTATAGGTACCTGTTTGGCTGCCTGACTGGAGCTGGAGGTGAGACGAAAGGAACAGAAGAGTTGTACAAGAAGAAGAAAAGAGAGAAACAGCCTGCAGCAAGCAAGGCTTTATTGGAGCAGCACTAAGGGACTAGTGTGTCTCTGTGTGTGTATAGAAGACATGTAGTTAGGAAGGGGGAAGGGGATATTAAGGCGGCTGCCAGGGTTAGGCTTCGGGAGACACAACGGGAGTTGACGGTGGGAAGAGGTAAATACCAACAGCACAGTCGTGGACTTGGGGACGTTTTTCCACGTGAGAGTAGGGAAAATTCTGTGGACTGCCCTGAGTACTCCTCCGTGGAGCCACTTTTGCCAGTCCCCTGTCAGAAATCTCGCTGTGGGCCGTTGAGGATACCTACATCTGCTTCACCACTGAACTGTCTTTACACAAATGCACGTAGCATGGTGTCCTGGTTTCAGCTGTGATGGAGTTAAACTTTTTTTTTAGCAGTGGATGGAATGCCATGTTTGGGTGTTAGCATGAGAATAGTGCTGATAGCACCCTGATGTTTTCCGATTTGTTGCCGGGCAATCAAGGACCTTTCTCAGCTCTGCATACTTCCTTACTAGTGAGAAAGGAGGGGACGCAGCCAGGACAGGTGACTCGAATTGGCCAAAGAGGATATTCCATACCAGTTACGTCATGTTCGGTATAAGGGGGGACTGGGGGGAAGAGGGGGAGACAACGCCAGGACGTGCGGTTTCTGGGGCGGTCGGGTTGTCCGGGACGGGCTCTAAGCTGTGCGGCCTGAGTTGTGTGGTTTGGTGAGAAATTGCATTGTGTATCACCAGTTTCATATATTTTGTGCTTTAAACTTCTGTTATTGTTATATCTAGTTTGCTGTTATTGTTTAGTAAACTATCCTTATCCCAACCTGCGTGGTTCTGGTTTCTAGGTTGTGGTTTCTTTTCCTCCTTTCTTCCTTCCCTTTTCCCCCTCCCCCAACTCTCCTTCCCCCTTCCTTTTAAAAGTACAAGCGACTGTGTGGGGAGCAGCCCTCGGCCGGGGCAAAACCACGACACATGGGGAACAAACAAGAAGAACTAGAGATCTTTGTGCGGTCGCAGGGCCATGATCTCATCGCAATCACAGAGACGTGGTGGGACAACCTGGACGACTGGCACACTGTCATGGATGGCTATGTGCTTTTTAGGAAAGACAGGCTAGGGAAGCGAGGTGGAGGAGTTGCTCTTTATGTGAGAGAGCACCTAGAATGTGTTGAGCTCCACCTGGGGAAGGATGAACCTTCTGTCGAGTGCTTGTGGGTTAAAATCAAGGGGCAAACCGGTATGGGGGACATTGTTGTGGGAATGTGCTATAGGCCCCCTGATCAAGAGGAGCAGGTAGATAACGCATTCCATAAACAGTTAGAAGTAGCCTCAAGTTCCCGGGCACTGATCCTTATGGGGGACTTCAACTACCCAGATATTTGCTGGGCAAGCAATACGGCCAGTCGTATGCAGTCCAGACAATTTCTGCAGTGTGTTGAAGACAATTTCCTGCTACAGATGGTGCAGGAGCCCACAAGGGGAGGGCGGCTGCTGGACCTTGTTTTCACTAACAAGGATGGACTTGTTAGGGAAGTGAAGGTCGGGGGCAGCTTAGGGCAAAGCGACCATGAAATGGTTCAGTTCATGATCCTGGGTGGAAGAAGCAAGCCAAAAAGTAGGATAGCTACCCTGAATTTTGGTAGAGCTAACTTTGATCTCCTCCGCCACTTAATGGGGGCTATCCCGTGGGCTACGCTGTTTGAAGGAATGGGAGCCTGCGAGAGCTGGCTAGCATTCAAACAGCACTTCTTCCAAGCACAGGAACGATGCATCCCTTTGAGGAGGAAATGGGGAAAGAGAGGCAGAAGACCTGCATGGATGAACAGGGAGCTATTGAGCAAACTCAAAGAGAAGCAGAAGATCTATGAATCGTGGAAAAAGGGTCTGAGCACCTGGGAAGAATACAGGAATGTGGTCAGGGCCTGTAGGGATGCAACTAGGAAGGCTAAAGCCCTCTTGGAAATTAAGCTGGCAAGGGACATAAAGGATAATAAAAAGGGGTTTTTTAGACACGTGAACAGTAAGAGGATGTCCAGGGATAATGTAGGTCCCTTGCTGAATAAGGAGGGTGTCCTGGTTACGGGGGATGCTGAAAAAGTGGAGATATTGAATGCCGCCTTTGCTTCGGTCTTCACTTCAAAGGCCCCCCGGGACCCACAGACACTGGATGAGAGTAGGACTGATTGGGAAATGAAGAATTTCCCTCTGGTTCAAGTAGGGGAGGTCCAGGAGCGGCTCAAAGGGATTAATGCACACAAATCCATGGGCCCAGATGGGTTACATCCACGTGTGCTGAGGGAGCTGGCGGAGGTGATTGCTGAGCCGCTCTCTATCATCTTCGACAGGTCTTGGAGGACAGGAGAAGTGCCTGAAGACTGGAGGATAGCCAATGTCACTCCAGTCTTTAAAAAGGGCAAGAAGGAGGAACCTAGTAACTATAGGCCAGTCAGCCTCACCTCTGCCCCTGGAAAGGTAATGGAACAGCTTGTTCTGGATGCCATCTCCAAGCAATTGGAAGAGAAGAAGCTCATGAGGAGTAGTCAGCATGGATTCACTAAGGGGAAATCGTGCTCGACCAACCTCATAGCCTTCTACGATCTCATGACAGGCTGGGTAGATGGAGGGAGAGCAGTGGATGTCATCTACCTTGACTTCAGCAAGGCCTTTGATACTGTCTCCCATGACATCCTGATAGCAAAGCTGAGAAAGCATGGGATAGATGAGTGGACAGTGAGGTGGGTTGAGAATTGGCTGTCGGACCGAACCCAGAGGGTTGTGATTCGTGGAGTAGAATCTGACTGGAGGCCTGTTACCAGCGGTGTTCCCCAGGGCTCAGTGTTGGGTCCAGTCCTGTTTAATATCTTCATTGACGACCTTGATGAGGGAATAACATCCACCCTCAGCAAGTACGCCGATGATACAAAGCTGGGAGGAGTGGCTGACACGCAGGAGCACTGCGCTGCCATCCAGAGAGACCTGGACAGGCTGGAGAGCTGGGCAGTGAGAAACCAGATGAAGTTCAACAAAAGCAAGTGTAAAGTCTTGCACCTGGGAAGGAACAACTGTTTGTATCAGTACAGGCTGGGGGATGACCTGCTGGAGAAGAGCCCAGTGGAGAAGGACCTGGGGGTCCTGGTAGATGACAGGTTGGCCATGAGCCAGCAGTGTGCCTCGGTGGCCAAGAGAGCCAATGGGATCCTGGGATGCATCAGGAGGAGTGTAGCCAGCAGGTCAAAGGAGGTGATCCTCCCTCTCTACTCTGCCCTGGTCAGGCCCCACCTGGAGTATTGTGTCCAGTTCTGGGCTCCTTGGTATAAAAAGGACAGGGATCTGGAAAGAGTCCAAAGAAGGGCTACGAAGATGATTAAGGGCCTAGAGCATCTCCCCTATGAGGAAAGGCTGAGTAAGCTGGGACTGTTCAGCCTTGAGAAGAGAAGACTAAAGGGGGACCTAATCAAAGTTTATAATTATCTGAAGCAGGGGATGCAGGGGGAATCAGCCAGCCCCTTTTCAGTGGTCTGTGGGGATAGGACAAGGGGCAATGGCTGCAAGTTGGAGCACAGGAAGTTCCGCACCAACATGCGGAAGAACTTTTTCACAGTGAGGGTGACTGAGCACTGGAATAGGCTGCCCAGGGGGGTGGTGGAGTCTCCTTCACTGGAGATATTCAAGACCCGCCTGGACGCCTATCTGAGCAATATGAGCTAGGGAGCTGCTTTGGCAGGGGGGTTGGACCCGATGATCTCTCGAGGTCCCTTCCAACCCCTACAATTCTGTGATTCTGTGATTCTGTAGTTCCCTGCCTGACGAAATTAAGACAGAAACCAGACAGCAGGCAGCTAAAATGGTAGGTGTTTCAGTGATGTATGGTTCCTCTTGGTTCCGACTTTGGTTTGAATTATCTTTCAATAATTAAGATTTACAGCAGGCTTTAACTTGTGTACACAGACACTCAAGCACAGCAAAATGGGTTGAATTTAATAATGGAAAAGTGGAGCGAGGAGGGTTGGCTTTTTTTCCCCTGTTAAAAACCTTATCATAGTCTGTGGAAATTCCAGTTGCTTTTAAAGGACTGGGTGGACAGGTAGAGGTGAAGGGGAGAGAAGATGGCAGTGGGGAGATGCTGGCTGGGTTCCACACCTCTGCCCAGGGAGCAGGCAGTAGGCTGTGCATGGAACAACACCCTGAACACTCCAATTTAGAGCAAAAGATATGAAAAACAGGCAGTTGTTATCTTAAGGCATGGTGGGATATCAGAGAGGCTTTGCAGAGCTACAAGCTTGCTTTAGTGTTCTGTGTTGGTTTGGGGGTTTTTTTTGCTATGCATTTTTGCAAAGAAACTAATTTTCCTGTTCATAATCTGTTTTAAATCATGAACAGAGATTCCCATTACCAACCAACTGCATGCATGGCTGGAAGCATCAACTCTGGTCTTCTCTGACTTATGATTTATCTCCATACAAGCATCAGCAAGTTTCAGGTCATGCTGTATCTCAAATTACCTGGCAGACAGAGAAAAGGGTGATGGGATTAGCTGTCCTGAAGACAACTCTGGTGTGATGCAACACCCAAAACTCTCTGAACACGTGGGCTGGGGCATCTGCAGGAGATGGGGAGTGGGAGTGAGGTGCCAGTTTCCCCAAGGCAATAGATTCAAGTAAGTGCAGGGTGGGTGAAGGAGTCCTGGAGCTTGTGTATGTACACACACATGTACACACACACACACATGTACATTCAGTGACTCTCTCAAACCTATAATCTTTTTCTCATGCACAACGTGCTGGAAAAAGCCCTGTTTTTGCCAAGATCCAAACAGAAACAGCTTTAACACTCCGATTTCCCATCAGTCTCACCACCCCACCATGCTGGCACACTCAGTGCTCAAACAGGACTGGGAAAACCTGTGAGCAGTGTGAAAGGGTGGCAGAAAACACTCTGCTTTCCACAGGTCTTTGTGGCTGGGAACAGCTGCACTTTTGCCAGGTAAAGGGAAGGGTAACACCATGTTGGGGCATAAAAAACCCCTGTAACTTCTCACCAGGTCAGCACCACCAGAAATGTGGAAGAAGCCCAGAGGCTGACAGCCTTGTCCTTCCCAGGGATGGCACTTAAGCCAACTTCTTAGTGCACTGAGATCTGTTGAGCTGTCTTCAACAGAGCCTCACCCTGGGGAGCCTGTGCACTGGGGGAATGAGGGGAAGAATCATCATTTTCTAATCACCCAATACACAACGCAGGAAAGCGATGTGATTGAGGGGACATCCTGACACGGAGCTCACAGGGATAAAAAACGAGCAGAGAGAGAAAAACAACTCAAGCTGGCATTTTTTCTATCCCCTGCATCTGTTCCCCAGGCACCTCAAGTCACACTGGCTCAGCCCAGTGACAGAAACAAGGTTTCTTCTTACCAGGTCTCCAGGGTCCAGTAAAATATAAGGGAAAGCAAGCTGCATCTTCTCTCCTGACCACGCTGTGACAAAGCTGTCAGAGCAGCTCTGACAGCATCACCTCTGCAGCAGGGTCTGGTGGGAAAGGCATGCAGAGCCATAACTCTTCCACACTCCTCTGGAGAGGATGCTACTGGATACCAGAAACAGTCTCTTCTGTAAATGGCTTGGATGAGATGCTTAAGAACTGTGAATCAGAATAAATGAGAACCCCAACAAAGTGCCTCTGCTGTTTCTGTGGCAGTAAGCACGCTTTGCAGTAGCAAATTCTGGTAACAGATAGGTAAATTTGGGGGTTAAACCTACCACACTTTGCTTACTAGAAAGGCCACAGTGGCTGAGGCAGTGACTGTATGGTTTTCTTCCTTTGCTTGCAGCATTATATACACTCAGCTGATTTTGGTTGACCTTGTGAAAAATCATATTTAGGATCCACTCCTGGCTCCATAATCTGACCATCTGCAACAGACCTCACAAAGGTCTGACAGTGATAGTGCAGGGTGCTGGGGGCCTGTCAAGGCACCATCCCCAGAGAGTCTGTGTTTATTAGGTACTTCTGACAGTCTCCAAGTGAAGCGAGAAGTCTCCAAGTGAAGGACCAAATAGTCAGTGTCTGGGCAGACGGTGCCTGTGGGGCACTCACTCTCTAGACAGCTCTGAGGACCAAGGCCACCCCTTTAAGTCACTTGGGTAACTTCAACACTGCTGGACTAGCACAAGGATCAACATGTAGCAAAACTCAGGTATTTTGAGGGATTGTCCCCAAGAACAGGTTTTACAGTGGTGCCTGTTTACAAATCATGAGATGCCACTACTTACCCTTTCCTTCTACCTAACATAACCTCCACAGAGCAGAGCTCAGAGTACTCAGCCTTTCAAGAACCCTGCTTGCTAACCACTGCTCAGGACCCTCTTGAGCACTAACTACAGGAAATAATTTGTTGAGGTGAAGGACCAGAGATAATGTACTCAACCTCAAATAATTCTCTGCCTAATTCTTCACAGTTCTGTGATTCTGCCTCTGGATTACAGAGCTGGTCTACGAGGTCTGACAAGTTGCTTTTGTGTTGTATGCCACCTTTGAAAAGTTTTAGTATTGTTCTGTAACCTTGTTAGATGTAACAATGAGCTTTTCATAAGCATCTCTGTTCCAAACTCCAAGACCATGAAAGGGAATTTATTTCTTCTGGGCCACAGGCAACACATCAGTTTGCTCCAGACCAGCATTCAATTTTTTCCCCAAGGCTACCTCCACACCTTTTAGCAGTCTTGAACATCTGCCCACTGCCTTAATTCCTGCCCTAGAATCCTTGTAAGAAGATCAAAACAATGCTCTCCAAGTCATTAAAATAGTAGAACTCATTCTCCAGGCTGGATTTTACCTTTTTCTGCATAAAAGCCATGATCCTGTCCTACATAAAAAAATGTATGTGGTGCAAATGGGAAATAAACATGCTGTGGGAGAATTAATTTGCTTTGTTTCCTTCTATAGTTATTGTTGGCATGCTGGTAATGACAATTAACTGCTCAGCTGCTTGAGGACATAGCTTCCTTAACCAACATTCTGCATACCCAGTGTGGTTTAGAATGAAGAATACTCGGGTAGGCTGTAGCAAAGGAATCTTCAACAGAGGGGGAAATTATCAAAGCAGGGACATCTACATCCTTTGGAGTAAAAAATCAGTAAAACTCCTCTAATTGGTGTCCTTAGAGTGAACTGTCCCTTTACAATACGAAGACCACACCTCCAGTGCTGAATATACCCCCTGCCCAGATAAAGACCCCTACTCACCAAACCAGTATTGAGTGGCACTGCATCTTTAAATCAAAGCAGGAAAGAGCTAACCAGGCGTAGTTAGGAAGGTGTGACTAATAGGTGGAACTAGCATCCCCAACAGCATAAATACATGAAGCCATTGTCACCGGTGTGCTGGCTGTGTGGAGTGACCACCCAGCACCTGTCCCTGTGCAGACATAAAACAAACAAATATCTCAGCTCTGAGTTACTAGCTCTTTGCACACTGGGAAAATAACTCCGTTTTGGGACAACAGTAGGGATCTCTGTGTGACAGCCAGCCTCTGGGTCATGATCCCTTTCTGCAAAGTCCCGTTAAAAATCCAAATTACAGCAGACAAAAAAGAAAATCCCTCTCCCTAACATTTAAGCTCCTTTTCCCATGTCTGGCTGAGACATCAGCAATGCCAAGAGCTCAAGTTGGTCTATGAAAGAGGTGTTTTGTAGCCATCACAGCAGCTGCTTGGTTACCACCTGCACTGCACCTTGCACAAACACCTGCACAGCCACTTTGGATTTGGGTCTGCTCTGCAATAGTCCCTTGCTACACCCTGTGTACATTCTTGTCTTGCTAGGACATATTTGGTACAAGAAAGCAGCTTCTTGCTGGTACCAGAGGATCCCTCAGCTTTGAGAACCATGGATAAAATGGAAGTCAGAAGACACATCTGTAAAAGAACAAATTTCCCTGTCTGTGCACTGGAGTCAGTAAGAGATGCAAGTAGAGGAGAAAATTAGTTTTAATATGCACTTAAATTCAATCACTGTACAGCTTAAGAGGTTTGGAGAATTAAAGGGAAAGAACAGAGGGCAATATTTAATATTTCAAAAGAAGAACATTTGTAACAGAGTGAACATCAAGCAGCAACTGGGTGTCCCTTGTTTACCAGTGGACATACCAGCGTTCATGGAAGAAGGTTGCTCTGTGCCAGCACAAGCAAGTTACCTGAGTCTGCCTCTGCAAATCCCACCAGGACTGCATCAGGAAACCAACAGAAGAGGACTTAGCTAGGCTTTTTCAGTAGTGAGTAGAAAGTATATGACGTCCTAACTAAGAACAGGGTCGCAGGACACTTCAAAGTGAAGGGACCTCAGGAGCTTGCTCACCCAGTGTCCAAAACAGCATCAGCTATGGGATCAGACTGAACTGCTCAGGGATTCACTCAGTCAGGTTTGCAAAACCCTCAAGGATGGAGATGACACTGCTTCCCTGGGAAAAACTTTCCAGAGCCTGACTGTCCTTGTGTTGAAAAGCATTTCCTTAAGGTGAGAAAAGAAACAGGGAATGAAGTACCCACTAGAAGCTACGGACAATGTGCTGCCAACTCGGGCTCACTGATACCATTCTCCACTAGCACAGAGAAAGTTCCACGTGAAGCTTTTCTAATCTCCTTGCTACTGTCCAGATTATCCTGGTTATCTCCCATCTGATGGTCATTATCAGGGAAATGCAGACAGCTGGCACTGTCTTTTACCTCTTTACTCCTGCTCTCTTCTCTTTCTTTGCCCCAAAGCAGGGGAGATTACAGCCTGGTTCTAGGTTAGACAAATATCCTGTAGACCCCCTGAAGATGCTTCAGTTCACCCAGTCCATGAGAACTCAAGGCAGCCACAGGCTTTCCTAATGTGGTCATGACATGTTTTCCCAGGAGGAGGGAATGAGAACACTGGCCACAAAGAAGCTAAGATCCCCTCCTAGTGTTACTGATCATCACCCTTCAATGAAGGACAGCAAAACCCAAGCACCTTCCAAAGCACCCAAAGCCAAATTCAAGGACTGCTGTGCACCACAGCTCTTCTGTACACAGGCAGAACTGAGCTGGCCATGTGAGCTGGGAGGAACTCAAGACAAAATACTCTGCCTGCACAGAAATAACTGTGTCAAAGTTTTGATTTCACATGTTCTTTCTTTCACCCCCTGCCCCACAGATCAGAGGCCGCATAAAGCCACATTTCAGCCCAGCAGTTAAAGCATTCAGGGAGAAAGCAGAATGTAACTTGAGTATTCCATGTTCTTGCCGAAAGTCTGCAGCTAAAAAAGGCACAGCTGTTTGTGAATTGGACCTCCCAAACTTTTTATAGCCTAAACCACCTTGTAAATTAGGCATGAATTTGTGAACAGTTTTGGAAGAACCAATTATATATTCTTTTAATAAACTTTGAAAAAAAAAAGTGTTAGGGCTTACTAGGGTGTTCAACCCCAAGACACTTGTTTTTTCTCTAAATAATTATAAGCAAAACCTGAAAATCTTAATCTCAAAAGCAGTCTCTGTTCTGAACTCAAACTACCCATGCCTGACAGCATCACTTTAAATATTAAATAGGCTAGCTAGCCTTCTTCAAGACAAATTTTTAGCACAGTGTCATTTAATATATCAAACAGTGTTTCTCAGATGCGCTTATTCACAGTACAACAGCCTCACTCACACGACTCTTCTCACAAGTTCCCAGTCCTACAACCAGTATTTAAAATAAATCATAGCAAATCTTCCCTTTTGTGAAAAATCTGCTCTTTTGGGCTGTGTAGGGATGGGGGATGGAGAGGGGCTGTTTTCTTGCATGCAGAGACTGGTGTTACCTGGGAGCTCTGTTGCAGCAAAGGGGCTGCCAGCAGCTCTTGAAACACCTGCTGTGATTGAACTTCCCTCTCATAGCCAGCTCATGGTTTACTCAGAGGAGAAAGCACTTTTAAGTGCTTCAGACTACTGAGCTAGACAGAACTGCAACATTCCTCCAAGACATCAGCACCTGCTGACTTGATTGTACCAATTTCATAGCAGTGAGCAAAAAAAAAGAGGGTACCTAGGTTGTTTGGAGAAAGTGAGGATTCTCTTGCATTTAGAGCAGAAGGTGGAAAAATTGAAAGTTACAGCAAACATAACATGGTGGCTTCAGGTTTATGGTAGAATTCCTCAAAGCCCTGTAGAGGTTTTATTTTATGCTGCTATAAACAGTGGTACTTTACAAGACAGAGGGTTGAAACAGTTCCCCATTCAAAAATGCTTAGACTGAATCAATTCAAGCTCTTCAAGGTAAGCAGTGAAAAAAGCCACAGGGAAAGAAATAGAAAGGAAAAGATTTGGGCAGAGTGCACAGGTGAAAGGGACATGAAGAGGAAGGTAGGAGTCAGTGTAGTCTTAAAAAGTGAGGATGGAGTGTGAGAGGATGCCTGAGAAAGAAGCAGTTTGCAGAGCAGAGTGGAGAGAACAGGAGTCTGCTACCCATGCCAAGGCTAGAGGCAGAGACAGAGATCACAGTGGTTACCCAGGAGAAGCTGGAGATGGTTCTTTGAGGAAATGCACAAAGACTTGGTTCTACCTGCCAAAAATGTAGTTGTTATCCCTCCCCTCCCCGAGTAACTGGGCCTGGAGAAACGACACCGAAGTTGTCTATAGGGCACACTGTTTCTATAGGCTAATTTAGAAAGAGGGTTTGGGGAATGTTCATGTTTTAAAATCTGATGAACAGCTCCTGGTTTTCCTTTGGGAAGAGGTTTCATAAAGGGCACTGCAGCTATTTTGCACGGTACCAGACTTTGATGTCTCGTTTCCATGAAGGATGCAATAAATGCATACCCTCAGCACAAGCTATTCAGCCATGATTCAGGCAGTAATTAAAGCCTTTTGAACGACAGTTGTGTTTAACAACTGGAGAAATGGGCTCAGACTGTCCAATTACTGCTGTGACTTTACAACTTCTTAAATAAAATCCTACCTTGGTAAATATGTGGCATCTATAAAAACAGCTTTATTTTCCTTCAGTGAGACCTTCTTTATGGAGAGCGACTGCCAAGCAAGACAAGACAAAGAGCGGAGCCAAAAGCTGGAGGTTTGAAAGAAAAGGAGGGGAGGTGCCAGAAGGCTTTCTGTACACAGCAGAGCAGAAAGGCTCTGACTGGCATGGGCTGTGGTCTTTCCCAGAGAGACCACCGCCTTGTTACTACTGTCAGGGGTGAAGTGACTCTCAGGCAACAGGCAAAGCTCTTAGTCCCAGACGGGACTCACAAGATCTGGAGGACTCTTTGTGCCACTAGTCTCACCATCTCCACTGCAGCTTAATTCCCATTCCTAGAACTTCTCCATACAGTGGTGGGGCTGGTTGGTTTAACAGGCTGGTGGTACCTCTGACCCCCAGCTGACATGCTGAGGATAGCCAAAGCCAAAGTTGCTCCTATCATTCTGCTAATCCAGGCAACAGCCTCTTTTGTGTGTGCCTAGCATAGGGACATACTGCTCCGTGGTCTGCTTTGATCAGCCCTTCCTCCAGGAAGAACCACAGAACAGACCTCTGGTTTCTCCTCTGTGCTGCCCCCTGCTTTTGAGAATTGCTCCTCCCCAGACCCCTGAACCAAAACCAATGGACCTGATGAAGTCTTTGCTGCTAACCAGTATTGTGCTTGGTTTGGTGCTGCTGCTGTTATCTACCTGTTCCTGACTGGTACATCTCCCTAACTGCTACATGAAGAGCTTGGTCACATGGAGAGTGGTGCTTTAGCTGCACCACTTTCTGGACCTGGCACACTGTGGCTCTGCTGTGCACAGCTGGGTGCAATGTCATCTGCTGCACTTGGGAACAAGACCCTTGGTTCAGAGGAGAAGGGCTCCTTGGATATTTCTCTGTTTGTACTCAGTAGGGGTCTGCATCCAAGACCACCATGGTACCCTCACCTACAAGGACCCTGCTACAGACAGGACACACAACATTGATGACGTCCTCATCTATTCTGCTCTCCTTGGTGGCCCAAGGTTTATGTGGGGTTTTTTTTGAGCTCTGAGTCTCCAAAGGATCCTTTCAGATCTCAGAGGAACAACACAACTTTTCAGGGTGCTGTGACCATCCTCTGGACATAAGAACAGCAGTAAAAACCCAAGAGCTGCTGTGAACTTTTTGTGCCAGCACAAACCCCTTCCCTCTGAGAAGTGCCTGTTATCTCTACTTAATAGATACCAATTTGCTGACAAAGCATTTTAGTCCCAACATTCAATAAGAAGACAGTAACCTTTCCTGGTTTAGAGCTGAGTGTGCAGCACAGAGAAGACAAAGGGGGAACCTACATCACTGAATACCCAGAACAAATTCAATTAACTGTCAGGTACAGTTTAAGGCTCAACATTAATAAATCAAACACATTAAAAAAATTGCATCATCCAATCCTGTCTGCAGATGCTACAGTCTGTTCTGGAGCCAGTTTACATTAATTACACTGGGCTCTACTTGCTTCCCTTGAGTGCTACGCAGAAACTCATCTACCTCTGGAGACATCAGAAGGAATTTCAGAAATAGTAACACCTGGATAATTCAGAACTAGGGAAATGTTCCCCTGTGGTGGGCCAGAGGATGTGCTGGAACCTACATTTAAGGACATGGGTGTCTGAGAAGCCCTAAAACTGCATATTGCCCGTTTCTGTGTTTATTTTGTCAAAGATGTCAATGCCTGAGCAGGCACCCATGTCAACCCAGCCAGTGTTCATCTCTGTAATGTCAGGAACAAGGTGTAAATCACCTTTGGTGGCATCACTCTCTCTTAAACGAATTTTTTATGTATTTCATAGAAAAGAGTAATAACATGTACTGCACAATGAGACCTCTGAACAGACCACCAGCCTATCACCACTGTGGTGCTGCCTACTGGGGTTAGGCTCTGCTAGATGGGGCAGGTTTTATTCTCATCACTACTTCAGTTGCTGATTTCTTCCTTCCTTCTATCCAGAGAATTAAGCAAACTTGCTTAATTTGTTTGGCTCACAACTTCCTGAGCTGCTCCTCCTATTTGTGGTGACATTATGGTGGGTCAAGGCAAAGAAGAGAACCTGTAACTCGCATCTCTGTTCTGGAGGGTTTGCCTTCAGGCACAATCCCCCCACTCAGAGACTCCAGATACCTATTCTCATTACTAAGTAAAACCTCTTGTGCAGAAGCACATCTCCAGGATTAGCTTGCTTTTCTGGACTATCAGGCCTGTAGATAACTGTTACAATTTGGAATGGGCAAAGGATCATAGAATCATAGAATGGTATGAGTTGGAAGGGACCCCAAGGATCACAGAGTTCCAATCCCCTTGCCACAGGCAGGGCCACCAACCTCAGGCCTGGATCTACACAAGGTTGCCCAGGGCCCCATCCAACCTGGTCTTGAACACCCCCAGGGACAGGGCACCCACCACCTCTCTGGGCAGCCCCTTCCAGCCCCTCACCACTCTTTCTGTAAAAAACTTCCCCCTAATATCTAATCTAAACCTTCCTTCCTTTAGTTTTAATCCATTCCCCCTTGTCCTGTCATTGTCTATCCTTTAAAAAAGTTGAATCCCCTCCTGCTTATAAACTCCCTTCATGTACTGGAAGGCTGCAATGAGGTCCCCCCACAGCCTTCTCTTCTCCAGACCGAACAAGCCCAGCTCCCTCAGCCTCTCTTCGTAGGGCAGGTGCTCCAGCCCTCTAATCATCTTCGTGGCTCCTCTGGACCCTCTCCAACAGTTCCACATCCTTCTTGTATTGGGGGCCCCAGCTCTGGGGACAGGACTCCAGATGGGGCCTCACGAGGGCAGAGTAGAGAGGGACAGTCACCTCCCTGTCCCTGCTGCCACCCCTCTTCTGATGTAGCCCAGGATCCCATTGGCCTTGCGAGCTGCAAGAGCACACTGCTGGCTCACGTTAAGTTTCTCATCCACCAGAATCCCCAAGTCCTTCTCAGCAGGGCTACTCTCAAGGAGCTCTTCTCCCAGTCTGTATCTATGTCTGGGATTCTTCCGGCCCAAGTGCAACACCTGACACTTGGCAGTGTTGAACCTCATTAGGTTCACCCGGGCCCATCTCTCCAGCCTGTCAAGATCCCTCTGGATGGCTTCCTTCCCTTCTCTTGTATCAACCACACCACTCAGCTTGGTGTCATCCGCAGACTTGCTGAGGGTGCACTCAGTTCCATCATCGGTGTCACAGATGAGATGTTAAAGAGAATGGGTCCCCAGACAGAGCCCTGGGGGACACGGCTTGTCACCAGCCTCCACCTGGACACAGACCCACTGACCACCAGCCTTTGGCTACGGTCTGTTAACCAGTGTCTTATCCACTACTCAAGAAAATTATTCACCTACCTTAGAGAGCCCTTCTTCAGATAAATTTATCTGAGGGAATATATTAGCGAAGAGCGGTGTGTGCAACACAAGATGTGAGTGGGTGTGTGTCTGTTGGCCTGCAGCGTGTGTGGGTACCCAGTAACTCATCAGGAGAGGTGCAGGCATGGCAGTGAAGGGCTGGGAAAGGCTGGGAAAGCCCTGGTGGGGTGGCACAAGCCAGGCAAACTGCAGTGACAGAAAGGCTACGCTCATTTGCTGAACACTGTGCCACATCATGCTCATATTCACGTGCTCATGTGCTGCTCCTGGGATTTGCTGATGGGTATCTCCCCTCCACCTCACCCACTTACACACGCTCTCCTGCTCCAAGCTCTCTGCTGAACTCCAGTGAACAGCCCTGCTCCAGTTTCTCTTGATGGCTTTACTGTTTACCCAAGCTTGTGTCAGCAACAGCATCTTGTGCACCTCTTTCTTTCTGCCCCTCTGTTTCTCCTCTAACTAATCTGCAATAATATGCCTGTCACAACTGCTTTTCTGCCCTTATCTTTGCTGCTCTGTCTGCAGGCTGCCTTACTGCCCTTAACATGATGCAGCTGTTCGCTCTCTCATCCCCTCCAAAAAGAGCCTGGAGATATCCTACAGGAGGGATGCTACAATAAATCTGCATACACAATTTCTCTTATAAATGGGAAGAGTAATAACACATGAAATAATGTTTAAATAAATTCCTCCCAAGCCCCAGGAGACCTCCAAGTAGTAGGCTGCAATTCTATCTTCATGAAGAAAATCAATGGCAGTGCTATATTGCCACTGTGCTCTGGCTTCCACATTACTCAACCTCCCCATACAAAGTACAGTCTGTGTTCAAGGAAATGGGTGGTCCCAGGGGGGTAAAATGGCTTTTGTGCACTTAAGGTAATGATGTCACTTGAGGTCGCCATGCAAACAGTTATGGATATGGAAATCTGCAGTTTTGTCAATAGAGCTGGAACCTGGGGACCTAGCTTAAGAGTTACAGCTTTTTTATAAAATGTTTCCCTAATTTACCTACAGAGCTTCTTCCCAGAAACAACAGCTGCTGTACCTAATTAGCATTAATTGCCCTGGTACCGAAGAGCAACTGGGAATAGTACAGTACTTGAGGTACTGACAAAAGAATACACTAATGGCATTGATTTGTCCAGTCTACAACAACCTCCCCTTATTATTCTGTTTTCTGTATGAAAAGCTTAGAACTCACAAGCTGTGAGGCAGGCTGGGAAGAGAGGAGCCACGGATACATGCAGGCACCAAGCCATTCAGCCTATGCAAGGCACTTACTGCCTGTTCTGTTTGGGACTGCATCTCCCACTGCCAGTTCTTCATCTTGACCTATGCCCAGGCAGCCCTGGCAGAGGCTCCCAGAGCAAAGTGTTCTTTTGAGCAGCACTGGGACGGGGAGCTCTGCCATGCACTTTGTGGGTCTCTGATGGAGATGCTCTAAAACAAGCTCTGAACCACACCCCGCCCTAGGAGAGGGGGGTTAAGTAACTACACCAATTGAGAGAGCAGTCTCAGGAGCCACGCAGGGACACAGAGGCAGCCTGTCCTTTAGTGGGGTTATAGACCATCTGTAAAGTTCAAACCAGAAATACACTGATTTTGTTTTGTTGAACCCTGAGGCCTTTGTAGTCCTCAGCCCAGTGGCTGATATTCCCAGTACAACTCCTCCCTGATGGTACAGTGATTCAGTATCTGCCCAGCAGGCTGGGAGGCAGGAGGTAACACCACAGGTGTGTTAACAGCCTCTGTTCCCAAATGGATTATCTCCTCTGTGTACTTCAGTCTCCATCAATATGGGGCCCATTTATAAACTAGATCCTCAGCTTTGTCCAAGTCGAGCAGACCAGAGAACAGCAGACTACATTTGCCTGTAATAATGTTTCTGTTGCTGTTTTACCCCTACCAGGGTTGCTTGCTCTAAGCGAACATCATTCCAGTTACCTGCTTGAGGTTTTTGAGAACCTTGTTTGTTAATAAGCAATCCAACAGGACAAGCAAAATAATTCAGTGCTTGGAAGTGGACACACCTAAATGGTGTCTCCACACAGAATCCCCGTGCCCAGCTAGAGCCTGTGGAAGACAGAGATATGAACTCTGCTGTGACCAAGTAAAATCTTAGGATGCCTGTTACACATTCTAAGACGGAGAGGCTGGACCAATACAAGAAGATGCAGAGACAAGAAGCCTTGGTGGTCTCATCTGAGATCTCCACTTAGAGGATGAGGACTATGATTATTTGTCAGGGAACGACCTTTTCTACCAAGACCTCCTTCACCTCTCCATGAGCCACCTGCTTGGCTTAGGCCCTGCTATGGCCATGCGCTTGCTCTCATCTTCTTGCCACATACAAAGCCAAAAGGCCAGTCTGGGCTGACTCAAGAGGCTTTTACACTCACCCTGCCAACAGGTCCAGGCTCGCCATGAACAGAATTTCCACCCTAGCAATAGCTGGGCTGTGGCTGAACTGCTCTGAGAGCAGCCTACAACATATCACCTGGAGAAAAAAAGCAGCATCCCACAATGTGGCTGGCAAGAGGGAAGTGTCAGTATGCTATTAATGAAACAGCTCTGCTCCATTAGCGTTACAAAAGCTTCCTGCTTCTTGAAGAGAGGGAAGTTTCTGGTCAGGCTGTTGGTTTATATACTTAAGATACAGCAGCTTGCACCAAGGGGAACTTTGTGACACTTGTGTCTCCTTATGGGGCTGACTAGTATCTGCCACTGTGCTTTTTGGTATGAAGACAAATACCAGCATGAGATCTAAGATGGGAGGGGAACAAAAGAGTAGCTAGGAAAGCAGGAAAATTATCTGCTACATTTGCAATTCAGGTCATTGCTTTTACAAAAAGCTTTGCAAAGAAAACTTAAAATGAAAACCACAAACACTTTGAACTAGGCTGGCTCTTGGTCATAAGGCAGGAGGTGTCATCTACATGTAGTTCACTCAGTCTTAAGGTCGGACCCAGCTTGCCTACCTTAGGCACTCATTTTTCACATATTTTTAGGCATCCCACTGATCAGTGTCTAATTCTCTATCTAGTCCAAGGACAGGAGCTGCTTACATCTAAGGCAACAGGTATCTCAGAGGGATGAAGGCTGCTATGTGTCTGTTGTCTGCCTGCCTCTTTCCCATATGTTCATCTGCAGACAGGGATGCAGGAGATTTACTGCCAAGCTCCTGTGTGGCAGATGTGCTGATGAAGACGCCACTGCCCCAGTCCCTCATCACCCCTGTGCTCATCCTGCAGCACTCCAATTGCTACACTGTCCCTTCGGTTTTAACGCAAACTGTAGCGTCACTGGCTGCCAGGTAAGAGAGACAGGCTGCCTGGATGGGGACTTCTGTGCAGAGAGGGAAATTAAAAATTCAAAATAGAAAAAACCAGATGGCATAAGCTTCATTAAAATAATATCTTGTCTCCTGGGGATCCCATGAGGATCTGTTGCCTTCCAGTGGATATGGAGCCCCTGAAATTTACTCTTGGGGATTATTCTGTTCCTCCCTCTCTCCTTATCACAACGCTTTTCTGTTTTCAAAAGGCTTGTGGTATGTGCTCCATCTGGATATGCCTCCTAATAAGGATGTGCTGGAGACATCTAAGCACTAATGTACACCCAGCCCCTCCCCGTGCTGTTGGGAGTCTCCTTTTCAAGTGATTTGGAAGAAAGAAAGAAGCATGGCTGAGCCTTGCAGTTCCTGACAGAAAGAATAGCACGAGTGTTAGGAAAGTAAGAAATACATAATTAATATGGATATAATATTAATAAGGGCTTAAGATGATGAACTACATGAACTGGGAGATGTTATTTCCCTTGGTGTGAGGCTCTCTTCTTTTTTACTCTGGCTCAGCAGCAAGCTAAGTGTTCTATTGTTCCACTTATAAACCAGGTATAACCTTTAGAAGGCCACTAGCAATGTATGGCACCTGTGAAGTTTTTCTTGTATCTAACTGACCCCCCAAGCAAACATGATTCTGTGCAGCCAAATATACTGATTCAGAGGGGGAGATACAACCAAGGAAAAGACCATTCAAGCAGCAGGATAATTCTGTGTTCGGTGTGTGCACACTCTGTCTGTCACACTTCAATCACTGCAGGCTCTGGAAGCAAAAGTTGTATTCATGCTGGGTTGGTATTTTATTGAGCTTACTTGAACCAAGCTTCCAGCAAGCACATATGACAGATTTATACATGAATCTTCACAGAGTGATAAATGACATTTATCAACCTTCCATCAGAGCATTTGACATTTGAACAATTGATTCTGAATTAGCAGTGAAAAATGCCACCATCCGTATGGAAAACCCACAGTAGGATTAAAACCCTACTTGCTACCATCCCAAACAATGGCTCTGCCAGTTCAGCTATTAAACATTTATGTACTACCTTAACTTTTGGGTAGCCTTAAAAAGATTTTAAAAAAACAATCCAAATCCCAACAAGTTTAATGCAGAATCTTTTTTATCTCTAAAAATTCTAGAGATCTTTTTAAAAATCTTTTTTATCTCTAAAAATCTAGAGATCTTTTATCTCTAAAGATCTCAACTGAGGAACAGGGGCCACAGCTGGGAGATGTGAGCCATTAAACTACTTTAAAATTGTGAAGGCTGGGCAGATTTTAAGAGTAAGAGCAGCAGGAGTTGCTGTGAGTGAGAGGCAGGTTACACTGGCTGCAGACAATACAATCTCATTTTGCCCCAGGTAACCCAGAGCTTATCTGGGTATGGTGAGTAGAGTTGATCCAAATGCCACTAGATATGTGTTCATCTATTAAAGAGGCAGGCTGTTTTAACAGGCAGAGAGAGAGAGAGAGAGGTGTTTGAGCAGGCTTCTCTCTAGAGGTGTTTGAGGCAGGAAGATGCTCTTCAGCCTCTTAAGACAACTCCTCTAGAGCAGGTAGGTTCCACCCAGTACTGCTTTCATAAGCACACTGTGGTCAGCATTGAGTGTTCACTGGGCAGGAGCACGAGCTGGAAGGGAGCTCTTTGCAGTGGTACACATCTACCCACCACAAAACGTTCAGAGACTTTTCCAGTGCTTCCCTTTCCTTCTTTACTGATGGACAGTAGCATTCAGCAGTGGCTAAATGAAATAAAATCTTCCCTATGTGGAAAAGCATGACTAATCTTTTTGTTCTATCTGATCCTTGGAATCAAGCTGAAGTGTGACTACAGTGTTTTTACAAGTATTTGTCTATTTTAGCAACTAGTAACCTTGAAATCAACTAATGTAACAGGCTTCCTCTTCCTTAGTCACCTCCAGCTGGTAAATTCCAGTTTAGAGCAGACTGAGATTCTCCTGGCATATTTTTCTCATTTCCACTATTCCAGTTTTCCTGTTTCTTCTCTGTGGTATTTCTGAGTCTTTGTTGTACTGATGTTTCCCAAACATGCTACAAACAAATTTTCTTTGCCAACTCCTGCTTTTTGTGTCAGACTCATTATTGAACATAAGAATGAAATGACTGTTGGAGAACCCCATTAGCAATGCTCTTTCTTCTGGTATTTTCCCCTTCAATGCTTCTTGATTTGTTTTGAGTTCCTGGGTTTCCCAATCTTTTTGAGATTTGCTTTGCTTAAGCACTTAGTTTATAAAACTGAAGGTTTCTTACAGATCTACCTCCAATTACCTCTTCATTGAATTTGCATGAATTGAACTTTTTATCCCTGAATCCAAATCTAATTCTATGATCAGATCTCCTACAATGTCCTCAAGACTTACCCAAGCCAGGTCTAAAATAGCACCACTTCTTGTCACATCAGTTAATCGCTGGAGGATATTTTTATTGCCTAGAAATGCAAGAGTATCTCAGACTTACCAGTAATAGTATCAATTGCTCTCCAAGCTGATTCCTGATGTTAAATTATCCAGAACAGCTATTGCAGTAGTTGTTATCTCTCTAATAACATCACAGAACTCTCTTGGCAGTAAAAAAGGATCCTGGTGGCATATGGCATGCTGGCAATGATAATCTTTTACCAAACTGTGAACTGTGCTGTCATTAACACATACTACTGCTCCCTACCTTTTCCTGAAAAGCAGCCACTGGTTTCAGAGCATTCATGACTGCGACTGCAAGATAAATCTACTGCTCCAATGCACTTACTCACATCTTATACCTGTAGCTCAAGGTCCTCCACTTTGATGAATATCCAGCTTTCTGTCTTCTCCTTCCTAGTCCCTCTTTCAGCAAAGTCTTGCCTGTTCAACTACTTTGGTGCCTACAGGTCTATGCTGTGACATTCCTATACTGCTATGACTAGATCCATCTGATTATTCAATTCACCACATTCTCAGGCAGACCCTTGAGACTGCACAAGCACTCCCCAGCCTTCTCCTGGCGTTTCTTTAAGGTTTCTCTCAAAAACCAAGCCAACTGCAGGTGCTTGAGTAAAACCTATTTAGAGCATCTCTTCATAATCACACAACAATGCCCAAACTTTCCCAAATCTCCTTCAAACTTTAGCTGTCTGCTGACTTTCCTTACCACTCATCTGTTAGGGGCCAGAGCTATTCCACCCGCTTCTTTCAGAAGCTGCTCCAGCAGCATCCTCTCAGTATCATTTGTTCTGATGGGTAGGACAACCAGGGGACTGCTTTTCCTGCTCCTGACTTAAGATTCCCATTTTCTATCCATGCTCTGAGCAAAAAGCACACTGTCCCTTTGATTTGCCCTCCATCGGGTTCTTGAGGCTGTGTTGCATGAGTGGCTGATGTTTTGGGTGCAGGGCAGCCATGTGTGGATTGCTGTCCTCTTGCAAACATTAGCCTTCAAGGAAGCAGTGTACTGTGCTAATTGGATGATTCTGCTTACAGAACTTAAATGTGCTCTGAAATAGCACAAGTATTTGTAAGTGAGCACTTACAGACCCACAAGCCCTCCATCTCACAGCAGCACAGATCTGTCTTTTCCTGGTAGTGGCCCAAGTCTCTGATCCTTTCCCTTTTATTTGCAGTGATTCTATCTTCTCTTCTTTTCACACTCCCTCTATATTATCTTCATTCTTTATCTGGCCAAGCCTTGATCTTGGCTTGATAAAAATCTGTAGGTTTAAAATGCTATGCCTTCCTTTCAAGGCATAGCTTCCTTCCTGTACTACACCCCAAGATACAGTGTCTTTACATGTTTGTAGGTCAGTTCCTGCAGCCACAGAATTGCAATGATAAAACCTCTCTGTGAGTGGTTTGAGCTGGGCTGGCACAGGCATGGAGATCTGCAAACAAACCCACGAGCACCTTGATGTGTTTCAGACTGTGGATTTCAACCCCCGTTGCCAAAGACTCACCTAGTTTCACTTGAAGTGGGGACGGCTTATAGTTCATGGCTACAGTCTCTCCCTCTCTTGTATCACAATCTCTGTCCGAAATAGATGCAGCTGTTGGATCCTGTTAAGAAAGGAAACAAAACAGAATGGTTTAGCTAAAAGTTACACAGTCTTTTCTCTAGCTGTTATGTGGCTGTTAGGCGAGTCCATCCTCATCCGCATTCAGGGGCAGCAGAACATGCTGGTGTTCTGATCAGCTGAAACCCAGGGGCAAAACACAGAGCTTTGGAAGCACGTTTAGCATGCTAGAAGTGCCTCTGGAAACACCAGATTTCAACATCAGATTTATATGATGGATGATACTGGGAATATAATGTGGAGCGTGGGTCATCAGTTCAAATTCAGCTTGGGCTGGCAGTAGTCCCAAACCATTTTCATGTGATGACTCTTTGGGGTGTTGTATGAAATGCATTTACACTTTCAGCTGAGTTCCAAATCGACCAGTCACCCTCATGATTAAAACTAAAAATCTCATAACCACCTGCAAGAAAAGTCCAACTCAGAAGGAACGAGGACTGAATGAGCTGGAGAATTCAATCTCCAGTACTTCTTGGGAGAAGGAGGAAGCAGACTGTGCTTCCCACACTGGACCTATTTTGTGGCTAACCAGGACGATTTAATTTTAGTATCTGTCAGCACAGCATCTTTCACTGTCCCCAAAATCCCCTCCCAAAAACAAAGTTCCCCAAACAAGAAGTCCACTCTGTCATACCTACTTGCAGACAACCTAATCCTGGTAGTGTTGTACTGTATGGTACAGCAAATCAAAGGATTCAGGGAGAGAAAAACTACCAATTCAGGCACTTCTACCACTGCTACAAGTATTTAAAGTCCTTTCCAGTCCTGCTGGAGCTATCTCTACTTAGCACCATAGTGAAAATTAAAATTGGTCTCCAAACATTCACTTTTTCCCACTGAGAAGCTGGAAATTAAATTGAACATGTATATCACAGAATCACAGAATCACAAGGTTTGAAAAGACCTTTAAGATCATCAAGTCCAACCATTCACATCCTAAACTAAACCATATCCCTAAGTACCTCATCTACCCTTTTTTTGAACACATCCAGGGAAGGTGACTCAACCCCCTCCCTGGGCAGCCTGTTCCAGGCCCTGACAACTCTTTCAGTAAACAATTTTTTCCTAACATCCAATCTAAACCTGCCCTGGCACAGCTTCATGCCATTCCCCCTTGTCCTATCACCTGTCACCTGGCTGAAGAGACCATCACCTACCTCTCTATAACCTCCCTTCAGGTAGTTGTAGGCGGTGATAAGGTCTCCCCTAAACCTCCTCTTCTCTAGGCTAAACTTATATATATAAGTGTGTGTATGTAAATCTGGATTTATAACAGGTAGAGATGCACTGTGAAAGTAATCACTCAATCTTAGGTCTGATGCCTGAAAAAAACCCCATCACTTTTGAAGTAGTGGAACAAAGCATCAGAAACTAAAAACTAGAAAATACCATTCCGAACTGCTGGATTAATATTGTCCATCTCTCCGTTTCTGGAGTCTGTATTTCATATGCAATTTCTTACAAGAACACACCCCATCTTCTGGCACTGACACCTCTACCTGAGGCAGAATCATTGACTTTCACAGCAAGGTGCTTTGCTCTCAGTAAAAAACCCCACTCAGAGAGCCCCTGTCCCTTGTGCCCAGTGCCTGCTGCCTCTCTGCAGTGCACACTGACTCTCTGTAAGAAACAGTTCTGATTCTTGAATTAGGCTCTACCTTCATAGAGACTGGTCAGAAAGCACATGTGGGGTTAAAATGTTTTACCGAACTCCTGCCCCTATGCACTATCTGGCAGACTCTGACAGTACTTAAAATGGATGGTGCGTACAAGACTTTGCATTTGCATTCAATGACATTAAATAGACAACTCTGAACCATATGCAATTTCTTCTGCTTTTCCCCAGTGCAGTCCCTGCTGCACTTCTCTAATTCAGAGGTTTAATGACTGGCTAAAGAGGTTAGAGCAGGTTGCAAACAAACAAGCCAGTCTCCAGGAGAACAGAGTTAGGCATAAATGATGAATCTTACGTATTTTAGGTTAAAAAAATCCTACTTCAGTAACCACATTAAATGACAAAATACAGCAGATGAAATTAAATGAAGCTAAAAGTGAAGCAGTACACAGAAGAAAAACAATTACAACTTCATATATGAAAATGATCAGTTGCAACTAGCTACTGTCACTCGAGAGAGATCTCAGGTGACAGATTCCATCAGATGACCAGCTAGACAGAGCAGGACTCTTCAGCCAGGACAGACAACAGACAGGGGCTCCGTGAGGAGTCTAAGTAATCCTGAGTGGGGTGAGGAGGTTAAGAGGGATCACCTAGCCCTTATTTCCTACACGCCCGAGGTACCAAGCAGCAGCCAGCGTGCAGCAGCTGGAAACAGTCAGTACTTCTCCACACAGCAGATGATGTGCTGCTGTGGATGCTAAAAGAGGATTGGGAAAGGGTGAGGAAAATGAATTGAAGGAATACCCATGAAATCCAAAAGCACTGCTTCTGGCTGGGGCTGCCTCCAAACACAGATCATTGGAGGGGGGAACCGGGGAGGCATCAGTGCAAGCTCACCCTGTCCTTGTCCTTGTGGGAATACGATGCAGGGGTAGGCAGGACCTTCAATCTGACTTGCAACAGCCATCCTTATTTTCTGTGTCATATTCTATGCTCTCAACTGAATACCAGCTCTTAGGACATCCTTCTAACATGGGATTGGTCTCAACATTGAGTTGAAGGGGCCAGACCAGAATCCAGGCTGTAGGAAAAGATATTAATTGAAAAGGCCAAATAAATCAGAGGACACAACTGTTTCCCAGACATGCTAGAACCATTCCAAGAGGCATGTGTAGGGTGGGAAGTGGCACCACCTGAGTCCAGGCTTCCTAGATGAGAACCTTTTCTTTGGCAGTCTGGGAAAGGGTGGGGTGCAGCTGTTTTTAAGAAGCATGACTCTAAGAGCTGGATGCTTCCTAGTTAATGAAAACAAGTCCTTGGACCCCCGTGCACTGATGCAGGAAGGCATGGGAGTAGACATATTACAGTAAAGGACACGGTGTGATGGCCACATACTGCCTCCTGTGCTGCTGCAGTCCAGCCAGGGCCACTCACAGCCAGACGTTCACAGTCAGAGTCCATAGTAACACCAGGAATTCATCTCCAAGGATTGGAAACAACATTCTTCTGCCCCAGCTGCATGGCCCCTCTACAGCAGACCCTACAGGGGAACAGCTTTCAGCCACACAACCAACCTTGGACTTGCAAAGAGGGATCACAAAGCAAGAGCAGTCTGGGTGAGCACCACTGCGTGCATGGGCCAGGCCTGCTCCCTCCAGGGAGTAAAATGGATCCGTCCATTTAGTGGGTATCTATCCCTGGCCCAGGACTGTCGAGGCACTGTTGCATTTGGTGCCCAACACCTCACAAGCAGCACACAGGCCTCTGCAGAAACAACCCCAGCCGGGAGACGGACAGCACTCCTACGGCAGCGTGGCTGGAGCCGCCTCTTTGCAGGAACAGGCTTTGCTTCTGTGCATACTGAACGGGTGTGCTTCCCTCTCTGTAGTTCACCCACCCAGAGAAACATTTATCTGCCTAACCAGCCTTTTGCTGGTGAATGCCTCTGAGCACACTGGGACTCACTGCTGGCTTTCACTATCGAAATTCGCTTGGCGATTTTGTCCCTTTTTACAAACCTCCCCAGATCAATGCATCCAGCTCTGAACCCGACATCAAAATCTCAGCTGCTAAGAGGTGTGACTGGTCCCAGGCCAGATGATGTGATTTCTCTCTGCTTGCTGTGGGGCAGGGGGGAGCACAACACTCCCAATCAAAAGGCAAAGGAGGAGATATGGCTGCAGGGGCTCTAAATGGCTGTG
Organism: Porphyrio hochstetteri; assembly: GCA_020800305.1. NCBI lineage: Eukaryota > Metazoa > Chordata > Aves > Gruiformes > Rallidae > Porphyrio > Porphyrio hochstetteri. The sequence goes on along the minus strand of CM036938.1, from coordinate 82,158,793 downwards.
GGAATTTAATAAATTTAAGTGGGGTTTTTTGTTCCTGAGGCCTCCTTATGTCTTCATTCCCAGGGAAAGAAAGATATTCAATCAGGCCACTGCATGAACGTTTGGGTGGGGCCTGAGTTTAACCAAAGTTTTCTCCCCACACACTCACAGCTTAATAGGGCGTGCACAATCACAGCATTCGAATGGTGGGACAGTTCCTCATCGGGTTTTCTTTCCTATAGGTTTGACACAATGGACCTTGAAAACTGCCCTCCTGTGAGCTACAGCCAGGTCCTATGATGTGCATCATGTGCCATTTCTGAACATCAGAAATTAGTTCCAGTGAACCTTCATGGAACAGGAGTGCTGTGAATCCTCAGTGTGCAGGGGCACAGAGAGAAGCTGAAACCATTTAAACTGAAGTCAGGGGTTGAAGGAAGATGGCATGCTCAGCAGGGTTTTTATTCTTTCTAGAAATCATTCCTTTCCTTTTTGCAGTGCTTAGAAAGAAAAATTAATCTGCCATAATACACCAGGCCAACAGCCTTTTCACTCTTACCATCTGCCCTGCAACCCACAGGTCACTGACCACAGGGGAAACAGCCCCTCACAGCCATCACACTGTGCAGCTACTGTCCGAGCAACGGAGCTGGGTGCTGGGTACAAACACACCCTTGTAGCACCTTGGGAAATGCAGCTTCCTTTGCCTTCCATCACAGTCAACACTTTTGACACTTTGCAAGCTTAACAAGCCTCTGCTTTTCAGCCCGTAAATCCTCGGGGATCCCAGTGCACGTGGAAGAGGAAAGGCACACACATGCAGTTCCAGTGACCTTCAGCTGCCCCTTGAAAACAAGACTGGAAAATGAGCTGCCTCTGTCTGCCCACCCTTTCCAGTTCTACACAACAGTCGTTTTTACAGCCGTAAGAAGATGTTTTCCACTCTCCTGTCTGTGGGAAATTTTACAACGATTAAATCAGCTCTGCTTTTTGATAAGGCACATGGGGAAGATTGACCTTACCCTCTAAGCTCAAGGAAACACCCAGTAATACACAGGGCTTTACCCACTAGTTCTCTTCACAGTTCAGAGGTTTTGGTCCAATCATCAGCTGAGTCAGTACCAGCTGACTCCTTGGGACTATCATTCTACTACCTTCCTCTCTGCAGTACCAACCACTGATGTGGTTGCTGTCTTCTGTCCAACATAAAGATGCTGGAAGTCTCAGTACTGACACGTGTGTGACAGCCCACAGTGAGCACTCATAGCTCGGCAGGCTCCTGCTTCCTGAAGCTGCCCATGTGGATGACATGCTGCAAACAAATGCTAACATGAAAAGACAAGCCCAAGTGTTTGGCTTCTTTTCCACGTCAAACATTGAGTTTGGAAAATCTGATAGATGGTCTGTGTATAAGAGACTGACTTAGTGACCAGAAAAACAAGTGACAAACCACATGCACCCCAGACACACGGGATACATTCAGGTCACCAAGAAGTTTCCATCATTCCCATGTTGTCATCCTAGACTCTCAGGCTAGAACATTGCTCCCACTAATAAATGTTTATGCCTCCAATCCCTTTGCCCTGCAAACAAAATCCTGTGCTGTTTGCAGATTCACTCTGTCTCAAGCTGTACAGCCCTAGGTTATCCAGAGAGAAGCAGCTGTGGGCAGCAGGCTTCTGGGGAGGGGACTCTGATGTGCACAACCAGGTATGTAAAAGCACGATCTCAGAGTGTTTTGCACAACAGACCTCTACAGCCTCCAGGTATCACTGCAATATAAACATGAACTATCTACGAACACAAAGTGCTTGGAAAAAGCCCACTGGGAACAGAAACACAGGGAGCCAAGATGTGCAGAGTATGTCTGTGTGAGAAGTGGCATCAAAGGAGCGGCTCAAGGGGTGTGAGATTTACAGTGGGTCAAGATGAACCTACCATAGAGAAGAACAACGGTCTGTAATAGCATGTTTGGCAAGAGAAAGGAAAGTGTCACAGGGGGATGTATGGCAGGAATGGAACCTGCAAACCTCACAAAAGACTCTCTTCATGCTCTCTCTTCTCCACACCCCTCGGGCTTCAGCTTAAACACACAGTTTTGAAGCCCATTATTTCAAGGAAGATGCAATCCCCTCAGCAGTCCTATAGATAAAAGCTAGAAGCTACAACCATCCAGGAACAGCAGATGAATGGCGTTGTTCAGAGAAGAAAGGGGAAGACTAAGGAGGAATACAATAACTGCCTTCAGATATGGAAAGGGCTGCCACAGAGAAAAAAGGGGTAATTTTAAATTTTTTCATGTTTCTGATCACCAGAATAAGAAATTAAATTGCAGCAGGGTTGCAAGGAAATATCAGGAAAAAACCCTGTAGAGGTAAGGGTAAGGAGCTGAACATTTGCCTGATTAAGTTGGGGAGTTGTTGCAAGCCTGGGGTAGAAACCAATTTGTCACACAGAAAGTCAGCAGAGCCAATGTGGATTTGGGGATGTCTGATCTGGATTTGGTGCAAGCTGAGGTACCTGATCTGTTTAGGTCCCTTTCCACCATCTGTCTTAAGAGGAGCCTGTTTCTTAGCCAGGCTCATTTAGGCAGAACACCAGCTTATCCTGGGAATGAGCAGTCCTCCAAACTGCCCTTCTCACTGCGAAGGACCATGGCTGGCCTTCACCTTCTGTCTGGGTGAGCTGAAGAAAAACACATGTTGAAGGAACTTCATAATCACAGGGTGACCAGAGCAGAAGGCTCCTGGAAGGACATAGTTGTCAACATGTGCCTGCTGCTGGATCCAGAGCACTAACTTCTCATCTCAGCATCACCGCCCCGTACCAAAGTGAAAATAAACGACATTTTGGTGACACAGCCACTGATGTGCTGAAATACATCCTGATAGCTACTGACTCAGTTTCAACAAAGCAATAAACAACAACTGTTCATTGACTTTCTACTAGCTCTGCCAATGCACCAGTTACAATGCTGCTGTTTACTTTTCTGAGTAACTGCTGAACCCATCTTATTTAACAGTAACAAATTAGGCCTGCAAGATCCAGATTTGGAATCCTATTCACTTCTGTAATTGTAAGATAAACCAGTGTTTGAAGCCATTTTTTTCCCCAGCAATTGAAAAGCCATCAGTGTTAATATCACTGCATAATTAAAACTTCAAATCACATTAATTAAATTGAACCAGGACATGGCTGAAATTAATTTTTTACTGTGTAAACCTGCAGCAGGCATAGCTCAACTCACAGGCAGGTAAAGAGGACTTCGGATCTTTCTCTTTCACACAAGGGCAGGAGTGCCACCGGCTGTGTGTGCTGCGGTGCTTGTGCTGAGACCCTGCCGTGGAGTGTTGGCTGTGAAGGGTCTGCCTGACAGCCACATCCAGGCTGGACAGAAGGCAGCAAACAGCACAGCCTGAGCTGTGTGGAGGGAACAGGATGCATCAGAGGCCTGTTTTCCTAATCAGAAATGACATCTGCAGCAGAGGGAAGAAAGTCCCTTTTTTTAGATGATGATGTTTAGCTATTCCTGGGAGTCTACGGTATCAGAGGAAGCGACAACCTTGGTACACAGACTAAATCCTTTGGGAAGGCAACTGAGGGGCTAGGAACTAAAATAGGAGTAATTACATGATTTCTGTTAGATTTTCCCCCCAAAAAGCAGCAGTGCAAGCAGGCCCTGGTCCTTTCCTTTCAATCATGATGGAGTATTTAACACTGTATTTCCCTCCAGGCTCTTCTCGCGCACATAAGCCATCACTATTATCACATGCATTTATAGGTTTGGTACCTTGTGCTAACTTTACACGACTTAAATTGGATCATTAACAGTGCAAATTAGAGAACTGCCACACTGCACTCTCCACTGCCTGCAGCACTTGCCAAGTGCCTGGCATTCAATAACTATTTCAAACAAGCTATTAACTGAGGTATGTTTTCAGAATGCTTCAATACCAAAACATTTCCTTCCTGGTAAGGGATATATACATGAGGACGTTACACAATGCCTTTTGTATCTGATTATACTGCCACAGCTCTGAGATGCAACTTGAGACATAGGGGTAAGTAAGGCAATAAACCATCACAAATGTCTTGGTGCCTATTGTGAGAGTCAGTTTAGCAACTGCAATCTGGCCAAAAGACCCCAAACAACTTTTCAACGACTCATGAGGGAGGATACCTTCAAAATGCTTAAAATCTGAGACACATGTCAGAGCCAAGGTCACAGTGTGTTTGGACAGAGTCAGGAACAGGAGCCTGGGCTCTTGGCTACATGCTGTAGCTGAATCCTACAGAAAACTGCAGTGCTCTGCACAGCACTGCCCATAAAGGGACCACAGCAGGATCTTGAAGCAACTGAATTCATGCTCATTGGTTAGTGTTTAGAGCTTCTTTCAAAGCTGTGTCCCATCTTTACTCCTTCAATGCTTCAAAGGAGCTTCAACAAGAGGAAAAGTCTATTTTCAAAGACAAAGTTGAGTTTTCCAGCTGAGACTCTCCAGCATGGCAGGGAGAAACTGTGTTTCTTTCCTATGCGCAGCCCCAACACCCGGAGAAACTGTCTGAGTAAGTGCCAGAAAGCTGTGCCATCACTGCCAAACTGACATGTCCGTGGGCATATACAGAATGGTTTACAGATCCTCTCCACATGCAGCTTGGATATTCCAGCTGTATATGAAAGACAAGATCAAAGTTTGCCAAATTCGGCCCTAGGCTGTACGAACAACAGCAGGGAAAGCTGGGATAGCTTCACATCCATACCTTTTAACAGACCGAGGGCTCCAATCAATGGTTCAATGTCACAGCTATTACTCACATACTTCTAGGGCCACTCATTCTTTCCCAGGTAGCAGTTAGAACCCTTTTTTCAAGCAAGGTGGCTGACTTTTACATGTTAAATTCCAGTAATTTTAAGATTAATGAAGTCTTGCTTTTTGCTCCTGGAATACTGTTGGAACCTTTAATCCAATCCCTCAGATCCTTTTCTGAGTTGTTTGATTGCTTCTCCTGTTCACTCCTTCTCCAGTGATGATTCTTCATCCTGCCGTTTTCCTGCACCTACTAAATCCCCCTTCTTCTACACGGCAAGGATATCCAGCTCTCCAGGCTCTCTGAGAGGTCATCAGCACTGAAATCTTGAGGACTGTAGGAGACTGATTGTGTTAGATTTGCCTCCAGGATTTCCTACAGCTATGTAAGAGACTGTCTCCAAGATTGCCTACAGCTATAGGCCCAAACTTGTGAAAGCATCCTGCCTGCTACATCATGCAGCAGTCACATCAGCAACACCTGAATAGCAGGACCGTAGCTGTGGAGCAGGTACGAGCTAAGGCCTACCCCTCACTGGGGAGAACGTGGAGTCATGCCAGAACTTCATTGGGCACTGCAACCCTGAACAAGAGATAAAAGAATTCGCTGAAACAAAGACTGCACCATTGCCCACCACTGGACACAGAGAGACCCTGACCCTTGGGACGCTGTGGATTCATGGTGGTGACTGTCCTGTGACTCTACCCCAACTGCTTAATTTCTACCTTTTCATTCCATCCTGTCCTATCGCTGCTATTGTCCCTTCTTTTTGTAATAAACGTTGTTGGGGGTGAACAGCATTTGGCCTCCTCTCTGTCTTAATTTCGCCCTTGGGATCATGTCAAGAACCTCCTCAACACTGGATCAGGACAAGGACCCAGCACCCTGCTTTCTTAGGAAGATGAAGAACTGGGAATGCTGTGTAGCAAATGCCAACAGTACATCGAGGGAGGAGCAAATACATGTGCATTTGTCCAAGATCAAAGCTATCTCTGGCCCCAGGATGGAGGGATGCTACGGAAATCAAGGAAAGGAGAGGTTGTAAAGCCCTGAAGAAGCACTGTGGTGGCCCATCACTTTGGGAATAATAATGGGTGCCTAATGGTATTCAAAACTCATCAACAAGTCTGAAAATACTGACTCTTCCAACACAACCCAAAAGATGGAGAGCTGCCCAAGGCTCACACAACAAGCCTACCTCTCACAATGCAGACGACTGGGATTTCAGTGGCTGACACCAGCTTAGCCTGGACAGAGGAGGGGACTGCCACAGGCAATGCTTTCATACTCCCCCAGTGCTGCCTTCAGACTCCACAACCCAGACTGATGGGTTCAGCCAGGATCTCAGTAGGCAACGGTAATGGCTTTGAGAGCACAGTAGGCAGGACTGCACTTGTCCTCACCTCACCACACTCAGCGTGGCCACCAGCATGAGCCTGCCTTGAGAGGTCACTTGCCTGTCCTGCAAGGGTGGATCCCAGCATTAAAACCACACCGGTTTCCCTCCATGAGTAGAGAAAACAAAGTTGCCAAGCCAACTGCTCAGCAGGCCTTCTCTCTTTCGCACAACACTTTGAACTTGTCCCAAGAAATGGGGAGCTCAATCATCATATTTCCATATTTATAAGGAGAAAGTTTCTGTTTCGCCAAGCTTGCGACAGAAATAATCCCACAAACAGCAGCAGGAGCAGCAGCACGGCAAACATGTCTGAGGGGCGGGGATGCGAAAGCCGAGGGAGATCTCAAGTTGCTCTCTACCTTGGCACGGCTTTCCAGCCCTGCGTGAGAAATTGTGAGGGCACAAATCACTTCGGATTCTAAAATAAGAGCTCGCCTCGCCCCCACTCGTACGCCTGTGTCTCCGTGACTAATTAGCATCCAGGGGGATACAGATTCTCCTCTGATAAAGCGCTGCTTGGCTCCCTTCTCCCCTGACACGTTTGTATTAGAAATATCCTCATTACATGACTAATCAGGGAAGCTGAGACAAAGGCATAGGAGCCAGCTTAAAGGGAAATTGCTGATTTTTAGAAACATGCCGTATAAATTATTCTGTCTCCAAAGGGCAGGGATTCTTCTTACCCTCCTGATCTGGAAAAAAGAATGAAAAATTGGAGTCTCTGAAGAAAAACCTATTTTTATTCCCAGAAGCTGTGGCTTTTATCATCTCCCCTGGCTATTTCAGGGTTGCAGTTTATGCACTGCAAAGGTCCTGGAGAGCCTGCCAGTCCAGTGCTGCCTGCTGGAGCTGGGCTCAGCATGGTGTCCAACCACCCCACCTCTGCCAGACGCTGCGGATGGGAAGTGACAAGCCTGGTCAGCATTTTACCACACTGAACTTAAAAATCAGTGCCACACAAAATGCAAGGCCTTCCCTCAAGAGTGTCTGAAGATATTTAGTGCTGTTATCTTTCACACAGCACGTTGGGCTGAGCAAAGACCACAGAATACCTAAAACACTGAGGTAAACTGGGCTTGGCAGGAGCTTTCTGAAATAAAGGCAAGCAGACACCATTTAGCAGCACAAGGAGAATGTTTTTAAAGGAGAATTCGATTCACCTCCGTGCTCTCTGCAATGGAGCTGGTCTCCATCAGGATCCAGTTTGTCTCCTTGGCCTCCTGTTGACAGCACCAGAAAGAGATATCAGACCAGACAGCTTCCGCCTCGCTTCTCCTTTGAAGGCAGCCCCTTTATCAGCCGAAATCAAGCCATCTGTCCCTGGCCCCCTTCGAGGAGCTGCAGCAGATTGTGGAGCATGGGAGGAAGCATGGCACAAGGTGGGAACAGGAGGTCGAGGGAGCTCACTGCATGCAGAAAAAGCCAGACCAGATCTCTGGTCGAGCTGGGACAGGAGATGAAAGGCTGAACACAGCCTCAGTGCTCCCTAGCATAGGCTCAGGCACACGCATAACGGCTCCCACTCTGTACTCAGCATCCTCCAGCATTCTGCTCCTTCTGTTGCAGAGACACAGACCAGCCCCAGAGCCCGGCACCGGGGCTCCCAAAGGCCTTGCTGGAAGTCAGGCTGCCACAAGGCGTGGAGAGCTTTGCCTGCTTTGCTTGCTGAGTGTGACTGCCCAGATCTTTGCATTTTCACAGTTTTTTTTTCATTTGCCAAATGTCTATTTTTTGGGATAAAAATCTGCACTCTGGACTTTTCTCTCAGCCAGATTTGAAATACATATATGTTTACATATAATTATTAATGCACCTATTTTTTATATATATATATACACACACATTTATACATATACACATACATGTAATTATACATGTTTATCTATATATTTATGTATAATTGTGCGTATATACATATCTCAATACTTTTTTTTGGGTGTGGGGTGCTGGAACACATTTTGTCACCCTGAGCCAACTCCTCTAGTGGTACCCCTCTCACCATCTGCAGTCCAAGGCTGAGGCTGATGAGGGCAGGGGGCTGGCAGGGGATGAGCAGGGAGTGAAGGCAGGGTCTGTTAGGAGGACTAGAGCTGGCTGGAGAGTGGGAGGGGGGAAACAAATTGGATGGTTAACCAGGAGGGGAAACAGCAATGGCTGGACAATGGTCCTAGAACAGGTCTGAGAAGACAAGGAAGCAGGACCAGGACAGTGAAAGGTGGTCAGGATTGAAAATACTAGAAGTTGAGCTGTCAAGACATCTGTGATATGGTGCACCTCTGTGCTCTGACAGGGCTTGCACACATGAAGGACAACAACCAACTTCCCCTGTTGGTCCCCGACTACCTTTAATTGATGCTCCAGAAGCCTTCTTGCAATGTCAGGATTTAGGAACCTAGGTGGCTTTGTGGCCTGAACACAGCTGGTGTTAAGAAGCTATGTGCTCACATGGCCCACAGCTGTGTTGGTGATGCTGGGTCAGGCCATGCTGGGATTTCCTTATAGTCCGTTCTCCTTTGTTAAAACTGCAGGGAACTGACATTAGAAAAAAAAACAACAGCAGGGCTGGTTTGCCAAGCTCTCAAATGCTGCTGCAGCCTACTTTAAGCTCTTGCAAGCTGTGTGCTACAGAATATGACATACTCATGTAAACCATTTCCCTTGGTAATTCAGGAGCCAGCATGGACCTGCACTGGAGAAAAATCAGGGTCACCACACAAGGAAGGAACAGGAACCCAAGTATGTGATTCCTTGCTGAAGGTGCAAGTCACGTAGGGGACAGGGGAGCAGAGCATACAGGAAGAAAGATGATCTTAGGGGGCTGTCTTGCAGAACTGGGACCTTTACACTCTTACATGAAATGTGCCAAATCTCAGGAACCAGATTTCCCACAAGGGATCACTAGAAAGGTTCCCCTTTTCGGCTGGGCTTCCAGATCACAGCCCTGCAGTGTCATATGCTGAGTGCTTACAAATGCTACCGAAGTGAGTGGGACCTGTGCTTTGAGTAGGTGGAAAGACTAAGGGGGGACCTAATTAATGTTTATAAATATCTTAAGTATGGGATGCAGGGGGAATTGGCCAACCCCTTTTCAGTGGTCTGTGGAGATAGGACAAGGGGCAATGGCTGTAAACTGGAGCACAGGAAGTTCCGCACCAACATGTGGAAGAACTTTTACACAGTGAGGGTGACAGAGCCCTGGGACAGGCTGCCCAGGGAGGTGGTGGAGTCTCCTTCTCTGGAGATAGTCAAGACCTGTCTGGACACCGACCTGTGCAATATGAGCTGGAGAGCTGCTTTGGCAGGGGGGTTGGACCCGATGATCTCTCGAGGTCCCTTCCAACCCCTACGATTCTGTGATTCTGTGAAATGAGGGTGGGGAGAAAAATCATCAGGCAGTAGGCATGTTGCACTGAAAGCTCCCCATTGCTCTTCCAGCTTTCATTGGTCTCTGTCTCAAGCCCTGATCTGTCCAGCCACAAGATCATGGGAGAGAGGGAAGGGCCTCTGAAAGGACTAGGGGCACGTGGTAAGGCTTACTAATCCATCCTGTCCCCTAGGAGTAGGGCTGCAGAGATGAACCAGGCCTCTGTGAAGTGCTCAGACACGATCTGTCGTGCCAAACACCACATAACAGCCCACAAAACCACTTACTTGGCTGTCAGGGGAATTTTGGTTGTATGCCTTTCTTAATCTTGTGTGTGTGTGGCTCTGTCACGTTTTTCTGTACCCAGCAGACCTACCCTTCCCCCTCATGCACTCGTGTGTCCTGCAACCCTGTCTGCAACCCTGACCATGTCCTTGCCAGCATCACCACACTGCCTGTACAGCCGTTCTCCCACAAGAGCTGGGAGAGTGGGAGCACTCAGTGAAGTAAGAGCAAGGGAAGTATTAAAACAAATCAAAGCAGCCATCCTGATCTTTACCTCGATCTTACCAGAGGCCTGTGCTGACCCCAGATGAGGTAAGAAATCTCTTTTGGGATGACCTGGCACTTGGGAAAGTTCCCTTTCAAGCCCAGTAATGAGAGCTGCCAGAGGAGCTGAAAAAAAGAATTTCTTTTCTCCTTTCATAGTGTTTATTTTTACTTTGTTGTTGATCCCTGTGTCCTCCTCATCATGCATTAACTCGTATCTTGTGCCAGCAGGCCCATAAACTGTAGGAATGGATTTGCATCCCAATCTCTCCCCCTCACCCCACTGACACAGCTTTCGGATCAGTGTATTTCAGTCCCACTAAGTGCTCACTATCATGTGTTTTGGAGTTCAGGTATCTATTAAGTCCTTATCTCTCTCTTCTACCTTCTTGACTATTTTCCTCCTCCTAGCATGCCTCCTACTATTTGCTTCTTCAAGAAGAAACAGTCTCAGTATTTTCACTTCTTGCTTGCTTTCTTATTACAGGCTTCTAAACTCTCCCTGGTTCCACAATATCCTTTTTAGGAGGGGTGATGAGAAACACACATCATGTCCCAGGCAACATACTACTGATCCAGAATGGCTTCACCATTTCTGTCTGCATTTTAATCTCCCTGAACTTTTTTTGGCCTTTTCATCCCTGTTGCCATGCTGCACTGATTGCTTCATTCATGTTCCCTGCAGTGATGCTAAGTTCATTTCCCCCCTGCCTCAGCTTTTCTACCCCCTTCATCTTTCAAACCGTTTTTGGAAGAGAGATCTGAATCACTTTTCCCTATTTTATATTTGGGAAAACTGAGATCCAGGGAAGTGAAGCTGCTCAACACAAGAGCAGAAAAGCTGGGTCTTCCCTCCAGAGTTCTGTCCCCTGTGACAAGACCATCTTCATTTCTACTGAATACATTTGGTAGCATGCACCAGAAAGCAGTTAAGTTACCGATATTTCACTTCAAAGTACACTGCAGGGGAAAAAAGTGGTCAGGAGTTGCAGTTCCAGAACTTTATTACAGTCCTGAAAAGTGGTCTCTTCCTGCAAGCACTTGATATTAAGCAGGGAACTACATAAACAAATCAAAGTCTCACAGGCCAGACCATTCCCCAGACATTTTAAAGGCTGGTCTCAGAATACAGGCTTGTTTCTTCATCCTGTCATCTTCCTTTCCCAGCAAAATGTTTTTCCAGAATTGCCTTGTGACAGCTTCATGCTCTTTGCTCAGTTAATTTTCTCAGGAACTTACTCCTTTCTCATTATCATACAAACTACTGTAATTCAGACAGAGCTCCCCGATGTTTCGATTATGCCACACGTCCCTGATCAATGTAAAGAGTCACCTCTCTACCAGTCTGTCACATCTGACAATTTATTCTCCTTATGAGACTCATTCATATAAGGAGCTTGCAATTAAAAGAAGAGGAACGCATGATCTTAAAAAGCAACTAAAAGATGCACAACTCTCCTCCCAAGGTACCTTATCAGTTGTAAATTTGGAGGCTAGGTCCATGTCTGTGTTTGTTTCTTCTGCTGGGCACAGCGCACACCAAAAAGCAGAGACTAGAGAACAGTCAATAAAACCTATGAACAGGATCTTCTGCAAGGGTTTCAATTTGGTTTGGAAGATGCCTGTAGAATTAATACAAGGGGGAGCTTTAGGAAGATTTCTCATTACCACTGAAGCCTTTTAGCTTAATGAGGGTGGCTTAGACAATACATTCAGATTACAGGAGAGATGGTTCACCTGAAGTTGTGCAGGAAAGATCTCTTGAGCCTGGTTCTGCCTCTTTTGTCTTCACAGCTTTCAATTAACACCGCAGGTGGGCACAGAAACACTTCCAGCTCATTATTCTCTTTTGGAGTACTGGTGGACATAAGATATTTAGCTGAAACAGCTCTTTGTAGACCTTTCAAATTCCATTATCATTACGACAGGCATGGGAAAGAGCTATTGTTTTCCTTACCTATTAAGTCCATCTTCTATGGGGCAGAAGCAGCTTTGTGCATTAATTTAAGATTCGCAACAGCTGTCCTGCTGGAAAAAGCTATCTGAAATGTAAATCTTCAGACCAATGATAGATTGAAGCTGAACTTGGGCACTTGACTTATGGAGGCACAAATCAGGAATGTTACTGGCTGAAATATCCAGAAGCCTCCCAATGAAATAAAAATCGGTAAATAAATTGAAGTCTCTCTGGGTGATCATTCTCATTATCAGGCTATATAAGATAACGAGAGAATCACCAAAGAAAGCTTGTCATTAGCAGTTAATTGAAGGCACTTTCAGAAAGTGCTGCTTAAACCTTGAAAGATTGACTGCCTTTCCAACCGCTGCCTAATGTATATGTTAGAGCTGTATTAAAGCCGCTGTCTCATTATGTCCCTGCCCCCAGCACCACAGCTCAGAGAGAGCTTCTGGTGCTTTAGATGAAATTCGCATTTTAAAAAGCTCATCTACATATAGCCTAACCGCTGGGCATATCTTCAGCGTGCCCTACTGCATACAGATCTGTCTCAGCTGATGCTGTGTTGTACAAACACAGGATACCTAAGTGCGCTGTAATGACCTTCGAAAGAGGCAGCGGAGTCCTGGCCCATTGCGATGTATAATCACATAATGCACCAACGACACAAATCATAAGGATTAGCCTGTGAGCTAAGTGCAGCTATCTGAGGACATGGTTAGAGGTTGCTTTGCTCTTTACTGCTCTTTCACATACCTTCTTTTGCTCTTACCATCTTCCTCTCGTTATTCCCAGACCTTTTATTTTCACTCACTAATGGGTGCCCATTAGTCTGCAAGAGAGTATCCTGCTGAGACAGTAATTCCTAGGTGAGATGTCTCACTTCCCATGAAGCAGCCAGCCTCTACCCTACCTGTAACCTCTGCTCTAACCTGGCAAAACTTGGAGGTTTTTAGTTCACTTTAAGCTGGTTACATTTTAAACTCCTTCTCTGTCTCTACAACTGTTAAAGTAAAAATCCATCTTGTACGTACTTTCCCACCAAAGCAAGTATTTTCAATCTGTTACAGGACCATCTGTCGTATCTGAAAATTAGACATCATGACAGGAGCTTGTGTAAAGTGCCTGCAGAACCACAGCTTTTAACTGAGGGGTGTGATGTGGGGTGATCCCAAGACAGCACGCAGAGGTGGCCTGAGCACAACAGAACAGGGTCACAGTAACAGAAATAGGGTCCCAGCCAAAAAAACCCACCCAAAGTTGTTTATCCATGTCGGAGAGATCAACAATTTAATTGTAATCTGTGTTTCACCCAGTCTGCACAACCAGTAGGATAAATATCATATGTGAAGAATGACAATAAGGCTGTTATGTTTAATCACAGAAGAGCTGGTGTTCATCTACCCTGCCTCTGCAGACTAACTAAAACCATGTTTGGGTTAATGCTTAGGTTATCGGGCTGGTTTAGCCCTGGCCAGCAATTAAGCACCATGCAGCCGCTCACTCATTATCCCCTGGGCGGATGGGAGAGAGAATCAGAAGAGTGAAAGTGAGAGAGCTCATGGGTTGGGATAAAGACAGTTTAATTGGACACACAAAAAAGGAAGATGATGATGATGATGATGATGATACACAAGTGATGAAAAGCACAATTTCTCTCCACCTGAAGTTGATGCTGCATGAGACCCCCCAGCTGCCACACATGACCCCCCAAACTGCCCAGCCTCTCAGCCCAGAAGGCTCCGACAGATGGGTGATTGCCAGAGAGGCCTGAAGCCAACACAAATAACCCATCACTGGAGTTCGAGACCACCAACTCAATCAAAGGACTATGCAAATTACCCCCACACGCACCCTCCAGGAGCAGGCATGCTAATTTAAATATGCTTAACCGATAGCAGATGATGTGGTAATTACTAACCAATTAGCGTAAATTTACGTGGGTTTTTCTAATCCCATAACAAGATAAATGTGTTGCAGGTCCTGTGTGCAGTGCGCTGGCTGTGCCGAGTTACCACCCAGCACCCAGCTCTGCACAGGCAGGAGAAAATCCAGCACCTCTGCTCTGTCTGTGTGTGTTGTGTCCTGCACACCGGGTAACGACCCCACTTTTGGGATGACACCCCTATTTGTTTTTTATGCTTCCACTTCTGCAGTAGTTGCAAACATCTGGAGCAGAGCAATAGTAGACACTGAGTATAGGCCTGTGCTTACACAAGGAAATGTAATTCACTCGAATTTCCCACCTCAGTCATTTCAGAGTCATCAAGAAGCTGTGAACTATTTCCTGTTTCCAGGAGAGCTAATAGACTTTAACATAGAAAAATTAAATTATTCTGCTCTTACACTATGCAAAATCCCTGCTGAATTGCTTTGAGCAGAAATGGATATGAAATTGCACAAACAGTACAGTTTAGGGCCATTTACTCCAACTGCTCCAAAGACTTTTCAGGTATAACTACTCCCCCAGCTATAACGGGGCAGGGTTCAGGGAATTTTGACTGCTTTTGAAGTTTTCAAAACCATCTGTATGTCTGAACTCGTTTGAGCTGCTAATTCTTGGGTCCAGCTTTCACATCAAGCAAATTATGAAGGTAGCTACCTCCTGCCATCATGACCACAATAATCTTGAGGCGCTGACAGTGACCCATGAACAAAGATATAATGTGTGCCATCTTAATTATACAGGAGCCATGCCAAACAGATTTTCATTTACAACCATGCCCAGCACCATAAACTCAGGCACTCCTGCTCATCCTGCATAAACATTTCAGTAATCGTTCGGTATTTCCATCGCACTGGTGGGTATCCAATTGCATTAGCATACCGTGTTTTAAACACAGAAATTAAAAGTACACCAAGTAGAACAGGACCTAGTACTGTGGTTCATGCAGAGCCAAGATGTCTCTCACAAAAGCGTGGCCATGTGGAGAACACAGATGCTGAAGCTGCATTCTCCCCCCACTTCAGTTTAACTCCTCACTGTCTCTGCTCCCCCCCACATCCAGCAACAGCTGTGCTGTATGGCTTCTCCTGAAGAACATCATCTCCCAAAAGCCTTCAGAAGCAGGCTGGGTCCTGTACTACCTATACTGTTTAGCAGAGGTAAATGTCACAGTGAAGGTGTTTCCTTATGGGAGGAGAATGCAGACGCTAACAATCAGAAACAGGAGTTTGTACTGAGCCCCAGGAAGGAAGACCTCCTGCTCCTTCTATCAGTGTGACTCCTTGAGACTTCTACCTGTGACTGATAAAATTAAGGGTCTGGAAAGTCATGTTCCAGTCCCACACTCACAGAAAACATGAACTTACAGAAGCACACACAAACCCCTCTATGATAATGACTTCAATCAAGATGTTGGCTATTCAGATGAGGCTCTTGCTACAAACACAATGCGTTCCCCCTTTAATCAACTGCCAGGCTGACAAGTCACCCACAAATCATGACATTTGCTGCAGTATGTTTTTGCATTTCTTCCACCACTTACACCACTGCCATTCAGCTGGCAGCCTGGGCTAGCATGCTGCTTTTTCTTTGAAAGAAAGGGGGTTTGACTCTTTTGGCAGGATCAACTACCTCATCATCCGATTGTCTCCTTGAAGGTGTGGTGCTCACCAGCCCAAAGAGCCTGCAGAACCTGGCGGGACAGAGTGAAGTTGGGATCAGACCACTCCTTGTACACAGCCCAGTGCTTGCTGACAGAGCCGCAACTGCATCAACTGCCCCTCAAAGGCAGACCCCAGCTCTGTGAAGCCCCTGCAGCTGGGCTATGCTGGTTAACAGATTCTGCTGGCACAGCAGAGGTAGGGGGTTGGTGCATCTCATGTCATATTCAAGAAGACTGTCACAAAAACACCGCAGGTGAAAAAAACAGATGCTAAGCATGAGACTCCTACATCTGTTCGAGTCCGTGAGGTAAGCATCCACGCGCCTCTGCCATGTGAAGACTTATCCCTGCTTCAGACACAGGAGATTAAATGTTACCTGGGCAAGCTTTGCATTTTATATGCAAATTATTACATGGTCCAAACATCCTTTTTAATAAACTTCTCTCAGTTGAAGCAAGGGAGGGAATAAAGCTCTGAGGTCTTAAACAAGTGTCTTTGACCTAACTGCACCCTACCTCTCTTGTAAAACCATTAGCTGGAGGAACTTCCCATTTCCATCCAGATTACTTTAGCTAGATGTGTTGGACCAGTGCTGAGATTTAAGGAAAAAAAATCAATCCTTCTGTTGCCTTGCTTTAAAAGAAAAACTTTAAGGGGGAAGATGGGCAGAACTTAAGTGCAGAATCACTGAAACAACACTATACTTACACTGCAATGAAAACAGCAAAGTCTTACTCAAGCCTTGTCAAGATACCAGGATTTACAAACAAGCCACACCAGGATGGAGGATGCTGCTTTTGTCCCAGCCAGTGTGAGAGCCATCTGTTAGGAGATGCACTTATGTTGCTAGAGTAACAATTCCACAGCTGTTCTCCATGAATTAAAAGGAAAGTATACATCTAAAAGAATCATGGGTGTTTCAGAAGATGGTTAAAGAGACTCTATAGCTTTCTGTTGCACTTCAAAAAAATACAGGAAGGGAGAAGCCAATGGCAAACTCCTCCTTTCTCAGCAGGAAACAGGAAAGCACATCACTTCAATCCAAAACACGAGTGGCCTTCTACAGCTTATAACCCAAATAATCTCATTTAACACATATTACATCCTGTAACAGATCATTTGAGAACTGCATTAAAGTACTGATCCCTGCCTGCCAAGGAAACCCCCCAAAGAAACTACAGAGACATTCAGAATTGAAGACAATGAATATTGTGAGTTACCTGAAATAGAGGTGGATGTAAGCAAACTGAAGCATAAGGATCTCCAACTTCTTCCCTAGCAAAAGAAAATGCTTACCTAGAGCTTCTGAGTGAAGTGAAAGCTCCTCTCCAGATCCTGTTTATTTTAATGACCATGGCAAGCATCATGCAAGCTGGCACCTACTCAAGTCCTGCAGGAGGACAAGATGTCAGTTTTAATGTTCTGTGCCCAAGCCAACTAACATAATTACTGAAGACCCTATTCAAACCATCTCCGGTGGCATCTGAAATGCCCTTGGCTTCCAGTGCAGCAAGGAAATGATTCTGTATTCAGACTGCTGGCTCCAGATGTCAATTTCAGCCAGTGTGATGACTTCTTTGCAGGAGCCAGGACACCACAGCTTTAGACAGGGAGTATCCTGAATTTTTTACCGCTTTCTTGAACCTAGATGAAGACAGTCCCAATCCCTATCCACTCCTGTGTAGCTTTAGCTTCTTCCCATGCCAGCTGTGACATTGCCACTATCATTTCTCCACAACACTGTGATGAAGCAGTGACAGATGAGGGTATGCACAACAGCCTTTAATTAGTACAGTCTGCAAAGCATTTGCATAAGGCAGCAAACCTGGACCATCAGGTTCCAACTCTGGACAAGGAATGGGATTCAAATACAAGAACAACTGTGGAACACACAAAATCTAAAGTACAATTACTATTACTCTTACCTCTACAGAAATCCACATATAGATTTTTCTTACCCTGCAGGTACCAAAACCATGAGTGAAACTAATTAAACGTAGCCCTTTCAGAATGTTGCCTAACAGATCTCAGTAATGCAAAGATAAATTACTTTCCATTTAAACCAGATTAATGTGGAAAAGCCCGTGAATGTTAATAAAATAATAAACACAATATAATGTAATGATGACTTGAATTTTTTTAAAAAAACTAAACTGTTCTGCTTTTAAGAGACTGTCCTCTCAACTTTATGGACTCACAGAACATTACTGGATGTGTAGGCTGTGCAGCACCATAAACTGTAAAGATCAGGGCTATTGCTCCAGGCTAATAGTGTAATTTTCCACTGGATGGTTTCCATTTACAATTCACCTATTGTATCTGGAAGTCTAATTGCAGCCAGGTACATATTTTGGGTTGTTCAAGGTATAATAAAGAACCAAATAGCTTAGAAAGGCAGCTTTAACTTTATAATTAGAAACATTTGCTATTTCAGGTGGCTTCTTCCTAGCATGTTTATAAGTTCCCTATTTTACCTTTCAACATGTTGTAAAAATAAATTATGACAAGCCACAGAGTGACTCACAGATACAGTAAGAAACAGGGAAGAGAGAAACGACACAGGAGGAATATGGAAAACCTTGAGACAGCAGAGTATCTGGATGTTCATTAGCAAAGTGTTTTCCCAAAGGAACAAGGATAAACAAGGAGTGTCTGCATTTGATTCCCAGGAGACCCATTAACTACAGGGTGACAATGGAAATCTGTCCCCATTTCCTTATGTGTGAGATGTGAATAGGTCTGTCAGTAGATTTCAGAGGCTGTGCATTGGTAGCCACCATCCCCGTGCAACGTGGCTGTTACTACCTGCTAGAGATGCTCCTTCAACTGCTCCACAGCCCCAGTTAATCCTAACTCTCTAGACCCTTTGGCGCAGCGGGCAGCAACCCACCCTCTCCAGGGAAAGTGACTGATAGTGCTGGAGGCAGGGCAGGCCACCATCCAGTCCCTGAAAGTTAAACATTAACATCTGAAAACAGATCTATTGTTAGTAAGGAACAGCAAGTTCACCATCCCAGGGAGATGGCCAACACTGCTTTCCTTTGCAACTCATTTGGTGAGATCAAGAGTCAGCTTAGTACACGCTGTGATTCATAAATAATTTTTTATAGAGGCTCTGTTATAGTAGAATTTGGTCTTCATGAAAATCTGTGGTTTTCTGTCCAAATAGCTCTGTAGTGACTCTTGGTTATTGTGTTTGCTGGACTAGAACTGGCAGTTCAAATGTGAAAGGTTTTCTATCATGTCAGCAGTTCTCTGACTCCATAATTTGCCTCTTTGTGGAAGACTATGAAGCCCACACTAAGGAAGACACAGAAAAAAGAAGCTTGAGTTTAAAAGGTCCAGAGTCAGTTGCTCCAAAATTAGTAGGAGGGTCATAAATAGGTGGTTGAATGAAAAGGTGAATTTTCTTTAACTTTATGGAATTTAAGACTGAACTATTTTCTACTATCACGTCTGAACTGGATGTTAAGTAGCAGTGCTGAGCAGCAAGCATTTCTGATTGCTGTAATTCCTGCCCTGTATCGATGCATGGTCTTTTTTCTTTAAAATGAACATGGCTGTGACTGACATTGCAGAATATTCAAGCAAGCACCACAGGTCAACTCTTCTGAAGATTTGCTGTCTCTCTTCCCCTGCCAGCACAGTTTGGATGTTGCATCAAAAGCATCCTGAATTACATGGGTGATGTATGGCTCCTTAAGGCCATGTGTCGCAAATACCCTATAAACAGTCATCAAAAGGAGGTCAGGAGTCTACTAAAATAAGAACGCAGAGCTGGTCAGGATCGGACACCACCTCTTCTGAGAAGTTCTGTGTGGCTGCTGAACCACAGAGTCACTAGGTTGGAAAAGACCTTTGAGATCATCTAGTCCAACCATACCTGTCCTCTACTGAACCATATATCTGAGCACCTCATCTACTCATCTTTTAAATACATCCAGGGTTGGTGACTGAAGCCACTCCTTGGACAGCCTGTTCCAATGCCCAATAACCCTTTTGGTCAAGAACTTTTTCCCAATGTCTAATCTGACCCTGCCCTGGGGCAGCTTGAGGCCATTCCCTATTGTCCTGTCACCTGGCTGAAAAGACAAACACCCATCTCTACATCCTCCTTTCAGGTAGTTGTAGGTGGTGATAAGGTCTCTCCTCAGCCTCCTCTTCTCCAGGCTGAACACCCCCAGCTCCCTCAGCCGCTCCTCATAGGATTTGCCCTCCAGCCCCTTCACCAGCCTGGTTGCCCTTCTCTGGACTTGCTCCAGGACCTCAATATCCTTCTTGTGGTGAGGAGCCCAGAACTGGACACAGCACTTGAGGTGTGGCCTCACCAATGCTGAGTACAGGGGCACAATCACCTCCCCAGACCTACTGGCCACACTGTTTTTGATACAAGCCAGGATGCCATTGGCACCTGGGCACACTGCTGGCTTGCATTCAGTTGGCAGTCACACAACACCCCCAGGTCCTTCTCCAACAGGCAGCTTTCTAGCCACTCTTCCCAAGCCTGTAGTGCTGCAGGGGGCTGTTATGTCCCTATACGAATCCTTCCGCTCCATCACAAGCCGAACCAACCAACATCCTCCTGTCCACCCCATGTACAGGCAGCTGCCAGCCAGCCCCACACAGACAGCACTGGCAGCACAGCTCTGAATGCCAGCAGCACATGGGTCACCCCAGTCAGGCTGCACAGAAGGTCACTGAGCATAAGGACATGCCCTGGGGGGGTTCTTCCCTTTTGCTGCTATTTTTGGGGTTCTGTGTAAGTGGACAGAGACATTGCTGATGGCTGGGGGTTTTTTTCCTGGGTTTGTAGCTTTAATTAATAAAGAGATTTCCACACTGAAGATGCAACACAAGATTGCAGAGCACACTCAGCTCACAGTCCACCAAGGAAACCTCAAGAAAATCCTTTTTTTTCAAATGGCACTGCTTGAGCTTTACATTAGTGTAACAGCATCCTCCTGCAGCCCCCACTGCATTGTTAAGCACCCTCATCACTGTCAAAACACAATTATGAGAAGGAAGAGTGTGTAACATCTAAGATTAAGTTCTCTTCTTTCCATGTATAAGAACATGAACATCTCTAGACAATCAACATTGAAAAGGTATGTTTGTATTTAATAACTTCTTACTTAAATTCCCATTAGGTTGCCTAGGCTGGTGATCTGTTCAAACACTGAGAATACTGAAGAGATGACAGGAGCCAGCTATCTTGGCTCTTGTGCCCAAAGAGTGAGAAATCCTGAATCCTAAAACTGTATTTACATTTATTACAGTGAAGAAAGGAAAACTCTGACTTTGCAACCTGAGGAAACATTAGGTCTAGTCTAAGGAAGCAAGCTAGGAATTAGACAATTTGATAAATTCTGTGATTCTGTTGATCAGTATTATTTAACATGAGATTAAAATTGAAGTTTTTACAACTTTCAACATAAACAAGGGTATCATCAGGGAAGCCATCAAATGTATTACTGCCTATTCCAGTAAACAGGTCAGAGCTAGTGGGCAGGCTGGAGAAAAAGCAAAGATGCCCAGGGCTTTTGCACAGGGCAGTATTGTCAGCTCTCCCTCCTGCAGTGTCCATGTCCGCAGCGTTCCCTGTATGCAGGGCATTCCAGATCACATTCTCTGAGTGAGGGTTTTTAAAAATGTTACCTTTATTTATTATAAAATTGTCTCTTAGTATAATATGACTAGCTGTGTGACAATGTCCCACATGCTCTGTTTTGTTCCCATCTGCTGCACCAGTGAGATCCACCTACAGAGCAGAGGTGCCTGGATCTCACCTGAGGTGTAGATGCCCAATATTCATACACAAAACAGGAACTGAGTGGCCATCCATTTGTTGCCTGAGATGTCTATCAGACTGCCTTGCAGAATACTACAGGGGAGATGCTGAGAGAAAGATTTGGTTCATTATGCAGTTGGCTCTCAGTGTTAAAACTGACTTGAATGTGATGAGTTCCTCCCGCTCCTGACTGGCCATGGTCTTTGTTAAGCTTCACCACCTCCCTGCTGTACAAATCACCTCCACAGGGAAAGGATCAACCACATGGGCCAAGATAGGTATCTCTGCTCTGAACTCATTAATTTTATACACCTGTCAGCTTAAAACCTTTCTACAAAAACACCTAAAGCAAAAGCAGGTGCTCTCTGGAGTTCTTTTCTTCAGTAGTTGGCAGTGCCTTGCATGTCAGCTAACACAGGAGCATTTTATGCCTGCAGTGCTGTTGTCCTCCTTTCCATCCAAGGCTCTGACAATTTTCCCACCTCCACACAATCCACCGTGCTGCATCATCACACCAGCGGCTCCTGGCTCATCAGCAAAAAAGGGTTTTCTGAGGCCATTATTCAGGTTTTCCCTGAGCTTATCTCTGAGCTCAAGAGATAAAAGACTTTTTAAAAGTCAGTTTAAAATGGTTGCAGATAACATGGTTCCACTAGCAGACTCCAGCCAAATGGGAGGAAAGGATAACTATGCCATTTGAGAGTTAAAATCATGCCAGTGAGCCTACAGAAAAGTGTTTTAGGACCATAATAATACCCTGGCCATAATGATAGGCAACAGACACCTAGTTATCTCAACTGCAGCAGTTTACAGTAGTTTAAGGGGGGAGGGGGGAGGGGAACCGAAAAAAAGGAAAGAATTCATTTTCTTTCAAGCCAGTGGTATCTTTAATAGGATTCCCAGGCCTAAGGTAAAGAACAAGAAATGATGGGAAGAGAAATGGAAATGCTAGAGATTAACTAATTTTGGAATCGACCACATGCTGTTTGCTTGCAGCTGGTGAGTGACCTTTACATTATTCTCAGCTAGCAGGAAATTCCAATCTGCATTAATAAGCAGAATATTGTTCACTCTTCCAGCAGCGCTTGCTTTAAAGGTTTTCTTGCACACGCAGTCCTCAGTTATCTACCCGCTTCTTCACACTGTCTGCTCATCTCAATGCATCTGAATCAGTGCAGTGGTTTGCAACAGAGGTAACCACCATGGAGCTGCTCTCTCAAAAGAAACACTCTTCTTGAGGAGATTTACAGGAGAGTGGAGATATAGGGCTTCTTCACCCTTCATAGCTATTGCTGCCACAAGCATTTCCAGATGGCCACCGGTACAAGACTGTTAGTTTCGACCAGCGATTCACCCCAAATTTTCTAAGATTATTTCAGCAGTGAAGGATTTAATGTATGATTAGATGAAGACAAATGAGGTTCCATTTGTTGCAGATACACAGTTCTCATTAAACTCAGTAACAGCTGTACACAGACCTGACTGGACTTCCAGATTTTGTCTGTAACTTGCAGTGAAATACGAATTCAAGCCTCAGAGCCAAGCATTTAAAAAGGAAGCTGCAACGTGGTAACAAATCACTGTCATCAGAATGTAGTTGGACAAAGGTTCTAAATTACTTCTATGAAAATACTTGTGGTCTTCTCCCACGCTGCAGAAAGCGTGACTACACCAGGTACAGAGGTGTCCTCCACCAGAGCAGGAAAGGCCTGTACCAGCTAACTGAAAGTGACAGCAGTGACCCAGCCCATGCAGCACTTTCCCTCCCTCTGCCCCACACCCCCAAGGCATATTGCTGTCTCCAGAAAACGGGGGGTCACTGTAAGGAGCACTGAATGAGCTCCAAAGTTTTATGGGTACTTAACTACAAACAAACAAGCGGAATTTAGCTCAGCACCCTGTATTTCAGTGGCCTTTCCAGCAGACAGTGGGGGAACGTTGTCTGGATGGTAGAAAGCCAGTCCTGGTTACAGGGAGGCATTCCCATTTGGCAGCAGACCCAGGACTATGTTTTGGTTCCATGCACAACCTCTAGTCACACTCATCTTCTTTGGGAACATCAAGCATCGTGTTTCTTGCCTTGTCCATCCTTTTCCCAAACACAGGCTGGTGGCAGCAAATGTCCCCCTGCTCCTCTCTGGCCTGTTCCACCTCTGCTAGCTGCTGGCACACAGCATGTTTAACTGTGAGGGTTCACTCCTTTCCTCCCTCTTTACCTGGCTAAGGAGAATCACAGGCTGGCGGCTGTCAGCAGGGACCTCTGGAGCTCATCTAGTCCAGCACTCTCACCACCAAGAAAGGCCACCTACAGCTGGACACCCAGGACCATGATCAGACATCTTTTGAATACCCCCGGGGATGAAGATTCCATCCTTGTGGGAAACCTGTGCCCATCCTCCATCAGAGAAGAGTAGTTTCCTGCTGCTCCCACTCCTGGCATTCATCTTGGAGAGGGAAGGAAACTGAGGCAGATGAGCGCTTGCTCCATTGCACTGAAGAGTAGCCTTGCAGAGGTCAGCTGTGAAGAATCTCTACAGCAGTGTTAAGCACAGGAATCCTGTCTTATGCTAGGTCTGTGGCTTCCAAATCCCGTAAGCGTACACTCTTCTAGTAAGAAGACATTTAACCAGCTAGGGAAAACACCCAATTAAACATTTCCCCGCAGGTCATAACCACAGCTAGAAATTCTTAATTAACAAGTTAAAACTCATTTACAAAAGGCTTATTAACATTTTTAGGACCAGTATACTCAACTTGCCAATCAGAAAATAGCCTGAAACACTGCATGGGAGGTGCCAGATTAGAAGGCAGCCAGCAGATTTACCTTTTTTACATTTGACTCCTTGTCCTTTTGTGTTTGTGTCAGCTTACATACAGCAAGTTTCTGAAGGAAGTATCCAACCTGCTGAAGGTGTATTTATCTTAGGGTTTTCTGAGCTGTAGTTTATAACTGGTTTTGAAAACTGTGTCAAGGTGCTAACTATCCAAGATAGTGATTTGAAGGTTTTGACTCATTTAAGGGTCAGTGGCCCCAACTGATTATCAATATGGGAGGACAATTAAATTTTAAAAAGTTGACTTGACAATTTACAAATTCCTTTCGTAAGATTAACTGTTGGAGACGGTTCAGAGGAGGCCAAGAAGATGATCAGAGGGCTGGTGAACCTCCCCTATGAAGAGAGGCTGAGGGAGCTGGGCTTGTACAGCATAGAGAAGGTTGCGGGGGGACCTCATTGCAGCCTTCCAGTACATGAAGGGACCAGAGAAACAGGAGGGGAATCAGCTTTTTAAAAGGGCAGACACTGGCAGGACAAGGGGGATGGATTGAAGCTAAAGGAGGGAAGGTTTAGATTAGATATTAGGGGGAAGTTCTTTACAGAGAGAGTGGTGAGGGGCTGGAAGGGGCTGCCCAGAGAGGTGGTGGGTGCCCTGTCCCTGGAGGTGTTCAAGGCCAGGTTGGATGGGGCCCTGGGCAACCTTGTGTAGCTCCAGGCCTGGAGGTTGGTGTCCCTGACTGTGGCAGGGGCTGGAACTCTGTGATCCCTGGGGTCCCTTCCAATCCAGACCATTCTATGATTCTATGATTAACTCCGGTGTCTCAGCTTTTTAAGCTACTGATGAAGGACGACAAGCTTTTCACCTCAGTACCCTGGTTTATATTGTAGTTTTTATTAGCAGTCACTTACAGAGGCCAATACAAAAACACACAGCAGCCTAGGACACAGTCCCTGACAGGCTCATGACCACACCTGTCAGAAAAACTAATTTTCTGTGCAAAATTAGTGAAGCCCTGACCCTTCTGCTTCCACATGTCAGGCAATGCAATGCCATCCTCTATCTGCAGACGGGACATGCAATATGCACTAGGTAGCCTGCAGGGGGGTTGGACCCGATGATCTCTCGAGGTCCCTTCCAACCCCTACGATTCTGTGATTCTACAGCTGCTTGCACTGTGCCCACCAGCAACACAGCAAGAACAGGCATTCTGGGTACTTCTGTTTGGGTGCAGAAAAGGATTGTAAGCAGTAAAATTTAACAGAACTAACTGTTTCACTCTGCTTATTTTTGAGCAGTCTATTATCAATTATTGAAAAAGACAGATCAAAAAAGGGATGGGAAAAGACAATGGAAAAATCTCTCTTGTTCACCACCTGAACAACATGGCTTCAAAGATACAACACACTTCCATTCCAGCAATGAAACAAACTGGAAGATCCAACTCAGATACCTTTTTTTCTGCTGGTGCTGACTAAAAGAGGCTTCACCATACTAAAGAGCAGGATCACTCCTAGCAGGAACCCTGACATCTTGTAGTTCCAGCAGCAGCTATGGCAGACAATGCAGTGCCTCTTCCCTAGTCTTTTGTCCCAGCTCAGATATCAGGTGCATGTTTCTTGAGGCCTCTATCAGCTCCAGAACTCCTGTTCTACTCTACCTATCTAGCACTCTGCCACATGGAAAACCTGTGTCCGAGTTTCAGGAGGCTTATGCCCTTTTTTTGAAGGCTGGACAAGTGTGCAATCTTGGAGGAGAGGGAAGAAGGTTTCTGGAAGAATGATCCTGCCCCATTGTCTCAAGTACCGCATACTCTCCCATCCCTTTCCCACCATCCATACAGGCAGCTTGGGGGATGCTGCTCCACTCTGGTTATGTGCAGCTAGCAAGAAGGACCCCAAGCAAATGAGTGTTTACAGATCGTAATGTAAGTTTGATAGCTCCATCTGAACAGAATGAGCCTCCTCTGCACTGCAGCATTACAGAAAGAGCTCCGAAATCTAAGATAATGTGTAAAAAGCCACATCCACTATGTCCCTTTCTTCCCTGTTTGAATGAAACATGCCATTAGTGGCTCAAAAAAAAACCCCAAAACAATCTTCCCTAGAGCTGCAGCCTGATGGCAGAGACAGGAGAAGGCTGGGAGAGGTGCCCTGGGCTGTGCAGAGAGAACAGCTTGTCTCCACAGGGACAAGCACTGTGCAGTCCCTGCAGAAGTGCCTGAGCAGGCAAAGCTCAGCATGCCAGAGCTCAATTGATCAGTGCCATGTGTGGTGGAGTGACACTTTTCAGTCCATAGCATCACCATCCCCTCTGACCGCCTGCATCTGACCCATCCCTGCTTCAGCTCTTGCTTTCACAGCCACTCTGCAGGGCTGGAAATGTTTAGGACTTTCTTGTTATCCACCATATGAGAATGTGTTTGCACAGAGTTCCCAGGGTGTGAAACACGCTGAGATCATTACCCAGCACTGCTGTGAGAAGCAGATGGTTTGCACTGAATTTGACTGGTAGGATGCTAGTGTCACTCCTCCCTCCCTGTGCCAGGTGAGGATCCCAAGGAGGGACTGCTGTCAAAGCCAGGCTGCCAAGGCACCCTTTTCCCATGGGATGCGCACATGGTAGCAAAATTGGGTGACAGATCACTTCATGCAAAGGCACAGTCATTGCAGTTTGCCCCAGAACACTGGAGTTGCAGAGAGGAGTGAATTATTTTTACTTAGATTTTGAAATTAATCTGTAAATGAAAGAAGGAAAGCTGCTAATGAAAATAGGACTTCAGTGGCTATACTCGAGTGATGTGATGGCTAATTCATTTAAAGGGTCTGAAACACCAGTGCATGTTTCTCCAATATGGTTCTTCTCCTAAAGACATCATCCATTCATTCTAAGTCTGTGTGGGAGAGAAAAGGTAGTATTATTGTAACTGAGGCTTTCATAAAGCAGTTTAATCCGTTGTTTAGGTGGTATTTTTTTTTCCATCTGCTGCCTGAAGAAAAAATATCACAACCTATCATTTAAACAGGAAAAAAACCCCCCAACCAATATACAGAGGAACACTGGACTACGGGGGACAACAGTAGATGCATCAGACAATCAGAAACCTGGAAGCCAAAGCACACAGTAGAAAGAATAAGCTTACGGCCTCAAAACCAAGATGACAGTTAACAAAACACGATGCTCAGAGAGGACTGTCTGAATCATTTCATACCGTGATGACCCCATGCAACGTGCTATCATATACTCAGAGTTCATCCATCGTTAACATCCTTTGTACCTTACCTGCTGGTTGCTAGATTACACTGATCCACAGCCAGTGGTTTTTTCTCTAAGAATCAACTCTTCTGATTTCCTTCTAAAAAAGTAACACCCTGTTCCTAACCATGAAAGCTAATGAATCTTGGTTACACAAAGATTTGTTCATTTTGCCCTTTAACCATCCTCTCCCCAGCTCACTGCAGCCTCCTGCCTTGATCACCACTCTCAGGAAGGAGAAAGCATCCCCTCATCAGGAAAGAGCCAGGAGCATGCAGCCCAGCTTTAGCACAACTACCACACAGAGATCCCAGCCTGCCTGAATTCTGTCTGTCCTTCTAACAGGCACTGGTTAGGGTCTTTTCTACCCTACTGCTGTTTTTCAGTGAACCTAAAATACAGCATCATATTATCTTTGGAAAAGAGCTTTAAAATTGTCTTGTATGAGCCAACAAAAACATATGTCAGGGGAAAATGGACAGACGTACTGTCACAGAAGCCTCCTGTCCTTCCGCAGCCACACTACATTACAAAGGCAGGATGTGTGCTTCACTAATTATCTCATGACATCCCTTCGTATTTCCATGTGCTGCTGAAAATATGCTGTCGTTTTTCTGTTTGCCACAGAGGTGCTTTGAAGCAGCACTTCGCACAACTAAGAAGTGGGGCAAACAAATGGCGTTCTGGGTGTTCTGCTGCATTTTAAACAAGATAATAAAATACCTAATAGCATTTACTTCTAGAGTTGAATAGTATTTACAGATTGAAACAGTGGGCTTTTGTGCACATGCCTCAAAACCAGGGAGATGTTTCCAAAGGTCAGCTTTCTTCTCCCCCTGCCACATGAGGCATATAACAACATACTGCCTCTGTATTTGAATCCTTTTCTACTTCCCCAAAAGCTGTAAAAGTGCAAGTTTATAATTTCTAATTAGTCACTAGACACAGATGTGCTTCTTCCAAACTCACTCAAGCATTAAAGGGTCAGCTGACATGGTATTCTGGTCCTGCACAGAAACTGCCCCATGGCTCCACATTTGGAAACCAGTTCTAAAAATATAATTGCAGAATTCAGCTAGCAGTTCAGTGGCCCAGATCAAAGTTCTTACTTAAGTTCTCTAGGAACATTTACCTGGTGAGCACCATGCAGTGTAACCCCGTGGCAGCATCCCTTCCCTCACCTAGCGCTAAGGTACTAAATGCTTCTAAGAACTTGGAAACATACCCTGCCAAACAGAGAACTGCTAGTGTCAAAGACTATGTGATTTGGCCTGCACCACTTCCGTCACAAGTGGTGCTGCATGAAGCAGCATGATGATCTTACATGACTGGACTGAGCTCCTCTTATAAAACGAGCATCTTCCTACCAAGGCAGGTGAGAGCTAACCCAGTTAGCAAATGCAGAACAACAACATTGCAAGTCAGGACTACTCTTTGGTTGAAGCTTTAGGAAGTCAATTGCCTCCTTTCTACTTTAGGTTCCAGCTCTTTATGCCCAATTATTTTCCTTATTTGTACCCAACCCACTTAAGTTTTTCAGTCTTACAAAGAACAAAATCTAGAATGACCTCACCTCCTCAAGTACACCTGCCTTTGAATAATAAAGCATTGGTGGTAAAGCTGTTGACTTGCTAAAGGCTAGAGAGGTGGGAGACCTCTTGGAAGAGCATACCTTGCCTATGCACAAGTGTGGCCCTTTCCCCTCAGCTCCACACAGCACCTGGTATTGGGTCTGTGGTGACGCTAACAGAAGGATTTTCAGGACTCAGGCTCCCCAGAAAATCCACTCTATCCTCCTAGCACTGCAGGAAGCCAGGACAGATGAACTGTGTCTCAAGATTACGACTGAAGATATTGAATGAAGACAGTGTATAATAAAATAACTGTTAGACCATGGGGAGTTGGTTCTAGCAGGAAAGTTTCTTCTTTTCATTGTGATTTCACAAGTGGACATCTTCTATGGTGAGGGAAAACAACTGTATTAGAACAGCTGAGTCTCTAGCAGTAAGCTTTACCAAACAGCAAGTAGTGCAAATACACATTTATTAATGAGAACAATAGAAACTCAACCAACAGAACATGTTAAAACACAGTGGTCTATAAACTTTACAGAACATTTACAAGAGCATGAAAGTACAGGGCTTTACCAGGTTAGAACGACCTGGTACGTAGAACTGGCATGGGAAAACACATCTTTGCTCCTGCCAACATATCCTTTGTGTCACTGTTGTGGGTTTTTTTTAGTTGTCTTGAATTGCAAGGTAAAGGGAACAGAATGAGTTTAACTGATTTATACCCTTATTAACACCAGTGACTTAAATTAACTAAACATGGAATATAAATTTAAATAATTCAGTAACTTTCCATTTATGAATTAGTTTTTACTTTGATGACTCGTCTCTCCATTTTTCAGACAAGGTTAACCATCAATTTGACACTGAATCTAGTCTTACATCATAGTTTCTATTTCACAGAATCACAAGGTTGGAAAAGACCTTTAAGATCATCAAGTCCAACCGTTCCCATCCTATGCTAAACCAGATCCCCAACTACCTCATCTGCCCTTTCTTAAACACATCCTGGGAAGGTGACTCAACCCCCTCCCAGGGCAGCCTGTTTCACAGAACCCCATAACAGTAAGGGTTAGGGACCTCTGGAAATCATCTAGTCCAACCCCCTGCCGAAGTAGGATCACCTAGAGCAGGCTGAATAGGACAATGTCCAAGTGGGTTCTGCGTATCTCCAGAGAAGGAGACTCCACAGCCTCTCTCGGCAGCCTGTTCCAGTGCTCTGTCACCCTCACAGGAAAGACGTTTTTCCTCATATTTTTCCTAATGCAAACTGTCTGCATACAAAAGTCATCACCCATCATCATGTTTATCCAGTCTCTGGTATCATAAATTAATCTAATTTCTCTACCCACAGATTCCTGTTCTGCTGAAACTACCTTTGAATACAAAGTGGAGGTCAAATGCACAAATCCAACTTTTTAAAAGCAATGAAAAGTCTTAAAAGAACTGCACATTCAAGATTATAAATGCACATCTTGAATCAATGTGTTGCAAAATTGATCAATTTTCTGACCACAGGTCCAACAAGACTTCAGAACAAACAGGTCTCTGCCTCAGACCTCTCTCACAGCTTGAGGAAAAGATGCTTTCTTCCTTTTTTCTGACTCCCAATTGATTTCTCAACTGTGAAATTATTATTCAACTAGTTCAGCTTAATAACCTGAAAAATCTCTCTCATGCCCCTGAAGAGATGATTACCAAGGAAGCTGGGGCTCTGCACATCAAACCTAGGCATCAAGTGCTCAGATGGTGATTTTTCCAGTTTGCTAGTTTGACTGCCAAGTATTGATATCACGTGTCTTTCTCAATGTTTTATTTATACAGCATCAAGTTTCTTTCAGACAGGTTGATTCTGAAAAAAAAAAAATTGTCTTGAATCTTTAAATTATCAGATTGAATTTTATTTAAATATGCAATTACATTAGCCAGTGAATTGCCTGGCAAGTTCCATTCGACTGCCTGTTACACCGCCTGACAGACATCACTGGGTTAAGATTGCAGCGATGTGCAAACCCAAATTTTTTCAGCAGAGCTCTGTTTCTGCATGTCTCTTCACAATTTGCCTTCCACTACACTCCAAAGCATCTCCCTCTGTACCTTTCTATCTTTTCATTATGTATTTTTACACCCCCAAAAGTTTAATCTCCTGCCACCAGCTCCCTAGATGTTTTGCCTATGAATACTTTGCAGCAGCCTGCCTTCCAGGAAAGCAGCTGGAACTGTAAGAGTGCATGTAGTAACCACTACACTCCCCACTTTTGCAGTAACATTCCAGGAAACTTTCTTTAAACTTGTATATGTGATTGTTTCTCTGCTCAACTCTTTCATACAGGATATCTCTAAGTGCTTGCTTGAAAGAAGGAAAGTTGAAGAGTATCAGAGAACAGGCTGACAACTACCCAGACACGTCTGAAACCTTGCTGTTTGTCTCCAGGGTGCAGAAATGTGCCTTATTCACACTGGTACAGGAGATGCACGTACATCTAATCAGCAGCAGAAAGCAGTACTGCTTATTCACAGAAGTGATAAAAACAATGTGCAGCCTTGAGTATCTGTATAAGGAAAACAACCCTCTTGACCTATTTAGGGCTTCAAAAGCCTTAATTTAGAGTCTACATCAGTGTTTTCACAGTCCACAGGCTCATTTTAGAGCAAGGGGACAGTTAGACTTGGAGGTCATGTCCAACCCTAATTATTCTATGACTTTTGAATTCCATTGTGCTGAAAACAAGGTATTGATAAGTGCACTGAAAAATACACAGGTATCACAAAGCTACAGTCATTAATGCCTTAAGTGATTAACTGAGTGGCTTATCTCCCCATGAACATAGTGACAAGAATTTATCTAAGAGCTATGTAAAGTAAGGTGGCCAAAAAAACCTAGATGAGGCTCAAAGGTTTTTTTATGCTGCTATCACTTTTGGTCTCTGCTCTAGTGATTATTATACCTGTAGTGTGAAGGGGCTGGCCTTGGCTGTGCAACCCACTTTATTGGGGCAAGAAACAACGAGGGGTCCAGCAGAAGGCAAAGGCCTCTCCCCATAAATGCTGAAAAGTGAGGTAAACTGGTACTGATTTATTTAGAAAAAGAGAGTGATGCTGAGAGGATGAGTGCAGTCAGCATCCACAGACAGAAGTGCACCCCCAATGCATATACCAAAGTGTTATATTTAATACTCTCTGGAAAAGCTCCCTCCATCCCACCAGATTTTAGTGGCAGGTTTGTGTCTACCAAGGTTTCAGAAATCCTGACCTTGGAAAAGATTCGACTTTCAAAGGCTGTGCCTCCCTATCAAAAGCCTTGGTAGAGGTCACTGGCCTCTGGCATTTCTACATCAGTCCTACTGCTGCCTAATTACAGCTTAATTGCTTCTTTCAAGGCAGAAATCTCTACCCACTGAACACCAGAGAAGCTGGCTCCCTCTTCCCTGAGTGGAACTGATGTATAGGTTGTTGTTAAGGTCTCCAGGCACTCTTTTCCCCCGCTCTGCTACAGCTTGTCATAAAAGTGACAGTCTATGTCATGTCTCAGGTAGTCCTGGTGATACCTACACAGTAGAATTTTCCACTTTATAAGGACAGAAATGTGTTTGGGTTAGTGCTCAGACACTATTTAATTTAGGGTAAAATGCACTGCATTGCTTTGCTAACAACTATACCCTTGAAGAAGGGCCAAAAGACTGATAAAATTCATTCCTTGAAACACAGGTAAGAGGGGACCATCCTGCCCCAGAAGGCTCTGACAGCCAGGTGATGGCCAGGGAGGCCTGAAGTCACCATAGATCTGCTGTGACTGGGGAGCAGAAGAAGTAGCAGGGGGAAATCTTGTGACCACTGGCTCAAAGCACTATGCAAATTAACCACACACATCCCTTCCAGGAACACATGTGACAATTTAAATATGCCTAACCAACAGCAGGTGATGTGATAATTGCAATTAGCATAAATTCAGGCTGTTTCTTCTCCTCCCAAAAGAAGATAAACACGATGTAGGTTCTGTGTGCAGCGTGCTGGCCACCCAGCACCCATCTCTGCACAGGCATGAAATGAAAAAGGTCTCTGCTCTGTAAGATTGGCATACTGCACACTGGGAACTTTATTCTAGAGACTGCCCAAGTCATCACTGCCTTTAACAACACAGAAAGATGTATAACTCTATGAAATATTCCATAGAACTTAGGGATTACTTGGAAATTTAATCACAGTTTAGTTTAGTAAATGACTGTTGAGAGAAATAAAGTTTTCTTCCCTATTTTTTTTTTAAGTAAAGGCATTTGTGTCCATCTTTTCCCACTCCTGCAGTTACCTCTAAAACACATCCTTTATGACCCATAAAAGTAAAGTCAAATAAGTGAACATAAAAAAAAAAAGTCTCCTTCCAGACTCTCTCTCTACAAGTAACCTTACTGGAAGCAGTTCAAATATGTTAGTAAGTGAAAACACCTCTCCAAGAAGCAATACCACTTCTGCATAACCAGCATGCACTCTTGTACAGCTTAGGCGCACATCTCTTCCATATAGCTAGAAGAATTTCAGTGCTCTAAGGGACACACTGCTAAGTTACTGCAGTGCAGCTGAAAGACCAATCGACTTAGCTCTGAACAAGAGGTGTGTTTTCATCAGAAAAGCACAAAGCTCACTGAAGGCTAAATCACCTGCCTTTTGGGACAGAGCTTGCAGTCCTGCTGGGCTCAATGCTGGCATGCCTAGACAGAGATGCTTATTTTAACATTTATTCAGGCATCTCTACACTATGTTGGAGTTGTTGATGTGGTTACAGCACAGGTGGCCCCCTCAGATGTTCCTGGAAATGGAGAACAGTATTGCATACCCATTAATTTTTCCACACAGGTTTAACAGCCCTCACCACCACGAAGCCATGGACTGCCTACATAATATCCTATCCCATACTGGACAAGAGGTTCCTTCCACTTAAGAGGCTTAAACCCATTAGAAGAAAATGAAACACAGCTCATAAAGAAAGAGATAATTATATCCCATGCCAGTTAACTGAAAGATACAGCCAAATCATTAGTTGTAAGAGACAAAAATTATTGTAAAGTGTTTTTTATTTCTGGCAAAGGTATATTCATACACTTCCTGAGTGTATTTAAGTGTGAAACCATTTTGGAAGGACCTATATGAGGCCAGCTTGTAACCATCTGTCCATAGGAACCAGAGGAATTGTGGCTACTCAGGGAGGACAGAGGATGTGGATGTTACTCATAACCCAAAAGGGTGTTTCCTAGCCTACAAAGGCTGCTGATTACCATATAACTTCAGTGAGAACAACCAGAGAGCATGAAGACTAAAATCAATGCTGCAAGATCACGTTAGAGATCACCCATAGAACAGTCTTGCACTGAGGTGCCCTAAGGTTCCCTACACTGTTTCACAGAATCACAGAATCACAGAATTATCAAGGTTGGAAAAGACCTAGAAGATCATCCAGTCCAACCATTCACCTATTACTACTAGCTCCCACTAAACCATATCCCTCAATACAACATCCAGTCTTTCCTTGAACACCCCCAGGGTTGGTGACTCCACCACCTCCCTGGGCAGTGCATTCCAGTTTCATTGCCAGGATGGATTTATTTTTCCTTTGGGTTGTTTTCACTGGGGAATTCCCACTGCCCAGCAACTGTGAGCTGCTGACCTCCAAGAGAAAGGTGATAAAAACAGTCTATTCATTCAGTCTTGTTTGACCCTCACCTGCCTTGTCAGTTTCTTCGGAAGGTGGCCAGTACTCCCACAGGACAACTGCCAGAATCTCGGAGGCACTGACTGAAAATTCATTTCTTAACCTTAGAGATACAGTGTGAGTGTTGCCTGGTTCCAGTGTGTCTGTCCCTGACCACCCAGGAAGCAAAGGAAAGATACAACTTGAACAGAACACCTGTTCCACAGTGGAAAGAGATAAAAAAAATAAAAATCAATTGAGAACAGACATCTAAATCCCTGATCTTGTTAGCATTGCTGCTGTGTATGCTTCATCTATGGGAAGAAACCTTGTTTCTGCCAGAAAGACCATGGAAACATTAAATATAAATCTAATATTCAGTAAGTTTACAAAGTGTTAGTTGCCTATAGCAACGCAGGGGCACCATCACCACACTGCTTAACCAAGACTGCAATTTTCATCAGCATTAACCAATTGCACATCTAATCAGAAGTTTTCTCTCGACACAAGGCTGACATTTAACTACAACTATCTGGCTCAATAGCTATTTTTCTGACACCCAGGCCTAGCTATTTAGATGAGAATACTTAAAGATACAGTGACACAGCACTACAAAGTTATGTTCTTAATCAACACTGCAAATAGAAAATTTACATTTTACAAAGAACAATCATTTATTTTAAAGAAAAAAAAAAGTTTGAGGTTTCTACTGCCTGCCACCTCTTTCTTGGGAAAGCAGAGGTCACTGTAGGAACATGGCACCAAAGAGGGCTAACAGCCCAGCTTGTCCAATATCTCAACAAGATGACAGTTTTCACAGTAACAGGGGCACATCACCCCAAGTGGACCATAAGCCTCTTTCCTTGAAGTTTCATCAAGAGGTCTTTTCATCTGAAAAGAAAACACAAAGCTTGGCTCAACAGGAGGTTTCTATCACTCTCATCCACCTTCTATACATTTTAGAGCAGAGTTAAAACACTCCAGTACCAGTTTGCCCCTTTTTCAATAGTTCTTTAGTAGAGACAAGTTCACAGATAGGATAGACTCAAACAATTTGGAGGAGGGAAGAAAGATTTTTGCTTTGGTTTTACAAACTCCTGCTTTGCGTAGACCACAGTGGATGGAGCTTGGGTGTAATCTTACCTTAACTAGAGAACCGTGTTTCCTCAGAGCAAGGCTAGATAAGTGGAAACAATTTGCCAACTGCAAACAGCAGTGCAGGCAAAGGGGTTACAGCAGATGACACGAGCAGGTATGATAATTTTTGCACATCAGATCAGAGACACACTACTTAGACCCCAAATCCTATGTGCTTTTGGAGCGGCTCACAATCTTCTGATTTCTTTGTACAGCTCAGTGTACCCACTACACCAAAAGAGCAAACCAGCAGTTTACAGCAAGGCTTTACCTTGCAAGCCCTGAAGTACTCCAGCTTACCCAAACTTGTCAAGAGGCCTGCAGAAAACACCACATATGCCTCCCCCCATCCACTGGATAATTAGCCAGATGGCAAGCCTGCCACAAAGCCACCGTGAGACAGTCCATATTCCTGTTCATTGGACCTTGTAATGCAGCTTAATTTCTCCAATCTAAATACCAAACCCTGAAAGCTGCTATTTCACACATTTTCCAGATAACATTAGGAAACCAGAAGGGAACTCTTTGCATTAAAAATAGGATATGTCACATTAAGCCATCAGAGCATTCTAAAAAAGCTGGGGTAAAGCTTTTTAAAAAAACACTCTACAGAATCACAGAACAGAACAGAGTTGGAAGAGACCTTGAAAGATCCTCTAGTCCAATCCCCTGTCACAGCAGGATCACCCAGACTAAATCCCACAGGAACATATCCAGGGGGGTTTGAATGTCTCCAGAGAAGGAGACTCCACAGCCTCTCTGGGCAGCCTGTCCCAGGGCTCTGTCACCCTCACAGTGACAAAGTTCCTCCTTACATACACATGGAACTTCCTCTGCTCCAGCTTGCACCCGCTGCCCCTTGTCCTGTCGCTGCCATCAGTGAGAAGAGCTTTTCTTCTTACTACTACCTGACCTTTGCATTCAGTGCAACAAAGGCTGCCCTGCAGTTGAGTTCCAGTGAGGAACATCCTGATTGAGCACCACAAACATAGCTAAATCTGTAGAAATGCTTCTTTGAGCTATGAGTAAGAGGTAGGGACTTTGACAAGCAGGTCCTCTGGAAATCACAAAGAATCCCTGCTAGTTGCTTTACCAGCAGCTTTTCACCCAGCATCCTGGATTTGTGCCAAAGCTTTTGAAAACAAGAGTCACTCAACATGCAGGATGAGGCATAGCCTGACACTGGGGCTGGTCTGCGCCCTGTAGCATTTCCTGGCATGTATGGCCACCAAGTCACCTCTGGGTGTAACATTCAACACTGTGACCATACAGTGTGCTGTGGGACCAGTGACAGAAGCACACAGCAACACTACATCAGGTGCAGCAAAGTTTACACATCTGTGTAAACAGAGCTTAACCACATGCTGAAGATGTTATTGAAGACTGGCCACTGCACTGGAAGTGTACAGCCTGGTTTTCCTTAAAGTGACAAGTGTCAATGCTGTTACTGCTAGCCAATGCACTGTAAACCCCCCACTGTTTTAGAAGAGCAATGTCATGTAATCATTTTAGACACTTGCACTGACACTTAAGAGTTCTAATATTTCAGCTACTACAGTTACTGATGGAAGAGAAACCTCTAGTAGCCAATGAAAGCTTGGTGCAGTACCAAAGTCAGCACTTGGTACCCAAGACTGAGTAAAAACTGGAGTGATGCTCAGCATCTTAAGTAGAACTAATCACTAACCAATCTCAGTAACAAGTAAAATAACTTCCCACCTACTGACTCAGAGGTATGATGTCCTCAAGCCATTTTAAATGGCTTAAATATTTGTATTTTATTTATTTTAATATATATAAGGAGACTGATACAGATCTACACGCTGAGGGACATACAGGTTCTACAAAGAGTTCACTAGCTTTGTGCAATTGAAAAGCATGCTGCATTCAGCCTGGTCTGAAGATAATCCAACACAGGCAGCAGAGCAGAGCAAAACAAAGGCTGATCTCCACTGATCTGGAGGCACACCATGGGGTTACAGCCCCTTAAGATGGTATTCTCTTGAGACCTGCTCTCATCATTGGTGCTGAGATCTCAGGGATAAATCCTCCTATCCTGGATGACACATTTACTTCCAATTTAGAGCTTTTCAATATAAACTCATTGCTCAGCACACCTCTCCACCCTAAAGGTTTTGCTCTTCCCTAGTACAAACTCAGGTGGGCTTCTGAGCAGCAACCCAAGTCAGGAAACATTAATTAGGCTGAAACATTCACTGGACGTAGCTGGTAATTTTCCAGGTGTTCTGCCAAATTGAAAGAAGGCCAGATTTACAGAACCACTTAATACACTTCAGCAAGCAGTAAAACAATTTTTAATAAGTCCCAGTGGTTTAGCAGCCCTTTCCCTATCCTACTGTAGAGGAACTGCTATGACACCTACAAATACTAGCAGCTAGAAAGAGGAGAAATTCAAATAGAACTCTAAAATGGTAAATAGGGAAATAATTCCTCTAAGATTTTATATTTCCATTTTTTTAAAAAGAAGCGTTTCTGTAAAACAGAAGTGGTTTTAAAATATCTTCAGAAGACATCCATCTGGTCGTTCTAGCCTTTAGGAAGTCTGTTAACTTCAGACAGCATTTAGAAGAGGGTTAATCTCAGTCCTAACCATAAATACTTTTTACCCCATCTTAGCCATGTCTGTTAGGTGTTTCTTGCCCTGTGAAGGGGACTGTACTTCCCACCAGCACTCAAAGTGCCCACAGCACAATCCCATCTTCCAAGTGGTAACAGATGTACATAGGAGTACATACTTGCAGGACCTTACTGAAAACTACCCAAATAACTCTGGTTTAGAGTGCTGTATATGCTCACCATGCAAACACTGCTTGTACCAGTTGATACAGGATGAAACTTGAGTTCAGTGTTTGCTTACGATAGACTTTGACTGTGGGCAGGCATGTGAGTTATTAACTGCAGGTCATGCTGACAAATAGAGCAAAACTCACCTGGAAACTCTGGAAAAGACAATAGCTAGCTTTTGAAAAATGTCTGACCCAGCAACACAAAATGTCAGTTGATACTGTCACTGGCACACTGTTTGACTAAAGGATATATTTCTACATGCATAATACTACTTTGAAGTTTGAGAGAATTCTAGTGGCAGTGAGAGATCCGTAATGGTACTCACTGTTCACTGAAATACACTGGATGTATAGCAATACAACCTGCAAGGGCAGCAACCCTGTCCTTTGAAGAGCAGGCATATGTCCATCTAAAACCTACAACACAGTAGTTATTTTCAAAAGAAAAGGCATAATGAGGACTACTGCAATTACCAAAATACTAATTTGGAAGTGATCCCCATAATATCTGGTATGATTTACCAGTTAAACTGAAGGTTTATCATCATTGGCAATCAACAGGATTAAGTCCTGTGCCCTAGTAGTGACAAAGGAAGAGCACTTCTATCTTTACATAACAAAAAGGATGAACTGACTTCAACCTTGAGAAATTAAAGGATTTTCCATGTTTATCAATTAAGATCACAGCCTGAAATACAGCTTCAGACTATTAAAAGCAAGTTCTTCAGCCCAGCTAAACCGAAAGAACAAGTCTGCAATATCAAGGGAATAAAATCTCAGCAAGGGTCTAATGCACTTCAGAAGGTCAGGCTTGGAGTGGTGTTTAATAGGCCTGCTTCCACCATGCCTCCTGGCTCTCTGCGTGTCAGCATGAAAACGTTATCACCATTGCAACCAACTGCTGGTAATTCCCTGTGATGTTAATGAGTTTTGAATTTATGCAAAGTCTCCTGGCAGGTTCTCCCACTCTATCTCCCAACTGCCACACCAACAGAGGATACCTGTGGTAAAAGCATCTAGCTTTCTCCCAGTTATTAATGAATATAGCAAGCTGGACCTCAGTGGCCATTTGAAAAAAAATCTTTCAAAACTCTAAAATAAGCTGGCCTGGAAAGGAGTCAACAAAAAGCATGAGGATTTGGCTTTGAGTATCTATTAAAAAGAAAAGCTCACAACATGTTCCTATCAATCTGACTAGTCTTCCACAAAGGACAAGTCAGAAACCAAAAATGAAGCATCTGATCCTCAAACCAATTAAGATTTGCAAGCGCTGTCAGGACCTTGTGCAATCGAGTGCATCTGCAACATTAGACTAACCTCACAGACTTAGAAGCTGAGAAGTCTGAAGACTTAACACTGATTTTTCTACTTTTTACAGAATTATCAATAGTCATTCAGCATCACGGTCACTACGAAACTGCTATGGTTTACTAAGAAAGAATATAATTTCTTCCTTTTTACATAAAATCATTTTAAAAAGATGAGCAAATTAATTCAGCCATCATCACACACCTTATGCACCAGTAAAAAGCACCTTGTGCCTCTCCAGCCAGGTGCAAAGATACTAGCCACCAGCTCCTCAAATCAGCATTGCTATATAGGCACAGAGTACTAAATACTATTTCAAGGGTTAATCATTTGGACAAGGGAGGGAAAACTGTGGCACTATTAAGAGCCTGTATCAGGGACTACTAGTTTCCCAATCAGGGTTGAAAAGACAGCTGGTGCCTTGGCAACAAACACACACACTTTCTCCATCTCATTCCCAGACTGAACAACAACTAGGGTCCCAGTCACTGAAGAGAGGTCAAGTGTGCACCTCATTCAGGGACTTCCATTTGGCAAATGGAGCACAGCCTGCAGCCACAAACCAGGCAGCAAGCACTGCAAACTTCACACCTCTGAGAGTCAACACAGAGGCACCTCTATGTTGAACATGTGCCGCCAGTTGCTGGGCTGGTCTGTACCTGAAGAAATTTGCACCCCAATTTCAGAGATTAGGAATTCAGTGCTGTAGATACAGAACCTTGGAGTTAATGCAGGCTTTTATCTGACATTTCCCACTGCAGCATGGGGAAAACTTTTCTAAGCAGAAAGCATGAATTGTAAATTGTATTTAGCTATGTAATCTGAATGAAGCATTCTCCCATAACTAGATAATCTCTTTATAGTTATTCTTACATGCACAGCATGGATCATCTCAATTATTTTCACAATCACTTTGGCCTAATTTTTGCAAGAGGTACAAGACATTCTTTTCCTAGAGAAGTGCTTTTGTGATATGCAATCTAAAGTACATCACTGAAGGGCTTGGCTGTGCTAGAAGGGATGTAGACAAGGAACAATATGACTTTTTACTCCATTGGAAGCAGCAGGGAATCACTGGTGCTTTGCAGAATTCTAGACTCTATCTTCAGGCTTTGCATTAACATCCTGAAGTGGCAAATCCTGCCATTTAAACCTCAGTACAGATGTGTCACAACATGTTTCCAGCAAGAGCAAGACCTCCCCTACCTCCTTTACCATACCTGTTCCCCTTAATCCTTGCACAGCTATCAAAACTGGAATCTAAATCCAGCTTCTGACACACACATTTACTGAAATGGGATTGCTAGCTACCCGTTTCTCCTAGGCTTATCAACTGCCAACAACCCAATTTGAAGTGCAGCTTTTACATGCTCCAGTGGGCTAGGTGACCTCCATCTTCAGAGCCTGTGAACATGCTGTTCCTACAACTATTCTCCGGA
The DNA here is from genome assembly GCA_020800305.1 of Porphyrio hochstetteri. Lineage (NCBI taxonomy): Eukaryota > Metazoa > Chordata > Aves > Gruiformes > Rallidae > Porphyrio > Porphyrio hochstetteri. The sequence goes on along the minus strand of CM036938.1, from coordinate 82,117,364 downwards.
CTGCTATTCTCTATTTTTTCCTCTTATACAAAGGGAAGGTAAGATTACAGAGATTTAGACTGACCCACAGATGTGAAATGGGTTGGTAGGGGTAAAGAGGAACCAAAGTCTTTCCCTGGACTACATGACAATATTGCTACAAGATTCTTTTTAAGAATCCTAACCTTAGAAAAAAATCTCTGCTCCCATATCACATGCAACCTGTGATACGGAGCATTCCCACCCTGTTCCCATGCTCCCCTCCCCACAGCTTCTCCCAAGGGATATCCTGCTTGGCTTTCTCTTAGGCCGTGTGTATTCCACAGCCAGATGCCACCAGACCCAAGATTCAGTGCATTCTCTTGTGCTTTCAAAACAAAAATCACATTTGCAACCATTAGGTCTCAATACTCTAACTAAAAAGACATTTTGATGACTGAGGCTGTATTTATACTAAATTCACTGGACCAATGTTGCCCCACAGAGGCATGGGACTAGAAGTGTTGCTACAAGGGGAAGCTATGCCGACAGAGGATGGTCCCTGCATGGACATGAGTGCACTGGACATTTCTTTGTACATCTGAGACTCCCTATGCCAAACTACATAAGCCAGGTCTGGAAGGGTGAATCTTAACTCACTTTTTCTACCAGTGAGATTGTCTCTTTCCACGCCTCAACTGACAAAGCGGTGCCTGCAGAACGTCTGTGTGGTATTCAACTGGAGGGTCTGCTCTGGCCGTCAGAGAGAGTCTATTTTCCACTTGTATCACATGCGTGAGGTTGGAAAGAAAATTATGTTTCCATACAAAGAAGCATATTGTTTCAGAAGTGTCAGTCACAAGATCATTCCAGCCAAAAGCTTTACAAGGCTACCTCTGGCCAGGGACACTCCCATTTGTTTTTAATTTTCCATTAACAACATGCACCCAGGCATCTCTCCCTCCCTCTCCCACTTCTCCAGGGTCCAGAGGAGGCCACAAAGATGATTAGAGAGCTGGAGCACCTCCCCTATGAAGAAAGACTGAGGGAGCTGGGCCTGTCCAGCATAGATAAGAGAAGGCTGTGGGGGGACCTCATTGCAGCCTTCCACTCCCTGAAGGGAGCAGAGAAACAGGAGGGGAATCAGCTTTTTAAAAGGGCAGACACTGGCAGGACAAGGGGGATGGATTGAAGCTAAAGGAGGGAAGGGTTAGATTAGGTATTAGGGGAAAGTTCTTTACAGAGAGAGTGGTGAGGGGCTGGAAGGGGCTGCCCAGAGAGGTGGTGGATCCCCTGTCCCTGGAGGTGTTCAAGGCCAGGTTGGATGGGGCCCTGGGCAACCTTGTGTAGCTCCAGGCCTGGAAGTTGGTGGCCCTGCCTGTGGCAGGGGGATTGGAACTCTGTGATCCTTGGGGTCCCTTCCAACCCAGACCACTCTATGACTCTGTGATTCTCAGAAGGTCAGTCAGCTCAGATTGTGCCTTGGATGTTCAGGTTCTCCAGACTTCAGAAATACTAAACTTGTCTTTTACCACCCCTTAAATTACTTGCAAAAACTGAATGCAAAACAAGTCAGATTAGAAGTTAAGCTAACAATCAAGTCAGTACCAATAGGGACAAGCCCCATGAGTATTACAGTAGTAAATACATTCCTTCATTGCATTAACTACTGCAGACAAAAGCCTTTATAATCTGAGATTTCTAACCATGGCCATAAACATTAGGATTTGACTTATGGAACTGCTCTACTCATGCAGAATTCAAATATTTTCTGAATAAATAAGCATCACCACCATGGCTTCTGTGCATTTTGTTTGACAGTTTCCCAATGTAAAGAACACTTTTAGGATCAGACTGGATGCTGGTACCTTTCTCAATGATGTATACATCTCCTTTTATTACTTTTAAGATATAGTGACCCTGAAGGACATCTCATACCACTGCAGAGCAAGACAGCAATAATCACTTCAGTCAGGAATTCACCTAGCAATTTAGTACAATTAGGAAGCCAAGCAAGATGGATCAGTTCCCTTACAAATATTAGACCTGCATACTCTGACATACTCTAAAATGTTGATTTCCTAGAAGTAGCTTGGCTCAAAACATGGAAAATCTCATCCAGTTCTCTTGTCCTTTCACTAGGCTGCTGTAAGTCTGGTACACCAGCCAAAGAGTCAAACCAACACAGTTTGCTGTCTGGGGACATGATTTAAGAAATATTAACAAAAGAAGTTAGGCAAACATCAGTAAACCCCTTCTGATGTTACAAGCATGGGTTTAACCAACAAGTTCTGTTAAGTGCACTGTGCTCTTCTGATTGGACTTCAGTATCTTCTCACTTTTGGGGAAAAAAGGAAACCATGGTAACTTAAGTCTGAAAATACCACCACAGAGGTACACACACACACAAAATTCCAAGTTACCTTAGACAACCATTTGTAGAAGTAAAATAAAGAACTGATGAACACAAAAATAGTCTCATCTAAGGAAGCTGAAGATACACGATCCACCAGGAAAAAAGATGTTACACTGGCCAGCTTAAGAAATTAATTTCAAAGCAAGAAGCCTGCTTTGGTGGTGGTCCCTCCTGCTATCTTAACCCAGCTCAAAAATCTCTTCCAGTATCTCTGACAAGTTCAGTAACAGGCTCTACCACGCCCCAAATTCACTGCCGGTTAGGGAAGGAAACAGTAACTAGGTCAGCATAAGCATCCCTGACATTGAGACAGGAACCAAGATGTGTTTTCACCTGGAGCCATGTACAAACAAAAACCTAAAATAAGGCACAACACAAATAAATAGTTTACCTGGATGTGGGTGTAGTAAATCACTAACCTACATTCCCATGCAACCAGTAAAACACACAAGACAGAAAAGATAATCATGAGAATAACGCTGCTGTGCTTGGCTCCCTGGAAAAGCAACTGACTGCAGGATTTATTAGACTGAATGCTGCACAGCCCAGAAGGTCAGCTGCTCATATTAATGCTGTTCGTTCAGGAAGGACGCTGAAAAGAAACAGAGAAAAACAGTGTCCAGCAAGCATGAGGCAAGAGACTGTACCACACCCAAGGAGGAAGGCTTCATGTCTGATGGTCCCAGACAAAGAAACAGAAGCTTGACAGAAGAGCTCTAACACAGTCTACTGGGAAGCCAGTGAAAGAAAAAGCACTAATGTCATCAGTGGTCTGCTCCTACCTGCTTCAGCACTGCAGAGCCTGAACAGCGTGCCCAGCCAGGCAGGTGGTGCTGGGTTACACAAGTTAGTCGTGGCTAGGTATGTGATACCCTGACCTATGCTATGGCTTTGTTGACATGTTTTCTCCACTAACTCTAGACAGACAGACGACCTGACAACTGTAATGACACCGCTGCTATGCTGTAGAACTTGCTAAGCTCACTAATTTAAATTTGCTCTAGCAAAATGACTTGTTCAGAGGCAGAGGCTGCATTGCCACCAGACAGTTTGCCAGAACAGCTCTTTAAGATGTAACAAGTAATAGTCTCCCTTTTCCTTTATGTATAAGAAATAAGGTCTTCTCTATCTTTTGTTGAGAAGAGCACTGGCTCTCTAAAGCAGCATGTGCTTTCTTCAGCCTGACTACTGAGAACTGACTCAGTCCACAACCAAGATGGCTCTGCAGCTCACCTAGTAAAGTCAGTTGAGATGCAGACTGTGTACTCTGGATGTATTTAAGAGAGCATTTCTTCACAAGGAAATAAATCTTGCTATCCTATGAACTGGTGATGGGCACGTCCAAAAGCAGATTCCCTAGCAGGTACTGTTCAAAATGAAGAAAATTTCCATGGACAGTTTCACTGACTCCAACTCACCAGCCTCACAGTCAGAGAGATGCTTGCTTCCTACCACATCCTACAAAATGGACACTGATCCATTGCATAAGATTACACTTTAAACCTCAGAAAGAGTAACAGTCAGGGAGACTACACAGGGCTCAGGCTGGAACTGACGGATTTACTATTTGCAAGTGGCTGCATCATTATGATGTCAATTTTATAGTGACAGATACGGAATAACCTCAAAGGGGCCTTATTTTCAAAATGGCACAAGACTTCACTGAAGATGCACGGCATGTGAGAGCGTGAGGGAAAAGCAGAGACACATTTCTACAGACTGTCTGTGCAACGTGACAGATAATTGATCTGTGGAAGAGCTGTAAGACAACTACTCCAGCCAACGTCTTAAAATGTCTAGAAAAAACAGGCAGACCATCACGACTGACTGAGTCCCAATCCTGCCGTTAGCCAGCTCCACTATTAATCTCCTGCCCCACAGATCAAACAAGTGATGGCATCTTCTCCTCTGTTCTTATCCAGTTCAGTCTTCAGTGTCACAGCAAGGAAGACAGAACTCCAGAGGTGCCACACACACCCTACAGTCTAGCTGGTAAGCTAGGGCTTTCATTGAAGGAAAGGTTTACAGAATTAAAAGTATATGTTGTTCTCCTCTCTCTCACCATGGTAATTTGCTCATTTTTTGTCTGACTCTTTACAGACCTGCTATTACCTACTGACAGAGAGTATATGGCTATATCAGTAGCAGAAAAGGGTGTCTGAGTATGTATTAATATCAAGCTACAGATAACGAGCTCTTGGTTGTTACAGAAAAATCCCAAGAGGGAACTGCGCAGGTTTAATTCCTCATAGAGTTCAGTGCTCCTTTTTAAACACCTTTCTTCACTCAAGAAGAGACTTCCAGACATGACAGACAGAAGAACTGTAGTCAGAGTTTGTACAAAGGAGTGGAGATGAAGAAATAGCATGCCTGAAGAGACAGTACCAGGCAGAACACGCTCCCATGTCCCCAGAGATCACCCTCTAGCTGAAGCAGCCACATCCCTCACCACATCCATTCAGCATCCTGTGCTGGAGTATCAACCTACCCAGAGACTGCGACAAAATGCTCCTCTACTGCACCAAAGGCTTGATACAGGACAGGTTGGGGGGATTGATGGGGGGACACGACAGAGCCCAAATGAACTCAGTACTAGGGGAGGTAATCTTCAGACCATACAGAAACAGTTCTATTTTAGAACCAATGGTACTGTGACATTACAAATCTCATGTAATGTAGGCATTTACAAAACATATAGCTATGTAACCCCTGGGCTACGTTACAATGAATATACATAGAAATGACATTTTCATTTTTAGAAGCTTTTTCCTTCTAGAAAGATGAGTTTCTTGCATATCTGCACTAGAGACCGAACATTATATTAACGTGCTGTTTCTAAGCCCTACAGGTATAAGCTGTCTATTTGCTTCTTAGTTACTTCTGGGTTTCCATTTTTAGGTTTTTCCTCATTATAGAAATACATCAGACCAAACTAAGAGATCTTACCATACAGGACAACTTTCCCAGGATAAGGCAATAGTGTAAATTTGGCATCTCAGCTAAAAAGCCAACAGCATCGCAAAATCTTTAGGTTGACTCTCACCATCACAACTAGAGCTACCTACCCAAGGTCCCACAGCCTGGCAAACATCTGTGAGAAACCAGCCTGGCCACAATGCTTCAGAACAAGCTATGAGAACCATCAGGCCAAGTTCTCCAGAAAGAGCTACCATTTTTCACGTGGGCAGAGAATTGGGAAACTGAAATACTGTGTTCCTGCTGCCACTTTCAGAAAGCAAGCCAAACCCTCAGAGTTTGTAGCAAAGCTCCTCTGAAGATGCTGCATTTTGACAGGTGCTTTTTCTTAGGAAAAATCACACTGGTACCACGTGGGCAAGAGCACTTCCACTCGTCTTCCATTTCTGTGCTAAGAACAGAAACTGCCTGCCTCAGTGTACGGGAGCAATGTGTGATCCAACACTGTCATCTGTCAGTTTGCCATCAGATGCCAGCCAGTGCTTTGGTGTATGCTACAGACATAAGCTCAGGAGGGTTTCACATACCAGCAGAATTCAAGAAACCACCCCACTGCAGTGTGCTCAGTACATTTCATTTTAAGAAAGATACTATGGATTTTGCATGAGTGTGGCTAACAACACAAAACAGAGACTTAAAATCACAAGGTGACCATGTAGTGAGGCTCCAGTGCTGAAGAAAATACAGCTCTACATGTAATTATAGGCTCCCACATTCCTATCTCAAAAATGAATTCATTTTCTCTCCAGCATTCTCACTGTGCAAGGGACCCTTCTCTCCCTCTCCATTTACTATCTGACTCTGTAATGAGACTTATACATTAGGAAAACTTCCTGACAAAAAGCTTAGAGAAAACAAACCAACACCAGCCATCAGAACAATGCACCACCACCAACACACTGGGAAAAATTGTATAGTTTGAAGTTGGCATATTTCATCAGTCAAAATGGCTACCTATGAAGTGTAAAAGTCCCAGAAATAATGAATTTTGGGCCTTATCACACCATACATCCCTGCAATGATGGGAACTGACTATCTGAAACTAACACACTACCCAGAAGCTAACGAAGAAAGCCCTTTCCATGAGTGCAGAAGGATCACCACAAGTCAGAGATCAACAGAATCTAAGCAAAACAGTTTCCACAGTTGAGTTTGCCTCACATTGATAGGGAAGACTCAATACTAAGCATTAGAGTAAACAAAACCCCTTGTACATTAGCTTTTATTAATTTGAAGAGGTAGGCATGCTTGGGATGGAAGCCAAGAGCCACCAGTTCCCAAGACAGGAAATGAGGATCAGAACAGACTGTCCCATTCTTACGGAAAAGCACTATGTGAACGTGTCCAAGTGCAGGTTATCAGCTTTTCTTCCCTTCCACAGTGAAAGTCTTCAGAATTGTGCCACAGTGTCAAAATATGTAATGTGTCTTGCAAGGATGTGAAACACCAGGCCTCATCCCATCCTATAACCTGGCAGTGTTTAACCAGGGTCTGTATGCCACCCTATCCATTTACCCCCAGCGACTCCCTCTCATTAAATCCTGTGCTGGACCTTTCCTTTGGTCTGCATGAGTACACAGCAGTTCTTGTAACACACGTTCATAGAGGCCAGAGTCAAGAGAGTTGCTTGACCCTGCCATGCTTACCCAAAGTGGCTGGAGAAGGAAATTACTGCCGCCATTCTGGACTTCATATCACTGCTTCCAGTGAGAAGTGTAGGAGGGCACATAAACCAGACCTGGCCAGCATGCAGGCTGCAGACCAAGTACTTCTCAGCTCTACAGAATAATCCTTATCCAACTCATTGTTAGTAGAAACACTTGCAGCAACCAAAGATCCTGATAGTCTTTGCTGGTGCAAGCACTACTCCATACAGCTCTAGGCAGGCTAAGGGCAGCACCTGAGACACCAACACAGCCCTTACAGCTTACTTCCAAGACAAAAGGTTCCCCAACCAGGCAGATTTGAGCTTCAGAGAAATTACTTTTGCAAAAAGCCATGGATGTGTCAGGTTTCTTAGTAAATACAACACCTGTTACTGTCAGGATGTATACTCAACCAACACCAGATGTTAGTGTACTATCACCCCTGACAGACAGCTGATCAATACTGCCAGTATCAGTGGCAGGTTTGGAGCCTGAGTGGTTCACAACAGCTTTAGACAACTTTCTAAGGATAGTTTCCCTTCTGCATTTAACAGCTGTACCCGACTGTCGTGGTTTTGCCCCGGCCGAGGGCCGCACCCCACACAGTCGCTTGTACTTTTAAAAGGAAGGGGGAGGGAAAGTTGGGGGAGAGGGGGAAAAGGGAAGGAAGAAAGGAGGAAAAGAAACCACATCCTAGAAACCAGAACCACGCAGGTTGGGATAAGGATAGTTTACTAAACAATAACAGAAAACTAGATATAACAATAACAGAAGTTTAAAGTACAAAATAGATGAAACTGGTGATACACAATGCAGTTTCTCACCAAACCACAGAACCCAGGCCGCACAGCTTAGAGCCCGTCCCCGTACCCAGAAAACCGCCCGTCCTGGCGTTGTCTCCTCCTCTTCCCCCCAGTCCCCTTTATACTGAGCATGACGTAACTGGCATGGAATATCCTCTTTGGCCAGTTCGGGTCACCTGTCCTGGCTACGTCCCCTCCTTTCTCACTAGTAAGGAAGTATGCAGAGCTGAGAAAGGTCCTTGATTGCCCGGCAACAACTAGAAACATCAGGGTGCTATCAGCACTGTTCTCATCCTAACACCCAAACATGGCATTCCATCCACTGCTAAAAATAATTAACTCCATCATAGCTGAAACCAGGACATTATCCACCCCTTATTCCATACCATTTACGTCATGACCAGATCCAACAATTTTCTTTGGGTACAACCAGTTTCGTGTTTCACACACCCATATATGTATGTACACATGTATGCACACATACGTGCATACAGATCTTATTCCCTCAGTCTGTGAATCATCCCTCTGAAGTTGTTGAGTTCATTTAGTCCATGATTTTCAGGCTCCATTTGTCGTAACAGTTTCTCAGAATAATTGTATGTTCCATTGGCTCGTTGCATGCTGCATCTCAGGCTCTTGACTGATACACCTGGCATGGTCCATGCTCATAGTCTGTGGGTCAGAGTTTATTTTCAAAGGGAAAAAAGGGAAAAAAAGTTCTTGAGAGGCCAGGCTTTAGTTCCATCATCATGGCACTCATTCTTCATTAACTTGTATGACTCCGGCTATAATACTATGGTACAACATACAGCAATCATAACAATAATGAATATACAATAATGGGTTATTTGGCAATTATTATAATTTCTACTCTATTAATTATATTGGCTATTCTCACCCAAAATCAAATCCCCTTGAGGTACGCATTCCTGCCATTTTATTCCTAAAAACTGGATTTCTCACGTAGGCCCCTTGACTTTACTTCGTTTTATAGCAAAACCGGCTTCTAAAAGGATTTTAATTACCCTGTTTCCTTTTTCAAAAACTTCCTCTGCTGTGTTGCCCCATACAATGATGTCATCAATGTACTGCAGGTGCTCTGGTGCTTCACCCTTTTCCAGTGTATTCTGGATTAGTCCATGGCAGATGGTGGGGCTATGTTTCCACCCCTGGGGCAGACGATTTCACGTGTATTGGATGCCTCTCCAGGTGAAAGCAAACTGTGGCCTGCACTCTGGCGCCAGTGGGATCGAGAAGAAAGCATTCGCAATGTCAATTGTGGCGTACCACTTGGCTGGAGGCAGGGCCCCTCTATTGCTGCTGATCATATTTGTTTTCCACTGGTTGCATAAAGGACTTAGAGGTCCTTTCAAGAGGATCAGACACATCAGACATATAGGTAGGCCTTCCAGTTGGTCTAGGGAACTGCCCAGTAGAAACTGGTGCAGCCTTCTTCCTGGCAGAATCTCGTTGTGCGAATGTTTTACCCCGCAGCTCATTTACTCGTGCTCGAAGGGCTGAGGTGGGCTGCATATCCCATTTCCTCATGTCCTCTCCATGATCAAGCAGGTAAAACCACAATGTACGTCGTGGTGTGTATTCTCCCTCTTGGAACGATGGACGCTTTCTCCCAGTAGCTGCAACATTGCTCCATACGGGTTGGGAGTTGGACACATTGTTGTCAAGTCGTTGAACCAGTTTCTCTACCGCTGCAATGACGGAGAGGGAAACATTGTCTTGGTATTTCCGGAGTCGGCAGGCCACCTCATTTACGGTTGGTGGATCCATATCAGTCCAGTCAATTACTGCCAGTGAATTGGTGTACCCTGCTGGTGCACTTCGTACAACCTTACGCCACATATCTGGAGTGCATAGGACTTCATCGGGATCAGCGGGAAGCCGTGAATTGTCCAGATCATAATAAATTATCTCCCGTACAGCTAATTCTCTCAGGTGCTGGATAGCTGTCTCTATGCTGTTACCCTTGGGTGTCTGGCATGTAATATATTCCTTTATGGGATATCTTTCCTGCACACTTGACAGTAGTCGCCTCCAGAGGCTGAGGATTTCCGGCCTCCTCCCAATTGCTTTGTCAATTCCTCCTTCTCTAGCTAGGGATCCCAACTGCTTGGCCTCTCTGCCTTCTAACTCCAAACTATTGGCCCCGTGATCCCAACATCGGAGCAACCAAGTGATAATGTGCTCACTTGGGTGGCGGGTGAAATCTTTTCGAACCTCACGCAGCTCTCTCAAAGTCAGGGATCGGGTAACAATCTCTGGTTCTGCCTCCTCCTGATATCCTCGAGATGGCCCTGGTTGATCATCATCATCATCCGTCACTATGCGAACTGATTTCTTTGTGCATTTTCTCTTTTGTACGGGAGCAACAGACACTGGTGTGGGTTGGTTTTTCTGATCATCTGCAGTGTCTGCTGTAGAGATTACAGTAGCTGCAGTGTCAGTCACAGGGGTTGCAGTAGCTGCAGTGTCAGCCCTGGTGGTTGCAGCAGCTATAGTATCTGCCAGTCTGTTTCCTTTCCCTTCTCCCTCACAGTGCTGACAGTGCTGACAGTGCTGCCTGCTATCAAGCAGTGTTTGATAAATAGTGGCCAGAGCCCAGCACAGTGCAGTAAGGTGTCCATCTCTGGGAAACCTACAGCAATTTTTCTTTAGGTATGCAGTCACTTGATCGGGGTCTTGTAGCTGTTCAGGAGTGAAGTTCCAAACCATCGGGCGTGAGAAAGTACCTAGGTACTCGCCCATACTTTGCCACATGCCCTGCCACTCGTGATTATTCTGTCTCGGAGAAAGCTCTTCAGTGGTATTCATAAACCTATGCTTGATATATAACAAAAACTGAACCATCTGCCCCAAACCTACCAATAGCAAAATGCTAGTTTGAATATCCCAGAGATATTGAAGGTTTTCAAAAATTGTCATAAGAGCTGTTGTATTTAGCCCAAAGGAAAAGAAAGCAGTGCTGTTATTAACCCCTCCCTGTCCAAAGAATGGACAGGACAGCAAAACCTCATACAAGTACCAGATTAAGCTCATGGTCATCGATATTATTGTATCATAGACCGATATCATAAAATACACTATAATGAAGTATGGGAACAAATATGGGAGCCGCAGACCTGAGAGAGTAAAGAATCCTGCCAGGATTGTATACAGCATGCGATGGTTTTGATACCACAGCCTTGTGAATAAATACCACAGCATCGTGACCAGAGATTGCTTAAACAACAGTGCTTATCTTAATTGCGATAGTTAGGGTCAGATCTACCGTTATCCCAACCGTTCGTGCCCCACGTTGGGCGCCAAAATGACTGTCGTGGTTTTGCCCCGGCCGAGGGCCGCACCCCACACAGTCGCTTGTACTTTTAAAAGGAAGGGGGAGGGAAAGTTGGGGGAGAGGGGGAAAAGGGAAGGAAGAAAGGAGGAAAAGAAACCACATCCTAGAAACCAGAACCACGCAGGTTGGGATAAGGATAGTTTACTAAACAATAACAGAAAACTAGATATAACAATAACAGAAGTTTAAAGTACAAAATAGATGAAACTGGTGATACACAATGCAGTTTCTCACCAAACCACAGAACCCAGGCCGCACAGCTTAGAGCCCGTCCCCGTACCCAGAAAACCGCCCGTCCTGGCGTTGTCTCCTCCTCTTCCCCCCAGTCCCCTTTATACTGAGCATGACGTAACTGGCATGGAATATCCTCTTTGGCCAGTTCGGGTCACCTGTCCTGGCTACGTCCCCTCCTTTCTCACTAGTAAGGAAGTATGCAGAGCTGAGAAAGGTCCTTGATTGCCCGGCAACAACTAGAAACATCAGGGTGCTATCAGCACTGTTCTCATCCTAACACCCAAACATGGCATTCCATCCACTGCTAAAAATAATTAACTCCATCATAGCTGAAACCAGGACACCATCTCAGTTCTGAACACGACCGTATGAGCCAGCCTGTCTGATGGGTTCTAGGCAGATCACCAGTGGTTATCCTGGAGTGCAACACAAAGACATCAACAGCTAAGATGACACACTTTACTCAGCTGAAGAAGACATTCAAAAGCGTGCATGCTGGTCAACAACAGACTTTTTAAGAATTTCAAGCAAAGCACAGCTTCACAAGCCACACTGCAGGACCCTTCTCACACTGCCAGGTTCTGGCCAGATTCAAAGGGAGCAGTGCTCTCCTAGGACATGCTCCAGACCAACGTGGACGAAAAAACATTTCATATAGCATATGTACCTCATACAAAGCAAAGGACCTTCTCTTCTCCTTTTGCTTTCAGCAGGCAATCATGTTATAAAACTTAAATAGCTGCAGTGGCGGATCACAATGACTCTTAGGTCCCCTCTGGAAAACAAACTTCTGCCTCAGCCCTTTGGATGTGGCAAAGGCTGCCAGTCCCATCTCTCCCAGAGACCATGTGGAACTGAAAGCTTTTACACTGGGAAGAAGGAAAAATAAGTCCTGATATGCTAAGGTTATTCTATACTTTAGAGGATGAGATGTAAGGGACAAATTATAATTATCACAGAACAAAACAGAACCATGATACCCAAGCAAATTAGTTTGAAAACCCCAGCCACCTTCTGAACTGCAAGGATCCACTCCCTACTTGCACGGTACAGACCAGGAGATGCTGAGCAGAGGAAGCCACTGGGAATGCTGTACCACTTGCTCTGTCCCACCTCTGAGCTCACTGCCAGCATTTCCAGGCATGCAGAAGAATCCTACACACCTACTCACAGCAACAGCGCCTCGCATACATAAGGTTTCACAATGTGCAATATTACCTAAAAAACAACTGAAACCCTGCGGCACAGGTTCAGAGTATTCTTTAATATAAGTGTTACAGGCATTTGTGAAAAATTCCTGATTCTTAGCTGCTGAAGAAGGGAAGAACACCTGCTTCCTAAGCTTACTGCTTGCACCATGTACCATCCTATTCTCAGGCAGCAGTGGTAGACTGGACAACTTCTTCGGATTCTGCCTATTTCGTGCCCATGCAAATATGCATGTAACTGCCAACTCCACTCCTCCACTGTTATCCTGGGGTTTCTAGAAAATACTTAGCAGCATTTGTCTGCCAACAGCTTTTCTAAACTTGCTAATCTCACTACTATGCCAACTGCCCTCAACATCACGAATAAAGAGGGCCAGCTATGTCACATCTGTTACCTCTGCTTGACAAAAACACCAACAGGGTGTGCAACGGTTCCACATCAGCTTGTATGGACAGTCTTCTTCCCACCACAAATTTAGAAGCTAAAGGACCCAACCACAAAAACAGACAAACTAAAAATATTTTCACAATGTGGAGAAACTTCCACCAAAATGTTTTTCTTGCCACTGAGGGTTGGGTTTGTAGATCTTCACAGGTTTTTCTGTTGACGAGACAACTATGGTTCTCAAACAGTAGCAGCAATAAGAAAGCAAAGGATTGATACATCTACTCTAACGTAGTTTGATATAGCAGAATTCTCAGTAGTATCTTCAGTGCTAACATGAACCTGCCAATAACCTATCTTCACGTGCTGTCAAAAGGATTTGTGCAGGTCCTTCATTAAAGTACTTTCCACCTCTCCAAACATTTCAGATCCCTGTCTCACACAATCAGATGCTGAAACGGAATTTGCTTACTCCAGGTGACAAAGCGAATCAACATCTTGAGTCAGCTTGTTACCCAGTTTTCACTTTAATGTCAGGGGGAACAGTTTCAACATGTCCCAGGTTAACAACACCTTCCAGCAGAGAGTGAGGCAGGCAGGAGTAAAAGGAGAGGGAACACGCAAGAGAACCTCTCACAGATGGGAAGCAAAAGCAGACACATACATTCAGGTGTTCTGCAGCATGCAGCCAGGGCACAACACGTACACAAGCAAGCCTGCAGCATCAAAGCTAGGCAGCTAAACACTGAGAAGTTTTCGATTACTCGGTGATGATCTAGCATCTCCCATGGCTACCAGCCAGCTGGCCTTCCTTCACTACTGTCATTCCAGGAGTTGCCAAAAGCCTGGGACTACTCTACTTGCCCATTTACACAACCACAAAGTCCCGGGAGCCTGTGTACTTCCTTCCCTGCAAAGATTCCCCAGGGTCCCATGTAGCAGTGTAACCATTATGTCAACCTATTCAGAGCTCGTTAATTGAGTATAGTTGTATCTACGAAACACAAAAACATCCTGACATGAAAAGCACATATCCTGGTAGCGGGAATATGGGGGGGAGAGGGGGAAAGGGAATCAAACTCTCAGAGATTGCTTTTGTTATGCAAATAATTTAATGTTAGCAAAGATGATTTGATAGAGACGTTTCTTTGTAGAACACCTGGGCTTTTCACACGACGAGCGTCTACCACCAGCTTTGCGCTGACAGCAACAGTCACAAAACCAGCCCGGCAGACGGCCCCGCAGCCTCGCACCATAGCCGTATTTCACGGGCATCCTGGGCATCCCTCCCATCCCCGGGGAGCACCGCTCCCTGCCGCTCCCGAGCCAGGCTGCACACAGACGCCGCCTCGTCCTTTCCCCAGACCTCACATATTTTGTGACTGCCCGCTAAAGCCCCGCTGCTCCGGCTGCCCGGCCGGGCTCCCCCGGCCTCTACCGCCGCTTCCCACCGTGCCCGGCGCCGGGGCAGCGGGAAGCCCCCGCCCCGCGCGGCAGCCAGGGATGCTTCGGGCCGCCCCTGCGCCCGGACAAGCTACGTTTAACGGCGAGGCAGGAGCGGAGCCGCCCGCCCGCCCCCGCCCTCCCCGAGGGCGGCTTCTGCCGCTGCTACCGCCGGCGCCCAGGGAGATGCCGGGAGAGGAGGGGGGCAGGACGGGGTGGGCACCCCGAGATGACACAGCAGCAGCCGCCGCTGGGCACGGCCCCGGGGGCCCGGCGGGGATGGCGGCGGCGGGGGCGCTGAGGGGACGGCCGTTACATAACGGCCGCGGCGCGCGGGCCCGAGCCCGGCACCGCCGCCCCCGCAGCACTAACACCCGCGCCCCCGCTTCCTCCACCCCCGGACCCGCGGCGAGGCGGCGGCTCCCGGGGACGGCGCGGCCCCGCCCGCCCGCCCCTCACCAGCGGCTGCATCTCTGCGCGCACGGCGGGCACCTGGAACCGGTCTATCTCCTCCATCATGGTGGCGGCTGGGCTGGAGCGCGGCAGACGGGGCGGGAGGGAGGGAAGGAGGGCGGCCGGGCGCGGGGATGCTCCTCTAGGCGCGGGAAGAAGAGGACGAGGACGACGACACCGCCCACCGCAGCTGCTGCCTCATCGCCGCCGCCGCTCGCCGCCGAGGTGACTCAGCCGCGCCGCTTCCGGGTCCGGCCGCCGCCGCCCCGCCCCTCACTTGGCATATTCATGAGGGGAGGCGTGGCCTCTGTCAACAGCTCAGGAGCCCGGATGCTCGGTCCCCCGCGGCCCCCGCCCCGCCGCCGCTGGGACATACCATTTCCCCCCTCAGGGGGAGCGGGAGCGCTGCGGGGGATGGCGGGGGAGAGGGGAAATAGCCAGGGCCGACGGCGTTCTGCGGCCGTTTCCGGCGCGTTGCCATGGTGGCCAGTATCAACTTCCGGCCGACGGTTGGCCAGGAGAGCGCGGGGCGGCCGGTGCGGGGAGCGGCCGGTGCGGGGAGCGACTGCGGCGGTCGCCATGCCAGCCAAGGCGGGCGAGAGGCACCGGCAGGTAAGGGTCTGTCCCGAACGGGCATCATCGTGTCAGGGCGGCGCCTCGCCCCCGTGTGACGTCAACTCGCCCGAATGATGCCATCGGGGTGCCTCGTGCGCCGCACGAGGGGCTCACGCGAGGCAGCGTCAGTCTGTGTCCCGGCTCCGGCCCCGCTGCCCTCAGCTCCTGCCCTGGCTGGTCGCTGTGGTGTCACTGGAGTCACTCACACCAGGCCCGCAGCGCCGCTGCTGCGCCCGACGCCGCCATCTCCACTCACAGCCCCGCTCATTTCCCTCCAGGGTGCCCTGCAGAGCTGCAACCCCGCGGGGCTATGCAGGGCACCACCCCTCACCAAAACCCTCCCGGGCACTGCTCACTGCCTGCTTACGTCGCGCTGCAGCGCTCTGTCCCCACACTGAGGTACATCAGTGCTCTGCCACGGACACCGCCGGTGCTCCGTGGTATTTCGGTGTGCTTCCACCCTCTTCTGGCAAACGACCTGTCCCAAAGCCGCAGCACCCCCACGCTGTTCCTCTCTGCTGTTACAACCTGTGGGACTAAGAAAGTTCTCGGGTGCCATTATGTCATGCTGTTTCCTCACTCTTACAGCGTATGACACTTCCAGGGCAAGTTTTAATACGCTCAAGGTGTCCTCAGTCTGCCAGAGATTCTTTGAGGGACACTGAGCAGGCAGGTCAAAATCCTTGTTTTCCAAAAAGTTTTTAAAAATCCAGTTATTCCTAGCTGTAACTTTTATCACTTCCCTTTTATGTTCCTGCTTGGCTTTCTCTCGGTTCAGCCAGTGAAGTGAGGTCATCTGCTAACCTTCATGGCCCTAACCCTATGCTGGCAGCAATGGCATGGGTGGATGTATGTCTGTGAGACCTCACCACCTGCCTTCGGGCTCCACTTGGGCATGCCTGTGTGCAAACCCTTGCAGAGTGAAGGGCTCAGTCAGATTCATTCCTGGATCTCACCTTCTACTGGAGTATCAAAGTGTTTGGTTTAAAAGAAGAAGCTGACCTGGAAGATAAAACCTTTTTCATAACAGGGTTTAGGTCAAGCTCAATGTATTTGCTCTTTGGGGTGGGAGGAAGAGAGTTAGCACTGGTGGCCCAGAAGTTACAGAGAGCAAGCAGCCTGCTTCCTCAGTCCAGAATACGTGACAGAAAGCTGTAACTGAGAGCAGAAGGAAAAGAAAGAGGGATCAACAAGATGGTTCAGAGCTGTGAGGTGGTAGCTGACGTTGCCAGTGGTCTGTGAGGGTGTCCAGGCAGCAGGAGCTCTATCAAAAAGGGAACAGCAACCCTTGCTAGTTCTGGGCCCCTCAGTTCAAGAAGGACACAGAACTCCTTGAAAGAGCCCAGTACAGGGCCACCAAGATGATGAAAGGAGTGGAACACGTTCCTTATGAGGACAGGCTGAGGGAGCTGCTTGGGGAAGAGGAGACTGGGGGGTGACCTTATCAATGATTATCAATCTGTAAAGGGTGAGAGTCAGGAGGCTGGAGCCAGGCTCTTCTCAGTGATGGCAGTGACAGGACAAGGGGCAACGAGTGCAAACTGGAGCAGAGGAGGTTCCATGTGTATGTAAGGAGGAACTTTTTTCCCTGTGAGGGTGACAGAGCCCTGGGACAGGCTGCCCAGAGAGGCTGGGGAGTCTCCTTCTCTGGAGAGATTCAAACCCCCCTTGATGTGTTCCTGTGTGATTTAGTCTGGGTGATCCTGCTCTGGCGATCTTATGAGGTCTCTTCCAAATCCTAACATTCCATGATTCTGTGATTCTGATCATCTGTGCCCCTTCTAGTTTCCCAAGGGCAATTCCTCTGGACCATGGTTTATCCACACTAGGTCTGTATAAGCACCGTACTACATGACTTCTGAAACCTGAGCTAATAAACACATTTTAAGTATGAGCTCACTCTGCAGAGCCCAATTGTATCTCCCTGCCTGTGCAACCAAGGGTTTGACCCAAAATCAGGTAGTACTGCAGTGGTTCCTCATGGCCATGACATCTCTGGGGACCATCTGGGGGTTCCTGCACACATGGAGGAAGGGCTTCTGGGCTTAAGACTAGGCATGAGTAAGAAAGAGGGTCACCGTGACATTCATAACCTTTCTACTAAGGAGCACTAGCAATTACCAAGTTACAAAGGGCTGTATAAAGTTTGCAAAGGGCACAAATTCAGAATCAAACCCAACATCCAGTCCTAGAGAATGCAGATGTTTATGCTAAAATTGTACAACTCATTAGTAATAATGATACAAACTAAACCTGAGATGAAATGCTTGCTCTGAATTCCAGTTTCTTTTCTTTTTTTAGATTTTCCACATAAATATTCAATCATTTTCAGTAACATTATCTCAGATACTCTGAAACTGAGAGGCTTTGATTCACATGTTATTTGAAAAACTTAAACTCTTAGTATTTTTTTTTGTTTTCACCTAGCTTTCCTTACAATAACTTTCCTGTATTTACATTGAGCTTGCTAAATCTGATTGCTGGTTCACTTCCCTTTATCTACTAGAATATTCTAGCTGAAGAATTGCATGGCCTTGGAATCTAGAGGGTTTTGCTTCGTTTTCCATGACTCAAAATGTTACTGTATCTCAGTGGCTTGTAAGTCCATGGAGTGGATGGCTGTGCCTCTGCACTACCCACCATCCAATCAGGGCCCGATGACTGGTACTTACTGAGCCTTGATAGCCACTATAAAATTACTGTGGAGTCTCAGTCTACATCCCAGTTCCTGACAAGAAAATCTCCTTTGAAAACCAGAAGCTCCTGCATTTCTCCTTTCCTCCTCTGTGCCAGTGTTTGTAGTGAGGCAGGAAACAAGACTGCTACTTGCTGGTGAGGCTGGTTTTTCTGCTGAGCATCGTTTCCATAGGCTTTCCACCCTTGTCCCTTTCATTGCAAATTCTCCTCTAGCACTACACTGTTTCCACCTGCCTTTGATTCCTCTGTTTCCTATATATTACTTTGTTCAGCTCTGCCTCCTAGGTTTCCCGTTGCTGACTGCTTTACCTTTGAAAATTCTCTCCCTGAGATTGTTCTCAGTGCTGAGATAGTTACCAGAACACTGTCAGGTCCTTTGCTTTTGCTATGTGTCACTTCCAGCCCCTCCTCCACTTTCATGGCTCCGTGTTCTTCAAGTGCCTTGTGATCAGTTTTTCTCTTTTTCTTCTTTTCCAATACAGGTGGTGGTTGGCTGCCCTCCTCCTGTGCCTGTCTTGTATCCACCTTCTCTTCTGACATAAATTTCTTGCTTTATTTCACACTTTTTTTTTTTAATCCGGGTGACTTCATCCTCCACTTCAGCCTCCATCCACCTGATGCCTTTTCGTTTTCCAGAAATCTCCTGTATTGCTGGGTGAAAATTTGTCAGAAGCCAGTTAGCCATCTAACAGCCAGTTAGCTGTGACTTTCCAGATGAATCATATGACTTGATCTGAGCCTTAATTAGGAGCGTTTTTTAGGCTCTTGTATGTCTGTGTAGATTAATGAGAAATGTTTCGGTGTTCAAAGTCTGTTATATCAATGGGGTGTGCCGGAATCTTTGTGTTCCTGATGCAGCTTTGTAAATAATAATATGTATGTATCCTCTCTACTTCAGTAACACGCATCCTTTCAGGTCTGAAACCTTTGACATGTTTTCTTACAGCATTCTGCTTGAGAAACTGGCTGCCACTGGCCTAGACAGGTGCAGCCTCAGCTGGGTTAAAAACTGGCTGGATGGGTAGGCCCAAAAGGTGGTGGTGAATGGAACAAAATCCAGCTGGAGGCCGGTCACGAGTGGCGTCCCCCAGGGCTCAGTCTTGGCTCCAGTCTTGTTCAACATCCTTATCAATGATCTGGATGAAGGGATTGAATGCTCCCTCAGTGAGTTTGCAGGAGACACTAAACTAGGAGGAAGTGTTGATCTGCCTGAGGCTCTTCAGAGGGATCTGAACAGACTGGACCAATGGGCTGAGACCAATGGGATGAAGTTTAACAAGGCCAAGTGTAGAGTCTTGCACATGGGACATAACAACCCCCTGCAGCGCTACAGGCTTGGGGGGGCCTGGCTGGAGAGCTGTCAGGCAGAGAAGCACCTGGGGGTGTTGGGTGACCTGCAGGCTGAATATGAGTCAGCAGTGTATCTAGGCGGCCAGGAAGGCCAATGGCATCCTGGCTTGTATCAAAAACAGTGTGGCCAGTAGGTTAGGGAAGTGATTGTGCCCCTGTACTTGGCATTGGTGAGGCCACAGCTGGAGTACTGTGTCCAGTTCTGGGCTCCTCACCATAAGAAGGACATTGGGGTCCTGGAGGGAGTCCAGAGAAGGGCAACCAGGCTGGTGAAGGGGCTGGAGGGCAAATCCTATGAGGAGCAGCTGAGGGAGCTGGGGCTGTTTAGCCTGGAGAAGAGGAGGCTGAGGGAAGACCTTATCACTGCCTACAACTACCTGACAAGAGGTTGTAGAGAGGTGGGCGATGGTCTCTTCAGCCAGGTGACAGGAGATAGGACAAGGGGGAATGGCACAAAGCTGCCCCAGGGCAGGGGCAGATTACATATTAGAAAAAAAATTTTTACTGCAAGAGTTGTTGGGGCCTGGAACAGGCTGCCTGGAGAGGAGGCTGAGTCACTGACCCTGGATGTGTTTAAAGAAAGGGTAGATGAGATACTTAGGGATCTGTTTAGCAGAGGACGGGAACAGTTGGACTCAATGATCTTAAAGGTCTTTTCCAACCTTGTGATTCTGTGAAATGTTAGAGAGGGTTCAGAGTAGGCCACGAAGATGATTAGAGGGCTGGAGCACCTCCCCTACAAAGAGAGGCTGAGGGAGCTGGGCTTGTTCAGCCTGGAGAAGAGAAAGCTACAGGGGGACCTTATTGCAGCCTTCCAGTCCCTGAAGGGAGCAGAAAAACAGGAGGGGAATCAGCTTTTTAAAAGGGCAGAAAATGGCAGGACAAGGGGGATGGATTGAAGCTACAGGAGGGAAGGTTTAGATTAGATATTAGGGGGAAGTTCTCTACAGAGAGAGTGGTGAGGGGCTGGAAGGGGCTGCCCAAAGAGGTGGTGGATGCCTTATTCCTGGGGATGTTCAAGGCCAGGTTGGCTGGGGCCCTGGGCAACCTTGTGTAGCTCCAGGCCTGGAGGTTGGTGGCCCTGCCTGTGGCAGGGGGGGTTGGAGCTCTGTGATCCTTGGGCTGCCTTCCAACAGACCATTCTATGATTCTATGATTGAGCTCCACAGCATTTTGGGACAATGTAGATTTATGGAAGGGCATGGCCCAACACCCCTACATCAGAATGAAGGCAATGAGAAACTAGGTTCTCAGCTCCCCTGAAAATGAATTTGACAAACAGGACACTCAGAAGTGTAGAGTACACACTGACCTGTGTGGCATGTGCACGGACACGCAGGAAGTTGTTGGTAGGGCAAGGAACAGCACCCTGTGGACCTGCTGTCAGTTCTGTGCGTGGTCCTGGGTGGTGAGAGAAAGTGGCCAGCAGTTTCAAGATATGCAGTTCTCAGTACACTGTTGGAAGTGCTGGTGCTGCTGTGTACTTCTGTGGCTCAACCCACCCCAAGGAGAAGCTAGGCTTGGTTATTACTTCTTAACTGACATTGCATACACTTTGCACTTACAGTGTGCAAAACCAGACTGTCTGGTCTTACCACTTAGGGTCAACCCCACTGTCAGTGGAGGGTCACTCATGCAGTGGTAAGGAAGTGTATGAATTGGGACCGCAGGGCGTTTCTTGTTACACTTGACGTGTGGTCTTGTACCCACTGACATGTAAGCGGCTTCTTTGCTGTTTAGCAAGTTGTCAAGGAGAAACAGAGAGATGTGTTCCACAAACACCATCAATAACCAGATACATTTTACATTTTTGCCAGTGAAAGCTTTTAAGGTGCTTACTGGCTCTTAAACATGCATTAAACCATAGACAAAATATAAAATAAACACTTGGTTTAGCGTCTCTCAGAAAACAGATTATAAAATCTATTGGCAAATAGCTCTTTCAATTGGCCTCCCTAGTGTGTGCAAATGGATGTCTGCTGCAGGGCAGGCTAAAAGTCACTTTGCTTCCTTTGGCTTTGTTTCCATGCCACGCTTCTCTGCTCCTTGTGCCAGGCGGCAGTTCGCTATGGAGACTGCTAATACTCAAAACAAGAATAAAAAGCTAGCAGAAAATTATTAAATGGTTTCACAGAAATGTCAAGCTTGGCTCTTAGCTCTCGTAATGACTCTCCCTCTTCCCCTTAGAATCCTACAGGCAGCTGTGTTCTTTCTTTTATTTATTTTTTCTTTTTCAGCGTATATGTTAACCTCTGTGCTGTGCTCCAGAGGAAACAGGAATGATAATGTCTCTGCTCAGGAAGATGAAGTAAGCTTAGCAGGAGCGTTCTGTGATTGGCCAGCCTTGTAGTGTGATTGTCTTATGGGTACAGCTAGCATGGGGAGCAGAAAGGCTGCAGGAATGTCTCTTTAATGATCTTAAAAAAATATATAGCCTAGGTTTGTCGAGCGCTGATGAGTGTTTCATTAATATGTAATCGATTTTCAGCCCTTGGAAAATTTGCTTAATATGAACTGACAGTTCAGCTTTGCAGAGTAATCAACCTGTCTCATCCCTGCCTCTGAGTTTTCTGGTATTTTAGGTTGGATCTGCATACCCTGAGCTGCTCAGCTCACCTTGTGTTTTAAGCATACAGAATCTCAGAATCACAGAATCACAGAATTGTAGGGGTTGGAAGGGACCTCAAGAGATCATCGGGTCCAACACCCCTGCCAAAGCAGCTCCCTAGCTCATATTGCACAGATAGGTGTCCAGACGAGTCTTGAATCTCTCCAGAGAAGGAGACTCCACCACCTCCCTGGGCAGCCTGTCCCAGGGCTCTGTCACCCTCACTGAGTAAAAGTTCTTCCGCATGTTGGTGTGGAACTTCCTGTGCTCCAATTTACAGAGAAATACAGGGAAATTTGACATTACTCAGGGGGTTACAGTATAGTGGTGTGCCTGGCTCCTCACCTTCCAGTGACCAGTTGCAATACCTAGTTTAATCTGACAATATAGGGGAAGGACGTAACCACCCAGCAAAGGCTATGGTGAAGAACATCATCCTGAATGGCAGGACAGCACCCGTGGTTGCATCATTGCATCTCCAACTTGATTAGTCAGGGCAGGCCTTGGATCTAAATGTGAGGGATGGATGCATTTTTTCCTGAAGGATTTCTTCAGTCACAAATTTGGGATTTAACCTGGTTCTTAAATGAACACTTGCTCTTAAATCTGCTTCCTAGAACACCAAGATGATTTATTTACCATCAGCAGTGCCACTGAGAAGTCAGAGGTTTTCTGCAGCAGAGGCTGAAATAGTTGAAAAGTAGAGTCGTAGAAAATGGCTGTAAAAAAAGAGGTGTGATTCTTCCAGGACTTGGAAAAAGCTTCAGAGCTTTTGCTGTTCAGTCAAGAAGGCAGGTACCGGCAACCCTGTCTGTTTTGTATAAATACAGTTAATGAGTCTTAGATCAGCAATTAGTGGCTGTTGCATGGCCAACAAAAATAGAGAGTAATAATCACTGTGGATAGAGTAGGCAAGAAGGGCAAGACTTCCTGAATGAATTGTTGAGTGTGATTCTTTATTTTCCTCGTTTCAGGCCAAGCTGGAAACATGTTACCGGGGTGTTTAGGGCAAAACTTCCACTAGACATTGCATCTTTTTGATGCTTGCCCTCCCATTACATGTTTCTGGGATGTGGAAATAACAGCTCTTCCTAAATGCCAGCCTGGTTGTGCCTTTTTAATTTACAGCAGTGTCCTTTGGAAAGAAGCCAGTAGTTTCTTCTTATTTTCATTTTCTTGTTTTATAACTATAAAAAAGAAGAAAAAAAAAAGAAAAGAAAAAAACTCATTTGGACACAACCCAAAAATCCTACCTAAAGTTAGAATTGGAAATGCTTGTTGGATAGGTCAGCAACATGAAAACTTCCTGCTGAAGGACTTGATTTTGCAGCTATTTGCATCTCCTGATGGCTTGTTTGCATTAGAGGGAGCTGTGGCAAGGCAAAGGAAAATTAAATGGCATTTAAAACATCACTTTTCAGCTGTTCCCTCACTTCATATGTATCATCCTGTTGGATTCTTGTATCTTGTCTGTAATCAATAGTCAATTTGTCTTGTAGCATAGTCAGTGCCTGGCCTGTGGAGGAATTTCTAGGTGTTGGTATCTTAAACACATCTTCGAAGAAAGGTCCAGAACAGAACAGTCACTTGAGTTTTCTATATCCTTAATTTAAGTATTATGACTGTTAATGGGCTTCTAGTGTCTTTTTATTGTGGGAAATATGAGAGACTGTTCATTTATTTAATATAAGATTATTATCAGGGTGAAACATGTTCAGCATGCATAAATTCTCACTCTGGCATTTTCTGCTATAGCAATGCAGCACTTTCCAGGGTGGACAGAGTTATGACAGTGACCTGGAGGGGAGAAATTCCTTGTAACTCTTTAATGGCTCCTACGCATCTCTTAGTTCCCTAGCAACAATCTCTCATTTTTATTCTCATATAAATTCCTCATAATTATTCACACTCCTCTTCTTGTTAATTATTATTATTATTAAAGTCAGGCATAGTAGCACCATTTATAGGAAGATTTAGGACTACTGTTGATCCTTCCTGTAGCAAGAAAGTCTTCAGTTTATATAGAATTTGCTAAAATTGAACTCTGGGTGTCTGACAGGATATACATTTTAAAAAAAAAAAAGGACTCTATATGCTGAACATAAACCAAAATTCTTGTAGGAACTTACTGTCTGAACTCTGTCCATGCTTGTAAGCCTGGGACAGCTTAAGTGGAGAAGGAAGCCTATGAAAAACAAACCGTGTCATTATGGAATTAAGCTGTGTATCATAATGCCTGTGCCCAATGGGAGGAATTCAGGGTTGCCCCAGCAACCTTAAATCTTGCATTTTCTAACTTCTGAATGCTTCTCTTTCAGATGCTAATAATAGTCTGTTAACTTATAATTTTTTCCCTGTAGCTAATTATGTAATAACAAAAAATGTCTTTTAATTTTAGAGATGTACATGAAGGACAGTTGTTGCGAACATCTTGCTAGCGAATATACCATCATTATGTTCAGTCACAGCTATAGTTTATTTTTTATTTAAAGTGTGGATGCATCTGTGACGTCTTTGCTATTGTACAAATGCAGTGTGGTGTGGAATAAAGAAATAGCTGCCAGAGCAAAAGGATTACATCTTAATAGTTTATGGACAACATGTTGATACAGTAGAAGGAAGGATGAGGGAGACATGGCCATCATTCTGAGTAACAGTGGCAGGACGCCAACTACCTGAGTGCTATTGAGGACTCTGTATCTCCTGTGGCTGTGCTGGTTTTGGCTCAATTAGAGTTAATTTTCTTCCTAGAAGCTAGTATGGGCTGTGGTTCGGATTTGTGCTGAACGAGTGTTGGTAATGCAGGAATGGTTTAGTTACAGCTGACCAGGGCTTACACAGAGCCAAGGCCTTTTCTGCTTCTCACACCACCCCAACAGCAAGTAGGCTTGGGGTGCGCAAGGAGTTGGGAGGGGACACAGCTGGGACAGATTCACTCATTCACAGAACTGTGGGAGGTGGAAGGGACCTCTGGAGATCATCTAGTCCCACCTCCCAGCTAAAGC
Source organism: Porphyrio hochstetteri (assembly GCA_020800305.1). NCBI lineage: Eukaryota > Metazoa > Chordata > Aves > Gruiformes > Rallidae > Porphyrio > Porphyrio hochstetteri. Next base: position 82,092,212 of record CM036938.1, on the reverse strand, counting down.
AGGATCACTTAGAGCAGGTTGCACAGGACAGCGTCCAGGCAGGTTTTGAATCTCTCCAGAGAAGGAGACTCCACAGCCTCTCTGGGCAGCTTGTCCCAGGGCTCTGTCACCCTCACTGTGAAGAAGTTTTTCATAATGTTCATCTGAAACTCCCTGTGTTCCAGTTTGTGCCTGTTGCCCCTTGCCCTGTTGCTGAGCACCATCAAAAAGAGTCTGGCATTCTCTAGACATCCACCCTTTAGGTACTTATAAACACTGATAATATTACCTCTTATCTTCTCCAGACTAAACAGCCCCAGTTCTCTCAGTCTTTCCTCACGATAGAGATGCTCCAGTCCCCTTGCCATTTCTGTAGCCCTCCCCTGGACTCTTTCCAGTAGTTCCCTGTTGTCTTGAAATGAGGAGGCCAGAACTCGACACAGAACTCCAGGTGTGACCATGCCAGAGTAGAGGGGAAGAACCTCCACTGACCTGCCAGTCATGCACTTCTTAATACACTCTAGGATAGTACTGGCCTTCTTAGCCACGAGGACACTCTGCTGGTTCATGGTTGACTTGTCCACCATGACTCCCAGGTCCTTCTCCACAGAGCTGCTTCCCAGCAGGTCAGCCCCGACCTGTACTGGTGCCTGGGGTTATTCCTCCCAAGGCACAGGACTCTGCACTTGCCCTTATTGAAGCTCATTTGGTTCCTCTTCACTCCGTTATCCAGTCTGTCCAGATCCTGACAAACAGCAGCTCAGCCTGCTGGTGTGTCGGCCACTCCTCCCAGTTTGGTATCATCAGCACATCTGCTGAGGGGACACTCTGTCCCTTTCTCCATGTCATTGATGAATATGTTGAACAAGACCCAGAACTGATCCCTGGGGCACACCACTGGCTACAGGCCTCTGACTGGACTGTGCCACTTACCAACCTCTGAGCTCTGCCATCCAGCCAGTTCTCAACCCACCTCACGTCCCCTCATCCAGCCCACAGCTCCTGAGCTCGCCCAGGGGGATGTTATGAGAGAGTGTCAGAACACCTGCTGAAGGTAGACAATATCCACTGCTCTCCCTTCATCCACCATCTCCACTTCATGCTATCATAGAAGGCTGTCTGATTGGTCAGGTGAATCCATGATGACCATACTTCTCCTCCACATGCTTATTAATAACCCCCAGAATAAACTGTTCTGTCACCTTTCCAGGGATGGAGGTGAGGATGACTGACCTGTAGTTTCTCAGGCCCTCCTTCTTGGTCATTTTGAAGACCTTTTCCTCTGGTCCTAAGGCACCTCTCCTATTTTCCATGACCATGCAGTAGCAGTAGTGCTAATACTATTACTATTACTACTAGTAGTAATAATAACAACAATAATGCAGTTAAAATCATTAGATGCAAGCTTCGCAATTTCTACCCTTATTTTGGTATTGTGCTCACCCTTCTTCTGGTCTTCTGGTTCCCAAGGTTGATGGTTTCATTCTTCTGTCATTGGTGGTGGTGAAGATGTTATGGCAAGTTGTTCAGTATCTGGGGTCCTTCACTGGGAAGGATAAGGTGTCCACATTGACTTTTTTTCCCCACTCTAGGACCTACTTGGAGTTTTTTATATGTTAGCTAACACCCTTTCACACCTTTCTCTTTCTTCACTGGTCTGGTGTTCCACTTTACACCTGATGTTACTGTACACGGTGCTTTTAAAGTGTGCTAGACACTATTATTTCATTTTCTTTGTTATCCATAAATCTAGCTTTGTGCAGTTCCCCTGGAAATGCAGATCTGCATTTCTCTAACTGACCACCAGTGAGATTCTGATACCAAGCCTGTGCCCCATCTCTTATCGCCCCCTGCCTGTACTCTGCCGCATCCTGGATCTCCTCAGTGTCTCTCTATCATACCAGGCCTGGACCGTATGATTGTTGCAGTCATAAAACCATGAAGTCACTGTACCAAGACAAAAGAAATAACATAAATTATCCATAGGCCCCCAATTAATTAAAAAATTGCTCATGCTCTAACCTACAAACCCTTTATGGTGCGGGGAGCAGGGCAGGGTTTGTGTTTGTGCTATTTTCTTCCAGTGCCTCGAACTCCAGCTTTTCTTCAGTGTCGCTTTTGGATTCTAATAGAGTTGCAGATACTTATTCACAGGTGGATCTTTGGATTATGTTAATTGAAATCTGTGCAACTGCCAAAACCAATTACCTTCAGATTGCCTTGTCAGTGCCTCTGCTGCTGGATAAATGCTTTTATAGACTCATTTACAAAGGGCAATAGTGAGTAGGCTTTGTTTCATGTTTAAAATTTAGTTTGGTTCTTATTTGTGTATGAATAAATAACTGCTCTGAAAATCTGTTCTAACTCACATGTAGCAGGGACCTTGTTGGGTAGGATGCTCTGCTGCCCACTGCCAAGCAGTCACATGGGGGGAGGCAGGCCAGCTGTGTAATCCAGTGGTTCCAGTAGTGGTTGTGATGCCAAGGCTCCTGGAGCCTCTGCTCTGCTGTCAGCCTGCTGTGGGATTTTGAAGGAAATACCATAACTCTTCATTTTCTCCACTTGAGTCATAACAATTTGTATTTCAAAGTGGGGTGTGTTATCTAAGCACAGATGTGTATCAGTCTGCTCATTTTTCGTTGCTTTTAATATGGATCTTCTGGAATAAAAATAATCCCTAATGCCTTGTAAGTTACAGCACTTTTACATGGCTTAGCTTGTACAAAGAGGAACAACACTCAAAGTCACAACCTCACATCTCTGCTAGAGAATTTGTTCTCCTCTGAAAGTAGTTTTCTTCCTGAATTCTTATTTTCAAGTCAACAACTAATGGGGGTTTAGAAAGAAGGCTAGGGGATGCTGGGTCAAAGTCATTATGGCTGCTTAATTGTTTAATAACAAGGAAGCAGATGGTAGAAGTGAATATTTAATTTTCATAATAAAGGAAAATAATGAGAGGAGTCTAGGTACCTCTGTAGAGATTTGTGCTTTTGAAGGTGTTCATAAGAGGTTTGGAAAAGAGGATGAACCAGAGATAATGGTGTAAAGCTGGACTTTGTGTTAGAAGAACTGGGAAAAACAGATGAAAACAGACTTAAAAAGCAAGTAGCAGTTCTTTGCACTAGCATGTAGTTGTACCATGGGAATTCTTGCTGTGCAAGTTGCACAGGCTAAAAATGCACATGGATTTAAAAAAACGGAATAAATTTGTGGAGAAAAAGGTTCACTGATATGAAATTGAAAGGATAGCATTTCTGGTTCAAGTCCCTGTGGCAAGCTACGAGGGAATCCTAGAGAAAGCTCTATAGATACTAGCTTTTGAATATTGCTGGAGAGATACTTGTCTAGGTGGATCTTTGATCTGAGCTGAAGGGCACACTCTAGTGTTCTGCTAAAGAAAATCAATAAACCCACGGGAGCTCGCTCCCCCACCCCTTCATTTGCCTGACCCTTTCTCTTGTATACCCTTCTTTCCTGTCACAAAGTCAAGCATTTCTTTCAAGTAACTCGTCTGCTTTTCCCATTCATTCCATCCACTGTTAGCTGGGATCCATTTTAAAACTGTTCTTGCCAATGTTTCTCATGTTGTCTCCTTGTTTGATTTATCAGGTCTCTCTTCCTCTGCCTTCTGGGTTCTTGGTCCTGACTGTCCTCAGTGTCTTCTCAAAAGCATCCTTTTCATTTCCTCTCCTGCAGTAAAGATTTCACAGAATCACAGAGTCACAAGGTTGGAAAAGACCTTTGAGATCATTGAGTCCAACTGTTCCCATGCTATGCTAAACCATATCTCTAAGCCCGTCTTTTAAATACATCCAGGGCTTGTGACTGATCACCCTCCCTGGGAAGCCTGTTCCAGTGCCAAATAACCCTTTTGGTCAAGAATTTCTTCCTAATGTCTGATCTGAACCTGCTCTGGTGCAGCTTTAGCCCATTCCCCCTCGTCCTGTCTCCTGTCACCTGGCTGCAGAGACCATTGCCCACCTCTCTGCACCCTCCTGTCAGGTAGTTGTAGGTGGTGATAAGGTCTCCCCTCAGCCTCCTCTTCTCCAGGCTGAACATCCCCAGCTCCCTCAGCCGCTCCTCATAGGATTTGCCCTCCAGCCCCTTCCCCAGCCTGGTTGCCCTTCTCTGGACTCACTCCAGGACCTCAATGTCCTTCTTATGGTGAGGACCCCAGAACTGGACACAGCACTCGAGGTGTGGCCTCACCAATGCCCAGTACAGGGGCACAATCACCTCCCCAGACCTACTGGCCACACTGTTTTTGATACAAGCCAGGATGCTGTTAGCCTTCCTGGCCACCTGGGCACACTGCTGGCTCACATTGGTCTGCAGTCAACCAACACCCCCAGGTCCTTCTCCGACAGACAGCTGTCCAGCCACTCACAAAGCTTTGTCACTGGTGCCCTTCTATTGTTCCTTAACCTCTTGTTAATCTCCCTCAGAAATACTCTATCACTGTTTTCATTAAAGCACATCATATTTTTTTTCCTGCTCTGATGTGCTACGGGGGTTGGCAGTATTTAACTTCCCAGCTGCTCATGAGTGTTTTCCACAGTTTTCCAGCACTCGTAGATTTGAAGGTGTTGAAGGCTGTTGTCTTCAGTATCACCATAACGTGTAAGCATCTGGGGCAAGAGCAGCCTTTCTGTGTGTTTGAGCAAGGCACTAGAACCCCGTGTGTGTGTAGCAGTCAGGTGTATCACAGATAGGCAGTGACAAGGGTAGATCCTGGAATTTCTTCATGCTGATAAACTGCTGTATTGTGTTATGATATGACTGCCTTTCATTCACATGATTTATTGTTCTGCTTCTGGCTCGGATTTTCTTCATAGTAGCTTGTATGGGGCTGTGATTTGGATTTGTGCTGAGAACAGTATTGATAATCAAAGATGTTTCTGTTACTGCTGAGCAGTGCTCACGCACGGCCAAGGCCTTTTCTGCTCCTCACATCACACCATCAGCAAGTGGGCTGGGAGGGTGGGGGGCACAAGGAGTTGGTAAGGGACACAGCTGGGACAGCTTACCCCAACTGACCCAAGGGATATTCCATACCATATGACATCATACCCTGTATGTAACTGGGGAAGCTAGCTGGAAGGAATGATTGCAGCTCAGGAATTAGCTGAGCATTGTCTTCAGTCATGGAGAAATTATGCTATGCATCACTTGTTCTGTATGTTTTAAAATAATAACATTATATAATTGTAATTATTAATATTACTACTGTTATCATCATCCTTTTCTGTCCTATTAAACTGGCTTTATCTCAAGCCATGCGTTTTACTTCTTTTTTTTCAATTGTCTCCCTCATTCCACTGTTGGCGGCAGGGAGAGGGTGAACGATTGTGTGGTTGTTTTAGCTGCTGGCCAGGTTAAACCATGAGAGTCCCTTTCAGCACTCAAAGTGAGACATGAAATGTTGAGGCAATGACAGATCTAACCAGGGCATGTTAAGCAAATTTGTTGTAAGTATTTGTTATACTAGTTTAATAGTCACCAGTCACAATATTGTATTATTTGTTCGCAAGGCTGTGTAAAGTAATTCCTTACTTGCATTATGTATTCCCTGTGGTGCTATTTATCATCTCCAGGAGCTGGGTGAGGTTTTTCCTTTTGCTGCACTGTGAACTACTCACTTATGATATGATAACATTACTGGCTGTGAGAGTGATTTGGTCTGTGTCTTCAGCATTGCTGTCATTTCCGTAGCTTGGGCACTATCTTCCAGGAATTATTAATAATCACACTCTCTACCTTTTTCACCCAGAAAGCCAACCCATGGGGGAGACAGGAGGGAATACTTTTGTCTTCACCTTCCCTTTCTCCCTCAGGCAAATTACAACAGCTCTTGACAATTTCAAGTACTCCTGGGATGTACAGACCAGCACATTTCTATTGCTGGGTCTCCTGGATGTGGTTCAGTGCTTGTTTAGGGTTAAACAACTATTTAAAAATACCACCCAGAGATCTGCCCCAAGGCTTGATAATTATGAGTGGTAGGGTGTGTGGGATAGTGTGGGCAGGTTTCTAAATCAGGTAGCATCTCCAGAATTTTGGATTTTCACCCCTGAATAAGTGCAGAATCCTGAAAATCTAGTAAAGTATTTGGCAGATGTATGCTGCCACCCTGGCAGTTCTAGAGAGGCACAATACCCTGCAGGGTCCCAGGGCCTGGCCCGTGCCTATGGAGCCCTGTTCAACACTATTGGGTAACCTCAGGGGGAAGTGAGGGTCTCTGGATCTGAGACCCAAATAACAGGCACTGCGGCCGCTTATGTGGCAGGCATTTTTGTTACTCCAACCCCTGCAACAGGCACCACAGCCACTCCAACCTCAGTGACAAGCACTGGGTGGTGATTTAGCCCCAGGTGGCAGCTGAGCACCACACAACTGCTTCCTCACCCCCCACCCACAGTGATGGGAAGACAAAGGCAAACTGCGTGGGGTGGGATAAGGAGAGTTCACTGGTACAGCAAAGGGATGGGGAAAGAACAAGGCCTATAGCAAAATATACAAAGCTGGTGAATTGTACAACTCAGATCATACAGGCCAGATGTGTCCCTAAGTCAGACCATTCCTGCACCTCATGTCCTGGAGCTTCACAGCCCTTCCCTGACTAGCCCCCTTTTATACTGAGCAAGACATCATATTGTATGGAATACCCCTTTTGCCTAGTTTGGGTTACCCCACCTCAACTTCCGATGAATACCAACCCTGCCCTAGCCAAATCCAGAACAAACTGCAACCAGTCCAACCTTGGCGACCACTCCAACCTTAGTGACAGTAACTGTGGCTGAACCCAAGGACCACGTCAGCATCAGTTGCCCTATACACCAGAAGAAATACACAAACAAATCAGCTCACTGAGGAAAGAATGATAATGAATGAGGACCATCAGGAGAAGAGGAGGAAGAGGCAGAACCAGAGGTCCTCACCTGATCCCTGTTCCTGGGTGAGCTGTGAGATATGGAAAAAGATTTCAGCTGCCTTCCAGGTGAGCACATCATTACCTGGCTGCTTCAATGCTGGGATAACGCAGCCAGTAGCTTGGAATAAGAGGGCAGGGAAGCCAAGCAGCTGGGATCCCTGCCTAGGGAAGGGGCTATTGACAAGGGGATTGGGAAAATGGCTTAAGCCCTTAGCCTCTGGAGGCTTCTATCAACTGTTAAGGAAAGGTATCCTTTCCAGGAAGATGTTATATGTCACCCAAGCGAGTGAACTGCCGTGGAGAGAGGCATCCAGTACTGGAGTGAATTAACTCTGCAGAAGATGGATTTTTATGGCGTGAAAAACATGCAGTTATCCACAGTTCTGATGAAGTCCAGTGCTTATGACCAATGTGATGGAAACTTGTATGGAGTGTTTGCCAACACACTGACAGCAATGGACTGAAAGGGTGAAGAGGGACAAAGGACTCCAGCAATGCAAAGAAAGTCTCTTTTCCCTCCTCATCTCAGCTGTGGAGAAATTGTCCCAGAAGGTCCAGCAACTCAAAGAGGGTATGCCATAATCTCCACCTGTATGGACCAATACCTCAGCCATTAGGAATAAGCATCGTCAGGCAGAGAAGGACCTGGGGGTGTTGCGTGACTGCAGACTGAATATGAGTCAGCAGTGTGCCCAGGTGGCCAAGAAGACCAACAGCATCCTGGCTTGTATCAAAAACAGTGTGGCCAGTAGGTCTAGGGAAGTAATTGTGCCCCTGTACTTGGCATTGGTGGGGCTGCACCTCGAGTGCTGTGTCCAGTTCTGGGGTCCTCACCATAAGAAGGACATTGAGGTCCTGGAGTGAGTCCAGAGAAGGGCAACCAGGCTGGTGAAGGGGCTGGAGGGCAAATGCTATGAGGAGCGGCTGAGGGAGCTGGGGCTGTTTAGCTTAGAGAAGAGGAGGCTGAGGGGAGACCTTATCACTGCCTACAGCTACCTGACAGGAGGGTGCAGAGAGGTGGGCGATGGTCTTACTCAGCCAGGTGACAGGAGACAGGACAAGGGGAAATGGCACAAAGCTGCCCCAGGGCAGGGTCAGATTACATATTAGAAAAATTTTTTTACTGACAGAGTTGTGAGGGCCTGGAACAGGCTGCTCAGGGAGGGGGTTGAGTCACCTTCCCTGGATGTGTTTAAAAAAAGGGCAGATGAGGTAGTTGGGGATCTGGTGTAGCATAGGATGGGAATGGTTGGACTCGATGATCTTAAAGGTCTTTTCCAACCTTGTGATTCTGTGACACCAGTGCCCAGGGTACTCAGTGGGTTTCTGGCATAGCTGATTTCCTCTGACTCCAAGGCAAACAGCTGTCTGCCTTGCCCAGTCTCTCAGGGGATCCTGCTGTTGTTGTATTGCTGAAGGTTGAAGAACAGCAGCTGCAAACTGCTGCCACAGCTGTGCACCAGCAGCGATATCTCACCATCCAAGGCTCCCTGGTTGCCCTCCATGAGGTGATTCATTGACTGGAGAGTCAGGCAGTGATCAGCAGAACCTGCTCACCCTTTACACAGTCCCATGTGGCCAGTGTGGAAGTCCAGTGATGTGAAGAGACTGACACAGACTGCCATGGCCTGATTGAAGCCATGCTATCCATGAGTGCTGCCACACTAGACATGCTGGAACTCCAGTATCAACTGGAATCAACCACAGCCAAGCAGCACACTACAACTGATACTGCGAATGCATTTTCTCAATCCTCTGGTAGCAGAGTGGAGGCCAGATTTTTCTTTCACTTGGAGGGGTGTCCAGTACACCTGGAATCGACTGTCCAGAGGTGGAATCACAGCCCTGCTGTTTGCCATGGACGGATCAAGACTACGTTAGAAAAGAGTGAAGCCCCAGAGCACTTGCAATACACTGATGACATCACTGTATGGGGCAGTATGGCAGAAAAAGCTTTTGAGAAAGGGAAGAAGGTAATATGCACTGAAGAAGTCCCACCATACAATAAACTGCCAGAGGATGGGAAGCAATATGTCCTGTTCAACAATGGGTCCTGTCACACTCTAGGAAAGCAATGGAGGTGGAAGTCCTGTATGAAGTTCTACACAAAAAGTCACAGAAGCTGCTGGAGAAGGTGGTGAATTGAGCAGTTTGCAGAGGTGAAGGCCATCCAGCTGGCTCTGGATGTTGCTGAAAGAAAAATGGCCAATGCCTTACCTCTGTACTGAGTCATGGATGGTGGCCAGTGCCCTGTGGGGGTGGTTACAGCAATGGAAACAGAGCAACTGGCAGCGCAGACAAAAACCCATCTGGCTGCTGACTGAGGGAGAGGTATTGCTGCCTGGCTGGAGAAGCTGGGTGTAAAAGTATGCCATGGTGATGCCCATGTACCCAAGAGTCGGGACATGAAGGAACATCAGAACCACCAGCATGTGGATTGGGCTAAGACTGAAGTGGTTCAGGTAGATCTGGACTGGCAACATAAGGGTGAATTATTTATAGCTTGGTGAGTCTGTGACACCTCAGGTCATCAAGGAAGAGATGCAACATATAGATGGGCTCATGATCGAGGGGTGGACTTCACCAAGGACACTATTGCACAGGACATCTATGAGTGTGAAACGTGCTACAATCAAGCAAGCCAGGCAGTTAAAGCCTCTCTGGCAAGGAGGATGATGCCTGAAGCATAAATATGGGGAGGGCTGACAGATGGATCACATCATACCCACCAACCTGCCAAGGGAAGCACCGTGTGCTGACAGTGGTGAAACAACCACCAGCTGGCTGGAAACATCCTGTGCCCCATGCCACCCCCAGAACACTACCCTGGGCCTTGACAAGCAAGTCCTGTGGCAACGTGGGACCCCAGAAGAACTGAGTCATACAACAGCACTCATTTCTGAAACACCCTCACAGACACGTGGGCCAAAGAGCACTGAGTGTGTGTCACATCCCTTGTCATGCACCAGCCTCTGGGGAAATCCAACAATACGATGGACTCCTAAAGACTACCCTGAGAGCAACGGGTGGTGGGATCCTCAAACACTGAGACAGCAAAGGCTGCCTGGTTAGTCAACACTAGGAGATCATAGAATCATAGAATCATAGAATGGTATGAGTTGGAAGGGACCCCAAGGATCACAGAGCTCCAACCCCCCTGCCACAGGCAGGGCCACCAACCTCAGGCCTGGATCTACACTAGGTTGCCCAGGGCCCCATCCAACCTGGCCTTGAACACCTCCAGGGACAGGGCACCCACCACCTCTCTGGGCAGCCTGTTCCAGCACCTCACCACTCTTTCTGTAAAAAACTTCCCCCTAATATCTAATCTAAACCTTCCTTCCTTTAGTTTTAATCCATTCCCCCTTGTCCTGTCATTGTCTATCCTTTTAAAAAGTTGAATCCCCTCCTGCTTATAAACTCCCTTCAGGGACTGTAAGGCTGCAATGAGGTCCCCCCGCAGTCTTCTCTTCTCCAGGCTGAACAAGCCCATCTCCCTCAGCCTCTCTTCATAGGGGAGGTGCTCCAGCCCTCTAATCATCTTCGTGGCCCTCCTTTGAACCCTCTCCAACAGTTCCATATTCTTCTTGTATTGGGGGCCCCAGATCTGGACACAGGACTCTACCAGTTGAGCTGGCCCTGCCCAGTCAAAACTTCTATGTACTGTTAGAAGGGGATGAAATCCCTGTAGTGCACATAAAGTATTCACAGAATCACAGAATCATAGAATGGGTAATGTTGGAAGGAACCTTTGAAGGCCATTTAGTCCAACCCCCCTGCAGCGAGCAGGGACATCTTCACTAGATCAGGTTGCTCAGAGCCCAGTCAAGCTTGCCCTTGAATGTCTCCAGGAATGGGGCCTCCATTACATCTCTGAGCAACCTCTTCCAGTGATCTACCACCCTCATATTGAAGAATTTTTTTCTAATATCCAACCTAAATCTCCCCTTTTCTCATTTAAAACTGTTACCCCTTGTCCTATTGCCACATGCCCTCGTGAACAGTTCTTCCATAGCTTTTTTATAGGCACCTTTCAGGTACTGGAAGGCTGCTATTAGGTCCCCCAGAGCCTTCTCTTCTCCAGGCTGAACAAGCCCAACTCTCTCAGCCTGTCTTCACAGGAGAGGTGCTCCAGCCCCTTGATCATTTTTGTATCTCTCCTCTGGACGTGTTGAGGGCTCCAAAGCTGGACACAGTACTCCAGGTGGGGTCTCACCAAAGCAGAGCAGAGGGGCAGAATTACCTCTCTTGATCTGCTGGCCACACTTCTTTTGATGCTGCCCAGGATGTGTTTGGCCTTCTGGGCTGCAGATGCACATTGGTGGCTCATGTCCAACTTCTCATCCATGAGTACCCCCAAGTCCTTTTCGTCAGGGCTGTTTTTAAGCACATTATCTCCCAACCTGTATGGATAATGGGGATTGTCCCAGCCCAGGTGCAGGAACCTGCTCTTGGGTTTTTTGAACCTCATGAGGTTCACCTGGGCCCACTTCTCCAGCCTGTCCAGGTCCCTCTGGATGGCATCCCATCCCTCTGGCACATTAACTTCACTACTCAGCTTGGTGTCATTAGCAAATTTGCTGAGGGTGCACTCAATCCCACTATCAGTATCATTAATAAAGATATTAAACAGCACCCAGTACAGACCCTTGAGGAACTCCACTTGTCACCGTCTTCCATCTGGACTTGGAGCCATTAACCACCATTCCCTGGATGCAACCATCCAGCGAATTCCTTATCCACTGAACAGTCCACCCATCAAATCCACATCTCTCCAACTCAGAGAGATGGATATTGTGGGGGACTGTGTCAAAGCCCTTGCAGAAATACAGATAGATGACATCTATCTTGTCCACTGATACAGTCACTCCATTGTAGAAAGCCACTAGATTGGTCAGGCAGGACTTGCCCCTACTAAAGCCATGCTGACTGTCATGCATCACTTCCCTGTCCTCCATGTGCCTCAGCATAGCTTCCAGAAGGATCTGTTCCATGATATTCCCAGGCACAGATGTGAGGCTGACAGGTCAGTAGTTCCTAGGGTCCTCCTTCCTACCTTTTTTAAAAATACCTGTGATGTTTCCTCTCTTCCAGTCACCAGGACACCTGACTGTCCTGACTTTTCAAATATCATGGAGAGTGGCTTGGCAAATACATCAGCCAATTCCTTGAGGATTCTGTGATGCATCTTATCAGGTCCCATGGACTTGTGTATGTTCAGGTTCCTCAGATGGTCACAAACCTCATCTTCACTTACATTGGGAGGGACTCTGCCCTGGTCCCCATCCTGTGGGCCCTCAACTCAAGAGCAGTGAAGAGAAAGGCTGCCAGTGAAGACTGAGGCAAGAAAGTTGTTGAGAAACTCAGCCTTTTCCTCATCTGTTGTCAAAAGTTCACCACTGATGCTCATTAGGGAGAGTACACTTTCTTTAACCTTCCTTTTCAGGTTCATGTACCTGTAGAAGCCCTTCTTGTTTTTCCTGGCATCCCTTGCCAAGTTTAACTCCAACCACGCCTTGGCTTTCCTGACCTTGTCCCTACACAACCCAGCAACATCCCTGTACTTTTCCCAGGATATCTGTCCCCACTCCCACTGTCTGTGTATTTCCATCTTACCTTTTAGTTTGACCAGCAGGTCTTGACTCAGCCATGCTGGTCTCTTGCATTCCTTGCCTGACTTCTTACACCTGGGGATTGAGAGCTCTTGGACTCTGTTGAAAGCATCCTTAAATTCATTAGGGAAGACAGTCTGGGTTACTCCTGCTCAGGGCAAAGGCAAAGCCATTCATGGGATTGCTTTTGCTCAACAGCCTGAGTGCACTTGGGTGATGCAGAAGGATCAGAAATCCTCTGTGTGCCTCAAGGGGATCTGATTGGGATAAGAATAGGCAATTAATTAAATTGTATGATGTTAATTGCTACATAATCCTGTATATAATCACTTCTGTGCTGGTTACATGCCATATCAATGGTATTATTGTAGGAACCACCCAGATTAATGAAAAATTAACTTTGATGAAACTGAGCAAAGTGGTGATGATAGAACCAGGACTGGTTTCTGCTACCAACACCCAGCAACTTCCTTGAAATCAACATCTTCAGCCTGCTGCCATGGGCATGTGCTGTGTCAGACAGACAATCCATGAGCTCCAGGTGCAGAGTGCAATGTTGCAACACCACACATTGTCTTTCCTGCCCTAAAAGATTGTTGTGATAGATGGAGCCTGAAGTCGTGGATATAGTAAAGGAATTCAGTGGACATTTTAGAGGCATTTTCATGGAGTGTTCCATAGAGTAAGAGAACAATATCCATGGTTTATATCAAAGGATGGGAGTGGGATTTTATTAGATAGTGTGGTACCTGAGCATGAATGGTGTGGAATAAGGGTTGGAAAATGTACTGGGTTTGGCAGGGATAGGGTTAATTTTCTTCCTAGTAGCTAGTATGGGCTATGGTTTGGATTTGTTCTGAAAAGAGTGTTGATAATGTACAAATGGTTACTGCTGAGCAGTGCTCACACAGAGCCAAGGTGGTTTCTGCTCCTCACACCATCCCACCAGCCAGTAGGCTGGGGGTGCAAAAGGAGTTGGGAGGGGACACAGCCAGTTCAGCTGACTCCAACTGGCCAAAGGGATATTCTATACCATAGTCTATATTTCACATCATATGACATCATATCCTCTATATAACTGGGGAAGCTAGACAGGAGGTGGGATCACAGCTCAAGAATTAGCTGAGCATGGGCTTTGCGTGGTAAGAAATTATTCTGTGTTGCTTGTTTTGTATATGATTATATATTTTGTGTATTATTCTTCTTTATTTCCTCTCCTTTCTTCATCTTCTTTCTTCCTTCTTCTCCCCCTTTTCTGGCCTATTACACTGTCTTTAGCTCAACCCCCCAAGTTTTACTTTTTTCAATTCTCACCCCATCCCACTAGTGGGGAGGGGAGGAGTGTGAGAATGGCTGGGTGGTTCTTTAAGCTGCCAATTATGTTAAATCTCAATATTTATACACTTAATACCAGTACAGTCAACTTGTTAAACATACCATTGGAGCAAACATTAATACGTAGATTATTCTTTTATTCTGCTTTGGTCAAATTAGGAAACAAGGTGCTTTGAAAGTTTAAATTGGGTACATTCTCACTTTAGGGCCAAAGTGGACCTTCAGGAGGAAAGGGAATACCACCGAGGCCTGCTAAAGCTGGATCTAAGAAACGGGTAAGATCCACAAATCCACGAGTCTTTAAAAATGTCTTTTCCTTCTTTATCTGTGAGGTGCAAACTAAGTTCAGTCTAAGTAATAGCTTATTTTATGGAACTGGTAACATTCTGTTTGATTTAGCAGTAAGGGGTTGCTCTAGATTTCCACTGAGAAGGCAATTAGACTAGCAAATTAGGATAAAATTGTCAGTTAAGCCAAGGACAAAATTTAGGTATAATGCAATAAGAAAAGAATGTTTGCAATGTAAATTCCAAAATGTAAGCTGACACAGACTATGAGAAAACTGCCTGCTTGGTTTAGAAAATTCAAACCAGCCCATATTCACATAGTGAACATAGAAATACGAACATTAGAAAAAAACATCTTAACTTTTTGACTTTATGCCTCATGATAATGTTTTTACTGTCAGGCAAATAAAAGCTTAGAGTTTGCTTCCTCTAGAATCTGCCTTCCTCTTATTTAACTCCACTGGTATGGATGGAAGAAGGACAGTTCTGTGTTCAGCAAGCATGGCGATAAAACAGCTTTTCACTTTCTTGGGCCCAATAGCATGCTCCTCTTTTGACCCTTTATAAATAAGGAATTATTTACTTTTAAATTAAAAGATAAATAAAAATGTTAAACCCAGAACACTCTGTATCTGATTCACTAGGGAAAACAGCCAGTGAGCTAACTGGCATCAAATTGTGTATGATAAATGTGCTACAAGCAGGTGTTTATGTGGGGAGCTTTAAATCATAAACAACTGTTTTGCTGTTGTACTTTCTTGTGTATGAGAGCAGTTGACCTTCTGTACAGCTTGCCTCATTTCATCTCTTTCATGGGGAAATAAAGGCTGCAGCCTGTGAGTTTCTCTGGGTGCCTGGCATAAGGAGAATTCTCTGTTATATTCAGCCACCACACAGTTTTTACACAGCTCTATGCTTTTTACCTGTGTGGAGTTCTGCATACAGCAAGGCTGTGCTAGGCCCAGTCTCTGTACCTGCCAAAAACTGTCACTTATACCCTGGACTTGTGGGTACCTCTGTAGTACTACGAGGTTTAGCAGACCCAAGAAAGTGGTATTCAAAAGAATGATTGATTTCTTTTAAAGCAACACATTACACGTTTTAAATGGAGGGAGAAATTTGGCCCTGGGCTGTTAAACACTTTATTCAGCAGCTTTGTGTTCTGGCAGTATATCTGTAATGGAAGTTAACTGAAATTCATCCCTGCAGTGATTAATTTCCCATTAATGATATCATATCATGACATCAACCTAAGCCAAGCCCAAAGAGAGCAGCTCTCTGTGTTGGGAGAATGCAGACCTGCTGGCCTTTGCAAGAAAACGGTTAGCATTCCCCTAGGAGCTGCCTTCCTGCAACTATGGGCCTTGAATTAATTTTAAGAGTAGTTTATAGAATAACATGTTAGAATAATTGCACATCCTTGACTTGTGCCCTTGGGTAGCCCTAAAATATGGCTCTTTTTGGTGTTACATGGTCAAAAGAAACAGGATTGCAAACTTTGAAACTGAAAATGAGTGGAGTTACTTGAGTTTTGTTTTTTGAATTACTCCAGTTTTGTTATAGGCCAGGAAGTGTCTTCAGATAGCAGCTCACTGAACTCTTGCTGGCAGGTGTAGCCATTTGACAGTCTTCAGGTTTGGGCTTGCCATCTGGGGTTATCTGCTCTGCTCAAAGCACAGATAGATTGGAGAGTGTTGTTTGTCCTTCTTGCCCTGTACCTGAAGAAGTGCTTCTTTGAGAGGCAGCAAAACAATCACAGTCTTGGTGCACTAATGGGCTTCTTGTTCTTGTGCTAGGATGAAGAAGCATCCACTGAAGCAGGAGAAGGGGCAGATGAAGGGGTGGCAGCAAAGACTCTAGTCAAACCCCCAGATCAATTGGAGCTGACCGAAGCTGTGAGTAAACTGTTAGTTGTAATGAGATGTGCACAAGACTCTGTAAGCCAAAGCATACCTCATACCTGTTTGTTTTGGAGGAAAATTCCGCTAGAGTAAAACTCTAGTAGTTGCTAAAATACAGCATCTGCAGTATAAATTCAACTGGCTTTCAGCAGCAAAACAGTGAGAATGTGCTTTGAGGGATGGTTCTGGGCTTAAAACAATGTAACTTCATGGAGTTGATCCAAGAGGGGGATGGGACCAGGGCTTCCTCAGGTAAGGAGAACCCCAGAGCCAGCCCCAAGGTTTACTGGTGCCTGTGTGTGATACACAGGACAGGGAGGTGTCCTGTGTTTTATGACCACCACTTCTCAGCATAGTTTATGTCACCCTTCAACTGCAGTTCTGTCTTCCCACTGCCATGCAAAACTGCAGCATTGCTCCCTATCCTCAAGTAGCTTTCAAAGTAAAAATATATGTATATCACTCCACTCAGGTAATGAAAACAGTAAACAATAGTACTGTTTTTTGCTTGCAGTGGTCAATACTTCAAGCACCAATACTGAGCTTGCTGTTTAATTTTTGGACAGTATACACTTCAAAACACAGCTTGCCTTTATTTTTCTATAGAATGTAGGTAGGATTTTTCAAGTGCTACCAAAGAATCATAGAATGGTTTGGGTTGGAAGTGACCTTAAAGATCATCTAGTTCCAACTCAGGGATGCAGAGTCTTCCTCATATCTAATTTAAATGACTGTCTTTTAGTTTAAAGCCATTACTCCTTGTCCTGTCACTCTGTGCCCTTGTAACCAGTCACTCTCCAGCTTTCCTGGAGGCCCCTGTAGGTGCTGGAAGGCCCCCTGAAGCCTTCTCCAGGCTGAAGAAGCCCAGTTTTATCGGCCTGTCTTCACAGGAGAGGTGCTCCAGGCCTCTGATCATCTTCAAGGCTCTCCTCTGGATTTGCTCCAACAGCTCCATGTGTTTCTTGTGTTGGAGGCGCCAGATCTGGAAGCAGTACTGGAAGTGGAGTCCCACAAAAGCAGAGTAGAAGGGCAGAATTACCTCCCTCAACCTGCTGGTCATGCTTCTTTTGATGCAACCTGGGATATGGTGGGCTTTATGGGCTGCAAGCATGCATTGCCAGCTCATGTTGACCTATAAATCAGTCAACACCCCCAAGTCCTTCTCCTCAGGGCGGCTCTCAATCCGTGGTCTGACCTGACCATAGCTGTGCTTTGGATTGCCCCAGTGTACAAGACCTTGCACTTGACCTTGGTGAACTTCATGCAGTTCCCACAGACCCGCCTCTGAAGCCTGTTAAGGTCCCTCTGGATGCTATTCCTTTCCCTCTGGGGTGTCGACTGCACCACACAGCTTGGTGTTGTTGCCAGACTTGCTGAGGGTGCACTAAATCCCACTGTCCACTGTTGTCAACAAAGATCAAACAGTGCCAGTCCCAATACCGACCCCTGAGCTTAGACAAGAATTAACATGACAGCTAAAGGATTCCAGAAAGCCCATGGAAGTACCATGGTAGGAATGACACTTCAGGATTCCGCTCTGAGCTAGCTTGGCTCCAAGTACTTTTCTTGTGGAGGCACCAGCTGTACATGTGGTGTGTGCAGCAAACTGAACATCATAGAACTGAGCACAAACCTGGTGATTTTTGTATGCTGTATGCTTTATGTTATATTAATACTGGAGTTCTATTTATAGTATTATTCTGTTTCCATTCCAAAGGAATTACAAGAGGAATTTACACGCATCCTGACAGCTAATAATCCTCATGCTCCCCAGAATATCGTCAGATACAGCTTTAAAGTAAGCGTGGCACGACCTGTAAAACAAGGATGAGATTTTTTGCAAGTAACTGTTTTTGTGTTTTCCTTTGATTTATAGCCAAGTAAATTCCCATTTACTGTGGCTTCATCTCATTACGTATTTACTGCCAAAGGTTCCCAAGGGTTTTTTCAGAAGGTAAAAGTCTAACAGCACGGACATATTTATTCAGAAGTAGGATGTAACAATTACTAAAGAGATCTGGCACCAGACATAACTAGTGCAGCTAATCTGAGGTGGTAACTTTTTCCATTCTGTGGTGGTTAGAGGACAGAAGGTAATGCTTGACTCAGTCTGTAAGACTGTTATACCTCAGTATCCTCACATCAAAATTCAGTTGTTTGATTTATAGGAGACCTCAGAAATATGCTTTGTGAAATCACTGACAAGAGCTCTGTTGACGATGAGTAGGAGGAAGAAGTGGAGGGTGCCTCAAAGGCTGCCAGGAAACACCGCAGAGTCACACCTTCACACTAGTGTGCAGAGCATATGCTGCATTACAATGGAGCAACCTCCTCCTCCTCCTAGCATGTATTGGTAGCAACACAGGTTGGTGCAGGGGGAGCATGGACTGATGGCTTTGCTTCCCACTCCTCCCTTGGAAGGATTGCACCCTGAATGAAAGGACACAGGGATGGCTCCTCCAGCTCTGGCACTGGATTATCCTGAACTAATATTTCATCTGGCAGGGAACAACCAGGTGAAATATTACAGAGCTGGACTCGTCTCTGTGCTGCTGTAACTAGTTTGACCAGCCATTTCGTGAGATCTCCAGAGAAGGGAAATTGGTCCTGTGGAAGCAAATAAGGTCACTTTCTCTTCTGTTTGAAATGGTTGTTTTCCATATTTATGGGATAGAAACAGGTGATGAATGATCCATCTTGTCACATCATCCACAGTGACTCAAGTGGCTTCAATGCTGTGCTGTGATTGGTGCAGAAGAGAGTCATATTTTTAAGGAGAAACTATTGAAGCATCTGTGGTTTTCAGTGGCTTCTGATTGCTTTTAGTTGTAGCTCAAAATCTTAATACAGGATTTAGCCTAGGTCCATACCTGAACTGTTGGTGCCAATCACATTAGTAACAAATGACTGAATTAGTACAGGGCTCATAACCTGGGCGTGACGCTAAGAGCCTGTACTGCCTCCAGATCAGAGCTGCTCTATCTGTGGTGGTGCTCTTGTGTAGGTACACCACCTCATTCAGGGATCTCAGCCCAACAGGACCTGAGACTGTCCAAGGTAGTAGTAGAGGTCTACTAGAACTATATTTAAGATAACTTGCTGTGTCAGTGGCTGAGAACTAGAGGTTTCATGTCCTTTCTTTTTGTTGTATTTTTAATTTATGTCTCTCAGTGTCCTGAGATACAAATAGCTGATGGAATAAATTAAGAATAAATATGCCAATAACAAACATGTATTTATGAGTATGGATCTTCTTAGCTTTAGAAATTTAGATTACACAGTATTTCTAGTTTAAAATATTTTTTCCATGCTGATTCTGTTGGGTTTTTTCTTTTTTGTAGAAACGAGCATACAAGCCAGTAAACTATGTGGATCAAATGGCCATTCACTTCTCTTTGAATGGAAACATGATTCCCAAAGATTCAGATGAAGGCAGACGGCAGAGTATCAAATTAAGCACTGCAGCAAGTAGGTTTATTACATGAAACCACAATAATTTTCAGCTAGGCAGTGGCACACTTAGTCAACATGAGGGAATGATCGTGCTTTGTCACTACAGAATTGAACAGCTCCTATTTTGGCTTGCAGCCACCCAGAAAAAAACAATCGGCCAGATGTTTGCACAGTGTAGAAAATGGTGTATGCTTTTTAAGCAATGTGAAAACTAATGCTGACATTTTCAGAGCTGTTTAGTGTCTTTTAAGCATCTTCCACTACCAATAGCTGGACATACATAACCAAACAGCTTAGCGTCCTTTGAAAATTTCAGCCATGATTTAGAGTGTTAAAGCAGGAACATTTGGAGGCTGGCTGATTGTTCAGGAAACTAGTTTGACCAGCCATTATGTGAGATCTCCAGAGAAAGGAAATTGGTCTTGTGGAAGCAAATGTCGCTTTCTCTTCTGTTTGAAATGTATGTTTTCCATATTTATGGGATAGAAACAGGTGATGAATGATCCATCTTGTCACATCATCCACAGCATATGCTTGACCGATTCTTACACTTTTACCAGGCCATCTACTTCTGGACAATGTGAGATACAAGATATTGAGCTAGTTGCACCTTTAATCTGAGCTATGATTGCAATTATTAGGTTTTTAATCAGAAAGAGACCTTAATCAGATGCTGAAAAGATCTGTTGTTAGTAAAGAATTCTAGGTTTGAATTTTCAGCAGTGAAAGATGTACTGCCTAGTGATTTTCTCATGTTTCTGCTGTTTGTGAAAGGACAAGTTGTGTCCCAAAGAGTGTCCTTTTGGGTTGGTAACTGTCAGGCATGATGGTAATACTGGATAATCTCCTGAGAATAGTAGTTACTTGCAGCTTCTGAGGGTCAGTGCCTCTTCTATTTTACACTTAACAAAATGTGCACCATGATTTGAAATAGGATAAAGTGCTGAACAGGATCTTCAATGCTATGAAAGCCTGAATTATTGTTGTTGCCAGTGATTTTTGTAGATTGCAAACCAGATTGTTTCAAGAAGCTTGACGCTAGCATGACTACACGCTCAAGGCTGTGATTGAAATGCAGACATCTGTCATTCTCTAACAAAACTAGTATATTCATTTTTATCTGTATAAACAAGAACAAACCATGTTATAACTTCTGTGTAACTTGGAAGCATTCTTGTGGTATAGTACAGAATTGCAGCCATTTTTGGAGGGCAGAAAGGTCCAGAGCTGAAGGGATACTCAGAAAGAAAGCTAATCAGATCAGAAGTGGATTTCAGAAGTTTTGATTTCAGTCAAAATCAGATTTTTTTATTTCAGTCCAGCCAGAATTACTGCAGTTGCATTCTAGCAATAACATTGTCTCCCTTTGTGGCCTTAAGCAAACAATCAACTTCCAAATTGGAGACTGGGTACAGTGTTGCCTAATGTGTTAGAAAAGGATGCATCTGTATGCTAATGCTTCAGAAGATAGAAGGACTGCAGAATATAGGATAATATGTCCTGTTACCACGGGCTTATTCACTTATCTCTTCTATCATCAGAAAAGGCTTCTGTTGAGACATCTGCAGTAACATCTGAAGAGGCAGAGATTAAAGGTGAAGAAAGCACAGGAGATACTCAGGTAATTCTCCATAGTCAGTTGAGAGCTGTCCATTTTATTTTTAATATGTGATTTGACATTTCTTTATTGTAAAATGGGCTTGCTGAGAAGCTTTTATGCCCAAGATGTCTCTGCTGTACAAGGGTTCCTGCGGATTCTGCTGAACAGTTGGGGTCTTCCTGACATGTTTTTCATTCGGAGAAGCTATGTAGGGTGACAGGTCCCTACAGGCTAGATCTGTTTTTATCCAGATATTGTATCAAGATACAGTGTAATTTCTTGGGATTTGGAATCTTCCTGGACAGCATCTCCATTCCTGAAAGAGAAATTGGTGAAAAACAAAATGTGGAGGGGTGAAAGCAGCAGGCATAGCTACCTGAAACGAGCCTGCCTGTGAAACGTTTCTTATCCATGCAATGTCAGGCTCTGGAATCAAGTTCAGACTAGTTTCCAGATAAAGCTGACTGTCCAGCAAGGAAAACACAAAGTAATGGGACTTCAACATAGTCTTCTAGCCCATGAGTCCATTTTTTTAAAGGCAGCCAGTTGTGCTACATTATCCCACTCATGTCAGGCTGTGTTTTTAAGTGACTTCAGAGCACTGGAATAGGCTGCCCAGGAAGGTGGTGGAGTCTCCTTCACTGGAGATATTCAAGACCCACCTGGACGCCTATCTGTGCAATATGAGCTGGGGAGCTGCTTTGGCAGGGGGGTTGGACCCGATGATCTCTCGAGGTCCCTTCCAGCCCCTACGATTCTGTGATTCTGTGATTCTGTGATTCCTTTTCAGGTTTTCCATATTCCCATTTAGTTACTGTTCCAGAATCTCCTTGTTCTAACAGCTGGAAGTCTACTAGTTTTTGTTTTAAATATTGACTGTTCAATTACAGTCTGCTTCACTAGGCAGCAGAAATCCAGCAGTGTAAGAAGAAATGTCTGAAGAAGGGAAGGGGTTCTTACAGGGTGGAGTCACTGCATTACTTCCTTGCAGGCTGAAGGAGAGGAAGAAGCAGAGGAGTCAGGAACAGCAGAAGCAGGTGAGGCAGTGGAGGTGGAAGAGCCTCTTCCTCCAAGTGTGAAGGAGCAGAAGCTTTCAAACCAGTTCAACTTCATTGAGAGAGCTTCAAGGACACTCAACAACCCCATGCAGGTATGTTGCCATTTTCTTCAGTATCTTGGAGGATATTTCCTTTGGGGGGGATGGAGATCATCTGTATTTGTCGTATTTTTATGATCTCTGTAGATAATATTAGGAAATAAAAAGAGTTTTTTGCTACGGTAAACATTTTGGGTGATGAAAATGGTGACAGAAAAGTTCTTATCCTCATGGAGTCTTCAACTGCCTACAAGAAGTTTGGGTGTATTGTTGCTTTGCATGGTGGGGTTCTGGTGGATGGGGGGGCAGGGGGGGATGCAGGGGTGACTTCTGCAAGAAGCAGCCAGAAGCTTTCTGCAGGCCCTACAGAGCAAACACCAGCTGGTTCAAGGCCGGAGCCACCACTGACCAAGGCCGAGCCCATCAGCGACGGTCACAGTGCCTCTGGGAGTCACATTTAAGAAGAAAAAACCCACAAGCAGCCGCTTTTTGCCCCCAGAGAAGGGAGTAAGGAGCTGTGCAGGCACCAAGGCCAGGGAAGAATGGGGGGAGGAGGCTCCCCAGGTGCCGGAGAGAAAGATGCCCCTGCAGCACCTGGAGCAACCCATGGTGGAGCTGGTGTCCCCCCACAGCCCATGGAAAAGGCCCAGACCCCACCTGCAGCCTGTGGAGAGGCCCCACGCTGGAGCAGGGGGAGACATGCAGGAGATGCTGTGACCTGTGTTGGAACAAGTCCCTGCCAGCACCTGCAGCCTGCGGAGAGACAGAGACACAGAGATGAGCAAGAGACCCACGCCAGAGCAGGTTTGCTGGGGGGGCTTGTGACCCTGTGGGGGAGCAGGCTGGAGCAGTCTGGGCCTGAGAGACTGAGAGACATTCTACGATTTATGGCTGCACCCATAGCAGTGACCCACGCTGGGGCAGCTGGGGAAGAGCTGAAGCCCCAACGGAAAGGACTCACTGGAGAAGTTCATGGAGGACCTCATTGCAGCCTTCCAGTCCCTGAAGGAAGCTTATAAGCAGGAGGGGATTCAACTTTTTAAAAGGATAGACAATGACAGGACAAGGGGGATGGATTAAAACTAAAGGAAGGAAGGTTTAGATTAGATATTAGGGGGAAGTTTTTTACAGAGAGAGTGGTGAGGTGCTGGAACAGGCTGCCCAGAGAGGTGGTGGGTGCCCCATCCCTGGAAGCGTTCAAGGCCAGGTTGGATGGGGCCCTGGGCAACCTTGTGTAGATCCAGGCCTGAGGTTGGTGTCCCTGCCTGTGGCAGGGGGGTTGGAGCTCTGTGATCCTTGGGGTCCCTTCCAACTCATACCATTCTATGATTCTATGATTCTATGATTGTCTGCCATGGGTGGGACCCCACAGTGCAGCAGGGAAGGGGGTGAGAAATGCCACCAGCACTAGCTCACCCCCCCCCCACCCCCGCCAAGAAGGAGAACATCCGGTGAGGAACTGACCAAACCCCCATTCCCCCAGTCCCTGCCCCTCCCTGTGCCACAGTGCAGGTGAGAAGGGAGCAAAACCATGACTCAAGTGCAGTCTTCTAAGAAGGGAGGGGTGGGAGGAGGTACTTTAAAGTCTGGTGGTACTTGTCATCACCTGACTCTGGTGTCACTGACTGGAGTCATAGAGAGTTTTCTTTCCTTTATTCCATGTTGAGTCTGTTCTGCCCGTGACGCTGATTGTGGGATGATCTCTCCCTGTCCTTATCTCCGGAGAACTTCTGAGCCTCTCAATATATATTTTCTCCCCTGTCCAGCTGAAAAGAGTGGCTTTGGTGGGCATTTGGCCTTCAGCCAGGGTCAAAGCACCACATGGTGGTATTGTGAATCCTTAAACCTCTACTTGGATATATAAATTTTTGTGTCTGTACTGAAAAAGTACAGAATAGTGGTTAGGGTAGTAGTTGAGGGCTTGGAATCCGTGAATTGAATTTCCTTTTGCCTAGCGCCACTCCCAGTGAGTGTGTCTTCACAGGGTCTGCAGGCCAGGCAATACAGGGGATGTTGGCCCCCCAGTTCAGTGCTCAAAAAGGAGCTTTCTGAATTGGAGAAACAAGGTTCAGAAAGAATATTCTCCAGAGAGCCTGTCTTTGTTCTTGCACCTAAGTGAGATTCCTTTATATCTGATGGGCTTAGAGACATCTGTTAGTGTGTTGCTGGGACTACTGTGTCCAAGAAGGGGCACCATCTCTGCCAGAGGATCTCAGGGGAGTTTGTCCAACAGTGGGGTGCTTACTGCAAAGTCTTGGCTAAGGTTCTGAAACTTCCACAAATCCCTGTGGAGGCCACAGAGTGTGCTACTTCTCTGTCAGCAGATCTGCATATTCCAATCGATTTTACTGAGAGGGGCCTGTGTCTCTGTGTAATTCTGCCTCTGGAAGTGGAATATAGACCTTAAATAGCTGTGAAGTGCACTGCTGTGTGCTGCACAGGGTGTGCAGTTTTCACCTCTGAGACAGCTACGTTTCAGAGGTCAGTGAAATGCTACAGGCAGCTTCTTAAAAATGTCCTGACACAACAGTTTTTTGAAAGAAAATGCTGTTCCATAGAATTAACGTTTCACAGAAATACAATAATTTATTTCAGAATGTTGATATAAGGGTGTTTAAAATATTTCAGTAACATGAAGTGAAGCATTTATAGGTTATCATTCTACTCAACTCTTCTTTTGACTGCTGTACCCAAGTGGGTTTTTAATATATAGGTCAAAATACTTCAAATTTTGGGATATGGCAACTGATACCACAACTAGCATCAGAATGTTTCAGATGGCAGAGGTGAAACAAACCATTTCAACTCCTTTAAAATGAAATACTGAAATTAAATATTGTTAAGTATGTTGGAAAAAAGTCAGAAGATCTTGTGAACCTTCTTGTGGTCCACAATAAAGTCTGTTTGTAGTTGTATGGTCTCCAATAGTGTTTGTGTGGTGCTCTGGGAGTCAATTAGATGTTGAATTAATCACAGGTCAATATTGCTCTAACTACTTGCTATGAGAAAGCTCAGTATGTCACTGCAAAGCGTTTCAACAAAAGATTACACTTCTTTGTGCTTTTTCTTTATTCAGGAAAGAGCGTGTCAATCGGAGCCTACACCTTGTAAAAATTTCTCAGCCACTGCTAACCAGGTATATCCTTTTCACTTTAAAGGTTTTATAGAGAATATTCAGAAAACTGAGATATAAGAAAGGAAAACCCAAATTGCTGTGGTTTTGATCACATAGTCCTAGAACAGGAGGGGTTGGCAGGGACCTCTGGAGATCATCTGGTCCCACTCCCTGCTAGAGCAGGATCACGCAGAGCAGGTTGCACAGTACTGAATCTCTCCAGAGAAGGAGACTCCAGAGTCTCTCTGGGCAGCCTGTCCCAGAGCTCTGCCACCCTCACAATAAAGAAGTTTTTCCCCATGTGCAGCTGGAACTCCCTGTGTTCCAGTTTGTGTCTGCTGCCCCTTGTCCTGTCACTGGGCACCACTGAGAAGAGTGAGAAGAGTCTACCCTCCTCCTCTTGACATTGCTTTTGTATAGTTGGGAATTTACAAGGGTTCATGGAGTTTTTGGGAGTGTTGTTAAGAATTTGATATATGCAACATTGTGGGTTTTACTTTGTCTAAGTTTAGCTGTATGCAAAAGCAGGTTTCTAAAGCCTGGAGATGAATCCAGTGGGATCCACAGCATAGGAAACATACAAGACCCACTTTAAGCCTGTTGCAGTAGACTTAGCTCTGTTTTATGTAGTGGGAATGTTGCTGTTTATTCATGATGAAGAACTGTTCCACAATTGTTATATGGTATTTTCTCAATCTCTTAAAAATGTAATAAACCCCCCAAAAAACCAAAAACCTTTGCATGACATTTTATACATAAAATATGCTATAGCTTTACTGGAAAGGGAATCTAGACAATTTTTCTGATTAAGTTTCACAGATATTTATAAAATGTTTGTCACTGATTCAAATAGTGTTTTGAATCAGAGTACTGAACTGGTATTGAAAATACTGCTTCATTACCAGTATACCACAGGAACGCCCAGAAGAAGGTATAAAATAATGGCAGCAATTTAAAAGATGCTGTTATATTATATAAGTGATAGAAGGGGGACCAAAGGTGTCTCTGAAAAGGTGAAAAGTAACCCAGCCTGTTCCTGAACTTAAAGTGTCAGAGTAATTGGCCTGAGATCTTCCCTCACTCCTGCTGGACTTTTTTTGACGGTCAGATGAGCTGAGAGTTACAGAGAGCAAAGCTGTTTCAGATAATCAGGCTTTATCTAAAACTTTGCATGAAATGTCTGAAAACTAAGAGAAAAAGTTTTCCCTTGTATTCTTTTTTATTCTATTGAAAATTTGAGTTGATACAAAGTAATATTTTAATGTAAGCTCTTTTTTATCAAGTCTTTTCTTCTTCTTTGTGCTCATAATTTATTCTTCCAAAGCTTTCTGTTCTCCTTCTCCTACTCTTCTTATTATACCTTCTTTGTCCTTTCCTGATGTTTGGAACATCTTTCCACCTCATTTCGACCTAAAATTTACAACACAGTGCAAGAATTTTTCCTTAGGGTTTATTCTACCTTTCTTTATTCCAATGTTCTACTCTGTATTTTGTGTTTGAATCATACTCCTTCTCCTAAAATCATGTGTCAGGATTAAATTGCCTTTTGTTTTGTCCTGAAAATAATGTACCTGCTTCAGATGCATTACTAGCACTCCCAATACTAATGAATACTTCTTAAGTAGAAATATTACTTTTGGTTGTACGCAAGTAAGCCATTCCTGGCATGTGGCATAGCAGAAGATGTAGAACTGCTCCCAGTTTCCGTTTGATCATATGTTGCAGAGTTGGAGTCCAAGATTTAAAGTGTGTTAAGCAGCTACAATTTAATTTTCCAACACCACATGAGAAATGTCATAAAGCAGATGTTTAATGCATATTTCCTATTAAACACTGGTAAATTAGCCAAACAAATCCTACAGAAATGAGGTGGAGTCAAAGCACCCAGAAGAGTGTTGGGGGAAAGAGATTCCTAAGAATGCAATAATGTGTTCGTAAAAGACAAACATGCCCCATCAACCTTAATAAGTCCTGGGCTTCAATCATTCACTTTTTTGGCAATGGGCCACCTGTCTTCAGCTGATTCCAGTGGCAGTGCTGCTGTTGTGAGGGCTGTCGTACTTTTGTGATGGTTATAATCAGTATAATCAGGTCCTGATAAATCCTGCCTCTGTCTGTCTGTCAGTGGAAGATCTATGGTGCTTATGTGGAAGAGCTCCAGAAAATGGAAAAGTCAAAAGAGAAAGAAAAACCAAAAGCTCAGGTAGCAAAGAGAGAAGATGAGAAGAACAAGGGAAGAAAGTTAACCTCTCGGCAGTCACAGGTATGTTCCATAATGCTGGAAGAAGCCTGCTCATAGTGGTGGTGGATGCATCCATAATGCAAGTTAGGTGAAATTTAGCAATTCATGGTAGCTAGTTATTCTCACTTGGAAAGTTAAAACCCTAAGAAATGCAAAAATCAGGTTTTGCTAGGACCTATTTTTCCAAAACAGGATTTCCATTTTGCTGTACAAACAGCAAATGAGAACAGCCACAATCGTGTCTTCAAACCTGATTTCAAGTTACATTTATGGCTTTGTTTTTTATGCATCATTATGTTCGTGTGTCATTTTTGATTAGCATATAAGGATGAAATAATAAAATAAGGAGAGAAACACTGTGACTTCTCAAATAATTCTAAGTGATGCAGAGGTTTTAGGTATAAACATCCAATCTGAAATGCAAAGAAATTTAGATTTCCTTCAAAATGTTACTAAAGCACTGTAGAGAAACATTTCATTATTTTTTATTTGAATTATAATTTTTATAATTATAATTGCTACATATGTATATATACATAAACAGAAATTTATATGAAAGTTAACAATTAACTGAAACTGAAGCTTACCTACTTAAAATTGGGTATGATTCTGGGAGACTTGACCTAATTTGCAGGGGGATCTTTATTGAATCGTTTATTCCTTCAGTTGGGAAGTGGCAGAAGTGTCTGTTGTGGTTTAACCCAGCTGGCAGTGAAAACAGCTGTTCACTTGCTCCCCCTTCAGTTGGATGAGGAAGAGAATTGAAAAGAGTAAAATGGTTTGAGATAAAACCAGTTTAATAGGACAGAAAAGCAATACAATAACAACAACGACAATAATATAGAATATACATAGGACTCATATATAACAATAACGATGATGAGGATGATGATAATAATAATAATACAGAATATACATAACAAGTGGTGCACAGCACAGTTGCTCACCACTTGATGATTGATGCCCAGCTAGTTCCTGAGCCACAGCACCTCCTCCTGGCCAACCCCCCAAGTTTATACATGGAGCATGATGACATAGATATGGAATATCCCTTTGGCCAGTTTGGTCAACTGTCCTGGCTGTGTCCCATCCCAGCCTCTTGTGCATCTCCCATGGCAGGCTTATGCTTCTTCTCTGGCAGGGCCTGGGAAGCTGAAAAATCCTGGACTTGAATTGTAAACACTGCTAAGCAATAACTGAACATCAGTGTGATACCAAATTTATTCTCATTCTAAGTCCAAAGCACAGCATTAAACCAGCTACTAGGAAGAAAATGAAACCTATCCCCAGCTGAAACCAGGACAAGATCCACACCTTAGTCTATACCTCTATTCTATTCTATATATCCATGCCATGCCCAGGTCCCACACTTCCCAATACATCCCAATTAATCACCATGACTTTTTGTGTCTCTTCATATATACACACAATATAATTCCTTCAGTCTATAGGCCATTCTTCTAAAATGTCCATTCAGTTAATTTAGTTCATGATTTTGAGCTCC
Organism: Porphyrio hochstetteri; assembly: GCA_020800305.1. Lineage (NCBI taxonomy): Eukaryota > Metazoa > Chordata > Aves > Gruiformes > Rallidae > Porphyrio > Porphyrio hochstetteri. Next base: position 82,063,157 of record CM036938.1, on the reverse strand, counting down.
ATCTGTCATAACAGTCTGTCAGGGCAGGAGAGATAGTGTGTGGTGTTGGATTGTTGCATGCTGAAACCAGTCCTGGTTCTCTCATCACTGCACTTTGCTCAGTTTCATCAAAGTTAATTTTTCATTAATCTGGGTGGTTCCTACAATAATACCATTGATATGGCATGTAACCAGCACAGAAGTGATTATATACGGGATTATGTAGCAATTAACATCATACAATTTAATTAATTGCCTATTCTTATCCCAATCAGATCCCCTTGAGGCACACAGAGGATTTCTGATCCTTCTGCGTCACCCAAGTGCACTCAGGCTGTTGAGCAAAAGCAATCCCATGAATGGCTTTGCCTTTGCCCTGAGCAGGAGTAACCCAGACTGTCTTCCCTAATGAATTCTCTATGTGCACTACAGGGATTTCACCCCCTTCTAACAGTACATAGAAGTTTTGATAGGGCAGGGCCAGCTCAATTGGTAGATCTCCTAGTGTCGACTAGCAAGGCAGCCTTTGCTAAATGTTTGATGATTATAAAATCGCAGAATGACAGGGGCTGGAAGGGGCCCACTGCTTTCCTTGTCTTCCTTTTATCACTGACTTACAGAAATGTTTCTTCTTGTCCTTGATGTCCCTGGCCAGATTTAGTTCTAGCAGAGCTTTAGCTTTCCTAAACCGATCCCTGGCTGCTCAGGCAGTTTCTCTGTATTACTCCCAGGCTACTTGTCCTTGCTTCCACCCTCTGTAGGCTTCCTTTTTGCATTTGAGTTTGCCCCTTCCAGTCCTTCCTAAGGACACTCAGTTGGAGTGACAGTATTTGACTGGAGACTGTGATGAGAGACTCTTGGAAATGTTTCTCTGTGTCCATTGCTCAAATGGATCTGGAGGGAAGAGGATGTGCTTCATCCAAGAGCAATGATACAACATTGGAAACTTCTCATTAATTTTCCCTAATGGCAGCAAACAGAACATGGAGAACACAGAATACTGAAGAGGAATGATACAAAAAATTTTTGAGCTGAAAATAGTTGGAAGCACAGAGAACGAGACAGAAGCGTTGTAGCTGCTTGTCCTGCTCTTACTGTTCCTGAGCCATCTGCTTTTGGCTCTCCTTACAGAGAGGATCCTGGCCCAGAGATACTCTTGGTCTGATCCAGTATGACCCTCCTCACTTGTGAATGTAGCAGTGGCAGTATCTGAGGTAAAAGTAAAATTCAAAGACCTGAATGCAATTAAGTTGGTGCAGGCTAGATGCTCTCACACTGAGATGACAAGGCATGAAATGACAAGTCTGATAGTAAGGATTTTTAATGAATCTATATAAAGAGGGGTGGAGCTATGTAATTGGAGTATAACAAGGATATATTTTATGTAAGAGGGATAAAAATTGTTCCGTTAGTCTGACCTTTAACAGTGTATGAGGCAATAGAATTAATGTGGAAAGAAAGAGTAGAGAATTGGGAGTAAATATGAAATGGAATAAACTAGCATGTTTACCAAAGGTAGGCTGTGTCCAAATAATCTCATCTCTTTCTTTGTTGAGAGAAAAGTTGTGGTTTCCCTTAACAGAGAAATTATAGTAAAGATAATCTAGCTGAATTTCTGTAAAGTTATTGCTACAGTGCCTTCAAGAAATGATTAGATAAACCAGAAAATTCGTTATTAGTACAGACTGTGGGGAAACTGGTGGAGAGGAAGGCTGCATTTTGGAGTATGAAAGCAATCTTTGCTAAGGGGAGGGCTTACAGTTTGAAAGGACAGGGAGAAACATGAGGGTGTTGATTGGTGAGTTGTGCTGTGGCTGTGAGAAGACAAGTACATTGCTGGAATCTATTGTGTGAGGGGTAGCAGAGAATACAATTTCTGTTCTGTAAGGTGAGGTGATACCTTATCTGGAGTACTACAGCGATACATGATTTTGATCACCCTTTTTCAAAGATGATAGATTACAAGCCTGCATAGAAATTGAAAATATTAGAATACAAAAGATGTAAAACATCTTAGCATATTTATCTGGTAATGCAAAGGTAGAGAGGGAATCTGAGATAGGTAGCAAAGAGGGAGAAGATTTACTAAGGCAGAGGATAGTGTTGATAAAAATACAGATGTATGTGAACCAGTTAGGAATATGTTAAAACTGGAATTTACAGCACTGGAACAGTCTCTAATCTCCTCTGAAACAGAAGTGGTTGAACAGTTTCTTTAAAAGTCCAAACAAAATTTACATTTATCAGAGAAATGTGAATGGTGACATCTGACTCCTCTATCCCATTGTAGCGTTGCAACTTCCTGAGCTATGCCTGGTGAGACAGCCCAGCCCACAGGGTCATAATTATCATTTTGAATCTCTTGTATAACCACAGTTATTTTTGGAGTAACATCTGAAATTTGAATGCAATTAACCTTCACATTATTATTCACCTGTTCCTGCTCATCCCAAGGAGTGGACGAGTTGTTACCAATTCCCTTGTCTTCAGTCTGCTATTTACAGAGTAGCAGAACTAAAAGCAAACAGTAAAAATGAACAGATGAGTACAGTTCTGGAAATGAGAAACTAGTTGACAGGATTCAACTTGGGAGACTTTATTTGGGATTTGCAGTAGGTGTTTAAAGTGCTGGGAAAGAGATGACAACCCCCCTGTACTGTACTGTGCTTTTTACTTTGCAGGCTAGTTCTAAGCACTGTCAGTACATGCATTGCAACACGTGTATTGCCAGAGATACCAGCAGTTACTGCACTGGTTTTAGGCTGCCGGCACAAGTAAGATTTTGTTACTGGCTGTGGGTTAGTAGTAATTTAGCATTTATTAGTATTTTTGAGGTAGATCACAGGATTAGGTAGGTTAATTATTAATAGCCCTTAATCATCTACCAATTTAACAGGTGATTCAAGGGAATTTGATGCCACCAAAATTTAGTTAAAGGTTTGAGAATGGCAGGGTTGCACACACAGGTGGTGGTCAAATGCACAGATAAACAATCCTGAATCAAACTGCACACAGACAGACAGACAGACAGATAGATAGTTCTGAACCAGATTGCACACACAAACACACACATTAACCTATGATTAAAATTCCCCTTTTCATGAGATTCTTGAATTATTTTTATTTGCTGGCATTCATCAATGGACAGCCAGTGAACCTCATGAAACTGGGCCTTTGACTCCTCACAAAATTGGCAACAGGCAACCTTTGAATCCTCCTGAAATCTCCCCTGAGAGGTGTCCCAGCTCAGTGGAGATCCTGGGTCACACAGCCCACTGTGGTGCCAGGGAGCTCAGGAGGCCTCACTTTTGGGTCACTTTACAGGGTTTAGAGATGACAGACTTTGGTCAGTACTCTCCATTCCATTGGCCAACTACTGCTGAGTCCTTCAGGCAGGTGATTCGGGCAGCACATGGCCCAGGTGAGGCCAGAGAGTGTCTGTTGCTCAAGCCTCTGTGCTTGCATCTGAGATAAAGCACAATGGGGCTTATCATAGAATCATAGAATAGTATGAGTTGGAAGGGACCCCAAGGATCACAGAGCTCCAACCCCCCTGCCACAGGCAGGGCCACCAACCTCAGGCCTGGAACTACACAAGGTTGCCCAGGCCCCCATCCAACCTGGCCTTGAACACTTCCAGGGACGGGGCATCCACCACCTCTCTGGGCAGCCTGTTCCAGCACCTCACCACTCTTTCTGTAAAAAACTTCCCCCTAATATCTAATCTAAACCTTCCTTCCTTTAGTTTTAATCCATTCCCCCTTGTCTTGTCATTGTCTATCCTTTTAAAAAGTTGAATCTCCTCCCTTCATGTACTGGAAGGCTGCAATGAGGTCCCCCCTGCAGCCTTCTCTTCTCCAGACTGAACAAGCCCAGCTCCCTCAGCCTCTCTTGATAGGGGAGGTGCTCCAGCCCTCTAATCATCTTCGTGGCCCTCCTCTGAACCCTCTCCAACTGTTCCACATCCTTCTTGTATTGGGGGCCCCAGATCTGGGGACAGGACTCCAGATGGGGCCTCATGAGGGCAGAGTAGAGAGGGACAGTCACCTCCCTGTCCCTGCTGCCACCCCTCTTCTAATGGAGCCCAGGATCCCATTGGCCTTCCGAGCTGCAAGAGCACACTGCTGGCTCATGTTAAGTTTCTCATCCACCAGAATCCCCAAGTCCTTCTCAGCAGGGCTACTCCCAAGGAGCTCTTCTCCCAGTCTGTATCTATGTCTGGGATTCTTCTTGTCCAGGTGCAACACCTGACACTTCAGTGTTGAACCTCATTAGGTTCACCCGGGCCCATCTCTCCAGCCTGTCAAGATCCCTCTGGATGGCTTCCTTTCCTTCTAGGGTGTCGACCACACCACTCAGCTTGGTGTCATCCGCAGACTTGCTGAGGGTGCACTCAGTTCCGTCATCGATGTCATTGATCAAGATGTTAAAGAGAAATGGTCCCCAGACAGAGCCCTGGGGGACACGGCTTGTCACCAGCCTCCACCTGGACATAGACCCACTGACCACCAGCCTTTGGCTATGGTCTGTTAACCAGTTTCTTACCCACTGGATGGTCCACCCATCAAATCCACATCTCTCCAGTTTAGAGATAAGGATGTGGTGGGGACTGTGTCAAAGGCCTTGCACAAGTCCAGGTAGATGACATCGGTTGCCTTCCCTTTATCTACTGATGCTGTCACTCCATCATAGAAGGTCACCAGATTGGTAAGGCGTGACCTTCCCTTGGTGAAGCCGTTCTGACTGTCCTGGATCACATGCTCATCCCTCATGTGCTCCAACATGTCATCCAGGAGGATCTGCTCCATGATCTTCCCAGACTGACCCAGGAGCTGCAACAACACAAGTGAGGATCCTCTCCTGGCTACACAAATAGACACCATCAGAAGCGTTTTTTCACGCTTCAGCTTACTGGAGTTACACATCACAGCTGGCCAGCTGCTGAGAGGTAAATATGAAGCAATTAGCATTAATGAATAGTAGAGCAAGACCAAGACATTTATTTTCAAAGTCCTGGCCCATTATCCATCTTACATATGATTCAATTAACATTATTGCTGTTCTAAAAATTATTTATGCACAGAAGTAAGCGAAAGAAATTTGCTAGCTGGTGAGCTCTAATTGCATTTGCCTAGCCAGCCAAGAGTTGGCCTACAACAAGAAATGAGTTTCAAACAGATCTTTTTTTTTTAAAAAAAAGGATAAAACAGGCCTATTGCTTCTGCTAAAGATTTATTTCAGTAACATACAGAATAAATCAAACGTGGAATAGGACAGGATCCAATGAGAAAATAACATACCCTGATCTAGCTTAATGCCAAAAATGTAGTTATTCATGGCTGCATTGCTAACAGCATAGCTACCTAACAGGAAAGCTGACCTAAAGCTCTTGATTCATCTGGAGATTTTCCTTCATTGCAGGAAAAAATCCATTGAATAATGCATTGTTTCTGTATTTACAAGGGGTTTTTTTTGTTTAAAGCCTGCTTTGTACTGACAAAATATGGATGAGGCAGGATCTAGCATTCATCTTTGAGAACACATAAAGTAAGCCTTCTGTTCCTCAGTCCAGAATGATGCCTGGGGTTGGAAATTCAGGATGCTTGCAGCACAAGTTTCTTTGGGAATGTAGGAGAACAAGAACTGTGATCCTGCTCATGTGTGTAGGGTACAGCACTGCCATTCTGCCCCAACACCTCCAAGTAGCAGGTGCCTGTTAAAACAGAAGAGATATTTTTACCTGCAGAGTAAGTGAATGGGAGACAGCCTAGCTAGTACACAGGATGAAGCAGCAGGACTCAAGGGGATCTGTTCTTAATCTTTTCTATTCTCCTAACTGTGACTTCTACAATACTGGAGAGTAAAGTGTTTATTTTGCTTCTCTTTTTCTAAATCAAACTGTAACCTCTTCAACATTTAACCTCTGTCAATTAAGCTTACTCACAGCAATATGCAGGTGGCAGACAATGACATTTTTATAGGCAGGTCTTGTGGCAGAAGCAGTAATGGCAACTTGAAGTCAAAAGAGAGAAATCCCAGCAATTGAGGGTATTGATTTCTACTTCAGATGTTTCAAGCATCCTCCTCCTTTCTCTCTTTAATTTCTCTTAATACTTATGAATTCCTTATGTCTAGAGAATATACTTGAAAAGATTTCATACGCCTCTCATGTCTTCTCATCTCTTCTCCAGTCTAGAAAGTCCAACCCTGCTCATGTTTTCCTGGTATAGAAACCATTCCAGACTTCCCTGAACTTGGTTCCAAGTTCTACTTCATCTCCTCTGAGATGGGAGAAGATGACTGCACACACTACTGAAGGTGTGGGCAAATGATAAATTTATAAAAAATGTTGCAGATTATAGATTTTTTTTCTCCCCTTTGTTATGTCAACTTTGTGTAGTCCTCTGGGTTTCATGCTCTCTGAAGCAAGACTCTCAGTCTCTCCTGAGTCTGTGCCAGCCCAAGAAAGAAGCAGAGAGCTGGGACACACATAAGCTGAAGCGTTGGTTTTGGTTCTGACTGTGTGGTGTAGTTTTGGCAAGTCATTTCACTTTTTCTTTTCATGTTCAAAGCACTCTCTAAACTGTGTCAAGGGTGAGTTTCTTTTCAACATGGGCACTGTGGAGGAAATCATGCTGTGCTAGCAGTCATCAGTCCCTGCCAGGGGTCTGAAGATGAAAGGCTTTGAAACACTGATAGAGCTTTGGGGCAGCTGTAGTAGAAGATGATTCAAGTCCAAGGAGCAGCATGCTGTCTGAGTACTTTGCATTTGCCCTGACATTCTCACATTGCTGTGCAGAGTTGTGCTGGCATCATCCTCATGGCCCAGCAGTCTGGGGACTTTTAAGCTCTTGTCCTGCCAGTTGCTAGGACCCAGGCTTCTTGTCCTACTTGCAGGTTAATCCAGTTTGGATTTTGCTGGTGATTGCACATGAACACACAGAGGATAGAGTGCACACTCACATGAAAAATAGGAATAGAGATTAGTAAAAGGATGGCTTTAAGACTGTGGTGATCAGGCCTGGAGCTCTGTCAGACAAACATACCAACCGGCCCCTGCTGACAGGCAAACAGTCCCTCTTACACTCTCTTTTCTCCATTTGTCCATGCTGCTTCTTCCCCCAACCACCTGGATTCTCTCCTTTCTCTACCCTTACCTCCATCTGTATCAACAAGCTGCCACTAATTACCTTTTCCCCATTGGGCACATTTTTGCTATGTCCTTACCAAAGTTTACTATTTCTGGCAGAGTTTCCTAGCCAGCTTTTGTCTTATGTGAGATTACTGGTACAGTTACCTAGGGGCTGCTGGCCTTGCAAGATGCCACTCCCCAAAATGTTTCCAGTTCTTGTGTATCTAAAGGTGGACAGCAAACCATCCTTTGCCAGTTGGTAATATATTGTATGAGGTTATGGATATATGAATGCATCCAGTTGGAATTACCCAGAGATTGACTGAAGTATCGCTAAATCCTGTGATCTTTACCTAACACATGAGACCTTAAAGCCCTCCAGGTAGAGACAAGAGGATGTTCATGCATGATCCAGAGAAGGGAAATGGCCAGCCTCTTCTCAGTGGTGTGTGGGGACAGGACAAGGGGCAATGGCCTTGGGTTGGAGCACAGGAAGTTCCACACCAATATGCAGAAGAGCTTCTTCCCAGTGAGGGTGACAGAGCCCTGGGACAGGCTGCCCAGGGGGTGTGGAGTCTCCTTCTCTGGAGAGATTCAAGACCCATCTGGATGCCTCCCTGTGCAACCTGTCCTGGGGAACCTGCTTTGGCAGGGGGGTGGACCTGATGGTCTCTGGAGGTCCCTTCCAGCCCCTACAGCTCTGTGACTCTGTGATCTAGGTTTTTGTTACTGAAGCTAATGAACTGTTGTCAAGTCACATGGGGATCATGTGTGTGTGCTTTTAGCTTATCCCATCATGAGATAGCTTGAATGAGCTGAGGAAGACAAGACTCTAACTGTCTTCACAGATAAATTCCATAATTTAACTAGCTAAATCAGGAACAAACACCAAAGTTCCCGCAGATCAGCTGTGGATGGCATCTTGCTAAACTTACAACAATGTCACTGAGCATGCTCAAGTGCCCTTATCAGTACATGCTGGTGTGAGGACCTTCAGATTATCCTGTATTCAAGGTCAAAGGACTCAAGCTTTTCAGTCACACAAAGTCTAAAAGATTTGTCAATGGATACAAATACATTTATTTTCTCTTCCTTGTTTTTCTTTCCAACAGAGTGATGGTATAATCAAGGTCTTAAAGTCTGCTGGAATATTGGAGCGGATAGCGAACCAGAACATATTTGATGACATTGCACAAGGTGTGCACCTCCCTGCTAGGAGATGCTTCTGACTCAATCCAGAACCCCTGCAGATGAGTGGTCACAGCTGTATCAAGGGTGGGATTGGATGCAATGAAATAGCATGGCATGGCACAGCATAGCATAGCATGGCACAGCACAACATAGCATAGTATAACGTAGCATGGCATGGCATAGGATAGCATAGCATGGATTAGAATAGAAACAGAAATGAAACATTGCTAAGACAAGCAGGGCTGGGAACCTGCTGACTTACACAAGCCAAACAGGACAGCAGGCAGCAAGCATTCAGAGGCCGTGCCACATCAGCCCTGCTCTGAGCATGCTGGGGCCAGCAGGTTTGGTCAGCACTGCCCTCCCTGCTGCAGGTACTTCCCTTCTGGATGCAGGTGCTAGTAACAGCAGCCAGTGCTGAGCATCTCTTTGCAGGTATACAGATCCCAGCCATGGTGACATACTCAGTCTCAACGTTATTTTGCAAGAGCTTTGCTACCTCTGCTCAGTTCCCCCCGAAAGTTCTCATTTCCCTCTAGGAGTGGCCTGAGTTCACTCCTCACTCTGGGATTCTGCTTTCCTGTTGATCCTTTGTCTGCTTTTAGATCACCAGCTTTTGTGTGTGTGTGTGAGCACTTGGTGCTGGGTAAAAAGCATTTACAGGACTTAGGTGCTTGTTGGTAGTTGAGGCTTCAGGAACAAGACACATTTTGTAGTAGCAACTGGGTTGTGCAGCAGCTGTGAGAATAAGTGGGTTTTAAAGCTTCCCTGGCACTGCACCGTGATGTTTTGTTTCTGATTTATTCACCGGGTCCTTTTCTCTTTTTTTTTTTTTTAAAGATTTTAAGTATTTTGAGGATGCCTCAGATGAATTCAGAGATCAGCAAGGAACTCTCCTCCCACTCTGGAAGTTCCAGTATGACAAAACCAAGAGACTTGCAGTTACTGCCATCTCCTGGTAAGTCTGCTTATTGCAAACTTTGCTGTTCGCAGGGGAGCAGAATGTGATGTCATGGCACCTTACGAGGCAGGGCTGTTTTCTCTGTGAAGCCTGGTTTGAATAATTACACTCAGCTGCTTTGTCAGCACTGGGACACTGCTGGTGGATGCAAAGGACCTCGTGTAAGGCTGAATATGCCAGGCTTGTGCCATGCAGGAAAATGTGAAGGCTCTGTGCAGCACTGGGGCAAAAAGTGAGTGTAGTTGGCAGAGCACAGAGGAGTCCCATCTTGGGAAAGCTGGGACAGACATGTCTTATCTTCGGATAATATGCTGTAGGAATCTCTTGCAGTGGAGGAGAAGGGATAGTGTCTATATTTTTAACATGTATCAACAAAGAAGAATTAAACCAACAGAAAGGAAAATGTAAACCTTGCTTGTACCAGATAGGTATTACCACAGGCTATATGATGCTGAGGCACTGACCTTTATGCACAGTACATATCCAGTTGCTGCCCAGACAAGAGTGGAATTTGTGTACTGGCATCTTACACGGATCAGCTTAGTGGGCATTTACTCTGCAGTTGACTTTTGTATATTTATTTCTGATCAGGCCAAAACAAACCACTGATATTTTCAAACCAGCTCTCTTTTTCTGAGATGTTATCACCATGGTTGTTACCATGAAAAATTTACTCATCGCCAGCCTGAATGAATCCTTTTACTGTTCAACATTCTTGAATCTCTCCAGAACTGGCTTTGCTCATGCACTGAGCATGAGTAGTCAGCTCCTGCCTTGTGGTCTCCTGCAGCTAGACCTCCTCTCACTTGTTTGTGGGGAAACGTAAACACATTTGTGTCTTGCCAGAGAAGAGCGATGGAGAGACTGAGCGGAATTGCTCTGTCATTTCAAGCCACTGCAGCAATTATACTTTAATAGAGTATCAGGATGCAGTTGTGTGAGAATTACAAAATAACAGTAAAATGAGGTATAAAACTGGGAGAAAACTCATCTTTTATAGGTAGCTTGTGCTGCTTGTCTCTAGGAAATTATATGGCCCCAGAATTGGAAGACTTACTCCAAATTGCCTTATATAATAAGCTTTTCTAATTTAATTTTTGTTTTCACATTGTTAGCAGTGCCAGTGCATTTAGTGGATAGAGCAAGAGCATTAGGATGCTAAGGTATTAGCCCAAGTGAAAAAGGAGAGGAGAAATGAAAGAGAAGTGGTTTTATTTTATCAGTTCAGAATAGCAAGTCAGAGAAAACCCTCATTAGATAATTTTCATATACATTCATTTCACAGAACTGTTATGCACTGGTTGTGCTGTGTGAGCTTGGAGACAGCAACAGTACTGACCTTTATCCCAAATAAACCCTTCAGTAACTGTCCACACACAGCAGAAATTCTAAAGAAGGTAAATGTTTCTCAAATAAAGGGAAAACAGAACACACAGTGGATGACTAAATGTTCATAGTCAGGATGCCTCAGCAAATGCACTGTTCACCAACTGGGTCAGTAGGGAATTTCTCTTCCTGGTCTGTGGGAATGATCATGAATTCATTAACTGATAGCTGCCTCTTGAAGCATCCCTCTTTGTTTGATAACAGGTAGGGAAAGTAACTTTATTGGGTATTATTCTGTTGTGGTTTAGAGACTCCTTTATTCTTGTCCCTGAAAGATGGAAACTGACACATTCCTGCCTGTTTCCTCTCCTCAAAGACCTCATTTTTAAAAGTAAACTTTCCATTATTATGAAATGAATAAAAAGTGCTGAAGATTGACATCATGTCTGTCTGTGTGCCCTTTTTATCCTTTTTTTATCCTTTTCATCTACTGCTGTGGTCTTCTGATGTGCTTTTTTTTATGCATCTTGAGTCTGGAAGAAGTACTCATACACAAACTTCACTAGTGCACATGTTCAAAGGGTCAAACCCTCAGACTGTATGCAGTCCGGTGAGAATGGACTTTGATATGAATATGTGAAACTCTGTGCATTTCTGTGGAACTATATGGTTAATAATAAATGCAATCTTATGTATATTTTCTCATTACAGGAATCCAAAGTACAAGGACCTATTTGCAGTGGGGTACGGCTCTTGTAAGTAACAAGTGCAGAAGAATCATTGAGAGATTTAAAATATTAAACAAGTGCACTGAGATCAAATCACATAATACTCTGGGACATGGATTGCACCTCATAGCAATGACTTGTCTAATTTCAAAGCAGTAAATTGAGATTTAACTCAAGATAGGGTTATGCCTTTACCTTCCATGACATAAACATTCAGAAATGCTTATGTATAGGCAGTGTTAGCCAGGGATTTTGGTTTATGTCTATGCTGACTCCCTCTTCAGTCAAGGACTTGCCTCTAGAAGCACTTAATCCTTTTTTCTTACTTGATGGGCTCCAAATTCTCTGTTCCTGTCCTTCTAATTGATGAAAGACAAAATATGATATGTTTTGCCAAAAGCTAATCCTAAGAGATTTCTTTATTGCTTTCTTCTCAGGTGACACCTTCTAGGGGTGTCTCAAAGGATAAGCTCTCCATGAAGGCAAATCAGGCCTGGATGTTGTGAAAAGGCACTTTCCCTGCTGTAGTGTCTGGGGTAGGACATGGGATAGTTTTGAGCAACAGTGAACATAAGTTTCAGGGGTTGTTGTGTTACTCCAGAGCAATGTCTATCTAGTATTGCTGCTCTCACTTTCAGGAAATGGTACTACAGTTAATCAGTGACTGAGAATTTCAGGTAGCATCATTAGGCACTAAAATTTTTACCCTAAATACCCCAGCCCTAGAAATACTCTGTGTGGGACAAAGACTGGGGGAGCCTAAGAGAGGGCCTTTCCTGTAGCTATTTCTTTGCTCAACAGCCATTTCAGTTAATTGATAGGCACTTGGAAATTACAGCTGGACATCTGTACTAAAGATTTTTGGGCTGAAAAAATTAGAATCTATTGTGAATAGTCTGAATTACCAAAGCCATTTTTTGGTATTTATTTTAAGGGAACACCTTTTTGAATGAACAATCAGGTCTCTCAGCTGTGATAAAATGATTAATTAAATTCATTGTTGAGAATTATGTAGTGTGTGGGGGATAAAAAGCTCAGCACTGGGCTCCAAGGAGACTGCTGTTATTCAGGAAAGTGATCTTGAAGTCATTCAAGTATGCATTTCTTTTCAAACATTGGTAGTGTTCAGCGATATTCAGAAAGGCAAAACAAAAATGGATGGGAATTACTATGACAGAAAAAGAAAACAATTTTTTTTATATAAAGTAGAAATAGAAAACTACATATAAAGAAACTGTAGAAACAACAATAGAAAAATGAAAGGATAACGAAACTTGTGATAAACTGACATCTTGATTACTGTGTGCAGTTCTGGCTGTGAGCTCCAAAGAAGAATGTGTTAGGCTGTGGAGGATTGGAAAAGGTCTAGAAAGGATAAACAGAATACATATATATAAAAATAAATATATATTTCTTTATTTAATTACTTTGGAATCACAGAACTTAAACAGGTTAGGACTCTTACAGCAGACAAGGGAGAGGGTCTCTCTATGGGTCTGTAGAATCCTAAGTGGCATGGAGAAAGTGAAAAAAGGACAAATAGTCATTATTGCCCATAACAGAAGAATGAGGGAGACCTTATGAAATTACTGAGTAGCAGGACTAAAAGAAATTTGAGACAGAATAGTATGATACATGATGAAACTGTGGAACTTCTATTGAGAAAATGAAAGAAAAAAAGAAAAACAGAGATACACATGAATTCAAAAGAGGTTAGATAAATTCATGGAGGGCAGTTTGCTGTTGGAAGGACAAACCATCTGATTCAGTAAGTTGGTAACTGAGAGTTGCTGGAAGCTCTTGAGTACATACAAGAAGATAGACATATATTTGAAGATGTTCTTTACAGTATTTAAGCAGTTGCTGCTTAGTACTCTTTGAGATAAGTTACTTGGCTTGTGTGTACCTTTGGTGTGGTCCCAAATAGTCAATGTCATATATTTCCCTGTGCTCTGACAATGAAAACATATGGGTTGTCTTCATTTATACTAGCAAGGGTTGTGCTCTGCTTGCAATATTGCAACTTTTCATTCTTTTCTTAAACGGGTATTTTTGTCTGGAAGTCCACTCCATCCGAGTCCTGGAAGTGTTCTTGTTAGCGTGCCAAGAATCCTAAATCAGCCTGACAATCTCTTTAATTCAGCAGGCAGCAGCTAGTCTAAAGAGCAGATTAGAACCATCCTTTGTAAAAGAAAACATGGTGAGAAGTGTTCAGGATATTCCTCACCTTGTACAGCACAGCAAAATATTGTTGTTGTTGTTGTTGTTGTTATTATTATTATTGTTGTTGTTGTTGCTGTTGTTATTATTATCATTATTATTATTGCACTCTCTGTGCTCAGAGGGTGTAACAATTGGGCAGTGCCTTCGCACTGGCCACTCAGGCACAGGAGGACAGATAGAAGCACAAGGAAGGTAACCTCCCTGCTTAGTCCCTTAAGACTGTTTTAACTTGTTACACCAAGCAAGACCCTGATGTGTGCTTACTGAGCTGTGCAGGAGTGTTTGTTGTTTGTGTTAGTTCTGCCAGTGCCTGTTGTACCAAGGGTAGTGCAGAGATACAGAGGAGGGCAGGCCCTAAGTCAATGGCTTGTCATCAAAGTGGGCAAGAGATCTGGAGGACTTCTTATCCCAATTTTATAGTAGACACCAGGGGTAGAGTTAATCTTATCCAGCTGACAGCTAGGAGGATTCTCTGTCCTAAGCTTCCCCTTTAGTCAGCAGTGAGAGATCAGCACATCCAGAGGCCAGCCATCCTGCTGTAAGCCTGGTGACCAAGAGGGGAGCCAAGTAACTCTCTGGAAGAGGTGGACTGTAGAGTGAGTCTAGGCAGAGCACCCAGCCTAGGATGCTTGTCTCTTTGATGGCTAAAGTGAGGCATAGAATCATAGAATCACCTGGTTTGGAAGAGACCCTTTAGATCATGGAGTCCAACCATAGCCTAACCCTCACTAGTCCATCTCTAGATCATGTTCTTAAGCACTTCATCTACACATCTTTTCAATACCTCTAGGGATTGTGACTCCACCACCTCCCTGGGCAGCCTGTTCCAGTGCTTGACAACCCTCTAGCCTAAATCTCCCCTGGTGCAATTTTAAGCCATTCTCTCTTGTCCTATTGCTTGTCACCCAAGAGAAGAGACCAAACCTGACATCTCTGCAACCGCCTTGCAGGCAGTTGTAGAGAGCAGTAAGGTCTCCCCTCAGCCTCCTTTTCTCAAGACTAAAGAGCCCCAGTTCCCTCAGCTGTTCCTCACAGGACTTGTGCTCCAGACCCTTCACCAGCTTTGTTGCCCTCCTCTGGATACACTCCAGCATCTCAACATCCTTCCTGCAGTGGGGGACCCAAAACTGAGCGCAGTATTCAAGATGCAGCCTCACCAGAGCTGAGTACAACAGAACTATCACTGCCCTACTCCTGCTGGTTACACTATTCCTGATACAGGCAAGATGAATCCTTGCCAGAATAAATAATCTTGGAGTCACACAGGGGCTGGTGTAGAGCCAGGAACAGAACCCACATCTTTGGAGCTGCGGTGGCCATAATTACATCACCAGTCTTTTGTGCAGCATGCACATTTGGGAGCGCTGCCAAGATACAAGTAACACATTTTTCCTACTGAAACAAAAGGTCCCCTGTTTGCTGTGGGTCCATTTCGCTCCAGCATGGTGAGTTTGTTACAAAGGGGGCCCTAGCCTCTCCCTTGCTTTTGTCTCCCATTTCTGTAGTTTTCACCAGTGATTTATTTGCATGTGGTTTCTGATGCTAATAGTGTTTCCTTGGCACAAGGCAGTCTCTTCTGAACAAGGAAACACTGTCATTGTAATTTGCAATTCAGGATCTCTGCTGCTTGGCGTGAAATAATTTTTATTCCCATCAGGAGGAGCTGTTTCTTTCTGGTTTTGTTTTTGTATAAATGAAATTGCTGTGTTTCTGGCTAGACTGACAGCCCACTGTGCAGGGCTCAAAGAGTCTGTGATGGGTGTTGTGTTCTGCCTTGCCGATGGGAGCACCGTGAACACAAGCTCAGGTCTTAGCAACCACCTCAGTTCATGTTCCAGAAGCAAGTGTGCCTCTGACAGCCTTCAGAGATGGCTTTTTATGTGCAGCTCCATCTGTCAACACATGAGGTGAGTAGGGAAGTATATATCTGTATGGCAAATGCACTTTATCCTACTGTTTCTTTGCACTCAGTGGTTGGAACTTGCCAGTCACAGGGATGGGTGAGGGGCATGGACTCACACCCAAAGCACTGCAATCTGAGGTATCTGGAAAAGGTATTTACTCATTTCTTTTCAGGGTTGCCTCTGAAATGGGGCCTCATGTAGACAGAAGTAGATTGTGTAGATGTGCCTATACCACTCTAACTTTCTTGTGTAATATCAGCATAACCAGTGCTAGTACAGGGTCCTTATACTGGTGTGGCTGCCTCCAAAGTACGAGTCATTATGACTTGTGACTAAGCTAAATTGGTATAACATCTGGGCCAGATCTTTCACATGATGAACTGGTATTTATTTAATAGATGTCCTGAGGCTGTCTGATGCTGAGGAGTCACAGTTGAACACGGAGACCACTGTGCTCTCCTACAATGCAGTGTCATATAAACACAGGGAGACTGGGTGTGGGTATTGAACAGCCTTGTATTCTCAAATGCACTGCCAAATGAACGTGGACAGTCCTTCATTCACTGCTCTTCACTGACTGAGGCTGATGGATGTTTTGGGGGGTTCTGGTGAATGAGAAACTTCACATGAGCCAGCAGTGTGCTCTTGCAGCTCGGTAGGCCAATTGGATCCTGGGCTCCCTTAGAAGAGGGGTGGCAGCAAGGACAGGGAGGGGATTGTCCCTCTCTGCTCTGCCCTCGTGAGGCCCCATCTGGAGTCCTGTGTCCAGAGCTGGGGCCCCAATACAAGAAAGATGTAGAACTGTTGAAGAGGGTTCAGAGGAGGCCACGAAGATGATTAGAGGGCTGGAGCACCTCCCCTATGAAGAGAGGCTGAGGGAGCTGAGCTTGTTCAGCCTGGAGAAGAGAAGGCTGCAGGGGGACCTTATTGCAGCCTTCTAGTCCCTGAAGGGAGCAGAGAAACAGGAGGGGAATCAGCTTTTTAAAAGGGCAGACACTGGCAGGACAAGGGGGATGGATTGAAGCTAAAAGAGGTAAGGGTTAGGTAAGATATTAGGGGGAAGTTCTTTACAGAGAGAGTGGTGAGGGGCTGGAAGGGGCTTCCCAAAGAGGTGGTGGATGCCCCATCCCTGGAGGTGTTCAAGGCCAGGTTGGATGGGGCCCTGGGCAACTTTGTGTAGCTCCAGGCCTGGAGGTTTGTGTCCCTGCCTGTGGCAGGGGGTTGGAACTCTGTGATCCTTGGGGTCCCTTCCAACCCAGACCATTCTATGATTCTTTGATGCTATGTCATTGCAATAGGGATGTTCCTTAGTAAGACATTTTCAGGGTGCTTCAGAGGGAACAGGAGAGGAGAAAATGAGCCAAGTGGCTTTAACAGCATGATACTGCAGCTTCCTGCTCACCTCTGTGCTTTGTAGGCACTGTTTCTTCTGCTGGAGGTCTCGTTCATCAGCAGTTTTGCCACTCTTCAAGTCAATTGAATCTGTCCATCCTCTGTGCTTCATGAGCACTTAGCACTGAAGGATGAAGTACAGCTCCTCAAGGAGCTAGCTCCTCAGTAACACTGAGAAATGTTCTCTCTAGAAAGGGTAGTGAAGACACGATAGGAAGATGAATGCCAAGTTAACATTGGCATGGTCAAGTAACATGCTCATCATACCTTGCAGACAGCTGCTCAGCCAGGATCTGATCCTACACAGACAACTGAAAAGAGGATTCATTACTACACATTGTAATTGGTGATGAGTATTTGTGGAATCAGGCATTTAAATTAGATATCAGAATAAAAAAATGACTGGTAAAATATCTAGCTCACTTCCAGAGGGGAAAAGTCATCCTGCAGGGACTGAGAGAATATGTCTGGAAGTATGCCATTTTCCTGTCTTTTTGTGGAAGAAGCCTGGGCCCCTGCTGTCTAGAAAGCAAACAGTGGAAAAATAATTAGTAGAGAATTCCCAATCCACTGTTCGGTCCAAAGTTTTAATGAAAATTAAGATCAGCTCCATATTACACACCACTTAGGTTTGTACATAGCCTGTTCCAAGCCCCAAAGACTTCTGCTTGTCCAAATACTTTGTTTTACAGCAAAATATTTCTGTTCCAAATATGAATTTGAGAGGCACAAACAAGGAATTATAGAGTCACAGAATGGTTTGGGTTGGAAGGGACCTTAAACACCATCTCATCCCAACCCCTCTTCTGTAGTCCAAATCTCCCCTCCTCTCCCCTTCCCCCGCCTCTTCTCTCCTCAGCAAACATTTTATGTCATTATGTAGATCAAAATAAAAATATTAACCAGTGCTGGATTAAGAAATTATGCCTGGGAATCTGCCCTGGAAACCATCTCTTTCAGTTTACAGCTCTACTTTAGGCGCTGGCAGTGAACCAGTTTTAAATCCAGCTAGTGTATGCTCTGCTAATTCCATGTCATATAAGTGTTTAAGTCAAATATTATGATGTACTTAACTGAATGCCAAAGGAATACACAGATCTATTCTTGTTAGCCCAATTATTTTATCAGTCATCCTGACAAGAAGGATGGCAGCTTTGACACATTTACCCTCTCCATAGGACTGGAGATCTAAGAAATAGGGTAGATAATTCAGCAGGACTGGGATTCTCACACGGTGAAGTAGTATCACTGCACACAGAGAAGGTCTGTGATCATTCATTTTAACTCCTTGTTAGAATCAATGGTATTTTATCTGATATTGAAATACACATAAAACCCTCACTTTTTCTACAAGATCTCAGTCAAATTATGGAAATAACTTACAGAGTCCAGCTCTCTGAAACTCATATTAGAAAGTCATAGAGAACTGAAAAGGATTTCAGAAAGTTCTTAGTCCATCTCCATGCAAGATAGTACCTTGTTTAAAACCTGG
The DNA here is from genome assembly GCA_020800305.1 of Porphyrio hochstetteri. Classification (NCBI taxonomy): domain Eukaryota; kingdom Metazoa; phylum Chordata; class Aves; order Gruiformes; family Rallidae; genus Porphyrio; species Porphyrio hochstetteri. The sequence goes on along the minus strand of CM036938.1, from coordinate 82,044,829 downwards.
GCTTGGGGACTAAACTTAGTCTGCTTAATGAAGATTGCATGCAGTATAATTCCTGTCACAATTGAGAGCAAAGTCCTATAGATGACAGGCAATCCCTGTGACATGGGTAGAAGCATATGTTTGAGAAGGAGAACCCTAAAAGCCTGAAAACTCTGATTTAAAAGTCTGGGCTGTAGGCTAAAGGGAGAGTCGGTTTTAGAGACTGCACTGGGCGTTTGTGGGTAATTTTCTTCTCTGCAGTGATGGATTTAAAGGTTGTGGTACAGCATGTGGAAGGCAGTCTGGGCTGGATTTACATAACAAGCTGCTATTAAATTTGGTATTTTCTGATGAATGACTGAAGAGCTGTAAGTAAAAGCACTAAGAGGATTGAATATTATTCAACAAGTTCAGATCTCTGAACTTTTCAGATCTCTGAACTTGTCAGGAAGTCTCTTTCGGGTGGCTTTGGAGATGTTTATATATTTAAATTATGTTCCCAGAACAGGCAGAGAAGACTTCTGGGAGGGGAGTTCCCTGGTAATCTGTCTCTAAGCTACATCAGTTTATTTTCATATTGAGAATAGAGATCGAAGACCTTGTCAGGGAGAGAAAAAGCATTTTGGATTGCTTAGATGAAATTCCTTGTCTTGTACAATGCTGTGTGCACATGCAATTCATGTGAGGAGGTGGGTGGTGGGATGGCAAGCTCACCAGTCACATAATGTCCTATGTGCTGGAGTGAGTTCAGCAGTGAGCTTCAGCCTTTTGGGACCCCACCTGTACCACAAAAGGCCAATAAGAGATTCATGTTGCCCACACACCTGAAAAAGAAGGTTATGTTGCACTCTGAATTCATTTTTCATGTGGCCAACATTTGTATAAAGCACTAAAATGCTGTAAGATCCCAGCATGCAGGTGCAGAGGCATGTGCCCAGGACTGATCTGAATTTGAGGAAATTAAACCCAACTTCAATGGTAAGAGACACAAGAGGTTCATTCTGATTTTCTGGCAACAGGTTTAAGAACTGTGTTATGCCACCATGGTGGCTGGGTGTTTCCCTTTAGATGTGAATGTATTGTTTATTGAGGTGTTGTAAGAATCACAGAACATTAGGAGTTGGAAGGGACCTTGAAAGAATCCAACCCCCTTGCCAGAGCAGGATCCCCTAGACTAAATCCCACAGGAACACATCCAGGGGGGTTTGAATGTCTCCAGAGAAGGAGACTCCACAGCCTCTCTGGGCAGCCTGTCCCGGGGCTCTGTCACCCTCACAGGGAAAAAGTTCCTCCTTACGTTCACATGGAACTTCCTCTGCTCCAGCTTGCACCCATTGCCCCTTGTCCTGTCACTGCCATCACTGAGAAGAGCCTGGCTCCATCCTCCTGACACTCACCCTTTACAGATTTATCAACATTTATAAGGTCACCCCTCAGTCTCCTCTGCTCCAGGCTAAAGAGGCCCAGCTCCCTCAGCCTGTCCTCATAAGGAAGGTGTTCTACTCCCTTCATCATCTTGGTGGCCCTGTGCTGGGCTCTTTCAATGAGTTCTGTGTCCTTCTTGAGCTGAGGGGCCCAGAACTGGACACACTATTCAGGTGTGGTCTCACCAGGGCAGAGGGGGAGAAGGGCCTCTCTTGGCCTACTAACCACCCCCTACTAACACACCCCAGGATGCCATTGGCCTTCTTGGCCACGAGGGCACATTGCTGGTCACGGTCATCCTGCTGTCCCCCAGGTCCCCCAGGCCCCTCTCCCCTGCGCTGCTCTCCAACAGGCCAGTCCCCAGCCTGTGCTGGTACCTGGGGTTGTTCTTCCCCAGATGCCAGACCTGACACTTGCTCTCGTGAAGGTAAAAGACTATCACCTTTTGCAAATGCTGGTGATGCCAGTTACTAGTGGTAGTTGTCCTAATTAGGATGAATAACTACAATTAGTAGTGAATTTACATTGAGAAAAAAAGAAAGACGTGATCACAGAATGAAAACATAATTTCTTAGACATCTGTGATTTTGATTATATTTGTTATACCAGAGACTAAAGTCTCACTAAGTACTCTGCAAAATTGCTACTGTAAGGGAACAAACATCAACAAAAAAGCACAGATAAAAAAATTAAAAGGGAATCGTTGTGAATTGTTGAAGAACATTTGTATGGACACTGAGTGCCCCTACAATCAAAAAGGAAGACCCTGGAGGACATGGGCCAGTTGTATATTAATTTGTAAGTGCTGTTTCTGTTATGTGACTTTTTTATAGCTGTAAGGAGTTTTCCATGACTACATTGTATTAATTAAAAGAGGCTGCTGGGGAAAAAAAAAGGCAGGAAATAAAACACAGCAATCATATGCCTCTGAGGCAAGCATATCAAAAGTCATTAATAACTAGGTCTGATGCTAATCTGTGTTTTCATCTATGAAGAAGAAATAAACAGAAAATCACCACTGGTAAAATGTTTTGATGCCACAAATATCTGTGAGGTGGTAAGAAATGGAACAATCAGATCAAAGAGTGACTTAGATGCCTTTGTAGCACAACACAAGGCATCAATCTGTGTTACAGTGTCCAAGAACATGTTCAAAGAAATTCAAGCCATGCCACCATACAGGGGGAGCCCTATTTTGAAGACCATTGATTTTTAAAAAAAGCTTGTGATGAAACCCCAGTGCTGCATTGCATCAGAGATCCTTGGGTCCATAGAGGGGGTGTTGCAAAGGAACTGAGAGGCTAAAAGAGCATTTTTTATTTAGTGCTGGAATGACCACCCTGGGAAAGCATGCTCACCACTGGTGACGTGCTGAGAAGGAGGGTGATAAACTGGGAAGGGCTCAAAAAAAAGAATGAAGGAATGATCCAAGAACAAGAATACTGACCTGGGAAACAAATTCAAGGAGTTTGGTTTGTTCAGCTTGACAAAGAAAAGCTTATTAGGTAGTTGGTCTGATAACTTCCTGTATGGGGAAAGCAGATCATGTAACAAATGGGCCTTTAATTTGCCAGACAAATGATGTAAGAAAATCAAAGAAGAGCTGGAACTACATAAATTCAGGCCAGACAAAACATGGCTTTTTAACAGCAGATGGGTAATTGAGAACAATTAATTTGCCATGTGGTACATTCCCAACTCCTGGAAATTTTAAAAAGTGAAGTTTTTAAAGATGTGATATTTTTCTCTAAGTTTTGATCTCTTGCAGCCATATTTTTTCTTAAATTTAAACCAAGATTTAATGTCAAGAATATCTTATGTTCTTTATACCTTATATTATTCAGAAGTCTGATTTATTAACTTTTCTAACTTTTTTAGAGGCTGCTGTCTGCACTCTCTCATGTTGGAGGCTTACAGTTAATTTGCAAAATGTCTGTATCCTCTTCCATGGTCTGACAGTCTTTGAAAAACCTCCCTAGTGGAATCAGTGTTAGAAATTTAAGCCATCATACATCTGGTTTATTGAGATAACTAATAGTGGTCAATTAAATGTAATTACACTGAAAATTACAACACTTTAAAATCTGTTTTCCAAATAACAAATATCTTTTACCACATACACAGGCTCTGGGAGTGTAAAATTGACAGTACCTATTATACTGTAAATTCTGTTAGTAAATATAACCTAATAAGTGTAATAAATTAAGTGAATCATATGAAAAATTAATTTCAGTTGGTGACTTAATTACTGATTGTCATTTTAATTTTGTAAGCATTGCCTAATTTTTCCTAGCCTTAACCTTTTAATTCATTTAATTTAAAATCAACTCATAACATCATCTTTTGCTGTAGCATTTTGTAAAGCATGAAATAGTAAAGAGCTCTGTTGATGTGTTTGGGGAAAAAGATGTATTAACAGATTTTATAGAGCCTGGGGATCAAAGGAGCTGCTCAGCCACCCTGTTACGTCTCTGGTGCTTTGCAGCCCATTAACTTCCTCCCACTTAGCTCTCTCTCTAGCCCAGTTAGTTCGATTAGTGCATTTCTATCCACAGGAGACTAAATGTTTCTGTGCAGTAGAGTCTTACCTGTTTGAAACAGGCAGTCTGACACCTTCCCTTTCTTAGCTTTGTGCCTAGGAACAGCTATATACTGTGGGAATTCTTCTTTTAGCATTTGCACAACAAAAATAAAGGAGGGATGGGCTAACCTTCTTTGCTGCCAAATTCAAGGTGATGGTATTGTGATGAGCATCTGCCAAGACTTCCCACCTGTCTATACTGAGGGACCCCTTGACTTAGGAAGGGGTGAAGAGCAAACAGCTCTACACGCTCTCTCTCAAGCATATCATTTGACACTCTATTTTAAAGATGTATTTTCAGAAATACAGATGTTCTTATCCCTATGTTCTATCAGCCAAGCACTATTTGTTTGGGTTTGTATTTGCAGTTTCCAGCAAATACTAGGTTACATTATTGTTATTGGCTTTTCCATAGCAAGTCCTGGGATCAAGTCTCTTTTTCACACGCTAGTCTCAGTAGCAAAAATATTTGTCAGGGTCCTGAGTGCAGTGAAAGGTTCTGGGGGCCCTGACCACCCTCACCAGCATCAATTCTCAAGAGCACTGGGACAAGCCCTGACTGCCAAGGGCCCCACACTGGTGCCTGTATTATGGCGCTTAGCTGTCAGCTCCCCCAGCTCCTAGTGAGCAGCCAGTGATTCCTGCAACCAGCCCCAACATATATTCTGTTCCCTTGATAACCCAATGTTTAGGTAGATAAATATCAAAGTAAAGTCTGGATAAAACACAAGCCAACATTACTTAGCTAGAATGTATTTATTTATGCCAGATACTTAATTTTTTTTTCCATATTAACTTGTACTTAAAAGGGATTTGTATTCTTCTGTTTGCTTTACTTTTCATTGCTAAAACCTTGGTATGGGCTACAAAGCATATTTCTTAATCTGAGTGCTTTGGGTTCTATCTGAGGGATCACAGTGGCAAAGCCAAAGATCTGGCCTTGATTTAACCCATTATGTTAGGACTTCAAGGCTGAGGTTCACAAATACGAATAGATTCACCAAAGGTAGGAATCTTGTAAAATCCTTTTACCTGACAATAATGCAGATTTATATGGCACTTTTGTCAGAGGAATTCCAGAGCCTCCAGCAAGGGAAAACTAAATGAATTGATCTGTTCAGCCTCCGCAATGCTCCATAAGTATATCAGGGCTGATAAATGTCAAGAATGCATAAGAGTTCTTTAAGGCTAATGCAGGCCATGTATTAGATTAAGGGACAGTTTGGTATGCTGTGATTTTGCTCTGGTTGCCTGCCAGGAAAAGGTTCCAGTGACCTGAGGTCTTTCCATTTCCTCTGTTTCTCAAATGTAACTGTGGTTGGGAAATCAGCCACACAGACAAGGAACTCCAAAGACACCGTAAGTTTTATTTATCACCTAATGCATATTCTACTGTGGTTAATCAGTTCAGCACTATTAAAGCTTAGGAGGTTTGAAATCCTTGGTAAGAAGATAGAGCTATTGTTAATCTTTTGTGACTATGGGAATGCAGCCTCAGTAGTGAAGTGTTGCTCTTGAAAAACTTAATGATTGTACAGATTCCCATTATGATTTTCTTACAGTTAACTGCTGCAGGCTTAGATATGAACGGGTGATAGGCATTTTTCAGTTGCATTCACTGTCTTTCAAGCTAAGGAGGCACTTTAGTGGTGAATCCCTGGAGTCTGTAATTTGGCAAGTAGTTCCCTGGGAGTGAGAGAGAGGTGTTCTGTGAAAGAGAGGGGGTTGCTATAGAAAACATCCTTGTTCCTGCCCTGCGATGTGGAAGGTGCTGCAGGAATCCTTAATGAGCTTGTTGCTGTGGGCCTGGAAGGTAGTGGGTACACTGGCTTGAGATAAATCTTTATGCCTTTCAGCTGTAATGCTTAAGTACTGTCAAACATGGTGCTCCAATCAGTTTGTTTGGGTTAGATTACCTTATATTGTGACAATACTTCTGTCTGTGTGCTGAGAGGGAATTATGCATCTCCTCTAACTCGGACTGGGAGAAGAAGATAAATCACTGTATAGCTCATGATCAGACCTCCTGCACGGGCATAATTAGCAGCGGTGTGACTGTTGGCAGCACACTGGCCAGATGGGATAGCTATTAACCCAACTTCCATGTTCATTGCTTTATTTCTGAGCCTAATTACTCCCATACCAAAATGCTGGTTGTGTAGAAGAAGCTATGCAGAGAATGAGAGTTATGCAGTGCTGCTGTATGAAGCAGTGTGAGCAGCCTGCATGCCAGTCAGACCCCAGAGCCACATTACAGTGTGGTACGCTGTCACCATGAACACACAGCATAGAGCACGCAGAACTTCCTCTGCATAACTTCTATCTGTGGCTTGATCAGAGAGAAGGACCTGGGGGTGTTGGTTGACTGCAGGCTGAATGTGAGTCAGCAGTGTGCCCAGGTGGCCAGGAAGGCCAATGGCATCCTGGCTTGTATCAAAAACAGTGTGGCCAGTAGGCCTGGGGAGGTGATTGTGCCCCTGTACTGGGCATTGGTGAGGCCACACCTCGAGTGCTGTGTCCAGTTCTGGGCTCCTCACCACAAGAAGGACATGGAGGTCCTGGAGTGAGTCCAGAGAAGGGCAACCAGGCTGGTGAAGGGGCTGGAGGGCAAATCCTATGAGGAGCAGCTGAGGGAGCTGGGGGTGTTCAACCTGGAGAAGAGGAGGCTGAGGGGAGACCTTATCACCTACAACTACCTGACAGGAGGGTGTGGAGAGGTGGGCGATGGTCTTTTCAGCCAGGTGACAAGAGATAATAGGACAAGGGAACATGACATGAAGCTGTGCCAGGGCAGGTTCAGATTAGATACTAGAAAAAAAATTTTGACTGAAAGAGTTGTGAGTGCCTGGAACAGGCTGCCCAGGGAGGGGGTTGAGTCACCGACCCTGGATGTGTTTAAAAAAACAGGTAGATGAGGTACTTAGGGATCTGGTTTAGCATAGGATGGGAATGGTTGGACTTGATGATCTTAAAGGTCTTTTCCAACCTTGTGATTCTGTGATCTGCCCCTTGCTACACTGCATGCCACAGTCACCCTTAAAGGCAAGGCATGTATGTAAATAATTTTTATTACAAACAGCTACAGGGAAAATCTCTGTATGTAGCAACTTAAAAAGTATACTTACTAGTTGTTTCTTTTGATAGATGCCCTTAAAGTAAAATAACCAGATTACTGAGGTGGTCCATGTGACAGAATTTATGGGGACAGAGAGTGATGCAATATGTATGTCTTTTTCTGTGATAAAAATAATGTATTTTAAATTGTTTTGGATACAGTGTAAGGATTTGTGATGTCTTCAGCAGAAAGCTGTTTGACTTACGAAAGTGAGAGAACAGGAAGAACTGGAAGTGGAAAAGTTAACGCTAATTAGCATTGGGAGTTCATGTTTCAGAGAGTAGGAAAAATTTCTTTGGTAGTTAGGAAATTTTTCCCTGAGGGTGGTATGGTATCACCATGTCTGATCGTTTAGAGATTGCAAGGCAGGCTCTCAAAATCATGAGATAGTTATAAATGATAAGGCTTGACTTCTTTTCATTTGCCTGCTTTGCTTTCAAGGTGGGATCTGTTTTCTGTTTTAGAACTTTCCTTTATTGCTGTGAGGCCTAGCAATGTTTTGTTTTGGAACGAAGCAAAAGCAGAATTTGTGTTTAAATCATGAACCCGAGGCTTGGGAAAGAAACAGTCCTGCTATTGCAACACTCCTGGTAAACGTGCAGGAGTTGGCTCCTGTCTCTTTGGATGTCTTGCATAGCTCTCTAAGCAGTGTCCCCTCAGGAAGGCAGCAGCAGTAGTTGACGAGTAAATGGACTTGTGTGATCTGGGAAGAATCTCAGCGGGTTCAGAGCTGTGCAGATCCAATGACTTGCAGCTTTTGGTATTTCACATGTCTTGTGAGACCAGCTCACAGCTCTATACTGATCCTTGCAATACAGTAGGAAATCACTGGTAAATCATGGGTCTGGGCCAGCTTTGCTAGTTTGATGCTCCTTGCTGTTCCTTTGCTTCCTTTAAAGCATTTCAGTTTATCTCTAATTATTAGATTGTTGTTCTGGCTGAGCTATTTATGATTTTTTTTTAAAATACAGTTTTCCAAATTCTGATTCCCACTGAGAAGAATTAATTAAGTTTTGCAAAGGAAAGTTTGAACTACATTTTCAGATTTGCAAAAGGGTTTTCAAGATTTCCAACCAAACCCCAAGCCCCACTGGGATCTCCCATACTTTAAAAGCCTCGGAGCTTAGCTTCTTCCTATATGCCTCTTGTACTGCAGGATCTCTGACAGCCTCTAATCCTTCCAGACTTCACAGCATGCTCTGAAAATTGCAATTTCCTTTTCTTCTTTGAAATAAATTCTTATCGTTTCTTGCATATGGTATTACAGCTGACAGTATGTAGTCCCGGGCTGAATACTAAGACTGTAATGCTGTTTCTTGGGTTGTGCTACAGTATATGACAACTGGACTCTCAAGATAGGTGCCACCAAAAGCAAATCTCAATTAATTTACAAATGACAGTCAGTTGGGACCATGTTCTGTGTTGACCACCAGCTGATTCACATTTTAACAAGCTACAAGCTATTGTTTTCCCCAATTTGAATTCTATTATTTCTTGAATCATCTATTTTCTCTAAACCTCACTGGCTGCCATTTGCACTGTTAATAATGCATTTTTTTTCTTTTACTTAACACATGTATTTACATAACTGCAGAATTAGTTAAGAGAAAGGAGGGAACGTGACCTTCAGCTGAATTGGAAAAAGAAAATGTTGTTAGTTTGGTCAAAAAGCTGCAGAGCAGGAATTCTGAAAAGCACATGTCGTGGCTGAGATAACTGGGCAACGAAAGTCTTCTGTCAGTTTGGATGATTACCACACCTTACTGGTATTTTCTGTGTTGGGTAAGAAGGGACAATCAGGTAACATCTAAAATGTCATGAGGTTGTATTCTGATTTCTGGCATAGGCTTACCACCACATCTGGCTATGGAATATATCTAATTTCTGTTCACATAAACAAGATCAGAATCAGCCCACTGTTTTCATTTGGAAGGTATTTGATGATTTCTGCATTACAGTATGAAGTTTTTCCTTGTTTGTTGGACGGAACTGTAGATTAGCACATGTTTGATTTTAATGTTTGGCTATTGCAGTGTTGGTTTAGAATCATAGAATCATTTATGTTGGAGAAGATCTTTAAGATCAACAAGTACAACCACTAACCCAGCACCGCCAAGTCCACTGCTTAACCACGTCCCCCAGCACCACATCTACACATCTCTTAAATACCTCCAGGGATGGGAACCCAACACTTCCCTGGGCAGACTGTTCTAAATTTTTCATCCTTTTCAGTAAATAAATTTTTCCTAATGTCCTATCTAAAACTCCCCTGGCACACTTTGAGGCCATTTCTTCATGTCATGTGGCTTCTTACTTGGGAGAAGAGATGAGACCAGCACCCACCTGGCTACACCCTCCTTTCAGGGAGTTGCAGAGAGTGATAAGGTCTCTCCTCAGCCTCCTCTTCTGCAGGCTAAACACCCCAGGTCCCTCAGCCACTCCTCATCAGACTTGTGCTCTAGACCCTTCACCAGTTTTGTTTCCTTCTCTGGACATGCTCCCGCACCTCAATGTTCTTCTTGTAGTGAGGGGCCCAAAACTGAACACAGAACTGGAGGTGCAGCCTCACCGGTGCTGAGTACAGGAGGATGATCACTGCCCTGGTGCTGCTGACCACAGTTTCTGATAAATCCCAGGATGCCACTGGCCTTCTTGGCCACCTGGGCACACTGCTGGCTCATCTTCAGTTGCCTGTCAGCCAACACCCTCAGATCCTTTTCTGCCCTGCAGTTTTCCAGCTGCTCTTCCCCAAGCCTGCAGCTTTCCCTGGGGCTGTTGTGACCCAAGTTCAGGACTCAGCACTGGGCCTTGTTGAACCTCATCCTGTTGGTCTCAGCCCATCCATCCAGCTTGTCCAGATTCCTCTGTAGAGCCTTCCTATACTCCTGCCCAAATTGGTGCACTCAATCCCCTAGTTTCATATGAAAGTCAAAGTATAAAGAATGAATAAAATCAGGCTGGAGTGGGCCTCCAGAAATCTTTTCTGTGTATTAGGACAGGCTTAATTCTGCCTAATGGCTTCTGACCAATGCATGGAACTTTTAAGACTAGTGTCTCAAATCTCCTGTCTCTTATCTCTTAAGCAGCTTGTCCCAGCATTGTCAGACTTGCTTGTCAGACTGAGCCTGGCTAGCTTAGCCAGTAGAGCATGTGACCCTTAGTATCAGACTTGTGGGGTTTTGCCTCACTTAAAATGCAGTTATTAACTCTGAGAGATGTCACCCATTGACAGCAATGCCACACACCAATACCAGCTTATGGATGGGATCAGGGAGTCTTGGTTGGTACAATATTGGTACTGGTACACTCTTGTGGTGATGATTGGTGGCTACTGTTCTTCAACCCTGAGCAACACAACAACAGGAGGGTCCTCTGAGAGTCTGGGCAAAGTAGATAACAGTTCATTTTTCTCCATCTCTGAGGCTGCTCTGCTAAAACACCACTGCTACTCTTTTGGGGCCTTGAAAGTCCCTCTCCAGAGATAGTCTATGCCCAGGATGCACAGATCCTCTGGGCCAGTCCCATTGGGGTGACTTTTCCACTCACTCCCAGTTAGACTCACTTCAGGCCCCAGCAGAGTCAACTGTTGGGATCCCCCTGTCACTCCAGAAATCCATATGGGTTCTGCCCCTTCATGGCTCGAAGGCATTAGGGTACCCTGGGCACTGGTGTCCACTGGAGCCTTGTACTCTGTGGGTCTGACGTGCCAGAGCACGGGATCCACACAGTCAATAAACCTGTCTATCCCTCTCCTCAACTCCAGCTACAGGCACTGTAGCTACACCAACCCCAGCAGTAGGTACTCCACTCACTTGATGGAGCAAAACCCTGCAAGACTGCACCTGACACCCCTTACAACAAGGTCTGTAGCATCTCCAAACCTGAAGTTCAGAAGTAAACAACAGAGCTTATACTGGAAACCAGATGAGAGATTTCCCACTTCAGTCGAGTGGGCAAGCAAGGACACATCCTTCCTGGAGGAGAGTCTCTTTTCCTGTGGCGGTGCTGCATTATGGCAGCAGGGACCTTTCAATTCCTTGTGTGGATGTGCATGCAGAGGGCCTTGAAGCTCATCACAGACTATGCCCTACCTATGTCCTTCTCTTTCAAGAGAGAGTCCCTCAGGAGAAGACCTCCGCAAAATAAGGTTGTGTTGCATGAAAATATCCACAGAGAAACATGCCTGGGTTAATGACCAGTTATGTATTTTGCTCCTTGTTGGGAGATTTTCAGAGGACACTGAGTACCAAGGAAGCAGGGCTCATTCCCACCCCGAGCCTTGTCCACTGTTTCATTTGGCAAAGACACAAAGGCTCTCAGGATGCTTTTGCCCTTTTGTGTGCTGCATAGAGATGGAGCAGAGCAAAACACCCAATGTATCACTTGGAAACTAAGTCAGTTCCTGTCAATCAGGTGTTTACAGACTGGATCTGTGGGAATGCTGGCTTTGTACCTCCAGAGATGCTGGTGAAGGTGTTTGGTGTAGTACCACATGTGTTAATGTTGGCTGGTATCACCTCTGTACTATAAATATCCCTGTTGGATAGTGGCACAGCATTAATTCTTGTATGTTTTCATGCCAATTTTACTTGTTTTTTCTAATCAAATATTTACAAACAATCCTGCAGTGCTCTCTGGCATCATGAGGTGGCTCTCTGAAGGAAACCATTAATTTTCTGCTGTCAGCATTGGCTGATTAGATGCTTTGTGGAGGAAGAACCGATATGAAAGCACAGAAATGAAAACAGCAATACTCCTGCCAAGCATTGAAGCCTGTTGCTACATGTTGCTTTTATTCATCATCTGGTTTTATTCATTTGTCTAAAGTGATGCTAGTGAGTGAATCTTATCAAAGTGCTACACAGTCTGTGAAGCCGTCCTCAGGAGCACAGGAGCTTGCCTTCTGTGCTCTCCTCTTTCTGTACCTCTGCTCCCAACACCAGAGGTCAGCTTTCTACTGTGCATTTGAAGCCCTTTCTGCTGCGTATGGCGTCTAGCCGTTACAAAACAACAAGAAGACAGGACCATCCTCCAAGCCAAACATGGCTTGCAAGAAGGGTTAAAGCAGAAATACTTATTTGCTGGGTGACCTGTATTGCACTTCTCCCAGCAAAAATAGTTTCTAGTTGCCCTTGCCTTCCATCTTGTCCATTTGTGGTTCAGATGGACTTAAGAGCCAATGGATATGAGGGCTCCTCCACGACGACCTGGGATTGCCTGTCTCTTTTAGCTGCTTGCCAGAGCTCCTTTCTGCCTTGCCTGTCTATGTCTTCTTAGATCAGATCAGATCAGGGAATGTTGCTTCCATTCTTACTGTTGAAAAAGGCAAGCCAGGGGACCCACAGAAGGCAGCAAGTATCCAGAGCTGCATTCATTGAATCACAGAATCATCAAGGTTGGAAAAGTCCTTCAGGATCAAGTCCAACCATCAGCCCTACAGATCCCATAGCTCAGTCCTAGAATCAGAAAGCTCTATTCCAGCAGCTCCAATAGAGGAGCAGTCACTCTTGGGGCATTTTTTCTGAGAGGTTATTTAACCTGAAGTGCTGATTCTCCAGACTTATGCCATCATGCCATGGTTATGGTTTGGCAAGTCCTAACTGTTCCCTGCTCCTGCAGAGGAAGCTTGCTGAGCCAGTCAGTTGTCAGTCAGAGAGCTGGGTCACTGGGCAGATTTGAAGGCCAAGTCCTCCCTAAATTTCATTTAAGAACTGCTAATTATATAGGTAGTTACAGGCATGCAATATCACCATCAGGACTCTAAGATGACAATGCTATTTAAAATTATTGTTTTTCCAGCCAGACCAGCAAGAACAGGGTCACCTGGGTTAGAACACAGAGGAAGAAGAATACAGCAGAAGAGGGAAAGAGAGATCAGCATTCCTAGCAGCAGCCCGTGGTTAGGTTTTTTTTGTGTGCCAGCCTTGAGACTGGACTTGAAAATATTCTGCTATCTTGATGTACACTCTGAGAAAGAAAAATTCCAGCTAAATCTGGAAAATCAGTTGCAGAAGTGCATCTTAGGAGGTCTGACGTGATATGCTGTATGCATTCACGTACTAGAGAGTAGCAGGAGTAAGGAGATGCTACTTATGTGTATGGCACCAGCAAGACCTTTACTGGGATGTTGTACCCAGGTATTAACAGTTCAGTCTTCAAAATGCTAATATTGGAAAGGGTTCACAGGCAAGCCACAGTAGGACTTATGCTTGGAAATTCTGCCTTACAGTGAAATACTTAAACAGCTCAACTTAGCTTATTAAGGAGAAGTTTAAGTAGTGATTTAATTACTGTCCATTAGTTACGTGAAGGGAAAGAAAGGAGGTATCTTACAAAACAGAATGCTTTCATCTTACTTTTTCATCTAGGACAGAATCTTGCAACTGGAAGTAGAATTCAGAGATCTCAGAAAGCTGGAAATGAATTGAATTGTTAATGGTGGAAGTAATTAAGCATAGCAACAACTACAGGATTTATTCATCACAACGATCTCCTTTGTCCTTAGAATTTATAAATCTGTGTTGGGCTCATTCCATCATTAATTCTAGCAATATGTAAGTTACTTCATAAGCTCCTGAAGTTAGATGACTTATCATTATTCCTAGGGCAGAATGGTACAAAGAATTTGTGTAAGGCCTCATTAAAGACTTTTTCTTCAAAGACTTTTCTGTCTTTTGTTCTGACGATGGGTGAGCATCAATTTTCAACAGAGCAGATCAGTGAAAACCTGAAGGAAATCTATCTAATTTAATGTGTTCATTAGACTTGAAACTTGTGAGACATCAACTCTTCTTAGCTTACCTTTTGGGTTTTTTTTGCTGCAGCAAAACAAAACCATGTATTTTTCAGTACAACTTTTTTCTCTGCTGATCCCCACATAGGGACCTCAATCACAGTTTTCAGTTCTCCATTTCATGCTTGGTAATATTTGCTAGGCTGCCAAACTGTCAACATATACACAGGAATATCTGGACGTTAACCTCCACTGACTCATATTATAGGTCACTTCAGGTTAAGATTCTGTCAGGAATATGTTAAAAATTCTGACCATTGAAGAATAAGTGCACACCAAACCTTCAGTGTTTAGAAACTTCTAACTCCAAAGCAATGTAAAAAACTCTGCATGTTCTGTGGCAGAGGTTGGGTGGGTTTTTTATTTGGTTTTGGTTTTTTAAGTTATTTTGAGTGCTGCACATTTTCTTGTCAAGGGAATCACTGCTGTAGTATATGTAAGAGAGGATAAAAATGAGTTTTAGGATATTGTGGGATGAAGTCAACTAGGGAAGGTGGGAAAAATATTCAAGGATGCTTAAATCTTTGCATCAGCAAGGAATCTGAGTGGTGTATCCTGTAAATAGCTTTGAGTTGTGTCTTCAGCAGCTCCTCTACACTTCTGTTTTCCTGGCTATAAAATAAGGAGAGTACAACTTTCCCATGTGAGGAACATGAGGCTGACTCTGTGTGTAGGACTGAGTAATCTAGGCAACCTTAATTTTTCAACATTATCACACTGGATTTAGATCATTCCTAAATTTCAGCAAGTGACTGCTGTTGGGAAGACTCTCACCTGCCATCAAAGAAAGACAGCAGTTGCTCCAACAGCTATTGCAAACTCATTCAGCCCTGAGTTATTCTCATCAGATCCTTCCAGGCGTAAGAGCTGACTGGGATTCCAGCTCCTGGTGCCTGACGTAGTGATGTCCAGCATTGTGTAAGAGATCTTCATAGAGGGACAGTTGCATGAGCTGGTGTGTTCTTAAATGAGAAGCCAGCACAGTAGATTCTCAAGATACTGGTACTGTGGATGCCAGATTGTGAATGCCAAGAATTTTGAAATTTGGAGATGTTTGGTTCAACCTTCCTGGGCCCCTTGGTGCTGTATGACCATATCTTTGTGCCTGAGCTGTAAGGCTGTTCTCAAAAGAACAGGATCCCCCCCAGAAAAACACTGGGAGCTGTTTTTCAGGTAGTAACATGGTAAACACTAGCTCTCTGAAGTGTCTTGAGTGTTTACCTGTGTTCACTTTCCTAGGCAGTTCAGCTTTGTCTTGCCCAGGACCAGATGCAACCCCTTCATGTACAGTGGAGGTGCCCAGGTACACTCTCTTCCCCACCTTGGCACACACAGGGAGGACAGTGATCTCTGAAGCAGCACATTTTCCTAAGTGCTGTGCAGTCCCTGGCTTTCTCCTTTGCTGCAGAGAGGCTGGAGGGAAGCCAAAGTGCCCATCAGCAGCCTGGCTGGTGGGGACAGGAGATAATGGGGAGCTAAACTCCCCTTCAACTCCCACAGTGAATCCGTGGTGTTGATCAGACTTATAGTTGGGGTTGATTTATGTAGTGGTTGGCTTCCCAGAGCTGGGAGTCTATAAAGTTGGCTGCAGATAGAGAAAGGGGGAAATTTCTTCTTATGTCTATAGATATCTATGGGAGGGAATAACAAAACCAGAGCCAGACCCTTCTCAGTGGTATCAAGTGAAAGGGCAAAAGACTATGGACATGACCTGAGATTGTGAAATGGCTCTGAGATTAACAAATAGAAGTTACTTTTGTTTTCATTCAGGTTGGGTTTTTTTTTTTTTAGAAAACTAATAGTTTTTCTCTGAAATCTACTTTTAGTAGCTCCTAAAAACCACTTACACTAACCACTAATCATACACTTCACATATCTGCTTGAGATGCACAATATTTCATGTACTAAAAATAAAGCAAGCAAAAAAAGACCAAATTACAGTGAGAAGAACTGAATATCTGGTGTATATTCAAGCCTTATACAAGGAGGAATGCTGAAAGACACTGTCCAGATTTAATAACCAGTAGCTGGCTGCAGAGGGGAATGGGAAGAGGACCTGGGAGATGCTTATCCATAAATTATTAGAGGCCTAGACAGTATTCTAGAAAAAAAAAAATCACTGCTTTAATGCTGTGTTTTTATGCACTTCCTCAAGCATTTGATGGTAACCACTGCTGAAAAGGGGACAGGGGTAGGTGTCCTAAGAAGGACATTCCTGTGCAAAACTAACTGCAGGTTGGCCTATTTGTATAACTTTGCTGCTTCTTTGCTCCACAGTCAAATCTGTGTCCTCTACCAAATGTCTTCAGAGAAGTTCTCAGAGCTGCAGTATCATTTCTAATTGCCCCCTTCATGGTCTGGGCTGCACATGTCCATCTCATCAGGCATCTGTCTGCGTTCAAGAGGCTGCAGCACCATCACAAAACTCTAACGCTCCTGTCCTGTAATTATTGAATACATAAGCATCTGCTGCAGCCTGTGCACCCCCCTCAGAGCTCTTCAGGTTAGGAATGCAGAGATGCTGGCAGTCTCACTTTGTTTGCTCCACAGGCAGGACATCTACACATGTCCCTCCATTGGGCGATCCAGGGGATTTCTGAACGGTGTGTGCCTCCTGGAAGCCCCCGCTTGGCCACTTGATGGCACTCTTAAATATTTAGTCGGTTGCAAATGCCATCAACCATGCCAGCTTTTTAGAGCAGGGATAGAGGAAAGAGAGCCTCAGGTATTAAATAGCGAAACACTATCAAGATTGCAGCTTAAGCTGACCAAAACAAGAAAGGCAGGAGCAAAAGCTCAGCTGCTTTGCCGGCTGATGCCAGATGTGTAATGGGAGGATTAGCACTTGTCCAGCTGTCCAGCTCCAAAGTGCTCTGTGGAGACAAGTTCTTCCTCCTGGATGTGGGACCTGGGAAGTGTCCCCCACTCCCTGGTTTCTGAGATGCTATGGGAGTGAGTTATGCCAGACTGTTAGTCTGTCTAGCTGAGGGTCAAACATAAATGCAATTCAGAAAACAACAGGAGTGTTGCTTCTGACATTACTGATAGATGGAACTTTTATGGCCCCCATCAGTCACCCTTCTCCTCCTTCATCTGTGATGTGTGTCCTCAGAAGTGCAGTGACCAGCACCAAGAAGAAGAATGGTCTTGGCACAGCAGGGTCTGGAATACAAATCTCCCTCTTGCTGGTCTTGTACCTTTGTTGTACAAAATGAAGATAGGGACTCTCCCACTTATTTATCTTCAGAGTGTAAGTTAGCATTTATAGCACACAGGCAGTTGTACAATTACTATTTGCACTGTAAAATCGAGCCTTTATGAGTATCTTATTTAAAGAAGATAATTTTAAGAAGAATTGTCGTGCCTGCTCAGCCCTATAATGCAAAGCCCCTGTCTGATCATAATGAAAAACGCCTGGTTTTACTATGGCATTGCAAACTCAGCCCAGTCACATATTCCTTCTCCTTCTTGCAGTGCCCACCTCCTTGCCTTTATGTGAACCAAGGGAGAGCTGAGCTACAGGCCAGATCATCCTGCTGTTTTCGGGGAGGTGCTACCTCTTTTCATGCCATTCTGCCCTGTTCTTGTCTGCCTTTGAGTCTTTGCTCTTGCATGTGATGACAAACAGCCATTGATCCAGGCGTTTCCTAAACCTCTTGGTTTTGTTGGCCTGGTTGACTGCTGTCTCTCTTGTACTACTTTGCCAGACTGAATTTTAGAGTGAGATGCAAACATCCCTGACAGCTCATTTTCTTAAAGGCTGTTTGTATCTGCCCATTCATGTTTCTGAGACATGTGTCTTGCTTCTGACATGTACAGAGCCCCACAGCAGTCACTAGGACTGCAGTACGGCTCCAGGAAGTGTATGAACTACAGCTTGCCTTGTCACCTGGCAATTCTTTATTTTCTAAATTGTCCAAAAGGCTTAGTAATTCTGGGTTCTTTTCCTTCACCTATCCAAACTTCAATTTCTGTGCTTCCTAAACAGAGCCCCAGCTAATAACATTAACTTGATTGGGAGTACCAGGAATTAATCCAGCAGCTAGTTAATGGTGTCAAGCAGAACGTTAAATTTTACATTCAAACATCTGAATCTGCATAAACCAAAATGATCTACAACTTGTCTCCAGCTACAGCAACGGACTGGCTCAGAGCTTACAGATCTCACAGTTACAGCACTGCTGACTGGGAGAGTTTGTATTTCCCTGGGATGAGAAGTGCCCACACTCACTGACTTCAGCACAGCACAGGTGATCTCAACACGGAGGGTTCAAATTCCAATGACAAATTTCAGAAAATAAATGCTGGCAGAGTTATCATCTGAGGCTGTGTCTCAGAGGGGGTGCTGTCGGGATCCGTAGTGGCCCTGGAGCTAGGCATTGTTTTCACTGGTCCTCTGTATGGATGTATAAACTCACAGCAGATGAAATTTGTGACTGATGAAAAGGCAGGTGGAGTTGTAAATCATGCTGGGAACAGGACTGTCGTACAGAGTGATTAATCTTGTGGTAAACTGGAATCATTCAAACCAAATGCATTTTAATGCAACATTATACCTCTTAAAACAAGGAGGAGTGCTGTGTTTTTGAAGGCAGCAACTCTTAAAAAAAAAAAAAGAAGAAAGAAAAAAGAAGGCTTTTGTGGACAAGCAATATATTTGAGTTCCCAGTGTGGTATCTTGGCAGAGAGGGTGAACATGATCCTGGAGTGCAAACAGGGAGTGCTGAGTGGCAGCAGAGATATGATTTAAGCACTGTGAGTCTGATACTGGAATATTATGTTTGGTTCTGGAGCCAACATTTTCCAGAGCGTGCAGAAAAAACTGTAGGTAGTTCAGTAAAGAGCCTCGAGCAGATTCAAGACTTGGAGAAAGTGCCTAAAGGCAAGGACAACATCCAGTTGAAATTTGGATTGCAAGTGAATTTTTTCTGGTCCTAGCAGAAGTTCTTGCCATGTGATGTCCTCCACATATCTGTGGAAAGTTTCTTAATATTCTACTCTTCTCCACATCTGTTGAGAGCAGCTTTCTCTCTGCAGCTGTGAAGGCAGTGCCTTTGGCGGGTGTGGAAAGCTCGTGTTGGCTCACAGCTTTCTGCTGAGCAGGACTCTCTATAAGTGTGATTTTTGAGTTCAGGCTTTGAAGGTTATCAGAAGTATCCTGAAAGGTAACTAGTGTTCAGTTCTCAAGTATCTTAATGAAGAGAAAGCACCAGATATGAAAGAAGTCCTTCCTTCAATCAAGACAGGCATAATAAGAATTAACAGTGGGAAGCCAGATAAGTCAAATAAAGAATTAGGTGCAGCTTTTTAATCACTCAAAGCGATTAAACATTGAAACTAACTGCAAAATGAAACAGTGACTTCTCTGTCTTTTGAGAGATTCGAATGAAGCATGCATATACTAGCCAAAAACAAGTTATCAGGCTCAAAACAGGGTATGCCAGTAACATTTTGAGCTGTGAAGTAGAAGAGGCTGGGCTTTCTGGCCTCGAACTGCGAAGTAATGACTTTTCAAAACATTTTCTTTTCTGGGAAGGGGTTGGTTTGAAAGTTTGGTGTCAGTCTTTTCGCTGCCCACAGCACGGGTCACAGCCAGATTCATAGTGATCAGGGCTTGTATCAACACAGCAATATAATCAAGTACTTATGGGCATTGTAGGGAACAGGAACAGAATGGGCATCAGTGGTTCCAGTTTAAATTTCTCAGGGATCCTGGGATGGGGCCTCTTTGAGCAAAGCCCTGCAAAATCCCAGTTCTGCACCCTGTTTTTCCAGCTTGTTGTAGTGTCTTTGGCGGTCCCCTCCACTGCCCTTTCTCATTCCCTTGGCTGTAGAACAGTTCAGCAGATACAGTCTTAGAGCACTCTGAAGTGCTATAAAACTTCTAGTTATTATTATTAGTCCTCAAGAGCCTTTGAAAATACATTCATCACATGCCCAAACTCTCTGAGCTCCCAGGAAAGATTTGTTCTTTCATAATTTTCCTGAACTATTGGCATGCAGCTAAGCTCAAAGTGCCAGCCATTTCCTTTCTTACAGAACAACCCATTCTGGGGCCGCAGCAAAGCGTGGAGTTGGCAGAGCTATTTAAATAAGCCAGGAGAGTCTTGCTGAAGCAGCGCAAGCTTACCCAGCATGTTTCACAGCGGGTTAGATTAGCTTGTGCTCAGTGCCATGCTGCACAGGTTTTGCTCACTGATAGAAAAAAAAAAAGTGTAAGTATTAAGAATTCATTAATTTGCGACTTGCTCAGTCATCTGTTTGCCATGCAGGCTGTAGCACAGGCAAATTCTTAGGTTGTGCTCAGGGTTGTGTAGACCTGGATAATAATAACAGTTTGCTGGGAGGGGTTTGCTGGCTTACAGATAACCTTTTTTGTCCTCTTCATTTTAAATATCTGAAAGGCAAGTAAACAGCAGAGGTGTTTCTTTGGGTACCAAAATTTTGGTCTTGAAACTGATCTCTTCTCCCCAGAGGAGATCACCTAACCGAGTGTAAATCACAGCCAGCCCCTTCCCTTAACCTGATGGAAATCCAAGCCTAAAGGATACAGCTGCAGCCAGCAAGCTTGTCAGCACATGGGCATATCTAGGGAAGGAGAGTAGAAGTGCTTGTGCAGCTGCGATGCTCAGAAACAAGTAGCTGACTATCACCGTGCTTCTCCATCTTCCTTCCCGACTTAGATGGGGTCTTGGGGGAGAAAGGACAGATTTTAAACAACAGCAGTTCCTTTTAGCACAGAGATTTCTTGGTCCAAGCCATATCACAGAAGCAGCTGGTGGGTTTGATTTATAGAAAGCCACGTATCACAGGATCTAAGATGTACGGCTGCAGTGTTTGGGTTTTAAGTCCTCCAAAGAGAAGGTAGTGGGCCATTGTATCACACAAGAAACTACAGCACTGTCTTCTTGTGTAGTACTAATTTCTCCTCTAACCCATGAGCATGGAGTGTCCCCACATGAGATTTATGATGCAAATATGGGATCTGCCTCAAGTATCACACATTCTAACTTTAGGATACTGTTATGTTGAGCATACTGGTTCAGCCACTAAGCTTTCTGGAGGAATTGGAGGAAACCCATGCATGGCTCATGATTTTTTTGGCCAAAACAGAAAGATGCAAATTTTAAAAAAAAAAGCAAAACAAAACAAACCCACAAAAAACCAGCAAACTGAACATTTGCCATTGTTTTTAAATTCAGCTAAGGAAAAACATAAATGAAAAATCTGTTAAAACAGGCCTTTAGTTAAGCCTCAGAACAGAAGATTTTAGGTATTTTTTAGGTTTTTGTTTTGCATGAACTATTTGGTGATGCCACTATGATATTCCGAGGTACTTTGCTACCACTAAATCAGTATTTTTCTGAAAAGGGTTTGAGTTGAATCTGCCCAGCTTTTGACCTAAATGCAGATGAGTATTTTAGACAGTGGTAGTAACTGGTTTGAAACCAATTTCTTATTGTCATGCTTACAGGCTCAGGTCTCCAGCTTGAGACCAGTGTAATCCTGTTATCTGCATCTTTTGTTAGCAAAACTTGTCTTCCTACATACGCTGGTTATGTATCAGCATCTGAAACTTGACCTCTGCTCAGGTCAACACTGGGGATCCTCATGCCATGCAAACTCTCCCTCATTACAGTAAGAGTCCATTCTCTCTCTCCTCTTCTTGCTGTGTCTTCCTGTAATGTAGAAGAACAACTCCTGCTGGCACTGTCAGAATAACTGTCTGGTATCTGTAGTATGTATCTCATAAAAAAACCCCCAGCTTATACTTTGTGTGTCTGCGTGGGGCAGATACTGTCTGTGCTCTTCCAGTGCACACCGGAACATCCTTGTGGAGCAGAGCGGCTGTCTCGGCTCTGAAGCTGCTGCTTTCACCTCCAGCAGTGGCACAGCCATTGTCAGCTCTTGGGTCTGCACCCTCTGCTTCTGTGTGTGCTCTGTGATCTTCTAACTTTGTTTTGGTAAGCGACCTGCATCTTGAGAGGCTGACTACACGGGATTTGGTGCACACTGCAGTGCTCTGCTGGTTTTCACTGAAAACCACAAAGCTTTCTCTTGAAAAGGCTATGCTTCAAAGCTGTACCACAGATACGCTGCTGTAGGTATATGCTGTCCCTGCCATTCTGGAACACTGAACATCACTAATGAAATAAGCCCTTTTTTACATTTATTAAAGAACATGATGTTATGTCACAGTTTAGTACTCTGGGTGAGAGTCCACCCTTCACTGAAAAGGATTTATATGCCTTCTTTCAGAAGGTTATTGTTTTAGTGGGATTTACGTGCCATCCTTCACTGTTAATTGTAGATTATTCTCATCACTTTGCCTTTCACCAGAAATAGGCTGTACTTCAGCAATCATATTATCCACCCTTACTTGCAGTGTTCACACATCTGTGATTTAAACCATATCTACGATATTTCATCATAGGAAAAGTATTTCATCTCGTAAAGGAGACAATGAGTAAAATTCAGCTCTTGGATTAAGATGGGTTTAACAGTCAGTAGAGAGCTGGCCATTACAGTCAGGGAGCTTGGAGAGTACAGCAGCAGACCAGATATAGGGAGCTTCTTTAAAGTGAGTTTTCTACACTCGGTAAAGTGGATTGATTGATCTCTACTAATAGAAGCAAGAGCCTGAACAGACAGACAGACACATGTACATCTGCATGTGGGTGTTTTAATCTACAAACTGAATCCCATGTTTCACTCTGCTGCAGCTTCTTCCCAAGACCTTGTTTTTTCCTCTGCCAGGCTAACTTCCAGGTGGACTTGCTGAAGCTGCTGAATTATTTTACCCAAAGGCTTGCTCCATCAACCCTAATTGAGGAATGTGGCCTGTGTACTGCCAGATCAGTGGAGAGAGAACCTCCAAAAAGCAGTTCAGGTCTTTGGTGTCTGAATCACTGTCTGAAGGAGTGTCTCCTCTGCAGTTGGTGGAGGAAGCATGGGGGACAGGTGTCTCGGCTCAGTGCCAACGGATAGAAAATGAATGTGCACTGCAGACTTTTTGGAAACACACTTGGCTGGTCAGCACACACCAGGAGAAGTACGAGTGTGAACCAGCTTGAATTCAAAGGCTGTCTAAATGATTTCACTGCATAATCCATTATGCTGTGAGTCAGTCCTGGTAGGTCATCTCCACAGGCTTCCCAAGTGGTTTTGTTCCTGCAGAGAGGATGAATTAATCCCAATCATGGTTGGACCTCAACCTAACGCCGGTTCAATGACATTACTTAGCTAAGAACTTCTGCACCTAAGACAAGAGTTTCTGCACCTGGGATGGAGTAACGCAGGGCACAAGTATGGATTGGGAAGGGAGTGGCTGGAGAGCAGCTCTGTGGAAAGGGTCTGTGGGTGCTGGCTGGCAGCAGGCTCAGTATGAGCCAGCAGTGTACCCGGGCAGCCAAGAGGGCAAACCCCATCCTGGGGGCATCAAACACTGCCAGTCAAGAGAGGAGATTATCCTGCTGTATTCAGTGTTGGTGCAGGCTCAGCTGGGGTGCTGTGTGCACTTCTGGGCCCCACCATTTAAGAAGGATTTGAAGGCCCTTCAGTGTGTCCTGATGAAGACAAGGTGGCTAGTGAGAGGGCTGGAAGGCACATCCTTTCACATTTCCCCATCTACTCTGCCCTAGTCAGGCCCCACCTGGAGTATTGTGTCCAGTTCTGGGCTCCCTGGTATAAAAAAGACAGGGATCTCCTGGAGAGAGTCCAGTGGAGGCTATGAAGATGGTTAAAGGAGTGGAGCATCTCCCCTACAAGGCAAGGCTGAGTGAGCTGGGACTGTTCAGCCTTGAGAAAAGAAGGCTAAGAGGGGATCTTATTTATGTTTATAAGTATCTCAAGTGTGGGACACAGGGGGAAATGGCCAGCCTCTTCTCAGTGCTCTGTGGGGACAGGACAAGGGGCAATGGCCTCAAGTTGGAGCACAGGAAGTTCCACACCAATATGCAGAAGAACTTCTTCACAGTGAGGGTGACAGAGCCCTGGGACAGGCTGCCCAGGGGGTGTGGAGTCTCCTCTGGAGAGATTCAAGACCCATCTGGACACCTCCCTGTGCGACCTGTCCTGGGGAACCTGCTTTGGCAGGGGAGTTGGACCCGATGGTCTCTGGAGGTCCCTTCCAACCCCTACAGTTCTGTGACTCTGGGAACCTGTGAGGAGCCCGTGACAGCTCTGGGCTTGTCTACTGTGAAGTAAAGGAGGCTGAGGGGTGACCTCATTGCTCTCTGCAGCTCCCCGAGAAGAGGAAGGGCAGAGGGAGATGCTGAGCTCTTCCCCCTCAGATCCAGAGATGGATACATGGGAATGGTTCAAAACTGCACTGGGGGAGGTTCAGGATGGGCATTAGGAAGCATTTCTTTACCAAGAGGGTGGTCAGACACTGGAACTGGCTGCCTGGAGAGGTGGTTGATGCCAGAAGTCTAGGAATAAGCTTCCCTGCCTTCCAGTAAATATGTTAAAAGTATTATTTGGGTTCAGACATTTAGAGTAATGCCAGCACTGGCATCTCACCTTTCTGCAAAATAAGGAAGATGTTTCTCCTGCCTGGTCCCAAAGTACAGAGAGACCTGTGAAAAAGGAATATTTCCACAATCCAAATACAAAGCAGCAGAATAGTTTTATTGATGTATGAGTTTCTTTACTAGTCTTTTGGACGTTCTCTACATGGCCCTGATAAATGTGAGGTAAGCAATGTCTCTATCTGCATGCTGATTTGGGATCAGATTGCCCCTAAGGAGGGTTCTCTGAAGTTAGTGTTATCACTGGGGTGCACATTGAGCAAGTCCTTATCCTGCAGGCTGGTCAAAGTATTAGGAAAGGTAGGAAGCACTTTTAAAAGGAGGTGACTGGTCTGGAAAAAGGATGTATAATGGGTACATGAAGCACAGAAAGCAGTAAATTTGTTTCCTGTAAACTGTGTGCCTGAAGGCATTTGACAGTGAGAAAAAGCTCTTGGACAGATGGTTAGGATACTCTCAGAGAGAGCATTGTTCTCATAGATTAGGAAAGCTTCTTCTTTACTTCTGGAGAGCTTATCTACATCAACAGCTTTTCTTCCCCTTTAGAAGAATCTGGAAATTGTTTTTCAGATGAGCAAAAAACCTGAGAATTGCAGAAACAGTCAGGACCTGATTAAAAAAAAAATAACCTCCACAAAACAAACCACAAAAGAAAGATTATCCTATTGGGAACAGGGAGAGCTAATTTCAGGCAATGCACAGGAAAGGTGAAAGTAAATAGAAAAGAAAATGGAAAGTTTTGGCAAAAAAGACGCTTCTGTGCCAAAGAAGCAGGTGTTGCACATAAGGAGAAAGTAAAGCTATAGTGGGTTGTGCATTGTGCAGTTACGTGTAATGGCAGTGGATATGATGCTTTACAGATACTTTAATGAATTGCTTTTCTTTGGAGCAGCAGTGGAGGCTGTAATATCAAATATTGCCAACACAGAAACTGAAATGCCTTTCCTTGGTTCAGCCTACATGTCTACAATGCTAATGAAATCCTAGCCCAAGGAAAAAAAGGGTCCACAAGGTTCATTTTTCCTCCATACATGTCCTCCAAGGCTTCTCAAGTCTGTCTCACAGGAAGGAGGAAAAAAAAAAACCCAAACAGTAGTTTTTCTGAATAAGTAATTTTTCCCCATGTCCTGGGGATGATGTATCAATGGAGGAAGGAATGTTCATCTGTAGACACACCATTTGGTCCTGTGACCATGTGTGATGTCCTTCCCACATGACTTTGCATTCAAGTGGGTTTCAGGCATAGGTGAGAGCTGCTAGTTTGTATGTATCAATAGTAGAGGATCTTGGAAACTGATTTAACAGCAAAGCTTCTTCTTTTTCAGATGACTTCATGAAGCAGGGCCAGGGCATGCTCCTGCTCTACACTATGAAGAACCCCTCCACCCCAGAGTACATCTTCAGCAGTGACAGTGGCATCATGTGCTTGGACTTCCATAACGACTACCCCTACCTTGTGGCAGTGGGTTTCTATGATGGCAACGTGGCCATCTACAACCTGAAGAAAGAAACCACCCAGCCCAGCTACAAGAGTAGTGCTAAGTCAGGAAAGCACACGGAGCCAGTGTGGCAGGTAACATTGCCTTTTCTTTCTTCTGATTGGGTTTTTAATTGGGATGAGTTTGGGCATAGCAGGGAAAAGTATGTATGGTGAAAGGTGTTGGCTTAATACATGTACTAGCAATTGATTATTAGGTTTTAATTCAAGCTAATTTTGAAATATGCAAAAAGGCAAAGTAGTTGCATGGCTCCTTGGTCCAAGAGTAGCTAAACATGAGCAAAAGTTTGCTATAAAGAATTATTTCTACTTAGTTTTCATTATTATAAAAGACTTCTGTTTGAGAAGGTACTAATGCCCTCTGTATATACCAGCATGCAATGCTATTTATGTCTCAAGTACAAAATGACAGGGCAGCAGTGATAAGCAGCGTGTAAAAGGTGTATATCAGCCCTAAAAGAGAGGTCTCTTGGGCACAATAAACCCAGGGGCAGCTGCCTGTGGAATTAGCTGCCACTGGGATTCAAGACACTACCTTGTAGTTGACCTTGATGTATTCTGGTGAATGAAGAATTGTGACGTGCAGGTAATGCTCTTAAAGTAGTGTCACTCTGGCATCTGTCACAGGGAGCCACCAGATGGGTAATATTTTGAAACTCTAGAGTGAATATGTTGCTACATCCTGATAACTTTGTAGTTATGTCTGCAATGTAATCTGAGTTAAGACTGAAGCACTGGAAGGTATATGCACTTGTGATCTCATTTTTAGCAGTAAAAGCATGGCAGTTTGTATTTCAGAGTGGTCTGTATGAGCCTGCTGAGGTGCAGGGAAGTGTATGTGGTTTGCTAGCCTGGACTTCAGGTCAACTATTGCTGTTGCCTGAGTTAAGCTATCTAATGCAGTCATAGCTCTAGGTGCACCACCAGTGTTCCTTGTACTTTAGCACATGCCATGCATGGATTGTCCCCCAGCCCTACCTCCTTGTTACTGTATTTTCCAATAAAAGTCCAAGAAATCAAGAGATCCTGATGGGACTTTAGATGAATGTGGAATATGCCGAGAGCAAGACTGGTGCTTGCTATAAACAGAGAGGTTATGCAAATGTAACATTTCAGAGGAGACCTGAATTTTATATTTGCTGCTTGTCTGTCCAAACCTTTTCCTCTAGCAAACATTCTGAGCCTTTCCTACAGGTTAACATGGTAACCCCCTTCCCCTGTGGGTTGTTACCATTATGCGGATGAGTCAGGCACACATGCACCAGCATGTGCACATACACCTCCCCCACCCCCCCACTACTGGAGGTCAACAGTACAGACACCAGAATTTCATTTCATCTGTGCCCCAGATGATACTCTGAAGGACAAAGGACAAACATATGCTTAAGGAGTATATCCAGTGGTCTCATCCCTACAGACCACAGGCAGGTAAGTTCAGCAGAAGCAGCAGTCTGTACCAGGTTTTTAGAGAAAGGTTTGTGTGTAACACAAACACATAGTCAACAATGTGTCTCAGAGGTGAAAATAATCATTAGGCATTCAAGGGAGACAGCTCTGAAAAGGTGAGAAACTACTTCATGTAGATGTAGGTATGAAAAGCCCCTAGTTCCTGCTTTTTTGTTTTATTTCTCATGGCTGAGTGCTGAGAATCATTATTCTTTTTTTTTCTGCAATAAAGTACCCTTTTTTTAGTAAACTTTACATTTTTTACTTTCTATAAAACTAGTGAGCAAGGGTATTTAATGTTGATTGAATAGCATTCAGGAAAGTTTGTACTTCTGTTGGAAAGATCTGGACTGGAGGCATTTGTCAATATCAGCTTAAAGGTTTAGAAAAAATTTTCTCTGTGTTTGATGGGAGAAGGACTATCTGGTTGAGACACTGGTTTGTTACTCCTCACTCAGCATTAAATTGTTCTAGAAAGTGATATTTTGTTTCTCATATTTAGCTCAAAGGTAGAATCATAGAATCACAGAATGCTTTGGGTTAGAAGGGACCTCAATGATCATCTATTTCCAAACCCCTGCCATGGGCAGGGACACCTTCACTAGACCAGGGTGCCCAAAGCCCCATCCAGCCTGGCCTTGAACCCTGCCAGGGAGGGGACAGCCACAGCTTCTCTGGGCATCCTGTGCCAGGGCCTTACCGCCCTCATAGTAAAGAATTTCTTCCTAACAGCTAACCTAACCCTGCCCTCTTTCAGCTTGAAGCTATTGCCCCTTGTCCTGTCACTACACTCCTTGATGAACAGCCCCTCTCCAACTTTTCCTGTAGGACCCCTTTAGCTATTGATAGGCTGTAATTAGGTCCCCCTGGAGCCTTCTCTTCTCTAGGCTGAGCAAGGCCGACTTTCTCAGCCTGTCTTCATAGCAGAGGTGCTCCAGCCCCCTGATAATCTTTGTGACCCTCCTCTGGACCTGCTCCAACAGTTCCATGTCCTTCTTATGCTGGGGGCCCTGAACTGGACCCAGTACTCCAGGTGGGGTCTCACAAGAGCAGAGCAGAGGGGCAGGATCACCACCCTCGACCTGCTGGCCACGCTGTTCTTAATGCAGCCCAGGACATGGTTGACCTTCTGAGCTGCTCACTGACAGCTCATGTTCAGCTTGTCATCGATCAGCACCCCCAAGTCCTTCTCCTGAGGGCTGCTCTAAATCCATGAAGATGTTTTCTCCCCCATCAACACCCCAACTACTCTGGAGCCTGGTCCCTGTCTAGAGCACCCTGTGCAGTCTTGACTTTTGTAGAGACTGCAAGCCCATGACTTTGAAGACCAATTAGAAAAAGTAGCAAAGTTCTCCCAAACAATTAGGAGCCTTTGTTCTCTGGACTTCCTGGCTCCTTCCTTTTTAAACAATACAGTCCTTTCACAATGGAAGCAAAATGAGAAATGAGTAAAGCAGTCCAACAGTTCTTTTTTTGGGCCACTGCATCTTCAGTGACTTAGTAATATCTCAGTAAGTTTGTGTAAAACAAAGCTGATGTAACATAGCCCATCATTAAGAGAAAAATAGAATAATACGAATTTTCTAATTCTGTTACCTTAGAATGAGTTGTTCTGCCTGATATGACTCCCATATTTTTAAAGAGCATGGAAATGGCTTCTTATAGATTTGATAATAATCTTCCATGTATTAAGTGCTACAGGCTAGTAAATAATGGAAAATTCTGGCTTGTTTTAAATTACACATTTCTGATTCCTTACTATCAAGTGATTAAGATATGAAGCTAGAAAGAAATAAACACCTACACAGACATGTGAATGTATATGTGTGCAATGCCATGCAGCCAATATACTGCAGAAACCTTAGGTCTTACAGGAACTAGAAATAATCTGCCAGGTCAGCAAATTCAGGCCTTTGCCTTTGGCTGCCAACACCAATTTAAAAGGAGTCAGCTCCTGGGAAACTGTGTCAGAAGTGTCATGTTCTGCTGGGCTAAAGCCTGTGTGGGGTTAAGCTGATCAGCACTTCAATCAAAATAATGCTCCAAATAGAGAGCAAAACAGTCACACTCCCATTGTCTGCAGCAGTGAGCGCTCCCAGAATCCAAGTGCCTGGGCAAGCAGCTCAATCCTGGGGCTTGGCTCTGGTTGTTACTGAAGGTGGCCAAAGCAGGACAGCTTGACTGGATTTTGGCATCCAGAGCAGTCTCCTCTGGGGAGCAGTGACAGCCTGCTGGGAAGGGGCTCACAGCAAAGAGCCTAAAGAGCCTCTCCCTTCTCCAGCCTTTGAGCTTTGTTCTTACTTTCTCCCTTCCTTCCACAAGGCGATGATCAGGGTGTATTTACAGCTGAGAGGAGTGCTTTCATTTACCTTTCATCGCTGGGATGTACCAAGTATTTCAGGTTTGAAGCATTTGGACGTTGGAGCCGTTCAGAAACAGGAATTGATAACTGAAACTATCTGCTGTGTCGACGTTTGTTTCAGCTGTTACCTCTCCCTCCTAACACACACCTTATTCAACGTATTTGTTTCCACTGGGTGCTTCTAGCTCACTTTCACATCAAATGGAAAGGACGTTACTTGTGCTTGTTTCTGGGTCTCGTACAGAGCCAATACTGCTGCAGAGGCTTGGAAACATTTATTTCTTTTACTTGCTCACCATCAAAATTATTGACTAAATTCCCACTGCAGAGTGTTGAGCCTAAAATTTGCAAAGGGAACATTTCTTATGGATGTGCTTAGAGCAGATTTCAGCTGTGGCAGGCTGGCCTGTGTGCATAGCCTGGTTTGGAAATGCGATGGAGAAATCACAGGTTAGAAAAGCAGCTTGGTCCATTGTTAATTTACTGCAGCTGATCTGGCCTCCCTGAGGAGCTGCTACTATGGAGCTTAGATGGCATCCTGGAAGAATTCTTTTCTGCCTTATATTGGTGCATGGGAGTAGAAAGACTGTCCGCTGTCTGCTAATTCTTCACAACATGCCATTCCGGTTACGTGTGATGCTCATGGTTAGGAGAAGAAGGACAAAGCAGGACAGCAACAGACTGCAAACTGTCAAAAGAAAGTAGAGGGAGCATCAGCTTGCAGAGTAGTTTCCCAGTAGAACAAGTGAAAGCCCCTGTCTCAAATGTGAACCAGATAAAACACACCTAAGACTTGCTCTCTGGAGCCTGCCTCGTAATTGTGTGATCCCTCTTCCATCTACTTTGTGTGTTCTAATCTAAGTGTTTACATAAGTCTGTGACGAGTCTCAGAAGTTCATGAAGCCACCCCAGACTCACTGAGGTCTTCCTTTTTTTTTGCTGATGGAAGTAAACAAGTTCAGTTACAGAATCCCTTTAAAGTCAGCATGACGTGCTGTTCTCCACCCCACTCCATGCTGCTGGGCACAGCTCCACAAAAGAAAAAGAGACCTTTCCAGGAAGCGGATTGTATTCACTGCACTTAGGAGAGGAAAAAGCGTTTTGTTGATAATCCACTGTCACACCAGCACATTGTTTTGTTGTTGATGACAGGCAGTCTCCTAAATCTGTCATCTGCAGTCAGACAAACAGATTTTGCAGCTTGCATTGCCTCTGAGATGTTACTGCTTCACATAATATTTTGTTCCTTTGGCTTCAGGCAAACAAAGAGTTTGATGCAAAGGAAATAAAAGAAAAAGAAAAGACAGAAGGTTGCTATCAAGGTCAGAATGAAGATCAGCTGTCTCAGAAGAGGCTTAGTGTCCTTCCTGTTGCTTTCACTGCTAAGGAGCGGAAAATAGGTGTTTGTAGGGGGTAGTTCAGTAAAAAAGACTCATTCAACTCTTTGAGGTTACTGCTGGGGGTAACTCTAGAGGAGAAACAGAAATCTGGAGAAGAAAGAAGAGCAGTGGATACAGGAAACCAAGAAGCTGGACCCAAAATAGGGATGAGGAGCATCAGGATGTGAGCTGGCAATTGGGAGATGTAGCCTGAAGGGCTAATAGAGCAGAAACTTGATGGTGCACAGAAGTACAGAGGAGTGGGAGGGGTGTCCATGGGCCAGCCAGGGTGCATTTGGGGTCCAGTGACCCCAATCTGTCACAGCAGTCCTTAGGTGCAGTCCTCCACTGAACTCTGTGACCAGTAACATTCTGTTGTGGAAGTAGTTTGGGACCTGGTGAGGCCCTGGCACAGGCTGCCCAGAGAAGCTGTGGCTGCCCCCTCCCTGGCAGGGTTCAAGGCCAGGCTGGATGGGGCTTTGGGCACCCTGGGTTAGCAGAGGGTGTCCCTGCCTATGGCACGGGGGTTGGGACTGGGTGGGCTCTGAGGTCCACTCAGTGGTTCTATGATGCTATCTACGATTCTGTCACCTGATATTGGGCTCCTTGCTGCAGCACGTAGTGGCTGGCAAATATCTGTCATTTGTTTGCTCCCCCTTGTCTTCCACTGGAGAAGAGTGTGGGCAGGCAAGGCTCTTCTAGGGAAGGATTGCCACATGCTTGTTGTAGAAAACAGGGCCAAAATCAACAGCCTTCTGGTTGTCCTTAGTCACGGGCAGAGCTCGCTGCACAGTCACAGCCATGCTGGACGAAATCCCATCTCACACAGAGTCAAGTTTCACCATCTTTTGGAAAAGCTCTGCTGAGCCACAAAACATCACCCAGAAGCTTTGGGCTCATTTGGGCATGGTGGAGGTGGCAGAAAGTGCAAGACCCTGCTCTGGCAGGAATGCCAGATAAAACCTTCTGCAGGATGTTAGCACCTTGTTCAAAACCTCTTGGACACTTTTTGAGCTGCTTTAAGATTAGGCAAGTTAAGTGTCTAAATGCTTCTTCCTAAGTATCTTTGACAACAATGAACAAAATCCGCGATCTTTTAACTTCAGGGTTGTATTTTTTGAGATGGTATCAGGCTGTACCTTCTGGAGATTTAGTTTCTGTAGCTGGTTATTTTTAAATTGTGCCTTGAGTATGGATTCTTGTGGGTTAGAAATTCTCTTGCAAAGCATCCCTTGCAGATCATTTAATGTTTGAAAAGGAGTTTCTCCTGCTTTGATGCTGATTTTCCCTCTGTACTTCATACAGATGCTGAACTTACTTTCTGCCTTCTGCTGTCACTGCTGCTTGCTAAATAGATTCTCCTCTAGTGCTGTATTGTTCTTCTCCATCCTTTTCCTTTTCCTTAAGAGCCAAACCATCTTATTGTGGGTTTTCAGGTTGGTTTGTTGGGGTTTTTTTGTCTGGTGTCTGCAAGCAAAGTAAAAGTAATTTTCGTTGTCTGTTAGTTGTACTGGTGGTACAACTTGTGGAGAAAACTTCACTTATAAAATTTAAGAGTCCCTGAAGGTCTTGGGAAACTGTTAGCCTGGTGTTTAAAAGGGCAAAGACATTGTAATGCATTTATTTGGTTGCTTGGATCTTTGTATCCTGTTCTACTGCTTTACAGCAGACACGGATGTTAACTAAATATTTAATAGGACTCAGGAAACTTAGTCAAAACAATTATTTCTTTGCTCTCTTATGAAATGCAACTACTGGATCTTCAAAGTAGATGTAGAAAGCGTATGGACCAGATGGGTCTTAATGGCACTGATGCAGCCTGTGAGTGCTTCTCTGAAGAGGATGAAATAGAAGAAAGTGATAAGGACAGAGCCAGAAGCAAGCTGGGCATGGATGTGTGAGCAAAGTCGCACAGAACTATAGAGAGGTGAGGGGAGCTTGGGCTGGCCATGGCTCCCACCCTCCTCCCACCCCTGGTGCCCTGGTGAGCTGCCACAGCTCAGTGTGGTACCTGGGACCCTCAACACTGAGCAGGCCCTGGGCCTGTCTCTCCCTGTCCCTGCTGCAAGCTCGCTCAGTTCTGAGGTGATGGGAACCTTCTGTCAGGCACATTACAGATGCTGTCTCTGATTTAGCAGCATCAGACAGCTTGGGGATTTGGATGCAAGCCTGCCTGCCGTGCATGTCTGCTTCCCCTGCGCGTGGAGCGGAGAACTTCATATTTCGTCTGTAAATTGGAAATCGTGTTCGATGGGCACAGTCAGAATTGAAACCAGGAGCTGTGAATTGCAATTGGTTAATACCCCTGAGCTTGGCCTGCCTCTGGCACCCACCCTCAGCTGCATGCTGTGTCTGGCATGGAACGTGGCCACTGGTGGGGCAAACAGGTGAGAGTCTAATGTCTGCTTCCTCGCTCCTTGCCTGTTAACATGCCAGCCTAATAAATGCAGTGGGAAGTGCTGTGAGAGGAATAAGCAAACAGATTCCTGGTGAAACACTGTACAAAGCAGGATCCCAGCAGGAAGAAAACAAACTGAAAGTAAAGCCAGCCTTATCCAGTGCTATTTATAACTGAGCTCTGCTTCCTCCAGATAAATCAGAGTCTCTGAAGCACGAGTGATGCACAAGCCCCAGGCTGGCTCTTTGCCCTGCAACAGTGGCACTCCCATGGCTGTACTTTCTGCTCAGGTTGGCACTGAGTCCTTCCCAGTATCACTGAATGTGGTCTTTGGGGAGAGGCTTGCCACCTTTTTTCTGCACCCCAAATTTGTGGGTGATGTGCAGACACAGTGATGCAATGGCACTGATTCTTTGCTCCTGTTTGCTGATCACAGAATCACAGAATCATAGAATGGTTTGGGTTGGGAGGGACCCCAAGGATCACAGAGTTCCAACCCCCTTGCCACAGGCAGGGCCACCAACCTCAGGCCTGGATCTACACAAGGTTGCCCATGGCCCCATCCAACCTGGCCTTGAACACTTCCAGGGACAGGACATCCACCACCTCTCTGGGCAGCCCCTTCCAGCCCTTCACCACTCTCTCTGTAAAGAACTTCCCCCTAATACCTAATCTAAACCTTCCTTCCTTTAGTTTTAATCCATTCCCCCTTGTCCTGCCGTTGTCTACCCCTGATCTTGGGTTCTTGAGTTCACTGGTGCTTGAGATGGTGGCTGCAGCTTCAACTTCCAGGAAGATGCCATCAAGGTGGAGGGCACTTCATCTAGCTGTAGGGAGAGAAGTGATTTTCAGAAGAATGTTTATAGGGCTAAAAGTGATGGAGGAGTTTATTTTAGTATGTTCTCATTGCTGCTGAACACACCTAACTGTTTTCCCTTGACATTCAGGAAGTTTTCAAGGACTTTGGAGGAGAAAACCCCAGAAATATTTGTAGTAAAACTTGCAAGTAGCCATATGCTGCTAAAATGAGGGAAGGCATTTGCAAAATTTTTAGATGGGAAGTTCCTGCTACTGCCTGTATCAGGAGCAAATGTCTCTCTTGTATTTGCTGGTACCCATGAATAAAGCCATCAGCCAGCCTTATGCCCATGACAGTGGTGACTGACAGGCTGTGGTCTAGGGCTGCTCCAGGATAACCCAGGCATTGCTGTGCTGTGTCATCTGTTTCAGTGTGTTTTAGGATGCTTTTGTTGTCACAGCAGTAGGCTGAAGAGTTCTTCCTCCTGCATCCTTGTGGGGTAAGATACAGTCCTGCCAAGCTAGCTGCCTTGGATGCTGCCTAACATCATTGTAGATGAAGCAGCTGCCTTCATTTCAGCACATATCTACTGTTACCAAGCCTGCCAGCAACCCTGACCCTCCTAAGTGGAATGTTTTTATCAGGAAAGCTGTGTTACACAAAAAGACAGTAGGTAAAGTCAGGAGACGTCTCAGTAAATCCCTACTTCTACTTCAGATAGGATGTCAGGGAGTACCTTAGGTCAGAGTTGCACATTGAACATGTAAGAGAGATGAAGGAAGCTCAAACTGACTGGAAGGCATTGGAATCTTTGAGCATTTTGACATTCATCAGCACTCTAAAGCATTTCCTCTATAACACAAACAGTACAGCCACGTATTTAAATATTACTGTCTCACCTTTAGAAGAAGTTAGTCCTTGCAGACCTTATCTCTTTAATGGCTTCTGTCATGGGGGCAAGTTTACTTCCTAAGCACGCTGAGCTGATCCATCCTGTCTTATTGCATGCTTTTACAGTAAAAAGTCAGTGAATTTTTCTAAAAAGGACAGAATAGCACTGGGAACCCTCCTTCACTTAGCAGCTCTTCTTATCTGCAGATGACTGTCATAGCTGAAAAATTTGCATTTAGAAGATGACACAGATTTTAAGATCAGAGAAATTTTCAATGACTTTAGTTTTAAGATTATATATATATATATGTAAATCACAGTAATTTTTATTTATCTCTCTCCATCAGCTTTTACTTACATTTAAAAGACTCGTCTGCCATATAAAGCAGTCTCATATGTTGCAGTAAATGAAGCAATCATTTATTGTATGAACATGACATGCACTAAACTTTTGAGAAGTGAGACTGAATTTAAAATCAAACAGAACCTTCCTTTCTGGAACTGGGGAACTGTTCAAGAATCACAGAAATGAGAATTGGTAGAGGCCTTGAGAATGGCCCCTTCTTCCCATCATGCCATCACAGATGCTGTGTTATCATTCCTGAAGTCCCTTCTTCAAAATGAGATTGAGTAGTCTGGCTGTCTTCACCAGTACTGACTGACTGGAGTCATTATCTACTGTGTCTTACTTGGTAGACACCTCTTAACACATGTGAAAAGGGTTCCTCTAGTTCCCCCACCCTTCCAGCAATGTCACATTGCTGATTCCTGCACAAGCATCTGATCCTGTTCTGCTCTGCAGTCACTTAGCCAGAAAATCCCTAGTTTGTAAATGCTTATATGCTTTCTCCTTCCTGTCTGTGTCCCTCTGCTCTTGCCTTTATCACATCACACCTTATCATTTTCAGACTATGTCTCTGGTTTGTCATGACAACTTTGAGCCCCGATCGTAACAGAATCCTCTGTCTCTAAACTGTCATCTGCAAATATTCTGTGTCTTTTGCAATCCACTATGCAACTGACTAATGAAACTATTGAATGGAACAGGACCCAGGACAGTCCCTTGCATCCATCTAAAGATGTTCACAGTCCCTTCTGAACCATCTAAAGATGTTCCCCCAAGTTTTCAGATCACTGATTATAACTCTTGAAAATTCGTTTTCAGTCACTCATCTACTTCACACTAATTCCATCCAGACCTCCTTTTCTTAGCTTCTTTCTGAAAACATCACAGGGAGTATGCCAAAAGCCTTACAAAATTAAAGGTAAATCACATCTACTCCTTCCCTCTAATCCTTTAGACCCATTACCTGCCAAGGAAGGAAATAAATTTTGACAAGACCTTTCCGTGACAAGCCCATACTCCCTGTTCCTTATCTTCTTATCCTGTGCATACATATGGATGGCTTAACACTTTGTTCCAGCTCTCAAAGTTCAGCATTAGGCTGACTGGTCTACAGTCCTTTAACCTATCCTTCAAAACTCAGCATGTTTTGAGTTTCCTGGGGCATTTTTGCCCTGTTCCTATCCTCCGGGACCTCTCCTGTCTTCTAGTTTTCATAGATAACTGCTAATGATTCAGAGATTGCTTCAGCTGCTCCCTTGAGCACCCTAGGTTGAATTTCATCAGGCCTTGCAGAGTTGCATATATCTGTCTTTTCTCAGCATTCTGGCCCATGCTCCTTAAAGTTCATTTTCTTAAACATCTATTTACAATTTATCTTTTTATATGGCACTGAAACAAGGAAGGCCTTAATACTTCTGCTTTGCCTGTGGCTTGTTGTGGGACCTCTTTGTAAACAATAAATGGGGTCTAAGAGGCAGAGACTCAGATTAATCTTTCTGGGTTATTTGTCTACACAGGCACTGGCCTCCTGGCCTGAGCAATCACTTTCCCCTCAAAAGACATTCTCACACTTCTTCTCCAAGCAGGTGTCTCAGGCAGTGGCAGAACGGTGTTAGTGTCCCCAGCTTGTGAAGGTTGCTTTTCTCCATTAACTTTCTGGATGTGCAGCAACTCCTGAGTGTGACAGTGGCAGCCCAGATCCACCCCCCCACCTGGGTAGGCCTGATTCTTCCTCTCTGGGGCGGCTGCTCCCCTTTAGTTCATGGAATCACTGAGTGTCAGGGCTTGGAAGGGACCTCGAAAGACCGTCTAGTCAACCCCCCTGCCAGAGCAGGATCACCCAGACTAAATCCCACAGGAACACATCCAGGTGGGGTTTGAATGTCTCCAGAGAAGGAGACTCCACAGCCTCTCTGGGCAGCCTGTCCCAGGGCTCTGTCACCCTCACAGGGAAAAAGTTCCTCCTTACATTCCCATGGAACTTCCTCTGCTCCAGCTTGCACCCGCTGCCCCTTGACCTGTCACTACCATCACTGAGAAGACCCTGGCTCCATCCTCCAGTTGCAGCTGGATTCATCCTTTCACTGTGCATCTTACAGCACTGTTTCTAGAGCTCAGGGGTGTGGATGGGGACAGGAATTAGGCTTTCACAGCAGGTCTTCTGAGAAGAAAATAAAGGACTAATGTCTTTTGTGATCATGTTGACCACAACTGTTACTGGATTTGAGATCTTTCATTCTTGCTAGATGTTGCACAGCAGACATGCTGTCTGCTTCCCAGTGTAATAGGAATATTAAAAAGCTCAGATACAAACCAGCAATCTCTTATGCTGAGCATGCATCACAGAGCCGGAGCCCTTCATGCTATACCCTGCCATTCTGGCTCCAAGACAGGCATGCTGGTCACCCCATGGCTCTGGTCCCCCTCACTGAGGGACCAGCTGGGGTTTTTACCATGGCTCCTCCCTGCCTGCCTGCCCACCCTGGTTTGCCTTTGATGAGGAGCCCAGACTTAGACACAGCCATGGCACAGCCATATCTGCCACAGTGGTATCACATGGGCAAAGTGCAATCCGGACCCAGGAGGTCCTTCTCCCACAAGTATACACTTAGCTGCTGACTGGTCTGCTTTGATCTAAATGTTGGAGTAAGCAGTCTGTGCTCAGTTATCACAACCCTTTAAAATGTTTATTATTGCCTTGAGTCAAAGTGAGTCATCAGGATTTAGCTCACTCTTTGCCTTCATCCCAGCTATCCATGGTGAGGAAGGAAGCTCTCTGTCTCTTCTCTTCCCACCCCCGCACAGGACAACTTGTACTACTGCCCAGGTCAGCGCTGGGAGCCCGGATGCTGCCCTGCTCTTCACCTCTAAAACTTGCTCTGCCTGTCTCTTGCTGCACAAGGACTGATGCTGGAGTTACTGTGCATGTGAGTGAAGTAGCCTGTGGGGTTTTTAGGTCACTGAGTGACTCATTTTCAGAGTCTCTTGTGACTGACTGCCGCAGAGCAGCCTTACTTCTTCCATGTGCTCCTCCAGCCTTGCCCTCACTTCTGGTAGCTGGCTGAGGACCCTCACCGAGGTGGCATGGCTCATGATGCCAGGCTGGGGTGCACGATAAGCAGCAAACAGTGTAAAGTTGGCAATGTCCTTGATGGATGGAATATGGGGACTTTGTTGTAGAAGCACTACTTCATCTCAGCAGCAAGGAGAGACAAAGTATTTGCTCCAGCAAAAGAGAAAGCGGACTCGGGATCAGCTGAATGTCTTGGGAGACTTGCACTGAAGCAGATCCCTTGGGCAAAGAGCAGAGGCAAGTGACACAGGGAGGGGAACACACAACAACAGCAACAGAAAAAAGGCAATTTGTCACTGACAGGAGGAGAATGTGAAAGATTTCTTCTCTGCCAGTAATGACTTGATGTTTCCGGATGCCATTCTGCTGAAAGTTGCTGGCAGGAACCAACAAGAAACACATTTGGAGGTGACAGAGGACAGAAATGAGAACTACTTCTTATCTTAAAGCAGAGACTGCTTTAGGGGAGCCCAGGAGAGTATTCACACCAGAGCACAGGAGAGATCAGCCTAGCTCCAGAAGATGTGACCTGTGGAGCAATTTATCATAGATCAGCCCTTCAACATGAGTCCTCAGCATGATTATAGAATCATAGAATGTGTTAGGTTGATAGGGACCTTTAGAGGTCATCTAGTCCAACCCTCCTGCAGTGAGCAGGGACATCTTCACTAGATCAGGTCATTCGGAGCCCCATCAAGACTGACCTTGAATGTCTCCAGGGATGGGGCCTCCATTACGCTTCTGGGCAACCTGTTCCAGTGATCCACCACCCTCATATTGAAGATTTTTTTCCTAATAATCAACCTAAATCTCCCATTTTCTAGTTCAAAACCATTATCCCTCGTCCTATTGCCACATGCCTTCATGAGCAGTTCTTCCCCAGCTTTCTTATAGGCAACTTCCAGGTACTAGAAGGCTGCTATAAGGTCCCCCAGAGCCTTCTCTTCTCCAGGCTGAACAAGCCCAACTCTCTCAGCCTGTCTTCACAGGAGAGGTGCTCCAGCCCCTTGATCATTTTTGTATCTCTCCTCTGGACGTGCTCCAACAGGTCCATGTCCTTCTGGTGCTGAGGGCTCCAAAGCTGGATGCAGTGCTCCAGGTGGGGTCTCACCAAAGCAGAGCAGAGGGGCAGAATCACCTCTCTTGATCTGCTGGCCACACTTCTTTTGATGCTGCCCAGGATGTGTTTGGCCTTCTGGGCTGCAGATGCACATTGGTGGCTCATGTCCAACTTCTCATCCATGAGTACCCCCAAGTCCTTTTCCTCAGGGCTGCTTTCAAGCACATCATCTCCCAACCTGTATGGATAATGGGGATTGTCCCAGCCCAGGTACAGGACCCTGCTCTTGGCTTTGTTGAACCTCTTGAGGTTCACCTGGGCCCACTTTTCCTGCTTGACCAGGTCCCTCTGGATGGCATCCCATCCCTCTGGCACATTAACCTCACCACTCAGCTTGGTGTCACCAGCTGAGGGTGCACTCAATCCCACTGTCAGTATCATTAATAAAGATATTAAACAGCACCCAGTACAGACCCCTGAGGAACTCCACTTGTCACCGTCTTCCATCTGGACTTGGAGCCATTGACCACCACCCTCTGGATGCAACCATCCAGTGAATTCCTTATCCACTGAACAGTCCACCTATCAAAACCATATCCCTCCAGTTTAGAGAGGAGGATGTTGTTTGGGACCGTGTCAGAGTCCTTACAGAAGTCCAGAGAGATGACATCCTTCATGCTGACAGACCAAAAAGCAGGATAGCAATGAAATGGAGAAATATCCTGTACACAGTCCAGGTTTGGATGGGTACTCCTGATTGGAGTTTGGTCTGTTTGCTTCTGCAAGCATCCACACTGTGTCCACTGTCAGTCGGTGACCTGGGCCATTGTGTGATGGATGCAGCTAATCTGGATCCATGAGAGCTTGTATCCTTGCTAAATCACAGCACGTACTGAGCTCTTCTACCTTGAAAGAGTCCCAGAGCTCTGCTGGTGCTTTGCTTTGGCCCAGGCTGGGGCATAAAGACACTGGGGAAATGTGGTTTTAACAGTGGGCTTGTGCCTGTGCTTTGCTGCCAGGGCAGGCACAGCTTGGGGGAGCTGAGGACCGATTCCCCCACTGTGTTTGCATGCTTGCTCAAGGACCAGGTGTTTGCCAGTGGGATGCCTCGAGTCTTCAGCTATTATGAGTGTAAAAGGAGTGCTCAAATCTCCCTGCCTAGCCCTGTGTGCCCAAGTTATGGGGAAAACAGGGTGGCTGGGAGAGCGCAGGCAGACTGGAAAGCACTTGTGCTCCTGTGATCCACAGCTGGGCTCCTGCAAGAGACCATGGCTCTGTTCAGCTATGGAGCCAGATGGGTGAATTCCCTGAGCTGCTGTGCTGGGCAGAATGCTGCCTCTTCAAGAGGCATCTAGAGCTCAGCAGTGAATTACAGAGAAATTCTTGAAGCACAGAAACAGGGACATGTATCTAAAGCTCAGTATGAGATAAAAACACAAAGACAAATTAACACAGAGGAAGTAAAGGTGCAAAATTAGGTGATTATCCTGGATCAGAAAAGGCAAAAGGAAAATATTCAGAAGTTTATTAGAAGTTAAAGGAATGAAAAATACAGGTTCATTACTAAAGCAAGCTTTCAGCTAATACTGAGTGGTATGGAGAAGGATGAAATATTTTATACTGTATTGCTTAATCACACAATAAGTGGCTGAGACTGGCTGCTTAGTACGATTAATGTAGTAAGAGGATGAAAATGCAACTCAGAATAGGGAAAGAGCAAGTTAAAGAATATTTAGATGAGGCAGTTTGTTGCTTATCAGCAAGATCAGCTTAAACATACCCTCGAGTACTCAAAGAACTAGCCAGAGCAATTTCAGTCCATTAACAATCATTTTAGGGAGTGCTTTTGGCTACATCCTCTGGTATTTTAAGCCGAGGCTGGTGTTTATGTGCAAGCCCATTTGCAGCACCCAAGCTGATTCAGTACCTGAGGCAGGGCTGGAGTGCATGCTGTGGTCTGAGTGAAGGGCAGCACCACTCTGCTGTTGCTTATGGGCTCACACACATTCGTGTGCCTGTGACAGGGGCAAACTGGCATATGGTGCATATAGAGTCTGATGTCATCAATCCCAAAACACTTCTCTGTGATGCCATGGAGCCGACAAAGAGGTTTCTGCAGGTGCTTTCCTTGAAGGGACTGTCACTGCAGGAGGGACAGTGGCATGTCAGAGTACCAGAGACCAGTGTCTGGACAATTTACCCAGGATAGAGGCATCCTAAGCCAGCCACAGGGAC
The DNA here is from genome assembly GCA_020800305.1 of Porphyrio hochstetteri. Taxonomy (NCBI): domain Eukaryota; kingdom Metazoa; phylum Chordata; class Aves; order Gruiformes; family Rallidae; genus Porphyrio; species Porphyrio hochstetteri. The sequence goes on along the minus strand of CM036938.1, from coordinate 82,002,920 downwards.
TCACAAAGTGTGGATGATAGCCTCAGGCATCACTCTGGACTGTAGGATAAGCATGGTCATGAAAAGGAGAGAAGGTGTCGAAGGGCTGGAAGGCATGAAGGGAATATCTGGAGGGAAATGGTAGGATGGACCCAGGGAATTACTGACCAGCCAGACCAATTTCAGTGACTGGGAAAACACTGGAACAAATGGCAAAATCATTTGTAAATGTCTAGATAATAAGGTGATTCAGAGAGGCCGACATGGATTTGTCCAGAATAAATTGTCAAGTCAGTATAATTTCTTTTCTTTCTTTTGTTTCACAGAAATGGGCCTCCTGGAGAAGGGGGAGGCAGCTGAGGTTATCACATCTATCCATCTTGACTTGACTAGAGCTTTTGATTGTGGCTCACACAATGACATTCTTATAACCAAAGTAGAGAAATATGAATTAGGCAAAATCACCATAAAGAGGCTGCTGGGGTGGCTCAGTCTGCTGTGCAGGCAGTGTGCTCAAAGAGCTTGCTGTCAGACTCTGAAGATGCTTCAAGTGAAACCCGACCCTCCAGCTGTCAGTCCTGGTCATCTTTTGATCAATACTTTCATTAACAACTCCAATTACAGAATAGGGAAGCCCCCTTGGGAGGACAAGACACTTTGCAGGACATGATGATGTTCAAAATGATCTTGATAAATTGGAAGAAAAGCCCAAAATCGATGTGATGAAATTCAATAAGGACAAGAGCAAAAACTGTGTTTAGAAGGGGGGAAATTAAATGTGCAGATACAAAGCAGGATGGCTGGTTAGGCAGCAGGGTGCCAGGAGGGGAGAGTACAGCAGATCACCACCAAGGGCTGGCGATGCACTACTGTTGGACAAAGACATGTGTCATTCTGATTTATTAGCAGGAATATAAGATACAGGAGGTTGTCTGCTAGGGCTGGCCCTGTACCATGTATTTGCAGCTGCAGAGAAAGGCTGAAGATGCAGAATGTGAATAGTGAAGGCTTGGAAAGCAGGCTTTTCCAGGCCAGGTTGGATGGGGCCCTGAGCAACCTTGTGTAGCTCCAGGCCTGGAGGTTGGTGTCCCTGCCTGTGGCAGGGGGGTTGGAACTCTGTGATCCTTGGGGTCCCTTCCAACCCAAACCATTCTATGATTCTATGATTCTATGAAAGCAGGACCTGGAAGCAACAGTTGAAGCAAATGGGTTTTTGGGTTGAGGAAAAAAGAGAAAGGAGCAGGGACACAGCAACCTTTTCTTGCCCATTTGAAGACTGCTATAAAAAGAGAACGAACCATTGCACTCTGTGTCCTCTGGGAGATTTTAAGCAGTAATTGGCTTGACTTGTGGTAAAGGAGATTTCCTGTATAAGGCCAATGAAACACTGATGTAGCTACAGGGAGGATGTTGTGAGCCTGTTGTTGGAGGCTTGTGAAAAGTGCCTATGTGAACTGCCACCAATGGTAGGGGTGTGTCTGCCTCAGAGCAGTACAGATACCCTTTTTGGGTCCCTCCAAACTCTGCATTGCCATGGTGGCTTTGTTTAGAACTCTACTGGTTGGCACTGGAAGGAATTTGTCCCCAGGTGATACCAGTCAGGACTTTCCTCAGCAACCCAAGGAGTTGTTTGCTTTCTGGAGTCCAATTTATGTAAGGGTGACCTGGGGATTTGATAATGCCTTTGCCCTTCCTCCTCTCTACCTGTGGCAGCCTTTGTTCATTTTCTTTAGGCACTGAATGGCAACAGAGCTCTTTTTTTTTTACCTAGGGCTGGCATCAGCAGGGCTGTGGTACTTCAATGCTGGCCAAGGGCTCCTTGAGGATAGTTAGTGGAAAGGGAAGGAACTGCTCACCTGTCAATATGCATGTGTGGCATGCAGCACCCCATGGCTGAGCTTTGGCAAGCCGAGGGCCAGACAGAGGGATCAGCCTTAGCAGTAGCAGGTGTCACCTTGCAAGAAAGGCAGTCAGCTCCTGCCTGTGGCTGCCTGCAAAGTGCTCAGGCCAACCTTAGAGCCAGTATGATTTTGACCGATTATATTTTGTCGGTGTGAGTGACTAACAGACTCCGTGCCATGAACACTGATCAAGCATTATTTCTTTTCTAGGAAAGACATCAGGAACATGGGAATTTTCAAAGCAGATTGGATAAATGGTCTAATCTCCTGCTGGACAGTAGGCTATTACCAGCTGCCATAGACAAAGATGATAGTATTCCCTTGCTAAGAATTAATGCATTATGCCCTACTAACTTGCTGTACATAGTAGTGAACATGCAGCTTTTAATCTTTATTTTTCTATGAACAAATAGGGGTTTGAATGGTCTCACCTTCTTTATAAATAAACAGGCTTTAGGAAGTACAAAATAAAGAGTAGTAGGCTCTCTTCAGAGCAGCGAGCTTCACACACTAAGTTTGCACTGCAAAAATAGTGACATTAGAGAAGATACTGCAAAAATAGCAGCGAATCCTTGATTTTGTTACAGGTCCCATCATGATCAGACATAGCAAATGACTTGCTGCTCTGTGTGAGGTTACCTGTCTCCTTTTGTGCTGTTTACACACGCTTACTTTTCTCATCCCGTTCTCTACTCTGACTGTGTCATAACTGAACCTCTGCTGCAATTTGTCTCATGAAGACAAAATCCTGGGTTGGCTATTGCATGCTTCAGGAAAGACTTAACTTCATGCCACTATGCACACAACTGCCTGGGGTTCTTGTCAAATGCCCTACCCTGCACAACACGGGTACCACGAATGACGGGAGGTTGTGCCACGTTCACAGGCCTCTGGGAGCAGAGAAAAGGCCAATTCTGAGCAGATGCACGGTTTGATTGCAGTTTCATGAAGGCTAATTAATAAGCATTTATGGCATTCAGAGATGAGGGAAAAAAAGATCACAAACACTATTAAGGTGTCAGAGGTGTTGAAGGAAAATTGGAAGTGTTAAGTGCCAATTTCTGTTTTCTGAAATTCACGCTGATGTCACTGAGAGCTCCTGACAGTCATCTGAGGGCAAATCCTGATGTCCTTGAGGGACTGTGTTCAAGCTGTCTACAATATGTTCCTAACTCAGGTACTGTTGACTGCTTTGAATGTAGAAGGGAGAGGACCCAAAGCAAATCATCTTACTTGCTTTTTAGGGCTGATGACTCCACCTGTCTGTATAACAGATGAAGAGAAGTAGTTGTGATGTCTAACTGAATACTGATAGTAGAAAACTTGAATAAATCTCCATCAGGGAGAGGGTGTTTGGAATGGGCAAGCCCTGGGGAAAAGCTTTCCACTTGGTGAATCACAGAATCACAGAGCTGTAGAGGTTGGACGGGACCTCCAGAGACCATCGGGTCCAACCCCCTGCCAAAGCAGGTTCCCCAGGACAGGTCGCACAGGGAGGCGTCCAGATGGGTCTTGAATCTCTCCAGAGAAGGAGACTCCACACCCCCCTGGGCAGCCTGTCCCAGGGCTCTGTCACCCTCACTGTGAAGAAGTTCTTCCACATGTTGGTGGAGACCTTCCTGTGCTCCAGCTTGAGGCCATTGCCCCTTGTCCTGTCCACACAGACCATTGGAGACCATTGAAAAGAGGCTGGCCGTTTTCTCCTGTGCCCCACACTTAAGATATTTATAAACATTAATAAGCCTCTGAGCCTCCTTTTCTCAAGGCTGAACAGCCCCAGTTCTTTCAGCCTTTCCTCGTAGGGGAGATGCTCCAGGCCTTTAATCATCTTTGTAGCCTCCACCGGACTCTCTCAAGGAGATCCCTGTCTTTTTTATACCAGGGAGCCCAGAACTGGACACAATACTCCAGCTGGGGCCTGACCAGGGCAGAGCAGAGGGGGAGGATCACCTCCATTGACCTGCTGACCACGCTCCTTTTGATTCCCCCCAGGATCCCATTGGCCCTCTTAGCCACCAGTGCACACTGCTGGCTCATGGCCAACCTGTCATCCTCCAGGACCCCTAGGTCCTTCTCTGCAGAGCTCCTCTCCAACAGGTCATCCCCCAGCCTGTACCAATACAGGAAATGGCTTTGGGAAAAAATCACATGAGCTCATGACAGTGCCCACACTGTTGGTCAAGGTTGTGTTAGCGTAGACATTGTGTTAGTGTAGAGATGCGGACTCGGGAGTTGAGTCTGCACAGAGTGACCAGGGTGGACTCCAGCCACTGAGCCTTCATCCGTATGGTTTCCACTGGTGTGATGGGCCAGCATTTGGCTCTAGCTTGGGTGCAAGACATCTACACTGTACTTGGCAAGAGCAGAGCTGGGAACTCAGCTGCAGCTGCCCCTGCAAGTGTGAGCAGAGCTCACTAATGAGCCTCTGTACACACACTCTGACAGAGGCCAAGCTGGAACTCTCCCTTCAGAGTGGGTCTGGACCAGCTCTGGTCCTAGCATGTGCATTGTCTAAGAAATCTGGATGGCAACTACAGAATGGCTCAGACCCATGCTGACTGCAGTACAGGTATGTGTCACCTGCATTTGGCTTCCATGTGCAGCTCAGGGCATTGCTGGGTTCAGGCTGCGGGTTTCAGATTCTGGAGAGTCCCTTTTCTTGCAGTGTAGTCCTGTCCCAGTGGAGGACATCTGAGCCACTTGTGTTAACTGCTCCCAGGATTAAATAGCAAAACCTTTGCACAGTGCTTTCACAGGAGGTACAGTCTCAAGGAATAACTTCCCCTACCTCAAGCAAAATCAATTTGCCTTAGAAGCTGTCTGGGAAGTGTGACTGTTTTTCCATGTATTGTGAAAGTAGACTGAAGAGGAAGAACATGAGTTAGAGGGGAAATGTGCTAGACATACAAATAAAAACGTCTTACTATCAGAGAATTTCAGAGTGTCATTTTAAAAAGCTCTGATTTGACCCTTTTTCTGTGCCCAGTGTGAGACACATTGGGCATGTGTTTATAATCAGTTCCCCTGAACTCTGTGTTTCTCACTTTGAATTAAAACTCCTTGCTACTCCAAACCCTTCATCTGAAGCAGCTGCTGGTGACTGTCATTGTCAGCAGTAGCTCATGATCCCAGGGAGATGTTCCTGTAACAGAGACACCTGGCACATTTTGGGCATGATGACCAGCCTTGGAAACACTGTTCTCCATATGTGCTGTTGAACCTGTCTTTTTATAGTGAGCCATTTTATTCTGGGCCATATTGAATTACACCGTTCCCTAATGCCAGAGAGCAGAAGTGGTTCCTCTTGGAGACTGAGGATTTCTCCTGTGCAAGGATGTTAAAAGGTATATGCTGCTCAAGACTCTCCAGTTGTACCTTGTGGACATGAAACTGGCATTTTGATGTATTCTCAGATGGATTCCTTTTATGTTTTATTTTTCCTTCCTCAGGATTGTGTGTTCTAGGTAGGAAACCTGCTCACCAGAGGATTAATTACTCTTTGCTGAGTCTCTTGCTGAATTTTCATGCTCCACAGGACTTCACAGTATAAACAGTTTTACAAAACAAAATTAACACTGTTTTTCTCAAGGAAGTGTCATCAGAATACCCAATTTGTGTAATTAAAGTATTGGGAATGCTGCTTGTTCTCTGGAATAGGTACCAGGTAAATAGCTGGTCATAGATAATTTAGTAAGATCTAGGATAATCATGCCCATTTATCATGTTTATGGGATGATGTTTAGGGGGATGTATCTGCTGTACTGCTTGGACAGGAGCAGATATACCTTTGAAAACCTCAGCAGAACCTGCTGAAGTGCTTGTCCCAATCCTGAACTGACAGATGCCCACAGGAGTATGTGCTGACAGGCCCAGTGACAAGTCATCCTTTTCCCTTCAGTCTGATTGAATTCCCAGATCTGAAGATCGAGCGTTCTTAATGCTTTTGGTCTAACTGAAATGTCTCTTCTAAACTGTAAGCCATTTATCTGAGTTCTAATCTCTCCTGCTGAGCTGTCACAGTCAAAAGGCAAATCTCCTTACCAGGCAGACAGATGCTCTGAAGGTGTAGGGAGGATTTCAATTTTAATGGAGATGTTTTCATCTACCTGAAACAGAAGTGCCCCAAGGACCCATGTCACACATTGCCTCCAAGGGCTTGTCTGCACATGGGTGCAGAAAGCTAATTTGAGGTTGTCTGGCTGAAGGGGTAGCCATATGGCACTGCACTTAGAGTAATTAGCCAAATGAGAATGGCTTAGTTTGTGCAGGGTCATTGATAGCGATGCACTCAGGTGTGTTGGGGACCTTTCTGTGGCGCTGCTGGTGTTGTTTGGGATGTCCTAGGGATCTCTGGGATGGTGTTGTGCCATGGTGCAGAGTGCTGCATACCCCAGACACAGCACAGGTCCCCTCCTTGGTGGTAATGCACCCATTGCTGATGGGGAAGGTGGCCCTGGGTAGATGCAAAGGTCATGTTAAAAAGCTCTGATGTGGGACTCCAGATAGGAGCATCCCTGCAGGAAAGTGAGTGACAGAAGTAATGGGGATGCTTCTGAAACTGCCTGTGGAGGTAAGGGTGTTCTTGCATGCTGTGCACTAGCAGGGCTTGGGTGGAAACCAGGTACTCTTCAGGAATGACTTCAGAAGACGCTGCTGAAGGCAGGGGACTCTGTCCTGCTAACACTGATTGCCCTGTGCTGACTGGAACCGTCTTCTTCTTTTAAGGTCAAGTGGCAGAAGGATGACATGGACAACAATTTGAATTTCTTCTCCGTCTCCTCAGATGGGCGAATTGTTTCATGGACTTTAGTTAAGGTGATTCCTTTTCCCTGCTAAATTGTAACCAACTGCCTCAAAGGTCCAATGATGCCTTAGTTTTTATTTTTATTTATAATGAACCAGAATTGAAAAGAAGTGGCAGAAAAAGATTGCAGGTGCAGTACAGCTGGGTCTGGGACTCCCATGGTAAATTCTGAAATGAGGAGAGCCAGCCTACTTCTTGCTCAGGAACTAACTAACCTTCATCCTTCCTGCACTTGTAGCAGCCCATGGCCCCAAGTAAGCATCTGCCTGCTTTGCAGCTGCAGGAATTCAAAACTGGTCCTTGTTCTGAAACTTCCCTTGTCCCAGAAGGGTCACCCAGAGACACAGAAGAATAATCTGCTTACTTCCCAAGTTTCAAGATTCTTACCCCACAAATGCTCCCCTGGAGATTGCAGTTCAGGATGGAAGAGGAAAGGTGTAAATTCATCTGCTTATGGCCCAGGTAGCATAGAGTAAGCTTGCATTTGCAGTGGGGTGGCAATCAGACAGGCAGGGAGTTCCCCCCTGCCATGACATTCCCACCTGACACCAGAGACAACCTCTGTTAACTTGTTTGCATGCCATGCCTTTGATAACTTTTTCTTTTGGAGTACATATCTTGATAGAAACTTAGCATTAATGTCCCTGAATGTCCTTAGATTTATGTCTCCGAATCTCAAGATGGATTTTTCTTTCTGCTGGCTATGTGATTTTAGATTTTGAAGATTTCAAAATATTTTAGTTAAAAAATAATTGAATTGTCCTAAATATGAGTTTGAAGCAGCTGTCCCATTATTCCCCAACAAGAAAAGAAATTTCTTTACATCCTTGGAGGATCATTTTTTCAATCTATTATATGAAGCTACTGAAGGCTTATCTGTTCTGAAGATTTTAGGCCTTGCTGCCATGGGCAGGGATTCATGCCTGACACTATGTGTAAATCTTGGTCTTGTTCACTTCTGGATTAGAGCCTCTTCTAATGAACATGGTGATAGCATTGATTATTAAGTTCTTTTCTATAAACTCCTCCAGGTTCACACATGCAGTGTTAGATACAAAAATCCTTCCTGTGGGTGCATCCCAAGTCCTTCTCCCAGAAGACCTCTGAGAGCTCCCTAGATAGGGACATTCTAACACTGTCACAAATGCTCAGCTGCTGTTTTATCTCCTGTACAGAAGTGCCCAAAAGATTTATGGTGAAGTGGGTCATACACGCCTACAGCTAAACACATCCAGTTGAGGTGACCTGGCAGGTTACACCTATGAGCTGAGCCTCAGTGACTGAATGTGCTCAGCCTGCTCTAAGCCTCTTACTTCAGAGAAATGCCACAACTGGGACAACCTAAGAGGCTGCAGATAGACTCTGAGGTCATCTCACCTGGTAGAGGGTCTTTTCCAGCATCTCTGTGATTCATCCATGCTTAACTGTATCCTCACATCATAAGAAGGGCTTTTTTCTGTCCCTTGTTCTTGTAGAATATACCCATTAAGCATCCTTGGTGTGGCTTCTAAGACCTGCATTCTGTTTTTCATGTAATTTCTACTTTATTGGTTGCCTTTCTGTTATAAACTTGGCCACACCCATGTGAAAGGCACTGTTTTAACATTATTTTTTTGAGGTGAAGTTACCTCTGAGGTTGCCAGAGCTGGTATGTACCTAGCAAGCAGGGGTGGAAAACAGCAAAGCTTTAAGTGCTGTCTGGCTTCTTTTTTTGGATGGAGATCCAATAGGGAAAGCAAGAAACATCATGAAAAGGCCGTTTTGTTATAATATGTGGGTTTGTACCCAGCAAGGAGAAATGGACAATTTGCTTGAATTCTGGTTTTATAAAAGACCTATCTCTGTGTTTTATTAGACTCTAGAGGTCTCCTTCTCTGAAATCCATAGTGCAAATAGGAAATAAATGAAAGAGAGCTTCGTTAATCTTTTTGACAGGACTATCCAGAAGTAAAGCTTCTTCAAACACTGATAGCTGTTTGACACTTCCAAAGCTGCAAGCAGAAAGTGAGTAAATCCATTCTTCCAGCTGGCTATTTGGCAAGCCACACTCACAAATCTGTACAGGAGAATTGTCAGTTGTTAGCTAGGGACAGTAGATCTGCCTCACCCCAGTGGTAGTTGCCATTAGAAATGGACATCATCACTTTGGACAAACTTTATGAAACAGCATGTGAGCTGTGAGTGCTTAGGGTATTGTCCTGGCTTGGTTTTGGGTCATCATGAAGGTGTAAAACAGCCAGGAAGGACGTAGGACTGCTGCTGCTGGGTGACCCTACTGTCCCGTGTCAGGTGCACTCGTTGCCTATCAAAGAGGAATTGGTCGGGGTGCAGCCTGGCACTGCTTTTCAGGCTGATACTCAGCAATCCCAGGTTTGATTAGAGGTCATAGTTCACCCTTCCTATATGAACTAGAGCTAAGTCAGTGAACAGCGCTGGGCCTCCTTCATTACTCGAGTCAGGTAACAACTAAAGGGAAACAGGCAGCTGCAAGGCCGAATTCGCTAATGCTCACAAAGTGCTTTACAATTGCTCAGCAGAAGCGACATGTTATTGTTCAGTATTCCTGGAAGGCCAAACTGTCGACAGTCTGTTTACCCAGAGGAATATGTGAACGGCTCTGGTGACAAACAGCCCCAGGAACAGATGCATTTTCCAGTCTGCAAAGCTGGGTACAAAATAAAAAGCAGCACAAGTCTGCACAAGTGAGATCCTTTGTGAAGGCAAGAGGCTACAGAAGCTGTTCACAGAGGCCAGGTGGAGGTGCTGGGATGTGTCTTCCAGAGAAAGGCTGCAGAAAGGTGTGTGTTAAGAGAGAAGGTCTCATGTGGCTTGCCTTTCTACTAGAACAGAGAGTAAGTCTGCTAGCACATCTCTGGGCCTGCCTAGATCATGCATGTGACCTCTGTTAGAGACACCAGGTGTATCAACATGATCAACCTGGGGAAGTTCCAAAGCTGCTTTTCAGAGCAGACTCACATGGTCACCAGCCATGAATTGGACACAGTATCACAGAATCACAAGGTTGGAAAAGACCTTTGAAGATCATCAAGTCCAACCATTCTCATCCTAAACTAAACCATATCCCTAAGTACCTCATCTACCCTTTTTTTGAACACATCCAGGGAAGGTGACCCAGCCCCCTCCCTGGGCAGCCTGTTCCAGGCCCTGACAACTCTTTCAGTACAAAAATATTATTCTAATGTCCAATCTAAACCTGCCACAGCTTGAGGCCATTTCCCCTTGTCCTATCACCTGTCACCTGGCTGAAGAGACCATCACCTACCTCTCTACAACCTCCCTTCAGGTAGTTGTAGGTGGTGATAAGGTCTCCCCTCAGCCTCCTCTTCTCCAGGCTCAACAACCCCAGCTCCTTCTGGAGAGCCAACAGACCTGGGATCCTGAGCAGAGACAAGTGCCTGCTCGGTGTGTCCTGACTGGGCTCCCAGCACTCCTGTTTGGATGGGCAGAAAGCAGCATATGGAGTATGCTCTGTTCATGGATGCTCTGGATGCTGCTCCAAAGGGTATATAGCCTCTTTCCTAGCATCCCTCCTGCCTTCACCCACTGAATCTGACCTGACCTAACCCACAGGCTGAAATAAGAGTCACTAACAGAAGGTAGGACTCCGCAGGCCACAGGAGTCAGTACTGCTTCTTGCTGCTCTCGAAGACAACAGTGACTGCCAACGATATGCCAGGGCAAGTGGGTGTGCAGCAGTGTGTATTAGTGAGAAGAAAGTACATATTTTCATGGGTTTTGACCTTTCTTGATCCTTCTGTAAATTTTTACCCCCAAAGTATGATTAAGATATCTTACAGAACGTTGTACGTGCCAAACTGCAGCACTGAACAGATGCTCACAAGGTCTTCTCTCACATTACCTAACATGCACATCCCTTGGATTGACTTTGCCAGACAGAATCTTTTTCCACCTGAATCCTGCTTTGGGCTTAGAGAAGCTTCAACTAAAGCCTGATTCACTGAGCTAAGAAGTTATGTTTTGTTCTCACTGTGCTCCAGTGGGAAATCTGCAGATTCATGAAAACATCCAGTCCTCAGCCCACACTGCTGACTAATTTAATCTTTAGTTCTTTGTTCTTTTTATCAGCCCCAGGGTATTCTTATATTCACAACCAACTCCATTCTGCGGTGGTATTTTAATTCCCAAAGCCGGTCTAAGAATGGAACTTTGCCCTCTTGTCGTTTCCCCATAGACACCCACATTATGTCTATTTTCATCTGTCTTCTGACTCCAAGCTCAACTGTTAAATTCTTTGGGCAACAACCTTTTTGCCCTGTGTTCATACAGCACCTAGTACAGCAGTGTCATGGCCTGCAATGAGAGCTGTTTAGAGGTGTGATGATAACAGCAACGTTGGGCACTTTCCCCTTGGGAGACCTACTGGCTGGATGCTGTTATTTGAAACTCAGAGCCCTTGAGGTTGTGAATATTGGGAACTGAGGCTGCTCTGAGGTTAATAAGAGAATGGTAGGAAGCAAAGACTGGTAAGGTGGTCAGTTACTATCCATTAGTGTGGGTTTTAGTTAGCTCCATGCTATTATGCAGTACCCATCTTAAACCACACAGGGTGGTTTCACTTAACACAGTGATTTAAACTGACAGCGCCAATCCCCATTGAAAAACACTGACCCTGAAACAGCTGCATGTGTCTGGGTGATGTACCAGTGGCTCCCAGTTCCAGTGCACCCAAGGCATGAGTTTCCTGGAGGTTTTATGTAAAACAGTGTGTTAGCAAGTTGCCAACTGTGAGCATAAAACATTAAGCAACTTTTGGACAGCTTTTTAAAATTCCTCCATAAAATTTGTCATTTCAAAGTACTGAATGTCTCTGTATTGTTGCTGTAAAGCCTGTTATTCATGTGGAATCTCCTCTGCCTACAGAATGAGCTGGTTCATACAGATGTCATCAAGCTGTCAGTAGAGGGAACAACAACGCAGGGGCCAGAGGGGCTGCAGCTGCAAACGCTTGGTAGGAACCCAAGTCCATGCCATGTTGATTAATTACTGACACAAACCCTCTAATCAGTCATTCTAGGGAATTGAATTGGGAGAGGGGTGTTGAAATGGAAAGGAGCTAAAGAAGGGCTATGCCTCCTTGCTTCCATCATAGAGTAGGGCAAAGTTGTCTGGAGCAATGGCCACTAATTGAGTCAAGTTTTGACAGTTACATCTCATCTTTACTTGTAGAACAATATGAACATTAATTTTAAAAATTACCATTGCATTGGGATATCCCAGTGTGGACAGGGACAGGCATTACCTGTCTTTGTTCAAAACTAGGTCAGTATTGTTCATCCTACCAAAAATTAATCTGGCCTGGCCAAATCAAGATGAAAAGCAGCATTTCCCCTTTCCTGGGTGCCCAGCTCACCCAGCCAGTGGTGGGGTGTGCCTGATGAGGTTTTGGCTTTCTAAAAATTACTGATTTACTATGTTGGGCTCCCTCCATACCATGTGGAGACAGCGCAGTCCGCATAGGCTGAATCCCTCCTCCTGACCATGCTGTGTTTGAGACAGGATGGGGTGAGTCAGCTTTGGAGGTCCTAGGCTACACAGAGAGCCTTGAGGAATCCCCTAATCATCCTACTGCACCTGCTTCTCGTTGTGAAGCTGTGCCCTGGGTTTGGAGAAGCCACTTGCTCAGCATTTAAGGATTGCTGTGTTTCTAGGCTAGTAACTGCCGAACAGTTTGTTTAGGAGATTTGCACTGCCACATAGGTTGCATGAGTCCAGCTATAGCAGTACGCTGCAGAACTCCCAGGGGCTCTGGGATTATTTGTTAGTGTTACTGGGAAATGGATTTTCAAAGACTTGTCTTGAATATTTAACAATCTATTTAAATGTTAAATGTGCAGACAGTATTACAGGGCTGAAACGACCTTAACAATCCCTTTGAGGACTACATTTTGTTAACGTTTAAGACATAACATTTTACACAGCTGCCTTTGCAGGAAGTTCTCTGCAACTGTGAGCTTCTGAGCCTTCCCTGCTTGCTCCTGTTTCTCATCTGATGATTTTGTGGGTGTCCCTGCTGGTCAACAGCCCTGTGTTGCTTCTTCAATGACGTTGCATCTGCCTCAGAAGCAGAAGCCACAAAATCTCAAGGAGTTACATCCTGTTGTGGTTGACACCTGTTTTAAATGCAGTTGACAATGTTGCTCGATTCAGGGCTTTTGGAGTTAAGCCTGGCAGAAGATTTCTTCCCAGATCACATCCTTTGTCATTAGCTACGCTGAAGAGAGGTTGCTAAATGTCTCCTAAGCTGAGGATGAAAAGGGTACAGAGAGGTGTGATGTGGTGTTTCCTCTCTGGGCTTTTTTATGCATGGGAAACCATTTATATTTTTGTGAATACCAAACAAGCAGAAAAGATCCCCCCCAGTCTTCCCAGTTCTTCCCCAATAGGAGGGAGCCCTGGTCCTTCTGACTCTTAAATTTGCACCGGGCATTTTACCAAAGTGTACCTCATGCCAGTCTGTTCTTCCAGTTCACTCCCAGTTCTTCCAGTTCCCTTTTCCATTTCTCTGTGTGGGCTTTTCAAATCACAGGCCTTGGGGACAGCAACGGCTTGGGAAGTGTTTGCAGAATGGGTGGCTCTAATTTCTTCTGGGTAATAAATTACTTCTGAAAACGCTGGCAGTGCCTGTGTACCATAGGCAGGGAGCATGTGCTGGCCAGATGAAACAGTTCTCTGCTGACAGGCCTTTCTTCTGTTAACAGGCTGCGGGACGGCGTTTGATTTTCACAGGAAGATAGACTATTTGTTTCTTGTTGGTACTGAAGAGGGAAAGATCTATAAGGTAAGAATGGTTTCTTTGTCTCTTGTTTTACATCCTCTGACTTATGCTTGTCTCTCAGGTTCATCATCTTAACTGCTGGCTCAGACAGTAACAAAGTAGAACTTCAGAGCCTGGTCCTGCCCTGGGATCCCTGTGGTGACCTGGAGGCCAGCACAGAGCCGCAGAGGGTCACAGGGAGGTCTCTGCACCGACCCAATTAAGACCTTATTTTGCAGAAACGTTTTTCATGCAAACTGCATCCCAGAAGTCTTTGCAGATTGCAGCTGTGCGAGCCAGGCACTATGATCAGAGCCGAATTTAAAAGGCATTGATCCTCTGTCCTCAAAGCTATGGAGAAATGGCAGGAAAGACTTCATTGCTTTTCCTTTTTAGACCTGTTATCCCATGAGTAGTGAGGCTAATTAAGCCTTGTTTCCTATGGATTGGTGTCATGCAGCCCTTACCTTCCACAATTACATTCCAGATCCTTTCCCCAGCCCCACTTTCTCCTTGCCTTCCTATCTCCAGTTCTTCACTGTCTGCTCTAATCCTTCCTCCCCACGACCACCCCCATGCTGTCCCCAGCTCAGTGACACCCCCTCCATGCTGTGACCCACGATTCCTGAAGACAGTGCTGGTTACCTCCAGTGCCCTCCTGCAGCCTGACATGCTGGTGTCCAGCACCAGCTGGGAGCTGTCAGCCACCCAGCTTTGCTCACCCTTCCTGGAGTGGAGTACAGCCATCCCTTTTTATAGACTCTGTAAGACCTTAATTTTGCTGAGTCCCACGTGCAGGCAGCTTTGGTTCAAACTGCCAGTGAGGTCAAAAGTTGTTTGGGAGGAAAGCAGGCAGCAGGACACAGACATTGTGTTTTCTTAAAAAATCAAGCTAAAAATAGGAACTTTTGGTTTCTGCTGTATTTAGTCTTGAAAATAAAGCCAGTAGCTGCTTACTCATATAACTTCTGTTTGCACAGCATTCCTCTGAGTTAGCTTTGGGGCTTTGTTAGGATTGTAGCCACAGCCCTTCGGGTGGGGAGTGAACCATCAACCCGAGGCTGACAGGCAGAGCAGATCCATCCAGCCATCCCTAGAGGACGCTGTAAGGTCCCTCCTCATGTCCCAGCTGCGAAAGGGAAACAAAACAGAGAAGAACCCAAATGAAGTAATATTCTGAAATAAGTATCAATAATATAGGCAAGACAAACTCAACAAATATATCTCCTTTCCAGGGGGATGATGCTGATTGAAATGTCTCCCTCTGACAGGCAGAATTTAGGGAGGATTTCTGAGTAACACTTACTTCCATAGGACAAGACAGATGAAGAAGGGAGATGGGAGAATTAGAGGAGGAGGAGCTGATGGGCAATGGCCAGCGAGATGGGTAAACTTTTTGTTGATGCTTTCAGGATACAAAGCATCTGTCCAGTTATGGGTATATGTTCTGAGTTGGCTGGTTGTGCTCTGTATTTTTGGGGCACTGTTGTGTCTAGTCCTGATCAAAAGGCAGTAAGGAACTATGTGTTTTAAGTTCCTCTGTGCTTAGGTGAGTGATGGATGGTCAGTGAGTATGACAGTAGATGTCAGTGTTAGGTGGCAGCTGTCAGTTACCCGTCAGCAGAAATGTTGAGGCTGGTGTCCTGGCTGAGTTACAGAGCAAAGGAAGTCCTTCCTGGAGGAGGATGGAATAGGAACAGAATTTGGCAGCATTTACACTGAAAAAGCTGTAGGTGTTCCTGCCTCGGATGATCATCAGTGAAACTAGAACTATGATGGGGTTTTAGCATAAGGAGTGGTACCCGCCATTAAGCTGTGCAGGTATTTTAACTACTTCTTGGGTAGAGAGATACTGTCCCGTTACAGAGGCATTGGTGAGCCTTAGTGGAAAGTGGGACATTGTGCAACGCTGCCCGATCAAAACCAGGTGTTCCCATGGGCTGGAACAGCCAGTCTCCCAGCAGTTTTTATAGGCTAACAGAGGGAAGGGGAACCTTGTGTCTAGCACAAGCAGCTCTCCATAGTAGCCACAAAAACAAAGGGAAGAGTGCTTGCACCCTTAGCATTCCCAAAGAGCTTGCTACAAGCAGTTTCCAAAGTTTTGGGATCAAATACTCCTCCAGACATTTCTCCAAGGACTTCTACATGCCTTCATCACACCCTTTATTGAAGTACTGCATGTCTGTAACCATTACTGGACCTATCTGTGGATTGCCTCCTGGAGCCCTGCCCCACTCGGGTGCTGAGGACAGTGACAGTGCCGCAGCCGTTGGAGCAGCTCTCAGGTCCAGTGGTAGCACAGGGCTGCTTGGGTCTCTTTGCTGCACTCATCCCTGCCTCTGCGTGTTGAGTAAGAGGGACAGACCCTTACAGGCTGTATGAGTCAGGGGTCAAACATGGGCTTATCTTGACATGGGCCGAATTTTAGGTTATTTATTAAATAAAATGAAAAGTGAATTTCAGAGAGGTGGCTTTTTTCAGAGACTGGGCATGCCCACAAATAGCATGATAATATGTTCATTCTTTAGCTGCAGAACAATTACAGTGAATTTTTTTTAAAATGACTTAGTTAATAGTGCTTCTGAAGCCAAGAAATCATTATCTTAATTACGCATAGACCTATCTGTTGCCCTTTTCCATAGAGGACGAACTGTTTCTGAATTAATATGATTCTGTAATGCAAAACTGCCACTTTGCATATCTTACTTGGCGTTTAGGAACTGTTTATCTTTGGTATCAAAAAGTATGGTCTCTGAGATTCATATTGAAACATTATTGTGGCTTCAACACTTTGGTCAGAATTACTTCTTAATAAACAGCTTCAGCAGGAAAATTGTGATGAGATTTGAACATATTCTTGTTAGAGAGGGTTTTTTTCAGTCTTAGGCAGTTTGCTTGAGAGTGTAACAAATGAATATAATAAAACTCGGTGCAAGACTGTATAGATGGAAAAGGTGATTCTGATTTTAAACAAAACTAATTTCACCCATACCCATTCTCATACTAAGCACCAGGACATTTGTATCTGTGTGAGCATGGCAGGATTTCTTGTGGTTGTACAGGTGACAAAGTATGCTGACTGTTGGGTCATTATCAAATCTCTTATGTTTTCCTGTAATGATGATGGCAAACTGGTTTCTGGACAGACTCTGGCTTCCAATGACCCTTTAGTAACAAAGACATCATTTGCCTCAGTGTCTAGTCTTGCTTTGTCTTAGGCAAAGTTGTTTCCCTTGAATTCTGTTCTTCATTTTCTTGCTGCTTTATCTTTGGGGCTTCTATTTGTTCTGTCCAGTTATCTTGCCACTTGACTGCCTGCATTTGCCATGTTGTGGTTTCTTCCCAGCTGGGAGCTGAGCACCTGCAGTTGCTCTCTCTGGGAGGGTGGGGAGCGAATGGGAGAGGAAGGAAAACCAAAGGCAAACCTCGTGGGTTGGGATAAGGACACGTTACTGGGACAGCAGAGAGAGAAGTAACAACAGCAGGGCTTTATACACAAACCTGGGGATACACAGTGCAGTGTCTCACTGAACCACACAGCTCAGGACAGCTCAGAGCCATCCCAAAGCCAGACTGTCCCCAAACAGCGTGTCTTGGGGCTGAGTGCTTCTACCCCACCAGCCCCCTTTTATGCTGAGTATGACATCATCGGTGTGGAATATCCCTTTGGCCAGTTTGGGTCACCTGTCCTGGCTGTGTCCCCTCCCAGCTTCCTGGGTGCCCCCCTCCTTCTCATTAGCAGGTCAGTGTGAGAAGCTGAGAAGCCCCTGACTGCTTGGCAGCACCTAAACCATCAGTGTGTTACCAGCTGCTCTCATCCTGACACCCAAACACAGCGCTGCACCAGCTGCTGGAAACAAAATTAACTCTGTCCCAGCCAAAGCCAGGTCACAGAGGTTCTTTCTTTTACCACTTCCTGTTGTTTCTTCCAGTGCATCCATGTGCCTCTGTTTCTATTTTTAAGCCTTTCTACAAGTCTTACCATTTCAGTAACAAAACCCTACAGAAAGACACTGAGCAACACCCAAGGAGACCCACTGGTGCTGCTGGTAAGAGCTGTCCATAACAACAGAAGACACGTTTGTGTCTGTGGTTTCTGAAAACCAGCCAGATGTCCTGATCTGCCTGGGAGTGACAGTGTTGGGCAGTATGCTTTCTGTTGCCAGATACCAATCTCCCATGAAAAAGATTGTTTTTTCCATTTCTATATTGTCCAGACTCAGTATTTCTGTTAGTGAACTAAAGAAACCCTCTACATTATAAGGACACTAATAACTTTCCATTCACCAAGGATGTGGAGTTTTGTGTCAGGCTAACAAGTTTTGTGTCCTTGGAATTCTCTATTTCTCCCCTATATTTTGTAGCCCTGTCACGAGTCATCTTACTGGTTTCCTGTATTGGCATAGACATGTTCTTGGTTTCCTATTCCATCATAAAAATACCATTTACTATTCACACACATCTACCACCATTTAAATAGGAGAAAAACACTCTCAGCAAATTGAAGTGGTGCTCTAGAAGATCAGACAGGCTGCACAAATGCCTGCTCCCTGAATCTACTCATCCTCTTCAAAGCTGTCTTGTCAGGAGTTAGGTGTCACATTTTCCAGTGGTTTTGTTTTCCTCCTGACATGTGTCTAATAACTGTAGGGTTTTAAAAGTGAACAGTAGGGGAAGACTTTGCCAGCAGTTCGAGTTAGCTCAGAAACTCTTTTACTCGTTAAACTCATACTTCTTTCTGAGCTTTTTCTCAAGTTTGTGGTGTTTCTTCAAAACACAGTTTGGGAAGAATGTGACAATCTCTTGCAGATCAGGTATGATACTGAAGACAGGCTTGAACGTGCTGTGGGGCTGGCAGGCAGTGCCTGAGCACAGTGTATGGCTTTGGAATAAAGCAGGCACGTGCAGTTCACTTTTCACAGGGGACATGGCCAGGTGTCTGTCCTATGGAGGACCTTTTGCTGCAGATTTCACAGCAAAACCACATATCCCTTTCCTGTGGGGGCTGGGGCTCAGCTCTAGTCTTGACTAGCAGGTGGCAAAGTCAGTGCTGTGGATCAACACGTCCCAAAACATGATGAGCTTCCTGTACCACTGCCCAGAGAGATGCAGTGATGGAGGGCTTAGCCCCAGCAAGGGCTTAAAAAGAGAGCACGGAGCATTGAAGTTCTGTTGGATGCAGAGAAATCTGAATAGGGTCTCATTCATCAAAGTCCTCGGGTATTAGGGACCTTCAATCCAGATACTTGGAAGGACAGACAGACAAAGCAGCTTCTCTCTTGTGCTAATTACTCGTGGCCCATTCTGTCTGTTCCCAGCGAAGTGAATTTCAAAACAAGCCAAGTACCAATTTTCCTGGTGGCTGCACATTCAGAATTATGAAGTAAAGTTCTGAAACATGCCATTAAAGGAGATTTCAGTACCATAATTACACACAGGGGCAGTAATGCATAGAACGAGTATGCACTGAACTATTAGCATGCTATACACACCGTGGGTAAATCTCAGCAGGACGTGAGCCACTCATTTCCATTTCCTACCACAGAAAGCCTCCTGGGGATGCTGGAGCTGCTGCTCTGTGAATAGTTTAGCACCCTCAGTCTGGGACCTGCAACCAGTGCACAAGGGCATTGGAAAGGAAAGAGGTCCGAGTACCCAGGCAGTGACTGTCCTTAATAAACAGTTTAGCCTTATGATTAGTTAGAGCTTTAGTTTGCAAGCACTGAAGTCGTCTAACACTTCAGCAATCCTGCTGCTCAAGGCAGATGATGTGTTGCTGCATTCATTAGGGAGTGATGAAATGTCCTGAGAAGTCACTGTAGTGACAGTACTGAGGCAGACCAACAGAAGGTCCTGAAACCAAATCCAGCCTCCTGTGTGGATACAACTTGTGTGTGAGAATACAACCAAGAGGACATTACTTGTGAGATGAAGTCCTTGCTGCTAACAAAGGAAGCCTCCAGTCACCTCAGAGGTGAGGAGGTTTGAGGAGAATAACATCATTTTTCTGCATACACAAAATTGACAGGATTTGGATTGAGTCTCATATGCTTGTGCAGACAAACAGCTTGTAATTTCTCCTCCCCTTCATGAGTTCACAGATAAAGTGACTTGTCCAAGACTCCCAAACTTGGAGTTTTCCAACTCTTGCACACATGCTTTGTTTGCCATGCAGTAGCACCCGCAGCTGTGATGCTGCTGGAGGGACCCTTGTGTGCATACGCAGGGTTTGCCCAGAGGATGGGCTGCTGTTCACTAGGGTACAGGGTTGCCCACCTGCCTGTCAGGGACATGCCTGAGTGCTGGCCAACCTCTTTGGGTCCTCATACCCTCCATGAAGTCACAAGCAGCACAAGAGAAAGAGCTGCAGAGCTGTGTGATGGGGCAGGCTCTCAAAGCAGGCTGTTGCAGGGGAAGGGGCTTTTGTCAGGCTCCCAAAGTCCTTGGAGCAAAAGGGTCTTGTTGGTCATTGTTGTGCTGAGAGGACCATTACTGGAGGTTTTAATTGCAGCACTTCAAATGCACATGGTGTTGTGTGCAGCCCAAGAGCTGCTTTCCCCTTCCTCTCCCAAGACAGTTTTACTGGGACACTGCAGGAGTCTGAGGTGGCTGGAAGGCAGTGGAGCTGCTGGAGTGGAGAATGAACTCTCAGGTCCGGCTCTGGCAGTAACTCCCTCCAACCAGACAACTTCAATTCCCACCTCTGTGTATTGCAGAGGGGAGCTCAGTGTTGTCTGCAAATGGGGTTAAGCAGCCTGTGCTAAATTATTTTGTCTCACTAGCACCTTGGGGTACCAGTTGCCTCTTCCAAGCCAGCACAGAAGAGCCTTGGAGGCCACACAAATATTCAGAGGCATCTTTCTGAAGGAATATAAGCTCCATAAGATGTTCTAGCTCTGATTACTGACTAGTTCTTTCCATTGCAGTGTTCAAAATGCTATTCAAGCCAGTTTCTGGACGTGTTTGAGGCCCATCACATGGCTGTGGACTCAATCAGCTGGAATCCTTACCACTTGAAAGTCTTCATTTCCTGCAGCTCTGACTGGACAGTCAAGATCTGGGATCACACCATCAAGTAGGTCCTCCAGGGTCCTGGCATGGGCAGGGAGGTCCAGACTGATGTGCCAGCTGTACATGTTGACTCTGCTCAAACTTCAGTCTCTGTTTCCCTCTAAGGTGTTTATATTGCCAATTGCAGGAGCTGCTGTGTCAGGGTTAATCTTTTGGAGCAATGCTGTAGAGAAATGTCAGGAGCTGGCTTACGGCCTCAGGGGCCAGATAACTCCTAAGGCCCAGGGAGGCAAAAAAACCAAACAACAACAACAAAGAAACACTTAAAAATACATAATGAAGTTCAGGGTTAGTGGTTGAGGGATGTCTGGTTTCAATCAGGAAATTGATTCTGTTGTAAATCAGTCAGAGTCAAATATTTCCCGTTGCAAGTACTGCTGTAATATTCAGTGTTGTCAGAAGTTCAGAGAGCAAAAATCACTTTTCTCTGTAAGATTATTAACCAGAGAGACTGCATCTTGCTGTGTGTATTGTATCTCAAAATGCTTTCAGAAAGGAAAAAAAACATGTTACCTTTCTTCTCATCACAACACAGCCAATCCCAACCCATTTGGGTGGATGCTCAGCTTTGCTTTTCCTTTGGCTCAGACCCTGGCTAGTATCTGGTGTAGAGAAATACCCCATCTCCCACTTCTGCAGACGGCCTTGAACAACACAGGCTGAAGCATCAAAGGGTTGATATCTCAATGTTTCACTTCCAGAGCAGCATGTATTTAAATGTGTTCTTCTCCCTGGGTCTTTTCTTGCAGGACTCCGATGTTTGTTTATGACCTGAATTCTGCTGTTGGGGATGTTGCGTGGTCCCCTTACTCCTCCACGGTCTTTGCTGCAGTAACCACTGATGGCAAGGTGAGAGGCTAGGAGCAATGCTGCTCTGATTTGAACTGAGGGAAAGTCAAAGGAGATTAGGGTTAAATGTAAGGATTAGTCAACCCAATCCTGGCCAAGAATGTTGGGGAGCTGCAGATTCCCCGCCAGCAGGAATCTGTCACAGAGATGTGCTGAGTTGGCTGTGGCTTGCCTGAAGAGCTTGCTGCAGGATGGCAGGGTCACTTTGATAGCAAAGGCCCTGAAAAGCTATTAATTCCTTTGTGCTCAGTGTGATTGCTAATGTCATAGGACTGGTAAAGCAACAGAGATGAGGAAACCTGGGCAGCAGCATTCCCTTCTCCCTCTAAGGTCTACCATAATGCTATGAGCAGCAAGGTCAGAAATATCTCAGCTGCAGCCCAATCACACACAGAATCACAGAGCATTAGGAGTTGGAAGGGACCTTGAAAGACCATCTAGTCCAACCCCCCTGCCAGAGCAGGATCACCCAGACTAAATCCCACAGGAACACATCCAGGTGGGGTTTGAATGTCTCCAGAGAAGGAGACTCCACAGCCTCTCTGGGCAGCCTGTCCCAGCACTTTGTCACCCTCACAGATACAAAGTTCCTCCTTACATTCCCATGGAACTTCCTCTGCTCCAGCTTGCACCCACTGCCCCTTGTCCTGTTGCTGCCATCACTGAGAAAAGCCTGGCTCCATCCTCCTGACTCTCACCCTTTACATATCTATTAACATTTATAAGGTCACCCCCCAGTCTCCTCCTGGCTAAAGAGGCCCAGCTCCCTCAGCCTGTCCTTGTAAGGAAGGTGTTCCACTCCCTTCATCATCTTGGTGGCCCTGTGCTGGGCTATCTCAATGAGTTCTGTGTCCTTCTTGAGCTGAGGGGCCCAGAACTGGACACACTATTCAGGTGTGGTCTCACCAGGGCAGAGGGGGAGAAGGACCCCTCTTGGCCTACTAACCACCCCCCTACTAACACACCCCAGGATGCCATTGGCCTTCTTGGCCACGAGGGCACATTGCTGGTCACGGTCATCCTGCTGTCCCCCAGGCCCCCCAGGCCCCTCTCCCCTGCGCTGCTCTCCAACAGGCCAGTCCCCAGCCTGTGCTGGTACCTGGGATTGTTCTTCCCCAGATGCCAGACCCAACCCTTGCCCTTGTTACACCTCATTAAACCTCTCCTGGCCCAGCTCTCTGGCCTGCCGGAGCCTCACTGAACAGCAGCACAGCCCTGGGGGTGTCAGACACCCCTCCCAGGGTTGTGTGTCAGCAAACTTGCTGACTGTGCACTCTGTCCCCTCATCCAGGTCACTGATGAGTCTATTGAATATACAGGTCCCAGTACCGACCCCTGAGGGACTCCACTAGATACAGGCCTCCAGCCCATTGATCTAAACTTGCTGGCTTCTTCCCTTCAATGAGCTCTCAATCCACCTCACTACTCAACCTTCCAGACCAGACTTCCTCAGTTGAGCTATGAGGATGCTGTGGGAGACGGTGTCAAATGCTTTACTGAGGTCAAGGTAGACCACATCTACTGCCCCACCTTCACCTATCCACCTGGTTATATCCTCATAAAAGGCTCTTAGATTAGTCAAACATGAATTCCCCTTGTTAAAACCATGCTGACTGCTCCTAACAACCCTGTTATCCTTGATGTGTCTAGAGACAGCACCAAGGATAAGTTGTTCCATCACCTTTCCAAGGATGGAAGTGAGGCTGACCAGTCTGTAGTTACCTGGGTCCTCCTTCATGCCCTTTTTGAAGACTGGAGTAACATTTGCTCTCCTCCAGTCCTCAGACACCTCTCCCATTTCCCAGGATTTTGCAAAGATGATGGATAGCCTAGCCTAGCAATGACTTCCACCAGCTCCCTCAGCACCCTTGGGTGCATCCTGTCAGGACTCACGGATTTGTAGATGTCCGGATGGCTTAATTCATCCCTGACCCAGTCCTCATCAACAAAAGCAGACTCATCATCATTTGATGTCAGATCACAAATCAGAAGGCTTTTAGCAGTTGCTGAGGATCAGCTGTATGTGTCACTGCAGCCTTGACAGACCCTTCAGAAATTTATGTGGCCCTTGTCCTCTAAGGCCAGGTGCTTTTTGGGGCCTGACTTCTAGCATAAGCAAGCCAAAGCTCCCTACAGTCCTAGTTTGCTCCTGTTGCTCCAGGGATGGAGGTACTCAGAGGGGAGAGAGAAATACAGGTGTCAGAGAACAGGCTTTCCTGCCCTTGGCATAGATATCCCTAGGCATGGATTGCTCATCCCCTCTCAATGCTGCTGCTGCATTAAGGTAGGTGCTGGAAATGCTGGTGCTTGTGCTGACCACGTCAGTGCAGGTGTGCAGCTTGGACGTGCCAGGACCAAAACACTAATCTCCCCCTATGTGAAATCAACTTGTTAACCAGTGTGCCACCGGGGATGGAAAGATGACACTCCAGATCAGAGCACCCCTAGCACAAACCGATGTCAGGGCATCGGTTCTGAATCTCCAAGGTATAAAGAAGCAATAGAATAAAGTGGTTATATACTTATATTGATATTAAAAAAAATCAATTGTAGTATTATGCCCAGGGTCAGCCAATAGAACTTTGTTCCAATTAAATAATATCAACGTTTTCCCACTATGTGTGACTGTCTCCAAGAGTAATGACTTGGTAATGAAGTACTTAGACCAGTCCTAATAGTGAGATGATGGAAGCTGTATTTTTGCCCCTAGCCATCCATCCTAATAACTCGGATGGTTAATTTGGGCCTGGCAAGTAGCCAGGGCACATAGCTATCCATCATCACTGGTTTTGTACTGTAAGACCACATTGCTCTGTCACCATGGGCTGTGTGTTTTGCTGGTATAAATTGGAAAGTCTGCATAGTTTGGCCAAATTACTCTAGGAAAAGATGGCCTTTATATATCTCTATCATTGAACTAATGCCTTGGCAACTTTATTGCAGTTTAACCTTTATGTTATAGCAAAATATTAATTTCACTGATACACTGACTCAGGCTGTGACTTTGTCTCTCCCAAGCTGAGCAATAGAAATCTACTCATGGGGAGTGCCTGCCCTCCCTGGGGAGCTCAAGATGCCACAGCCTACAGAAAGCACTGTTGGTGCTCTTCCCTTGCAGGCAGGGTCAGGATCGGGCCCTTTGTTCATGGACCTGTCTGCCCCCATCCTCACATACACCAAATGAAGGACCTGTGTGGATCAAATTAATGTGTTCAGTGTGGGACATCCTCTGACTTGTTTTCCCTAAGTGGAGCTGTGTGTGCTCCCAAACCTGTCCAGGGCCTTGCTGACTTTCACAGCTTTGAGTGTTTGGGTGAGGAGTGCAGAGAACTGTGGTACTCCAGCTGTGTCCTGGCACCTCATCCTGGAAGAGGATGGAGATGTCTGCAGGCAGCATGAGAATGTGGAGGTACAATACTGGACGTACTGGTATTTCTTATTCATGTGGTAATGTTTCTGCAGTGGCAGCTCATCTCTAGGGAGGCTTCATACTACTCGCTTGGGCCAGGTACTTTGTCAGAGCTATTTTTACCTGCTGCAGAGAAGCTCCAACAGACTTGGCAAGAGTTTGTGCAGCAGGGTCTTTCCGTCTCACTCCCACCTTGTTCTAGCTGCTGCTGAGTTCACTCTAGTTGTGTTGCTGCAAAGTCACTTTAGCTGCAGCATCCAAGGACCTGGAGCTCGTTTGAGGCTATGGCTAAGACAGAAGACTGTTGGACTTGGCAGGGCTGCATCCAGGGTATCTCACCTTGGTTATCCTACCCTGGATATAACTCAGTGATCCTAACTAGATCCTAATCTAGTAGGATCTAATTCCTCTTGATGCCTTTAAACCCAGGTTGGGATAAGGATAGTTTACTGGGATAGCAGAAGGATAGATATAATAACAGAACTTTGTAGCAAAATATATGAAACTGGTGCTACACAATGCAGTGTCTCACCAAACTGCACAACTCAGGATGTATGGCTCAGAGCTGTCCTGAAACCAGACTGTGCCCAAAATTGTGTGTCCTAGAGCTGCCTGCTCCTCCCTCACCAGCCCACTCCATACCAGCTGCCGTTACTCATCCCTCCCTGTCCAAGGAATGGATGAGACAGCAAAACCTCATACCAGTATCAGCTTAAGCTTGTGGTCGCTGATGTTATTGTATCATAGACTGATATCAGAGAGTACACTAAGGCAAAGTATGGGAGCTCCAGCCCAGAGATGGCCAAGAGCCCTGCCAGGGATGCATACAGTTTGAGTACCACAGCCATGACCACAGCCGTTTGATCAAACACCACAGCACTGTGACCAGTGACTGCTCACACAGCAGTGCTTATCACAGCTCTGTTTGCAATGCAGGCGGGGCAGATCTACCGTTACCCCAACCCTTCATGCCCCACGTTGGGCACCAAACTGTGAGAAGAGTGGCCATCAACCAGGAGCAGCCCAGAATTGGGTTTGCTAGCAGGAAAGGTCAAGGCAAGGCCTGCCTTCCCCTTGCAGTGGGCTGGCCAAGGCGGATGCTGATAGAAGTTGTAGGCCTCTGCCTTTAGCCACTTAACCATGTGGGTTGCAGCAGGGTGTGTCTGAGACGTGGTTTAGTTTCTATTTTGAACGGAACCTTCTAGATCTGCAGTGAAAGTGGAATAAATAGTTGTTTACAGCCTTTTTGTTCCTGGACTTATTCCACTTTGTAGCAGAGTGCACTTCTTGGGAATAACTGAGTGCCTCACAAAGTGCAGTATCCATTAATGCTGGGGGAAAAATCTGCGTTAACCGGATACACAAAAATACAGGACATGCAGTCAGAAAATAAAACACTAAAGGTCTCCTGCTCATAAACAGCCTCAAGCTTTGCATCCACACATAATTATACCTGCAAAACTTGAAGGTTGCCTGGAGGTGGTTTTAAATCGGGCCTTAATTGCAGTCCTAAAGAGATACCTGGCATATTTTGAAAAACACATTTCCTTAGTCAAGCTGATGCTATGTGTCCAAAATGTACCGGTACTCTAGCTCCCAAGACTGACTTGGAAATTGGGGAATTTTAGAATCTAAAAATCTCTCAATCCCACGAATCCAGGAGGTGAAGATTTAAGAGAAGTTGTAAATATCAGGGGCATTACAATAAAATGTGTGTGCTGGCAGCTGGGCATCTGCTTTGGATGGCACCACCTCTTCATAAATAGCCTGAGCCTGTTCGTTCTGCTGCTGGTGCAGTGGATGCTAACTGCTGCCATTGCTCTTTATCATGTTCTGGGTAATTTCCTTAGTCTCCTGCTCTGCCTGATGGCCATTTTATTTCAGAATGAGCATAAATGATTTGCAATGAAAATTGCAATAAAATAAAATGATTACTAAGACGTGCACATCCATGCCAACACTACCTGGGAAAAAAAAACACCCTCTCAATTCTGTAACTAGGTGCCTAAATAAGTGGCCTGATTTTAAAAGGACTGGACAGCCAGCTGCTTTTATGGAAGCTACTGTGCTGGATGCGCTCAGAGTGGTTGCTATAGAGCATTCAGCTTTGGTTTCAATCAGTGTGCTAAGCCTGCTGCAGTTTTGCTCTGTGATTGCATTTCAGATGACACTTACGTTCCTTGAAGCCTTCACAGTGGTTCCTCAAGCAGACAGGTGGGGAGACCCACTATTTCCAAACACCAGTCCTGCAGTTCGGGTGACTGGCAGCAACTCTGTGGTCCCTCCAGGCTATCTCCTGCAGGACCTGGGTGCAGATACTGGTGTGATTAGCACTGAAATAAAATGAGGTTAGGGAACACCTAGCTTAGTTTAGGTTGTAAATGGGAAAAGCCTGATAGGAAGAGAAAGGCTAGCTGTGATGAGAGACCTGGAGGTGGATTTGGATGCCTGGCCTCCTACATTTAGGGTGCAGGAAATCTAAAGATGTTGGTCATCTTATTGTAAAGACAGAGGACAGAGAAGCAGAGAGGGGTGGAATTCAGCCCCTCCAGCATTCATCAGGATTTGACCTTGGAGGTTTGCTTAAAGCCCATCTTAACCTTAAACTTTAAGAGGTTAAAAAAAAAAAAAAAGAAAATTTGAAATCATATGTGAAAATTCTGTCTTTTCCTTAATTAAGGAAAGTCAGTAAATGGCGCTGGCAGGTTGTGCTGTAGAGGGGCAGTGCCACAAACCTCCACACCTGCATACTCTGGGCACATAGACACCTTCTCGTGCTGAATTTATGCATGAACCCCTGTTAAAAAAGCCAAAGACACCCATGTGGTAGGTGTCCCCATGGCTGGATCCCAGGCTGTGTGCCACAGCTTCCCCATGCAAAGGGTGGACAGGCTGGGCTTGTTCAGTCTGGAGAAGGAACACAGCAGCAGCCTACCAGCCCCTACAAGAGGTCATTGAGGAGTTAGAGCATGAAGGGAAGGTGGGACACAACAGTTGAAATGAGAGGTTTGGACAGGGTATGAAGAAAAACTTCCACTGTGAAGGCAGTCAAGTAATGGAACAACTTGCCCAGAGAGGTTGTGCCGTCACTGGAGGTTATGCTATCTGTGTCCACATTGACTTCAGAGCTTACCCTGCTTTGGGCAGGAGGTTGGAGCAGAGACTTCTGAGAGGCTCTTCCCAACTCAATTACCTGTTAACCCTGTGACACTATGAAAAGCTCTTATGTTAAAGGAGGATCCCAGGAGTTTTACAACAGGACTGGGAGGGTACACTAAGTACAAGTCCATTTGCTGGCATGTTTTTGTGGTCTGTGTCCTTCATGACTAATGCAGCAAGAGCAAGGTGATGTTATAGCCATCTTTAGTAAATATTGATAGCTTCAAGATAAATGCCATCCAAGTGTGCACTCTGCAGAGAAAGCTGCTCAGGCATATGCTCCAGGGCTTTTCCCCATTACTGAAGCTGTTGACCTTTCAAGATGTGAAATACTTGAAACAACCCAAACCTTCAGGAAATTAGTTAGTGCTTTGTGCTGCTCAGGAAGTGAGTGTCCTTTTCCTGCCTATATAAATGTATTTTACTGAATGACTTTTCTATGAGAAGTCTTGAAGACCAGGTTCCTGTTGTGTCTCACAGGATAAGATGCTGAAGAAGTGTCTGCTGTGTTGATTCCCATCCTTTCCCATCTAGGAGGGAAACACTTGTTTAGTGCTGGCATTCAGAGAGCAATTTGCAGAGTCTTGATGCCCATTTAAGATTGACCAGAAGCAAAAGCCATTCTCTGACTTTTAAAGCATGAACAATTTTGCACATAAGCAGCTTGCTAAAGCTTCCAGGTTTGCAAATATTTCACTGGGTATTTTGGACCTAATCCTACCTTGTAGTACATGAATCAGGGTTCTGGTGAACCTCTCATTCAATGTTATTTCCCAAGGGAATCAGGACTGTGAACCCTCAGATGGTCCCTTCTGCATCTGAGTCTTTCCTGCTACTCTTCTGCAGTTCCTCATGGGGTTTGTCCATGCCTTCTGTGCCAGCTTTGCAGGGCTGAGACAAGGCATCTCCTGATTCTGCACCATGGCTGAGGCAACTGCTAGGGTGTGAAAACACTAAATGAGTGCAGGTCCCTTTGCCATTACCTAGAAGAACCTTTGAGTAGGCTGAAGTGGGCAGGGGCTTTCTTAAAATGGCTTTGAAATTACATTCACAGCGTAAGTGGTTGTTTTCCAGTAAAACTATTCATTTTCTTCTGCTACAAAACCTAAAAGGCTCTTATTCCCTGCTGAATCTCTGAGATTGATGTGCACTGCTGGGCAGACTTATGTCTGCTTTAAAACAAGGGCTGGTGGCATGTCAAAGCTCAATGAGGTAGCTGGGCAGAGTCCCTGGAATTAATGTGGCCTCCACTTTGTGCCAGTTGGGCTGTCCTCCCTTTGACTTCCCCAGCCACCAGACTCTCTGTGCACTGGCATGTCTCTTCCCTAGCAGCTGCTTTTAGGGAATAAAGCTGACCTGGAAGACTTTGGTTTGTCTCTTTGGGGTCTGAGCCCTCACCTCTATCTGCTGCAGCTCCCATCCCATTGTAGCTGTGGTGGGCTCCAAGCCAACATGTGCATTGGGCACCTGAAGACACTGGTGCTCCCTCGTACCCCTTAGCTACTGATTCACAAGGTGACTTTGCCAGCACAGTGGTTGGGTTTGGTGGAGAGTTAAGCTGATGAAGCCCTTTTGTCAGTGGCTTTGCAGGGATTGTTTCTTACACAGATGCTCGCAGACCAGTTCTACATTACCAGAGCAACTGCTCTTTCAAGTTACTCTCTTTTGTCACTTTGATCAGGCACCAACTACTGAGGTTAACTAGTTCGTTCAGCCACACAGGAACCTGATTTGCCTTCTTACACTTGTATGGACCTACGTGAGTGAAAAAAAATTACTTGGGAATCATCTCCAAAGAATTGATTGATTCACCTGTTAGATTTTGCATAAAAACCTTTTGGGGGCACAGAGCCAATCAGGAGTACTTGAGAGAGCTTAGAAAGCTGCTCCTAGGTGCCTTTCTGCTCTCCTCTGTCAGCCACCACTAAGAATGGCCCCTCACTTAGGTCTGAATCTGCAAGTTGGGACAATTCTCATTAGGAGCACTAGACCCCCCAGCAGTCTGGCCTATCCTGCTGTAGTACAAAGACAGAAGCTCTTGAACCTTAGTGTTTATTGCTTAGCATGGTTTAGTTTAGGATGAGAATGGTTGGACTTGATGATCTTCAAAGGTCTTTTCCAACCTTGTAATTCTGTGATTCTGTGATTTTATAATGACCTGAAATCTGCACTGGTTCATTTTAAATGCCAGTCTCCAAACCATGACAGTTATACCTGCCTTATGAACACCTTTGGTGGCCTGCCACAGGGCTGCAGGTGGCAGAGGGCAGTGACTGCTGCTGCCATCAGACTCGATGCTGCCCTTTGCTTGTGTAGCTGCCTGCCTGCACCATCCCCAGCCTCCAGCACTGACTGTCCACAGCAGGAGCCAGGACCCTGCCAACATGGGAAGAGATGGAGCTTGGTCCATAGGACATAGTTTCAGCCTGACATCAGGGGCTGGGCTATGGGTCATGGTAGGGAGATCACAGGGGGAGTAGTAGAGCTGGGAGATTTGCCCTGAGGCACATAAGAGGCTGATGGAAACAGTCTCCCTGCTCTTCACCAGGTATTTGGGATGGCAGAGAAGGGAAGTGTCAGAGACAGGAGGAAAGACTCTGTGCAGTAATTAGGAGCATGATAGTACAGGAGGAATTTGGCAGTGCTATCCAGAAAGATCTTGGGACAAGTAATTGAATGGTCTATTTGTAAGCCCTGGTAGATCAAGGACAGCCAGTCAAACAAGGTTTTAGGAAGGCCCAATCACATAAAATTGATCTAGTATTGTTCTCAAGAGTAACAGGCCTGGTAGATCACAGGAAGGAAATGTAATGCATGTTTACAGGTTGACTTCAGGAGCACTGTTATCACAAGCCCATAAGCAAACTACAGTGCGAGTGAGAAGGTGTATGTGGCACAACTGAAGTCATCCTCAGCAGAGTGTGCAGTGTGCCCAGGGGTGCTTTGGGGACTGGAGCTGAAACCCAGCAGCAACTGTGATGGGACTAAGCGGGCAGGACTTGCAAGTGCTTCGGTACCAGCACTGAGACTGTAAATAAGCTCAGCAATCTCAGCAGCAATTGGCAGTCAGCGGATGTGATTCAATAAAGACGCAAACCAAATGTGCAGTATGAAGTGAGCACTCATTGGAGAAGCAGCAGGACTGCAAGGGAGGCTGGGGCCAGGGACTGCCTGCACTGCCAGGTCCTCACTAACACTCTGCCACTGAGCCAAACCCTGCAAGATGCAGGGGAGAGTTACCCCATGAGCACACGTGGGGCTCAGGCTAGACTTCAGATGCTGGTCACTAAGGACCCCTTTTTAGGCCCCAGGAATCCAAGATATATTTACAGACTGGGAGAAGAGCTCCTTGGGAGTAGCCCTGCTGACAAGGACCTGGGTGTCATGGTGGATGAGAATCTTAACATGAGCCAGCAGTGTGCTCTTGCAGCTCAGAAGGCCAATGGGATCCTGGGCTACATCAGAAGAGAGGTGGCCAGCAGGGACAGGGAGGGGATTGTCCCTCTCTGTTCTGCCCTCGTGAGGCCCCAGCTGAAGTCCTGTGTCCAGAGCTGGGGGCCCCAGTATAAGGAAGATGTAGAACTGTTGGAGAGGGGTCAGAGGAGGCCACAGAGATGGTTAGAGGAGCAGCACCCATATGAAGAGAGGCTGAAGGAGCTGAGCTTGTTCAGCCTAGAGAAGAGAAGGCTGCGGGGGAACCTCATTGCAGCCTTCTAGTCCCTGAAGGGAGCAGAGGAACAGGAGGGGAATCAGCTTTTTAAAAGGGCAGACAACGGCAGGACAATGGGGATGGATTGAAGCTAAAGGAGGGAAGGTTTAGATTAGATATTAGGGGGAAGTTCTTTACAGAGAGAGTGGTGAGGGGCTGGAAGGGGCTTCCCAAAGAGGTGGTGGATGCCCCATCCCTGGGGGTGTTCAAGGCCAGGTTGGATGGGGCCCTGGGCAACCTTGTGTAGCTCCAGGTCTGGAGATTGGTGTCCCTGCCTGTGGCAGGGGGATTGGAACTCTGGGGTCCCTTCCAGCCCAGACCATTCTATGATTCCATGAAGGGCTGTCTCTGCTGTGGCAGAAGGTATTGCAGTGTAGTGTAGGGGTACCGGCTGCTATTGTCAGACTAACTATTGCATGAGTTCAGCACAGATTAGTTTCTCTGTTTGACTTTCACATTTCTGAAGTGATTTGGAAAGTAACATTAAATTTAGTAGGAAAGTGAAGAGCAGAAGGAGCCTGTGATTCATTCTAAAGCACTCTATTAATGTTGAAGAGAAAGAAACAAAAAGTGTCACAGGCAACATAAGAGAATCATATTAGACCAAACTGAAGTGCGACCAGCTCAGGGGTAAGATGTATCAGCTATTTAGCACTAGATAACAGCATTCAGAAGTGTGCAGGACAGAGACATGAAGGAGATTATCCTAATCACTGAGACTCTCAGAGTAGAGCCGGGCTGGCAGAAGTGGTGACTGACAGGGAAGTTAGCTGGGATAAACAAGCACTTTCTTGTAAAGCAATGTAACAGGGTTTTCAGAAGAGGTCAAATGGTCCTCACAGCCTGTCTGAATGAATAGCAGCTCTTCTGTGCACAGAGACTTTTATTTTTACTGACTCATGGGAGCTGAGTCAAATCAGTTGAGGCTGATGCTACTTTCCTACCATGTCAAATTGGGAGCGACCCAGTTCTTACTGAAGGAGGAATAGCTGAGTGATGCAGCCCTACAGCAAAACGCCTCCTACAGTTAAGCCCTGCGACACAGACCTTCTCTTCCCCACTGTGTCATGCACCCTGGAGCAGTGGGCTGGGATGCTGCGGGGCAGAGTGATGTACTTGGCCCACTCCCATATCCTGGGACATGCAGCTGGCTCCTGACTGGCAAAGCTCACTTGTCTCTGCTGGAAAAGCAGCTTTTGTGGATGCCTGCTCATGCCCCTGAGCTCAAAGCTACTTCTGAACATACGTGTAATGGAGCTGGGGTCAGTTCTTCACCATTAATTAGCAGGGGTTGTGAAGTCTCCCTCCTTGGAGATAGTCAAAAGCCACCTGGACATGGTCCTGGGCAGCTGGCTCTAGGTGGCCCTACTTGAAGAGAGGGGTGAGACAAGATGACCTCCAGAGGTCCCTTCTCACCTCAACTGTTCTGTGATTCTGTGATTAAAGTGCTATGAAAGCCCCTGTGCTTGTGGGTCTGTCTGGTGATGGTTTGGGGCAGCCAAGGACCAGCGTTCCCATCAAGTCCTTCCAGAAGTGTGGAGGCAATGAAAGTTTTCTGAGTTGTGTCTCTTCTTTGTGCTGCCAAGCCTCTGGCTGCCTCAGGTGTCAGAGGGAGCAAGGACTGTCCTACAACCCTTGTTTGTAACTCAAAAATGTCCTCGTAGAGAAAATAAACTGCATTGAAGGCTATAGTGGGAGTTCAGAAATCATGCAAAGTAGGACCCTCACTGCCTGTCAGCTTGGCTTTGATGCAAGCTGGGGTGGCCCTACATGTCCCTTTAGGATGCTCCAGAGGCTCTCTTGGTGCTAGACAAGGGTTGAGGGTGGCCTCTTCACTTATTAAATATATTCCCTGAGAGTCTGAAACAAACCATCTGTGGAGTTTGCAAATGGATGAAGTATCATGATTCAGTCAAGAAAATGAGGGAAATCCATCACAAGGACCGTGAAAGCCAAGTAGTGAAGGAGATGTCAACTGTTAAAGGGCAGCACGATATTAAATTATCCCTCACCTTTTGCTCTTGCACTGATGTTATTCTTTGTTGCCAAGTTACCAGGTCTCTCTCACACACACACATATATATATTTCCACCCAATCTTGGTTCTGGTTGCTGTCAGGCTGGGTTTGGGCATGCTAGCATTACCCAGGCTGCTGCTGGGACATGAAGGCTTGTAAGCCTCAAAGGACAGCAAAGGCTGCAGCCACTGCAGACATGGTGTGTAGGCAGGGTAGGTCAAAGCAGCTCTTCAGGTCCCACCTTCATGGGCCACAAAAGTCAAATAGTTTGTTCTGCTGGCAGTGAGGTTGGTTGCTTTTGGGTGATGCCCTTTGGAGTGTACGGCTGTTCCCCCAGGTCCCCTGGCATTTCCCTCTCTGGGGTGGCCAGGCTGCTGTGCTGCAGGACAGAGAGTGACAGCAGAGGATAAACACGGAGGGGCCCAGGTAACCTCAGAGCTGCTGAGGTGATGAGAGCCTGGGCTGACTTTGAGGCTTTAAGTGCAGTCCAGAGAGTGGCTGGGGAGAAATGAGGTGTTCAACACTCTGAATGTGTTTCAGCGCTGGGGCTACAGTGATATGTTGTGCTGTGCTTACAGAGCAGCTGTGCAGAGCCTTGGTGAAACACTGGATTTGGGGAGGTGGAATATATTTGCATGATTCATAGGCAGAGAAGTTGTTGGTCTGGATGCAACTCAGTTGCATTTCTTGTCTGGCTGTTTGAGAGTCAAGCATCAAAACAGCTCATTCCTGCAACCACAACATCAGAGTTAGATCCATTATTGCCTGTACATCAAACATGGAGGCTGTGTTGTTACCCTGATGGCAATTTTAAAATGTTCTTATTTAATAAAAAGCAACAGACAGAGACTGCAGGATTGACCTGATCCCATCCCAGAGAAAATTGGGCATCTGCTTAAATTCAGTGCTCCTTTACAGGGGCTACTGACTTAACCAGCTGTACTGCCCTTCCATGAAGGAAAGGTTTGCTTTGAGCATCTCTCTGGCATGAGACTGACCAGCACTTTGGTATTGTGGGTCTAGGTTTCTTTTGATGGTTGTTGATACAAGCTCATACACCCCCATGCAGGAAGGACTTGCTTAACTCAAGAGCTTGGACTCTATTCAGAGGGTAGTACGTGTTCCCCTGCACTTCCTTGGGGAGGGCACGCCAGTTTAGAGACACCATAAGTAAGATAGCTGTTGGAGCCCCGTGTTTCATTTTCCCTAGGGATCTGCAGTTAAGCTGAGGGAAGCAGAGGAGAGTTCTTGCACTTTACTATTTCAGACATTTTCAGGTTTCTTTTACCTCTCTGTGCCTCTCCCCAGGTTTTTTGTTCTTGGAGTATGGTTTATGTCCCCCTAAGGAAGTGGCCACATATTGTTCCTAAGGACTTTGTAACAAAAGTTACCTGAACTCTTATTAGCAGATAGAATGGAGGTGCCTGCTGTGGTTTGCAAGCAGCAGGGCTCAGACGCTGCAGGTCCCTGATTTGCTTCCACAGGATCTGCAGAAGGTATTTCATAAAGGCAAGTTTGTTGTCAGGAGGCTCCAGCTCCCTCTCTGGGAACATGCACCACAGTGGAAACACTTTTTGAGAGCAGAAGCTCAGAGACTTTCCAACATCCACTCTGTAGTTTCTAAACTGCTCCTTGATGAGTGGGGGTGAGTGAGTGTGGTGGCCCCAGGTCTCAGCACCTATGGGAAGGAAAGTGCTGGGACCAGCCTAGGCAGCATGAGTGGAGATGGCAGAGCTAGCAGGAAAGAGGGGTCTGTGCACAGGGGGACCCTGTCTGGTTTGTAAGCTATGACAAGGACACTGCTTTGACATGCTTTTTGTACCTGCACAGTTCTCAGTACCACTAAAACTCAAGCCAGTGCCCCAGCACAGGGCACTGCATTGCCGTGTTGCTCTGCACTGTCTCCCCATCACATTCTGCTTTAGAGACCCTGAGCAAGTTGCTGAGTTTCCCCTGAATTCATTGAACTGTGGTGCATTTCATTTCCACAAGCATCACTGCCCTGCTGTGCTGCTGGAGTTAAACACCTGGGTGATGCTCTCTGTGGTGCTGAGTGAGGCATTAGAGGCCAGATGGGTGGAAGCCACCTGCCCTGTGAGCTGTAGGAGCCCAGGACGATGTGGCATGTTGTATGTCAATGAATATGTAAATACACTTGTCTGCCACATGTTGAAAGTTATACAGATATCAACCCTGTCTCAAGAAGGGTGCCCTGTGGGGAGGATTTGGATGTGGCTCTGGTCATCCTGGCTCCCCACGAGTCTGATAACTGAGTCACACGTGGGTTGTGCTACTTCTAGGTAGCACTCAGGGCTTGAAGGGCTGGGGTAGCAGTATTGCACAGGACTCTCATGAGTTCGAGCCCCAAGTTGGGCACTGAGATGAGGACTGGTGTTGTCCTGGAGCTGCACCAAATCACCTCTGTCTCCTACCAGCCCCTTTTATGGGGGAGTGATGTCAGGTGGTGTGGAAACAGCCTGGGCTGACTCAGCGCACCCGTGCTGGGCTGCTTGGGGAGGTTGACTCTGGCTTGGCCAAAACCAGGACAGTCATGGTCGCACTTCTCTGGGTTATACACCCAGAGAGGGCTCACCCTGCAAGACCCGAGAGGCTGCTTTTGTGTGTAAGCAGTGACTATACTCTGGGGCCACTGGGGTGGAAGGATGGAGAGCAGCTGTGTGCTGTTGGTGAGGTTCTGGGGCGGGAGATTCAGCTCCATAATCCTTCACCCCAGAACCTGAGCCAAAGGGGCAGCTCATGTGACTAAAAACCTCAAGGGAGAGCTGCAGGTTTCCAATCTCCCATTCTATGGGCAGACAGCCCTGCCCCAGTGCCCAGGAAGATCAGCAGATGATGCTGGTCACATGCAGTTCTGCTGCTTTATAGATCTGTTGAGCTGTGGGAAGCCCTTGTGTCCCTTTCAGATTCCTCCCAATGCACCAATAACAGTGTTGGTCTGACCCCATTTCCCTGTAAGCCTGTAAATAAAAGCCTCCAAAGTCCTTCCTAACACCCATGGCCCACCCCTCCATCTGGAGTGTCTGACAGCTGATATGAGGCTGATGTTTCCAGCTGAAGAACTGAAATAGTTTGTTCTTTTCCATGATTCCCTTGGCAAAGGAAAACAAGCCCATTTGTTTAGAAGCTCATAAAAGAGGAGCTTTATAGTAGGAACATTCATAAACTTGTTTGCTTTTGACCTTCTCCACATTGCTGGTGGTTTAAAATTCTTGTCCCAGGCATTGAGCTTATCTGGGCTGTTGGTGGCATTTCTGAAAAACAGCCTCACCCACAGTAATTTGCATCACTCAATACTCCAGCACTGAGCCTTCAGACACTGCAGTCCTGGGTAGGGCGTGCAGGTGGGATACACTGCCAGCCTTACAGAACAGCAGTACAGACCTGGCTGATGAAAACTGGCCAGTAATTCTGTGGTTTTTGCTTTTTTTTTTTTCTAGATTAATTGATGCTACTCAAGCACTGGTCATTTCCTAGGCTCTTAGGTTGCTAAGCATTTACTTTGTGTCATGGAGGGGGGAGTGATGTGTGTTTGTGTTGTGCCCTTAGATTAATAACGGTGTATTCTGTGAAGGAAAGCAATTAAATCCTCAATGAGTGTGGGTCATGCGGGGCTGTTCTGCCTGAAAGAGAGCTTGTTCCTTTGTAGAGGTAGTAAGACAGCAGGCATAAAGTACAAGCCAGGCCAGCCACTTTTATTTATGCCTAGAGGTAGGAATTTGGGATTACCTTGGCTGGACTATGAGACCTCAAGTGTCAGGTCTAGATTCAGAATTTAATGCTGGCACCTGGTCTTTTGAGCAGATAAAAATGAGATCTTTTTTTCTACCTACGCTTCTGCTGACTGAGGAGGAACTCTCCAAACTGCAGATCCTCATTGTGGCTGATGCTTTGGATTCCCTTCTTAAATTATACTGTGATGGATTTCTTAAAAAAATATGTCTGAGAGCCCTGTCCACTTTTCAGGCTCTTCCCCAACTGAAAAAGTCTTATTTGACTTCAGTCTGGAAGGAGTCGTCCTCATAGCTTTCTGCATCTGTAAAACCTTTGTATGGTTCTCCTGCTCAGGCCAAGAACAGCACAGACTGCTAGATGTGGAGTCCTAAAAAGACACAAAGGCTCATGAGACTGCCTGGGACGTGTGCTTGGACATCACCCAGCTCTTTGCTATCTGTGTGTCACGGTTGCACCCCAGCCAGGAGCTGAGCACCAGGCAGCTGCTGCTCTTGGGGAGAAAGTGTGAGGGGAACGGGAGGGGAAAGAAAACCAAAGGCAAACCTCGTGGGTTGGGATAAGGACACGTTACTGGGACAGCAGAGAGAGAAGTAACAACAGCAGGGCTTTATACACAAACCTGGGGATACACAGTGCAGTGTCTCACCGAACCACACAGCTCAGGACAGCTCAGAGCCATCCCAAAGCCAGACTGTCCCCAAACAGCGTGTCTTGGGGCTGAGTGCTTCTACCCCACCAGCCCCACCTTTATGCTCAGTATGACATAATTGGTATGGAATACCCTCTTTGGCCAGTTTGGGTCACCTGTCCTGGCTGTGTCCCCTCCCAGCTTCCTGGGTGCCCCCCTCCTTCTCATTAGCAGGTCAGTGTGAGAAGCTGAGAAGCCCCTGACTGCTTGGCAGCATCTAAACCATCAGTGTGTTACCTGCTGCTCTCATCCTGACACCCAAACACAGCGCTGCACCAGCTGCTGGAAACAAAATTAACTCTGTCCCAGCCAAAGCCAGGACATGGATTCAGATAAAATTGACCAAGTCATTGGTGTGTGATGGAAAAGGACATGTACTGATTCGATACAAAACCTTCCACACTCTTTGGAGTAAGTTTTATAGGGTAACACTGTCTGAAGAGGGGTGGCAGCAGGGACAGGGAGGGGATTGTCCCTCTCTACTCTGCCCTCGTGAGGCCCCATCTGGAGTACTGTGTCCAGAGCTGGGGCCCCCAATACAAGAAGGATGTGGAACTGTTGGAGAGGGTCCAGAGGAGCCACGAAGATGATTAGAGGGCTGGAGCACCTGCCCTACGAAGAGAGGCTGAGGGAGCTGGGCTTGTTCAGCCTGGAGAATAGAAGGCTGTGGGGGGACCTCATTGCAGCCTTCCACAGTATCTGAAGGGATCTTATAAGCAGGAGGGGATTCAACTTTTTAAAAGGATAGACAATGACAAGACAAGGGGGAATGGATTAAAACTAGAGGAAGGAAGGTTTAGATCAGATATTAGGGGGAAGTTTTTTTTTTTTACAGAGAGAGTGGTGAGGTGCTGGTTTGGGCTGCCCAGAGAGGTGGTGGATGCCCCGTCCCTGGAAGTGTTCAAGGCCAGGTTGGATGGGGCCCTGAGCAACCTTGTGTAGATCCAGGCCTGAGGTTGGTGGCCCTGCCTGTGGCAGGGGGGTTGGAGCTCTGTGATCCTTGGGGTCCCTTCCAACTCATACCATTCTATGATTCTGTGATTCTATGATTTCAGGTAATTCCTAGATTAAAATTGTAAGCATGGCACAATGTTGAAGTAATATGTCTCATCTGTCTCCTAAGTGCTGGTAAACAAGACACAGCTGGCAGGAGATGTACAAGTAGCTCAGTCCTAATTTCCCCCATATTCCCACTGTACTTGTTAGCATAAAATATTCCCTTCTTCACTTTTTCTGAAGACGGAAAAGGGAAAATAAACATAAGACTGAAAGTCTCCATTGTGGATTCAAGGTGGGAGCCCAGCATGCTCAAGACTGGTTGCTTCAGCACCAGGGAAGGGAGGGACGTCATGTTTTATTACCCTTTGCGGGTTGTATCAATGACGGGACCTAATTGCAATTACTGGGGAGTAATGTTAACACATTCTCTCAAGTAACTGCCACTGTTCCCTCTGGAGTCATGATGAAATGTGCTTTATTGTGCAGTTTGTGATGCTGCAGGTCTGTGTCATTGGGTCCACGCCAGTGAGAATCCTGCCTGAGCAAGGCCTTGGGTCTGTCTCCCTCCATCCCCATCTTTCCTGTTTGTCCAGTCTTTACCTGGCACTTCTGTGGATGTTTTGGGAGAAGGATGTCTGTGTAGGCATAGCATCCAAAGCAAATGGACTGGAGTTGGCTGCCAGCACCAAGCTGTCCTGTGCTGTCCCTTTGCCTGTGCTTCCCTGGCTTTATCCCAGGGTATACGCTTAATCATACTGTCCACGTTCCCATCATTTCCCTATTAATTGCTGTTTTGAGTCTTTATGTTGCTATTAAGCTGGAACTGTTGGAAAGCTCTGCATTAAGGGGCAATAAGTATTACTGACAGCTTTCTCAGCTTTGTGTGTCAATCTGTGTTAGTCTCTGATTTAACACCTGGTTGTCTCATTACTTGCAACACTGAGCAGGAAGATTAAGACCTGTGGAGTTAGTAATGCTGGCTCTGAGCCTTCTCCAGCCTGGATCAGCTGGAGCCTTGCCAAGGGTCCGGGAAAGAGCTTGCACCCACAGCAGGGAACAGCTCCTCACTCCATGAGTCCCTGCAAGAGGGGGACAGTCCCTTCTGCACACCGCTTATTTAAACGAGGACAAAGGTCCTGACTGCAGATGGTAGTTGTATGCTGAGGCCATCTTTCTGTGGGACCTTTTCTCTCTGATTTCTCCAGCCACTGAGGAATGTTCTTGCCTGATTAATCCCTGTTGTGTTCTCTGCCTTTTTTTCCCCAGGCCCATGTGTTTGATCTGAGCATTAATAAGTATGAAGCTCTCTGCACCCAGCTAGTGGTGGCTAAGAAGAAAAATAAGATAACCCATATCCAGTTTAACCCTGTCTACCCTATTGTCATCATCGGAGATGAACGAGGCCAGGTCACCTCCCTGAAGCTCTCTCCCAATCTGCGCAAGATGCCCAAGGTAAGGACAACCTGCAATCCACTAGTGGAGGTACCAAACCCCAGCAGGTCTCTTTATGACTTATCACTGTCCTCTCTCCTTCTGTGCAGTGGTGTTGGCAAAACTGCTGTCTCTAGCACAGTGCTTAGTACCACCTCACACCCTTTGGGTAGGATATTTGGGATGATGAATCCTTGTCTCTGTTCCTGTATGAATAAGAAGGCTCTGTTCGCTTCTGGGCAGGAGTCAGGTGGGGTGGGAAGGGGATTTGCTGTCTGTGGGCATTTTCTCACCATAGTCCAGACAAGTACAGAAGCTCTGCAGATGTTAATTTTTTCCCCAAAGCTCGTATAATTTCTGAGTTTTGAGTTTTATTTGCAAAAGTCCTTGAAACCAATTAAAGGAGGTCCCAGCTCCTTCCCAAGTCCTCCCACAGAGCCCATGCTCTCTGACTTCTTGTGTCCTGACTACCATGTCATCTGTCCTGTAAATGAGCAACTGCTGTCTTTAATTTGCAAAGATACCTGGGATCCTTGTCTCAAGTGATAGCAATGAGATGTATGTGCCACTGTGAGTTGGTGAAGCCCCTTTTCCCACCCAGCCACGAGGGCCAGTGTGAAGGATGATGACTTCTCCCACATGGATCCTTTAGTAGACTATTTCTGGGCTTCATCCAGCCACGAGCTGGATGGTTGTAAATGCAATGTCCTTTCTGAGCCCATGTAATTCTCATATCCAGTTGTCTCTCATTTAGTGGAGCTTTTTCAGTTACAGGCTTTTTAGAACTGATCCATGAAAGCAATCTCTCAAGATGATCATCTTTTATTTATATACCCTCCAAACATCTTATATACTCTACTAACCCACTCTATTAGGCAGGGTCTTTGGCCAGGAAATGATCACCCTGGTGTCAGTCCAGAGTCTGGGTGATTTTTAGAAAGGTTATTCAGCTGGACACCACATGAAGCATGAATCTTCCCTGCACTGAGAGCGTAGAAAACACGGTAGTGTGGAAATCTGTTTGGGGCTGGATGTGGGAGCTGTGGATGAGAATATCTCCGTGCTTCATGCATTTCTGTTTCCATCAAAACCAGAGCCTGACACCATCCAAGCTCTCAGGGCTGTCACCAGCTTGGTTCAGGATAATTTTCCTTATTGCTTTGTGAGTCCTTCTTGGGCATGGGCAAGCACTGTGTCTGCCATGGACCCTGGCTGCAGAACAGCCCAGCAGTGGAGGTGGGTCATACACACATAAACGTGGCTGCTCTCCTCTGCACCCCAGCTGTGGGGTGAGCAGCACCCAGCAATACCGTGCTGTGGGTTGAAATTAATTTGCATGTCTCAAAGCTTTCACTCCCAGAGGCCAGCAGCAGCCCTCCACACAGAGTGGCATTGTGTCCCTTTGCCATTTTCCTTCAGAGTCACAGCTCAAACTGTGAGTTCAGGAGTGGCTCAGTCACTTGTTGCTGACCTTGAACCAATAGGTACCATACCCCAGGCAATGTATAAATGGGATGGAAATGGACTGTGCTGCTCTGATGTTATTAAGCTATCTGTCTTCTGCTTGCTTGGTTAGGTTTTAAGAGACACTAAACCCTGAAC
The DNA here is from genome assembly GCA_020800305.1 of Porphyrio hochstetteri. Lineage (NCBI taxonomy): Eukaryota > Metazoa > Chordata > Aves > Gruiformes > Rallidae > Porphyrio > Porphyrio hochstetteri. Next base: position 81,960,753 of record CM036938.1, on the reverse strand, counting down.
TAAATGCTTCCTGCACATGTGGAGAAGGAGGGATGTTCAGGCATGGCTGGCAATGGGTGCAGGTCCCCTGGCTGCAGCCAGCTCTTCTCTGAAAGAAATGAGAATTTAAAACAGCTGACATGCAGCATGGTGGCAAGGTGGCAGATCTGGCCTAGCCAGCTCAGCATCCTTTCTGAGCTGCAAGTGGACAAGAGAGCTGTGCCACTGAGCCCCTCTATCATGGCTGATGTGGCATCTGCTGTGTCAAATGCTGGTGTCCAGGACCCTGTGGTGGGGAGGCTTAGCTGCTGTGAGAAGGTGTTTTAACAGAGGGAAGTCAAGTCCTGGAAGAACAGGCAATGACAACCACTGTGTCCTCCTGTCCACCTTGCTCTCCCAGCACCAGCATTCATGCCCTTGACCAGCAGGAAGCCTCCAGCTGTGTTTGCAAGTGTCATCACCCTGTGTGGAGTCAGATGTACTTCCAGAATGTTGATCCTGGCTCCTCTGGAAATCCGATCAGCGTGATCTTTAAACCTCTACGCTGTGCAGCCAGCTTTTCCTCTGTAAAATGACTTCACTTCTCTCTCTTCTCTGCAAACCTCCAGAGACAAGTTAACGGTTGCAGGCTACCCACTGGTTCTATAAGTGAACTTATAAAAGAACTGTGCAGAGGAGTCCTGACATCCCAGCTGTCTCCTCACAGACAAACCCAACTGTGCCTGGCTTGGTACCTGTGTACCCCAGTCTGGCTTCTCTGGCACCTGATCCCCACAGAGCCTGGGGGCAAGGAGAAGCCATGGTTGATGCTTCTGCAGGTCGTGACCTTCACACCAATCCCAGCATCCGTGAGGCCAACTGCTTGGTCTTGTTTTCATTGACTTCTCTGGAGATGGGAAGGTGCCTTTTGCTGAGGATTGGTAGAACTTGATGTGCTGATGGGAAGGGGCAACCAGAGGCTCATCCAGGTCCCACGCCTCATCTGTTTCACACCAGTGTCACAGGGGTTTGCCTGTGAAGCTTCTCCACCAGCTTCCCACACTGCTGGGACATCTGCTTTTGACAGGTATGACTAGCAGTCTAATCACCCTTTTTTGGAGCTCTTAATAGCCACATGTCATTCCAAACAATTTTTCTTCCCCTAAAAATAGATGCAGTGCTGTCTGCTCCATGTTCTGTGGATTTCTTGGATATTGTTGGGCTTCCGAGACAGGGCTCACCAAAAGAGACTGAGCTAGCTTCATCCCAGTGGGATTTCAGATGCCCTGAATTAATTCTGGTTTGCCTTTTAGTTAAAGCCAGCGTGGCAGACAAGTGGAAATGGGGACGGTAAGGACTCCAGCGTTCTCATCAGACCTTAGTTCATTCCTCTCTTCACGTCCTTGAGCGAGGAAGGGACGTTCAAGAGCTCTTTAAATAATTTGCAGGGTTGATCTGCAGCTTAATTAATTCATGTTTGTAAAACACTTTGGGATCTTTAAGAAGTGTTATTTAGTAGTCTGAGTTTTGCCGTCAGCAGTGTTAGTGCAGCCTCATTTATGAGCACTTGGCAGAACAAATATGCCAAGGGGGGACCTTCTTGAAAGCATTCAGGTTGCAATTTCAGAAGCAACTTTCATCAAGACACACAGTAAAACTTAAAAAACAAACAAACATAAAACACCCCACCAAAGAAACTAAAACTCCTTGTGAGTTCTGGCCTAAATCATTTGGTGGCACGTGGGAAAGATGCATTTGTCACTATGAGAAAGCTGGGGACAGGGTCTCTGCCACCTACCTGCCACAGAGGGCACATCTGGGTGCACAGAGGGTGACAGAGGTCCCTGTGCTCATGGAAGCATACAGGCCTCCTGGTCCTGGCGTCCTCCTGAGCCCCACAGTCTGAAGCCTTTGAGTCTGGACAGAGATATCCCTTTGCCCTGGTGCAGTGAGTTGTATTTATCTCCACAAGGTGTGAATCTGGTAGAGGATTTCTGTGCCTGTTGCCATTGTCTCTAGAGTGTATGAGTCCTCTGGGAACACCATAACCACCAGCTCCAAGAGCACAGGGAGCATGGAGGTTGGGGGGGGTGGGCAGAAATGGCTGAACCCAAACCCCCTGTGAAGAGCAACCATGAGGGCAGAGAGCAGAGCTTGCTGAAGGTGAGTTTGCAAAGTACCATCAGTACAGTCACGCTGAACACCCATCTCCCTGAGCACCCAGCCCTGCTTGGACAGACAGCTCATGCCAACAGAGATTGTCCCATGCAAGGAGAGCTGGTGAAATGAGTTTGGGTCCTTCTTCTCAGAGCTCAGAGGTGGGGCAGAAATCCTTGCAGTATTTTAAGATGTAGCAGTAGGGACAAGTGGTGCTCTGCTGGCATCCAAGCCACTTTTGGACTCCAAGCACTCCTTAAATATTGCAGCGGTTGTCAGGCAGGAATTGTTTAACTAATAAAGTATCGTTCCTAATTTGTAACGAGCTTGGTGGTTGAGTTTACCCAAGGGAAGCATTGCTGTAAGAAGAATCAGTTTGGGGCAGGGATGTTTAATTAGTAAGCCTTCCGGGTTTCATTCGAGGGTTGGAAGAAATTAAAGCATTTTGTCATCACAGTCAGAAGAATGTAGCTGCTCGTGGGCTTTGGTTTGTTTTTTAAAAATTGCTAAGATATCCTGGCACAACCCCTGTGAATGCCAAAAGTATATAAAAGGAGATTGTAAAAAAAAAAAAAAAAAAAAAAGGTGTAAAGGGTTTGTAGAAATATTTGGAATAGGAGAAGAAAAAAAAACAGGACCAAGAAGCATTAAAATACAGCATTTACTGAGGCTAAGGCAAATTTCTTGGCCTGTATCCAGGCTGACAGCCAGGGAAGCAGCCAGCTTCTTGGCCTGATGCTTGTCTTGGATATTTATCTTGGATTATCTGGGGTGATTATCTCAGTCTCTGTCCCTGCTTCTGGCTTCTTCACATGCGAGTCACCTCTTTCACTGTCCCTCAGGGACAATCGAGTTACTTCCTAGGCAGTAAATCCTGGCTGGCAGGGTCTAGATGGGCATGGCTGGAGTGGGAGTGTGGGATGGATGTGGCAGCAGGGCTGTGTGCAGCTCAGGAGCTGCTGGTTGCCTGTGAGCAGTGAGTGGTGTGGGGAGAATCAAGGTGCTGTGGGGTGGCTTTGAGGCTTCCTATCCATGTGCACGTGCTGGGAGGCTGCTCTGCTCTCTGTGTGCCACATCACACCAGCCAATGTCACCTGCAGACCCCTTTGTGTCCCCCTGCATCTTTGCAGCCAGGATGCTTTTGCACTTGGGCAGATCCAGCCCAAGGCTGCTCAGCCAGGGTGGGACAATGGAGCTTTGCTGCCTGAAGCACTTTGGTTCTTGAACTGTAGCTGGTTGCAGAATCTAGGAGGGATTGTTCAGGATTTGAAGGACTGTGATGAACAGTGGGAGGCTGTCAAGAGTTTTCAGGAAGTGAAAGAGGGAATGGGATTTGGGGAAGACTGATGGAAGTGTGAGAAGTTTTAGGGAGGTGGTAGGAAAGTGGCTGAAATCTCTCCTTCAGTTTATCCCTCTCTGCAGCAGCATCTTCTTCACTACCTCCTGAGTTTCAAGGTTGCTCCCTTCATGTACTGCTCAGCAGCACCCACTGCACACAGTACTTTCTCAGCAAGGGACCTTCTATTTTTATCCCTCAGTGGGATGCAGCTCAGGTCCAGGGCTGGAATAGTATGGTACTTGTTTCTGAACCCCACTGCTTTGAAGCCTTGTGTTGCTGTGATCTAGGATGATGGGGAGAAACTTGGAGGAGTTTAGGACCAGGAGATTTTTTCTGTTGTTAGTGTTTTCCTGTAGATGTGGGAAGTGTTTCAATACCTGTGAGGGATCTACTGACCAGCATGGGAAGATCATAGAATCATAGAATGGTATGAGTTGGAAGGGACCCCAAAGATCGTAGAGCTCCAACCCCCCTGACACAGGCAGGGCCACCAACCTCAGGCCTGGATCTACACAAGGTTGCCCAGGGCCCCATCCAGCCTGGCCTTGAACACTTCCAGGGATGGGGCATCCACCACCTCTCTGGGCAGCCTGTTCCAGCACCTCACCACTCTTTCTGTAAAAAACTTCCCCCTAATATCTAATCTAAACCTTCCTTCCTTTAGTTTTAATCCATTCCCCCTTGTCCTGTCATTGTCTATCCTTTTAAAAAGTTGCATCCCCTCCTGCTTATAAGCTCCCTTTAGGGACTGGAAGGCTGCAATGAGGTCCCCCCACAGCCTTCTCTTCTCCAGACTGAACAAGCCCAGCTCCCTCAGCCTCTCTTCATAGGGGAGGTGCTCCAGCCCTCTAATCATCTTCGTGGCCTCCTCTGAACCCTCTCCAACAGTTCCACATCCTTCTTGTATTGGGGGCCCCAGATCTGGACACAGGACTCCAGATGGGGCCTCACGAGGGCACAGTAGAGAGGGACAGTCACCTCCCTGTCCCTGCTGGCCACCCCTCTTCTGATGGAGCCCAGGATACCATTAGCCTTCCGAGCTGCAAGAGCACACTGCTGGCTCACGTTAAGTTTCTCATCCACCAGAATCCCCAAGTCCTTCTCAGCAGGGCTACTCCCAAGGAGCTCTTCTCCCAGTCTGTATCTATGTCTGGGATTCTTCCAGCCCAAGTGCAACACCTGACACTTCAGTGTTGAACCTCATTAGGTTCACCCGGGCCCATCTCTCCAGCCTGTCAAGATCCCTCTGGATGGCTTCCTTTCCTTCTAGGGTGTCGACCACACCACTCAGCTTGGTGTCATATGAAGGTGAACCTTCCTTCTGTCCCAGGAGATACAGTCCATCTGTCTGTATTTACAGGAGGAAGCTATAGATTAGGTACACTCTCTAAGGTCACATCAGTCCTGGACTGGTGAGTGGTTTAGCACTGAGGGAAGTACATTTTGTCCCTAAATTTTCTATTTCAACAGCTCTTATGTGATATCATTCTGAGAGAAAAGCACTTGCCTCCCCTCTCCAAACCGCTCTACACTTGTTCTTCTAGTGGTGTAATTCCTAGTTCCTCTGTTTTCATGCAAATGCTTCTCTCTTCTTAAGGTTCCTGCAGCCGCTTTTGTGCTGTTTGAGCAGTGCCCGATCTCCTTGTGTCTCTTCAGGTCTGTCTAATTGCTCAGTGACCCAAAAGCCCAGAGCACAAACAGTGCTGGAGGAATTTGGCGTTGAGTACTGCTGTGCCTTGCCTACATCAGGACTGCCTCCTCCAGATGCAGCTTGCATTCCCTCCTCCAATAAGGAGGCACACATATTTAAGCTTGGGTCTTGCAAAAACTGACCTGCAGCTTGATGGCTTTACTTCCTCTGAGATCTGCAAAGGCTTTTTGATTTCCTGCCAGTCCCTCCCCTGTTACTCAGACTCGTTGCAGATAGCTACTGTTGGGGGAAGAGCTGAGCACTGTGAGGCGAATCCAGGGACGTATGAAACCCTGTTTCTGCCCATTCACACATTTATATGTTGCTTGTGTGGGGTACATCAGGGCAGTGGCATTGGTGCCTTGGTACAGGAAGGAAAGCCAGCACTGAAGGCCTTCAGGAGTAGATTAGAGGCACGACTGTAGGAACAGGTCACTCTGAGCCTGCCTTGGAGCAGGAATGGCTGGAGGTGGGTGCTGGGCCTAGCACACACAGCGGGCAGCAAGAGGCCCTACCAGTTGTGTGCAGCTTACCAGTGCATGAGCAGCATTGCTTGTGTCCTGTGGACATTTTGCTTTGCAGATCTGTGACTCATAAGTGTAAATCAGTGACTGCTGAAGGAAACACTGATGTGCACTGTCAAAAGCAAGGTCTGTTGCCCTTGAGCTGAGGCAGTTCCTTCCTCTCTATGCTTTTCTGACCTGTCACCGTGCTGGGAAACTCATTAGTGGGATCCCTCCTTCCTCCACTGTCCCACATCAGGGCATCTCCCCATCTACTGTAACCTGAGATAAAATGAGGGGACTGTTTAGTCATGAAAAGCTGTTTCTGGGAAAGAGATGGCACACTTGCCATTAGGCTCCAGTCCTTCTCAGGCAGAACTGAAGCCTTTGGGTATTTATATGGGGACCCTGGACATATCTACTGTGCACAGGAGAGAGGCTTAACAGTACAAAACTAGATGTTAGGTAAAAGGAGTTCTGGGTCCTAGGCAGAGATGCGATAACTTTAGAAACTAACACTGTTTGGAGAGTTTCTAACCCAAACAAGCCAGCAGTAGATATGAAGGACCTGAATCTTCTCTCATTAAATTGTTTTTTTTCATTTTTGGAGAAAAAACTTTTGAGTTGTATCAGAGAACATGAAGGGAGAAGAGAACTCTATGTACCTGTGGAATTGCTGAACTCCAAAGCTGAAGAGCTTGGGTTTTTCTTCTTTTGACAGTTCCTGGCCATGTGTCTTTAACCTTGGTTTTGTTGTGTAATGTCACTTTCTGTGACCGCTCTGTTTGGCAGTTGGTGGAGAGGCAACATTGGTGTATCTACAGTCACAGAATCACAGACTGGTTTGGGTTGGAAGGGACCTCAAAGACCACCCAGTTCCACCCCCCTTCCATGGGCAGGGACACCCTCCACTAGACCAGGTTGCCCAAAGCCCCATCCAGACTGGCTTTGAGCCCTGCCAGGGAGGGGGCAGCCACAGCTTCTCTGGGCAACAAGCTGTTTTAAGCTGAAGTCAGATCTCAGTGGTCAGGGTGAAGTGTGTTTAGTGTGTTAAATGGAAAAAATGGCAGCTGGATAAGAAAGGATTTTAAGAAAATGCAATGCTACTTACAGTACTTATAAATTATTTCTAAAGTGCAAGTCTTAACCCCTGAGGTCCTGCGTGCTGTCAGGGGGACACTGGCAAAGCCAGGAGGACGAGCTTTGGCATTCTAGTTCCCTCACTGAAGATCTGTCTAATAGAAGGGTTGCAGGACCACTTCATTTTGCAATACTAGGGTCTTGGAGAAAAATGGTGTGTGTATGTAGTGGGGGTGGTTTTGTGATCAGTAATGGTCAAGCCACTGAGCTGAATGCCCCTCTCTAGATACAAATGTGCTGTGTGTCCTTTGGATTTGCTGTCCCCTGGGTATTCAAGAGTAACTGAAATCTGAATTTAGCCAAGCAAAAGGGTTTTTAATGGGGTATTGTGTTACTCCTTCCTTTGCTTGGATCTGAAATGGCCTTAATGTGCCTGTTCAGCTTGCACAGCTCCTCTTTGAGCTGAGCCTCTGCTTTCTCCAGCACCTTGGCAGGAAGCCGTGGCAGCAGAAGAGTGGGCACAGCACAAGGTTATGGCAAGAGAGGCTGCTTGCCTCGCCTTTCCTCCCTGTTTCCTTCTTCTGCCCTCCTCTGTGAATTAATTTCTATGCACATGACTTAAATCCCTTCGAGAAAACTGGGGGATCCTGAGAAATCACCCGTTCTCTGCCTGAGTAACAGCACCAGTACAAAGGCAGGGGGACCCCGGGGGGAACAGGCTGTTCTCAAAGCATGCCTTTGGCAGAGCCAGGGACACTTTTTTGGGGGGGAATCTCATTCTCCCAGCGATGGCTGGGTGTGAGAGCAGGTCTGTCAGCCTTCAACCTCTCCTGCAGAGACCGTTCAGTGCTCAGCCCCCTGCCATAACCGATTATGGCTGGCTGCTGATGGAGGCAACGTGGATGCTTATCCTCCAGGTCATCTGAGAGCGAGCTGCTTTTTTGCCACAGAGCCCCAAGCAGCTCTCGGGAGTGCAGCTATTCCTGAGTGCTGGCTCTGCCGCAGGGGTGTGGGGGAGGAAAGCTTGTTAGCTCAGCCCCTGAGCTGTGGGGTACATCTGAAGGACAAGGCAACAGCTTGTCATGAGGACACCCTGCAAGGCAGTGATGCAAAGCCTGGGCGACCCAGCCTGGGCCTAGTCTCTGCATCTCCTTGGATGAGGTGCAGCTCCAATCTGTGTTGAAGTGGGTTGAGGACACCCATGTCCCTGGGAGCTGCAGTGGCCAAGCAAGAGGTGTCCACAGACACCACAAATCTGCTTTCTTACAGCCTTTCTCCTCTGTGCACCCCTCCTGCTAAGTGCTTTTGGGACATGTCCAATGCAGTCATACCTCAGGAGAGGAGCTGATGTTGGGGTGCACTTATGGGCAATCCTGTCCCACCAGGGCCCAGCGCCTGCCCAGCTCTCCTACTTCCCTGCCTTTTCCATCACAGGAAGACAGCTGGATGTCACAGATGATCAAGCCCAAAATTTCAAGCTGGGGCAGCTGGGTCCCTGGAGAACTGGTGAAAATTAGGAAGTGGAATGAGGCACCAAGATATGCTCACCCACAACTGGCAGACACAGCAACAATGTCTTTATCTGTCTGTCATCACAGATGTGATGCCCTGTTACAACTCTAGCCCAGCAATAATCCCATCTTGGCCCTGTGCTCCAGAAAGGAACATTCCATGTGTGATGTGGCCAGTAAAGCAAGCAAAATCCTGAGACGCAGGTGAGCAGCTCCCTGATGTCTGCACCTCCACAGGGGTTGTTTTGGCCTCCATTTGTGCTGGCCATGAAATCTAGGTTGGAAAATGTAATTCATTCTCTCCAACTCATGGCTGTACAGTATTCTAGACACCTGAGGACTCACTCAGCAGGGATGGAAAATGGTCTTTATTAGCAAGACCCATCCCAGTCATGGTTTTTGCATGGCCTCATTGAACCCCACAATGCCCCAGAGCTTGGAGAAGGTGGGCTTTTAGTCTTCTTCAAGCTGTTCAGCTTTTCCTTGTTTGTGATACTGCATAGTTTGTCCCTGGGCACCGTCTGGGCACCGTGGGGCAGTGTCCCTCGTTGCAGAGCCCAGTGGTATTTGCTGCAGTGACAAAAGCGGGAAATTTGGCATGAAATGGAGTAGGAAGAGATTCAGCTACAAGGGCCAGGAGAACAGCTTGAAATTTGGCACATCCCAGTAACTTCTCTTGAGCCACTGCCAGAACCTGACACAGCCTTCCCCAAACAGCCGGCCCGGGTTGGAAAGGGATGAGGTTGCCAGTGGAGAGACATGGGGCAGCTCCCTGCCTGGGAGAGCGTGCCTGTGCCTCTGCAAAACACATCCCAGGCTCATCGCTGTAAAAAGCCCTTCACTTGCAGACTTCTCCCCTGTGTTTCCTAACCCTGGGTGAGTCAATCTCCATGTCCCTACACGCCTGGATTGAAACTATCACGCTGCTCCTATCCCTTGCCAAGCTTCTCCCCGAAATCGCTTCTTACCAGCCTGCTCCAAAAGAAAAGGGAGACACCTGCGCCAGCAGGCAGGCCGAATAAATGGCCCTTGCTCAAATTAATTTGATGGGCTCAATGGGGAATTGTTTAAATGAGAGGAGGGAAGGTATCGCCGATGAATAAAATGTCTCGCTGCTCACGGTGATGGAGCTGACGCAAAAGGATTATTTTTATCCTGTGGAGAAAAGGAAGAGAAGAGCCCTGTGAAGCAGAGGAGAAGAGGGGCTGCCTTACAGCCCCGCCAGCTGTGGAAGATGAGGCGATGGCTGCAGTCAAAGCAGCTCCAAGGTCCTCCTGGAGGGAAGCAGTTACGCTCCAGTTCACCCACTGTTTCTGTGAGATGGGATGCCAGACACCAACCATGTGAGGCCATCTTAGGGCAAACAGCCCCTGCTCTCCCCTATTTTCACGTCCCACCAGGGAGCTGCCTGTGATTCCAACTGCTCTCAATGTGGGGTGCACCTGAGCTACTCACCCCACCCCGGGGTCCTGCTCAGTGCAGAGACCTATCCTGCCTGTCTGTGTTGTGCTTCGCACCTCTGACCTGTCTGACTGAAATCTTCCTGTTATACTCCAGGCCCTGTCCCATGTTCTGTGCCACTGCTGCATGGTGTCCCCGGGATGCAGCTCTCCCACTGCCCTCCCCAGCACACAGGGATCCTTTCGCATCGCTGCCCATAATGCTCCCATTTCTCTGCAGGGACACAGACGACTGTTCCATAGCATCCAGGAGTGCCAGCTCACATCCAGATCATTATCACTGTAACCCCAGCCCTGATGGCAGAATGTTCCCTCCTCACCGTCCTGTATTTGTGCAGGGAATTGTCCCTGCTCACTCACAGTATCTTGCATTTGTCCCTGTTAAATCACATACAGGTTTTCCAGGTCACATCACTGGTCCAGAAAAGTAATTTCAAATTCCAGTTCTGCCTTCCTGGACACCTGCAGCCTTCCCATCTGTCCCAGTGTCCAAGCACTAACAGAAATGCTGACCAGATCCTCTCCAGACCACGGAGCCTTTGTGAGCATTGCACACAACCCTGTGCTGACAGCTCTGGGTAGAGCTATTTGGCTGGGTCTTAACAGCTTTTACCAACTTTATATAGATCTTTTGCCTCAATTGAGAATCAGAATATCAAGGTAGGTAATGGCAAAGTCTTCCTGAGGCCAAGATAAATGACTTCTGTGTCTCTCCTGTCCACAAAATCTATTGTCTTGTTGCAAAAAGAAATCAGATTTGTTCGGTGAGACTTCTTTGGTACAAATCCATGTTAGCTGTGATGCATCTCCTCACAGGCACTTACAGCTTGCTGGTTTATTCTGAAAAGTGAGGTTAATCTGAAGGGTCTGCGATTCTCTCTTCTTTTTAGGATAGCTACTGCATTTACCTTTTCCAGCTTTCTGATCCTTGTCATCCTCTAAAATCCCCCAAGACAGATGCTTTAGATTAAGGCTGTTAGGTCAAGCCAATGTGCAAACATCTGTCTTCCCAAGGGGCTGGGCCTGTTGTGGCCAGGATGGTCTCAAACACTGTAAGCAAGCCAAGTCGTGTGGGAGCAGATCACACCCTTTATTAGGCAGATAAATACACCTGAGAAGAAGAGAGAAATGCATCTGCCCTAATATATAAGGCACATATATATAGCTCAACTAATATATTCTCCATATATATGTTAGTTGAGCTAATAAAAGGCATTGTGTCTCCCTGCCAGCCTGTGCTGTCTGTGTACACACTCACCCATGCCCTGCTAACCCTGCTCAGCCAAGGCCAGCATCTCCCCTCCTTGTTGCTGGTGTTGGCTGTGATATCCTGAGGACTGGGGGCCACAGAAAAGGGGAAAGGTGCCTTCCCAGGAGTGCAGAGGGAGCCTGGATGTGAGCACTGCTCAGTCTCGGCTTTCTTATTTGTTTGCCTCCTGTGACATTCTGATGATTCTGTTGGCTTGCTGTCAGGAGTTGGGCAACAAAACCAGAATGACCAGAAACTACTTTTTGCAAATAGAAAGAGAGACTGGAGGATGCTCATCCCTCTCCTGCTTTGATCTGCACTGAAGGAACCTACTAAGCCAGGAAAAGGAACTCAAAAGCTCTCATTTTATCTGTTCTGGGCAACCAAAGAACATCCAGTGGGAATGCAGAAAATTAATAATTTAGTGTCTTCCATGCCATTAAAAAAAGAAGTGCGCCAGGCTTTGTAACAGAGCAGAGCAAAACGCTGATGGGTTTGGTTTCAATTACAACTGCTTGCTCAAGTAGAAAAGCTGTACTATATAAAACACTGCAGCCCGGATGGCTCCTGCAACCTGGGGGCTGGGAAACCCAGGTTGCAAAAGGAAAAGGGAGGCACATCCTGAGAAATCTATTCTTGTTCCCTGTCATGAAGCCAGAGGCAGGCCTGAGGAGGTGTAAGACCTCACAGGGTTTCCCAGACTAAAACACCAGCAAAGAAGATGGGTCTGGATTCTGCTCCTGCAATGGGGAGAGCCTGGGGTAGCTTGGACCTGAAGTGTAGTTCCTGAGGATGGAAACCCTGGGGTGGCTGTAGAGAACAAAGACTTGCAGAGGGATCTGTCATCCCTTCTGCAGTGGCAGGAGAAACTCCCAAGCTGTTTGCCTCTTGTCTGTGTAGTGAAATGTCATTCTTCAGAGTGTTTGTACCCTGCTTGTGGCCAGGGATGTGCTGCCAGGTGTTATTTTTTAGAGGCTGGTGCTGTAGGCAAGGTCTTCTGCAATCAGTCACATCTTCATTTCATGTCAAGGTTAGTCTGAGCAGTAACTCAGAAAAGCATTGAGAAAATGGGACACCACCTACATGCAAAGGCAGAAAGAGAGAGGGCTTGGCAGAGAAAGCTCCAACCCTTGGTTCCTTATCTCTGAAATAGTTCTTAACAGCTGTGGTCGTAGGATGAGCAGGGTTTCCAAGAGCAAGGCAATTGGCCTCTTCACTCCTTGCTATCCCTGTGCCTTGCCAAGCTTGGAATCCCTGGCAGGGATTCGTTTGAGAAGGTGCATCCTCTGTCCCCATGCTTCCCAGTGCTTCCCAGTGAGAGTTTCTGCTTTCTGCAGGCTGCAGTGGAACCACCGACTCTACCTTGTCCTTGCTCCTCCCTGTGAGTAAGCCCCAAGTTAGTAAAAGGCTTGAGTGGACTGGGCTGAAAGGGGCTACAGATGTGCCACATGTTACTTGATGTGGCTGAGGCAATCAGAAGAGACTCAGGCATTGCAATCGAGCTGTGTCCCCTGCTTCAGAAAGAATTGCTTGTGGGACCTTTTACACACCACCTTGCACACCCTCTGCACGTACTACTCCATGTGCTTGGAAAATGCTGTTTGACTGGGGCCTGTGATAAACCTATTGCAGGGTATTATTTGTAGCCTGAAAGAATGTTTCAGCATGGATTTTACCTTAAAACTAAACATCCTGTTTAAAAGAAGAAGCACTACTCAAAACTGGCATGGATTCAGCTGAAGGGAGCTGGGACCAGCAGATCTTTAAAGGTGACTGTAGATGGGAGTCTCTGTGTGATGAAGATGAGTCTGGCAGGGTTCAGCAGGGTGTTTTTGTACCCAGCTCCTGTTGGTAGTGCTGTCAGCATCAGATGTGAGTGTTGCTGCTGCATAAATAGCACCAGCAGCGGGACCGTCGCAGAGGCCAACACACAAGGCCCGGTACTGCAGTGAGTACCCATCAGAGCACAGGGCAAGTCCCTCACAAAGCACCCTCACAGCCCTGGGGCTGCATCCAGGAACAGGAGATGCTGAAAGAGGTTTGAAGGTTGCAAAGGAAAGTATGAACTCCCAGTGTGACACTGAAACACCAAACCAAACACAGGATCTCACCGGAGTAATTCAGAACAGGATTGAAACCAGGGCCCTGTGTGGGAGCAGCGTTAGCAAATCCATCACCAGCTGCAGTGCACAAATCCAAGGCCAACACATCAGTGGAGGTGACTGATTGATCAATTGGTTGATCAGTCCATCAGCAGAGGGGTTGCAGCAGGGACAGGGAGGTGATTGTCCCTCTCTGCTCTGCCCTCATGAGGTCCCAGCTGGAGTCCTGTGTCCAGAGCTGGGGCCCTCAGTACAAGAAAGATGTGGAACTGTTGGAGAGGGTTCAGAGGAGGCCATGAAGATGATTAGAGGGCTGGAGCACCTGCCCTATGAAGAGAGGCTGAGGGAGCTGGGCTTGCTCAGCCTGGAGAAGAGAAGGCTGCAGGGGGGACCTCATTGCAGCCTTCCAGTCCCTGAAGGGAACAGAGAAACAGGAGGGGAATCAGCTTTTTAAAAGGGCAGACAATGGCAGGACAAGGGGGATGGATTGAAGCTAAAGGAGGGAAGGGTTAGATTAGATATTAGGGGGAAGTTCTTTACAGAGAGAGTGGTGAGGGGCTGGAAGGGGCTTCCCAAAGAGGTGGTGGATGTCCCGTCCCTGGAAGTGTTCAAGGCCAGGTTGGATGGGGCCCTGGGCAACCTTGTGTAGCTCCAGGCCTGGAGGTTGGTGTCCCTGCCTGTGGCAGGGGGATTGGAACTCTATGATCCTTGGGGTCCCTTCCAACCCATGCCATTCTATGATTCTATGATTGATTGATTAATCAAATATGCAAACCAAATCTAGAAGGAGCAAGGAGATTGATCTGTGGTCTGGGAAACCTGTCTGGTAAGGGATTTGCTGTGAGGGAAGGTTCTCTGGATTAACAGAGAGACATATAATGTGATTTGGAAGATGACCAGATTCACACAAGAACTATCTTCATCCCAGCTCCATCAGGTCAAAACTCCTTGTCTTTTACCAAAAAATGTGTTTTAGCTCCAAGAGGAGTCATTGGTGCGATGAGTTTTCTGACTGAGGCTGTGTGAATCATGATGGTTATTTCTGGGCTTCAGATATATTAAATCTACTTCTGCTTTTGATCTTCTTGTAATGATCAGGGGTTGATTGGTGGTATTACAGAGAAAGCTGTTTTCATAGCTTTTTTTAACGCACCACACAAACCCACAACAATAGCTTTTGTAAAGAGGTAATCATGGCCAGGTAGCTGTATAGGAAGAGATTGACAGACTTGAACTTTTCAGCTCTCTGGATTCTGGCTTGTTTATTAGCTCACATGTTAAACAACCAAACTGTAAGCACTCAGAGACTACAAGGTGTTACAGCAACAAGAAGCATGGATCAACATAAAATCAATGCTGTCCCTTTTCTGCCACTGAAATAAGCCTTGTGGAAAAACACATACTTGCCCCACATGCTTGGGATCATATAAGTCAGATTGGAGCTTTCCTGCTCTCAGTAAGCACAGCATAACAGTCCTCACTTTCTGATCCCCATGTTGCCACCTCTTTCAGACTCTTAGTCCAGCTTCCTGCTTGGTCCTCCAGCTATCTGCCTCAGGCTTCTGCTTTCCATGGGTCTTCTCCAGCCCTTCCTTCTTCCTGTTTTTCACTGGGAGACTTTCTTCCTCTCTTTAACTCTTTAATACCAGCATTGAAACTGATCTGTATGGCTTCCTCGACCTATGGATACCCTGGAAGGAGACTGCTGGGGAGCTTTTCCCCTGTTAGAGTATGCCAGTGTTCCCCAGGGGATGGAAATCACCCCATTGAAGGCTGGATCACTCTGCACCAGTCCCAACGCTATGAGCAACCTATGGTTAAGAGAATATTTGCTTAGAAATGCTGTCTGCAATCAGAACACAGCTACAGAGTAGGGTACAGATGAGGAACTCATCCTTCAGTTTACACTTAGAGGTGAAGAACATCCTGGGACTGCAGAGCTGAGGGCATATGCAGCTGGAAGGGATGCTGGGAGGTCTCCAGTCCAACCTCCATCTCAAAGCAGAGTCAGCCCTGAGATCACACAAGGTTGCTCAGGGCTTCAGCTTATCTTGAAAACCTCCAAGGCTGGAGATCCCGTGGCCTCTCTGGAGCCCTGTGCCAGGGTCTGTCACTGGGGGGGAAACTTTATGATGTCACACTGAATCCTTCCCTCTTTCAGTTTATGACTGTTGTGTCCCCATCTCCTTCTACACACCCCTGCAAAGAGCCCCTCTCTGGCTTCTTCATATCTCTGTCTTGCTTGCTGGCACCCCCCTGTTAGGTGACCCAAAAGCACCCCTTCTCCAGGCTGAACAAGCTCAGTACCCTTCATGTCTCCTCAGAGCAAATCCCCCAGTCCTCAACAACCTTGTCAGTCTCTGCTGGACTCAGGCAGGTTTATCAACATCTCAGTTCAACCACAAAACTCCCTTCTGCTTCTCTTTCTGTAGGTGACACTGGAACCCTCCTACCCATTACCCAAAAATGAAAACTTTTATGGTCTGGTTTTCATCACCAGAGGTAGAGAACAGAAGCACTGAGCCAATGCAGCCCTCATCTCCTTATCTTACTGTTTTCCTCCCTAGAAAGCTCCTTTCCTTTTCCCAGTGTCTGAGGACATGGCACCACATAGCACTGGGGACAAGAGTTTAGAGGGGTTCACCCTCTTTGTTTCTTCCCACCTCTTAAAGCTTCTTTCATTAACACTCACCTAGTGTTTCTTAATTAGTACATTCTGGCTTGGAGATGCCTGCCTGCATTGAGGTCTTCCGGAGGAAATCTGCTGAAGCTTCATCTACTGTATGACAGGAAACATCAAACACTTTGGCTTCCTACTGGTCTGACAGCTACTTTTGTGCCAGAGCATTGCACAGGGCTTGAGTGTGGTTCTGTCCCTCAGCCTCTGTAGCCATCCTTGGTTTTACCTGTCTCTCCTGAGAGAACCTTCTCCTGGGGTTGTGTAATTCCCTTTCTGCAGATGTTTTGATGTCAATCCACATGACAAGTGCATGGCTGAGCTGAGCCAGGAGATTGCACAGGTTATGCCAGAAGCAGGGAGAATAACAGGCTGAAAAATGACCCCCAGGAGCAGTTATCAGTGGGATAACTGGGAGGATATTTCAGAGCAGTCTGCAGATCTATCTTGGGGTGTGGGTTGGTGTCCTCCCTGGCACTTCAAATTTCCCATTCATTCTTTGCATGATCTAGCAGAGAGTCCACTTATGAAGTCCTGAGAGGACCTGCTGTCATGGAGGGTCAGCGGGACTTTGGAAAACTTGGCATCACATCTCCAGGTGACCTTGAAACCTTGGAGAGATGGATTGAAATCTAGAAAGTTAATTCAGTGAAAATGTTCACAAAGTACCAAAAAACAGCTGCCAGGCCTAGTCTCAGCCATGCTTGGTCCTGATTCGGTGCAGAGCCTGGGCCAAGTTCCTGGGGCTCAGAATCCCATCAGTCCCATGCCTGTGACATGGTGTGATTTCAGCAGGGAACAAGGTGAGGGTTTGGCTTTCATTGCGTTTACCACCATAGCATCAAAGCTCCAGATGGTCCTATAGGAAACTGCATTTGTCTGTGGTTAAATCAAGGGCTGCTGCCATAAATCAGCTCTGTTACAGGTTCTCTGCTGCTCTCACTGGGTTTCTGGCTCATTTATAGATGGTTGCTGGGGAAGTTAAATGACAGGCGATAACCATTCACAACCATCCAAGCTTCTTAAGGATTCTATAGGCTAGGGAGAGGCTGGCACCATTTCCCCCATTACCTTCTTCTCACCTCCAGAGCAATTGCAGCTGTCACCGAGGGATTTTATGCATCTTTATGGCAAATAGGGTGTTAATGAAAGTGTAATTACTAGAATTAAATTTGGGTTTAATTTTCTGAGCACAAGTGGCCCCCTTCTGTCTTTCTTTTGTTTCCTGCTTGGTTGCCAGCTGTGAAAATATCTCTTTTCAGGATTGTTCTTGATGCCAAGGCACTTGCACAGTGCCAGGCAGGCAGCAGTGCAATGGGCTTATCTGCTCCCAGACCGTGTTTCACCCAGGTCTCAGATGATGCCCTCCACTGTGGTGAGGGGCAAGAGCATGATCAGCAGTGCCTGGAGAAACCACCAAGTCTTAGCATTTGTTGTGCCTGCATCTCACAGCTTTTTACACACAGGATCCACATGGATAACTGTTTTGTGGGAGAAGCAGTGGGATATGGGTGGGTACCGTGACTTTATTTCTACAAAGCAATTTCACCCATCATTCCTCTAGGTCAGTTAAGGCATCTCCTCTCTGCTGGTGAAGAACAGTTTTGGTTGCCATCCCAAGGACTCTCAAAAGATCACGAGGTTCTTGTTCAGTCTTCATTACTTCCTCCAGACCTGCAGCCTGACATGTCTGGGTTTCAGGGAGCTCCTAACACCAGGATGATACCAGGAGGATCGGGGCTCAGATCAGAATGGAAACAAGAGAGCCTGGAAAGAAGTGACACCTCCTAAAATGATGATCTGACCATGCAGCAAGAACTGATATCTAGATGTGGCAAGATCTCTGCCATGTCCACAAAGGAGACACCTTTTCCAAGGGCTCTCCAGGACAAATGCTGGCTGTTTGCCTGGCAGCATTGCCCTGTCCATGTCCTTCTGTCCCAGCTCCAGTAACACAAATTGTGGGGCAAGGATCAGGCCATGTTTGCTAGTGTGTTGAGTCATTCAGCCTCAGGAAGGTAGTGGGCTTTGTACCACTGTTGTGGAACCACCCACTAAGCATTAACCACACGAATCAGCTTCATTTAACCTCTGCTAACAGGTTCCCTCTAGTCCTTAAGCCTGAAATCAATTGTCAGATAGTTGCTTCTGCCAGCTTGGCCACTGCCTTGCTGATGCTTGCTGGTTAACCTTGTTCCATCTCTGGTACTGGTGGGACTCACTGAGCAATGGAGAAGTGCTTACCTTAATGACCTTGATGACTTCTACATCGTTTTCTTCCCATCCTACCTTAATTTTGCAGTACTGTGTTGCAAAGAATCTCCATTAGTTTCAGCAGCCAGCTGAGCAGATGGGTTTAACTGGTCTATGGCACTGAAGTAATTACACTTTGGTACAACACAGACACAGCAGCGAACATGTAAAATTAATTCAGGTGCAGCATTCCTGTCAGTGACTCAAAGCAAGGAGCAGTTTAGGGAGGCCACCGCTGACCCCACTGTGGTGATGCTGTTGGCAGCACGGTGGGTGGCTAGGAACGTGTCCCTTTGGTTTCCACAGGTAATGTTGGATTGGCTTCTCCCATGGCCAGTTCCTTCTTCAGATACGCATTAGCATCAGAGAGATTGATTACTGCTCACATCTCTCTTCTTAATTAACGACCATTAATTCTTCTTATAATTAAAACTGCAACATATGCAAGAAGCAATTGGATTTTAATAATGCTTTTCTAACCAGGATGTCAAGGAGCTTAGTACAAAACTGGGGCTGGAGTCAGGTCAGCATCTTACAACTGGATTGTCATTAAAATGGCTGTGTCCCACATGGGCAGCTTACCTCGACATGGGCTCTAGATGTGCTTTTTAGCCAGACTGCACCCATCTTTGTCTGCAGACAGGGCCTGGGACACCCCGTGCTCTTGGGTGTAAGGGCCAGAGTAAAACATGAGTAGGGACAAGTCACCAGTGCGTGACTGGGTTTGCTGATGGGGCAGGAATGTCCCCAACTGCAGCCCCATTGCCATCCCCACTGCTGTATGCCAGGGAGGCTGTATTCAGGTCTGCCCTGGGTTGCTTCCCACAGAGCAGCTGTTAATCAGGGCAGGGCAGATCTGCTCACTGCTGCTGGCACTGTCTCCCAGGAGGAGGCACAGTGCTCCATGGGTGCCCAAGCCTGAGAGGAGCACTCCGAGCTGCCTGCCAGCACTCTGCTGCCTTTCTCCTGCACTGCTTTATCCTGTCTGCAGTCCTTGGGTCCTGCATTTGCAGCTGGGCCAGGAAGAATCTTACTCTACTCTGTGCAGCTCTTACTCAGACCCTTATGGACAGTCCAGTGCTGTTGAGTGAACATGTACAGGGAGTACGTAACACAACCTCAGCACCACTGTGTGCTGCGTGGCCTCAGGCACATGTCCCAACAGGCATCCTCCACCAAGCAGCACTGTGCCAAGCCTGTCTTGGAGAGGAGAGGAGTGACACCAGCAAAGCTGCTAATGAGGCAAATCGGGCAAGAGGGCACCACGGTGGGTTACAGCTGAGTCTTGCCTGTCTGTGGGGCAGGGATTTATCAGCTGCTCTAACAGGGTCAGATCTTGGGGAACTGCAGGATTTCCCATGCTCGTCCTGCATCCAGCTTCTTGCTGACCCCTTTTAATCCCTGATTTGCATGCTGCAGTGCAACTCAGTCATGGCTGATGCGATTTAGCGTGGCGTCCCACACAGCCCAGCCTAATGGTGTGTCTGGTTTCCAGGCCTGGGAGTGTTTGTGCTGCATTTATCACTTGCCTGACCGTTTCCTGTGCAGCAGGTAGAGAGAAGCTAAGCAAGTCATTTAATTTGCAGCAAATGGGAGACACGGCCTGAAGTAAACAGGGTGTGCTTCCGTGAGGACAGAGTGGAAATAGCAGGAGAGGGAACGGAGATGGGAATGATCAAGCAGGGAGGAGAAGATCTCACTTGCCAGGAGCTGCCCTGCTGTAGCAGAGGCATTGTACTGGAGAGGCCAGGCAAGAGAGGTGAGCTGACCCTGCTGCACCACATTGCAGTGCAAGGACCTCAGCTCCAGTTTGGGGTACTGGGCTTGAAGGATGTGAGGAACAGGAGAGCAGCAAGGACAATGTTGCCAGCAGATAGGTTGGGAGCAGGGAGATGCAGAGAGATGCACAGTGCTAAAGAGGTCCTGGGCTGGCAGGGTAAAGAAAGCAGCGCTCTGAGGTTATAGGATTATAGCAAAATGCTTAGGGAAAGGGTTTTGGTGGGCGTGAAAGGGAAGTGCTGGAAGCCATCTCCAGGAGATGGGTTGGCAGCACCATCCCTCAGGGTTTTCGAAAGAAGTGGTTGTGCAGGTGATGGGAGCGGAGTGTGACAATCCACTGCTCAGGGCGTGCTGTGCTGGGCACTCCAAGGACTGGGTCAAGTGCTGGACAAGCATCTGTCAGAAGCAATTTAAAAGTAGCTGCTCCCACCATGAACCAGGGTGAGGTAGTGGACGAAGCCCTCCTAGCCCTGCTCCAGGTGGCACTGTGATTCGAATGAAACCTACGCATGAGAATGTTTTGTCGAGATGACATAATTGTTCACATGGTTGAAATATCTAGTGCTATTTCTGGAGCATCCCTGAGTTCAAGTGCCGTCATGGAGAGCAGGAGAGAGCACTGTGGCCTGACATTAAATTGCAGACTGAGCTCTTTCAGTAAGCAGAACAGTATCAGTTGTAATACATCTTCCATGCTATTGGCATTTAATGTTATTAAACACGGGGCATCTGTGAGTGAAGACATTTATTTTCACTTCTGCAGTTTTCCAGTGTACTTGTACTTATGCAGAGTGAAATGTATTCATACGCTCTCACGTTAATAGCAAACAAGAATACATTTCCCATGCAGAAATTTTTATGAGCTGTATGAAAAAATCGGCATGACAGAAATTTTAAAGAAGGGAATATTAAGGGAGAAAGAGCAGCTGGACTATCTCAAGGCAGCTAAAAGGTGATCACAGGAACTGTATTTCAACATCAACAGTGGGGGCTGGAGAAAGAGGTGTTGAAAAATTACTACTTTTTAAAAACATACTGTTCATGCAGCTGCAAATGATCTGTCATGGGATGCTGTACTCTGTCAGGTGACAGCAGCGCCAGAGTATTGCAGGAGCTGCACATTCACATCCCTGTTAGGTCGCTTTTATTAAAGTCTAATCTGTAACAGTTTACTGAGCTGTCATGCAAAAACGCTAAAGCAAAGCTGAAGTAAGAAAAAAACGAAGAGAGATGCTGAGTGATAAAGAGATGCTGCTGGGTGGCTGACGGCGCTACCTGCCAGCTGGCATCACCGGCTGCAGCTTAACACTGCCGGCGTCCCTGCGTGCTGCAGCGCATCTCCTTGGTTTGCCCCTTTGGATGGGTTTGATGTACATCTCTGTGAGTGCTCTGTCTGCCCAAGTCTGGTGGTTTGACCCTGGCTGGAGGCCAGATGCCCACCAAAGCTGCTCCATCACTCCCCTTTTCAGCTGGACAGGGGAGAAAATATCTATTGAGAGGCTCAGGAGTGGAGATAAGGGCAGGGAGAGATCATCCCACAATCAGTGTCACGGGCAGAACAGACTCAGCACAGAATTTAAAAACTATCTAATTTATTACACTACATACACTGAAACCAGAGTAGGATAAGGAGAAGTACAACCATAAAGCAATCTTAAAACACCTCTCCCCACCCCTCCCTTATTCCCTGGCTCAACTTCATTCATGATTTCGCTCCCTTCTCCCCCCTCCAGGTGTCACAGGGGGAGACAGGAATGGGGGGTTTCAACCAGTTCCTCACGAGATGTTCTCCTTCTTAGCCGGGGGGGATGGGGGGACATTTCTCACCCCCTTTCCCTGCTGCACTGTGGGGTCCCACCCACAGCAGACAGTCCTCCACAAACTTCTCCAATGTGAGTCCTTTCCCTTGGGGCTTCAGCTCTTCCCCAGCTGCCCCAGCGTGGGTCACTGCTATGGGGTGCAGCCATAAATCATAGAATGTCTCTCAGTCTCTCAGGCCCAGACTGCTCCAGCCTGGTCCCCCACAGGGTTACAAGCCCCCCCAGCAAACCTCCTCCAGTGTGGGTCTCTCTCTCTCTCTCTCTCTCCCATCTCTGTGTCTCTCTCTCCACCAGCTGTAAGTGCTGGCAGGGGCTTACTCCAACACAGGTCACAGCATCTCCTGAATGTCTCCCCCTGCTCCAGCGTGAGGCCTCTCCATGGGCTGCAGGCAGGGTCTCTGCTCCCCATCACCTTTGATGGGCTGTGAGTGGAGCCCTGCTCCCCCCCGGTTTTCTCCAGCGCCTGGAGTGCCTCTTCCCCCACTTCTTCACTAACCTTCACTTCTGCAGAGTTTTTCACACCTCACTCCTTTCTGTGGCAGCAAAAAGCATCTGCTTACAGGTTTTTTTCTTCTTAAATATGTTATCACAGAGGCGCTGTGACCGTCGCTGATGGGCTCGGCCTTGGTCAGCAGTGGGTCTGGCCTTGAGCCGGCTGGTGTTTGCCCTGTGGGGCCTGCAGAGAGCTTCTGGATGCTTCTTGCAGAAGCCACACCTGCAACTCCCCTCCTCCACTAGAACTTGCCACACAAACCCACAACCCCAAGCCCCTCACCTCAGGGCTGCCAGCCTGAGCGAGAGGGGCTGCAGACGTGGTTCATTCTGGTAGGCACAAGAGCCAGGGCATCTCTAGGGTTGTTTAGATTGCACTGAGGTTTGGTGTGGGGATTTCACTGCAAGTGCTGCAATATCTGAAGTAGAGCTAGAAGCCAAGGTATCACCCACCTGTCTAGTAGTTCATATGGACAGTCTCAACTAAAACCTGCTTCTCTCTTCCTGCCTCACCCATCCCTTTGGTCTGAGAGATCCCACAGATAAAACATAAAATACCCCCCCCCACATACACACCTTTCCATCCATTGCCATTATAACATGTGGCGTGTGACAGGCATTGGGTAACCTTCCCCCTGAGTGGTGCTAAGAGCTCATTAAAGTAATCCATCTCTCCCAGAAGAGCCCAGCACCACTGCCAAAATCTGAACCCAGCAGGGCTGGATCCAGGGTTTGAGGGCAGTGGGCGATGCCTGTCCCCAGGGAGGTGAAGGAAGGGGCATTCCTCCCCTCTGTACTTATGCCACCTTGCACCACCAAGACCCCCTGGGCTAGAGGCAAAAGCTTTTGGGCTTTTGTCTCCACTCCAGGCCTTCGGTGGATCAGGGGAGGGTAATTGTCTTGCACACTGAGCACACAATGATTTTTCTCGGTGCTTAGCACTTAATCTCTGAACTGATGTGACTGAAAACCTTTTCTATGCACTCTGTGAGGAGTTTATCATCTCACCAAGCTGCTCCCTTTGAGGTGGCTGCTGTTGGCTTGTCTCAGTGAAGGAAGGTAATGATGCCCAAAGGAGTGGAGAGCCTGTTGCTGATGCTTCCTAATCACAGTATCTGTGCAAGGCAGAGTTAAGGGCATTTGCTCATTTAGATCATAATGTCTTTGGATAACTTTAACATTTATCCCTCACTTTAAAGCTTTACTTTCTTTCTGTGTGTGATATGTGAACAGAGGATCATGGCCCTGTTTTGAACCCCTAAGTGTCACAGAAAAGGCAGAAGACCGACTATTTTAAATGGTTTTGATGGGTTTCTGTGGCTGGGACTGGGATGGATTCATAAGGAATTTACAAGGGATTATAATGCCCAGTGTGTGGGGGGACCACCATGGGCCCTGTTTGTGCTCAGTTTGGCCTTGCTCATTGTGGTTCCAGCCATGGCTGCTAAATGTGGTCTTCTTATGGCTATATTTAGGTGCCTAAATTAGTGGTGTGTAAGAGAGGTTGCTCGTGGCTCTGGAGTTAGCAAGCAGAAGGAACATTCAGCGTGGCTGGGAGCCAAATCCCTTCCATCAGCGGCCCAAGCGGAAGAGCTGAGTGCCAAGCTTTTCTTAGCCCTCACGTGAGCCTGGTCCCACCTGTTCAGCACCCCGCGGTGCCCACCAGCACCCCCTTCATGCTCCCCTGTGCCTGGGGCCGTGAGGCCATGCTCTGCACTGCAGTGGCCGTGAGATGGGCCCTGCCGTGCTCAGCCAGCCAGCAAGTGCTTTCAGAGGGCACTGACAATGCTGCTGTGGATCCCCTTGGCTCAGCGTGCCACAGCGTGCTTCAGAGCCTTGCTGCTGAGTTCCTCTTAAGCTCCTCGCTGAGGGTCAGCAGAGATCACACCATGGCACTGACAGTGTGGCCAGTAGGTCTAGGGAGGTGATTGTGCCCCTGTACTCGGCATTGGTGAGGCCACACCTTGAGTGCTGGGTCCAGTTCTGGGCTCCTCACCATAAGAAGGACATTGGGGTCCTGGAGCGAGTCCAGAGAAGGGCAACCAGGCTGGGGAAGGGGCTGGAGGGCAAATCCTATGAGGAGCGGCTGAGGGAGCTGGGGGTGTTTAGCCTGGAGAAGAGGAGGCTGAGGGGAGACCTTATCACTGCCTACAACTACCTGAAGGGAGGTTGTAGAGAGGTAGGTGATGGTCTCTTCAGCCAGGTGACAGGTGATAGGACAAGGGGGAATGGCATGAAGCTGTGCCAGGGCAGGTTTAGGTTGGATGTTAGGAAAAATTTTTTACTGCAAGAGCTGTCAGGGCCTGGAACAGGCTGCCCAGGGAGGGGGTTGAGTCACCTTCCCTGGATGTGTTCAAAAAAAGGGTAGATGAAGTACTTAGGGATGTGGTTTAGTTTAGGATGTGAATGGTTGGACTCGATGATCTTAAAGGTCTTTTCCAACCTTGTTATTCTGTGATTCTGTGATTCTGTGAAAGCAAAAGCCAAACTCCTTTGTGGCTTTGCTGGAGCCTGTGGAAACAAGGAAGTGTTGGGCTCTTGCTGTGTCTTTCGCTTGGCTAGAGAACCATGCAAGAAGGGTGAGCAAGGCTGTGGGGTCCCAGTGGTCTCTGGCAGAGCAGGCACAGAGCTGAAGAGACAGCTGTCCTCCCTTATGGCCGTGGAGGAGGGTTTGATCTTGCTATTAGCTCTCTGCTGCTGCAGAGCCTGTCCTTTCCATCAAACTCTTTTTCCATCCCCTCTTCTGTGTGTGTTTGTAAGCCAGCCAGCCAGCAGTGTGGTACGGGCAGGTACCTGACATTTAGATACAGGTGACCCCTGCCCACATCCCCTGGGTCTCACTCAATTCCCTCAGGTTTATTCCCAGTGATATTCCCAGCCCTTTTGAGGTCCATTGTTTGCACTTCCTGCCTGTTGCTGACCTTTACTGGTGGACATGTGCTGCTGAGACACAGGCCAGTCCCAGCGCTGTCCCCTCTCTGGTTCCAGCAGCTTCACTGTGGACTTCCAGCAGGCAAGGGCAGGTCACCTGAGCCCATGAGACCTGTCTGCACTGCCGTACCTTGGCATGGTCCAGTGCAGGTGCTAGCAGAGATCTCTGAGTCAACTATATGAGCTAGAGCAAGGAGATGTGCTTTCCCTGAACAGCACTTTCAGCTGGACCTGGAGGGATGAGCATCTTTGAGGCCAAAGATCCTGTGTGGCTGCTGATGCCTGAATGACCCAGGCATCCCCTGGGCTTTTCTGCCGTTTTCATTCCCTGCAAGCAGATAATTTCCTGCGTCATTTATTTCCAAACAGTAGCAAAATAAGAATAAATCCTTATCTCCAGCCTGTCAGCTAATCCTTCTGTGGGCCAGGAGCAATGCTGTCAAATCAGGCTCTGAGTGTGACTTGAGGGACTTGAGGCGCTCCATGGCTGATGAGCACATTCCTGCTGTATGTAAATAGGCTTCTTGAGAGCCCAGATTTGGTTCTGGCACAGACATCACCCCCAGATCAGCGTAACTCCAGCCTCACCTGCTGTGTTACAGTGTCAGGTTGCAATAGGACTATGACAGGATAGGACTGAGAAGGCTTCAGGGCTGCAGGTCATGCCACACCCCCATCGATGCACATTTGGTTGGTAGCCCAAAGAGCTGGTGAGGCAAATTTTGCCGTGTTCATCAAGGAGTTTGGGCTCCCTTGGTGAAATGCTCCTGGGAAGTCTCTTCCTTTGCTCTCATTCCCGGAATTCAGTGAACTCATCACTGGCATGCTTTGCTAATGGAGGACCTCTTACCCTGGAGGTGTCACCTTAACCTGCTACCCCTGAGCAGCTAGAAGGAACAAGAAAAGGTCTTCTCCAGAAGCAGCGTATCTCTGAAGACCTGGCAGGCTGTGTGCCCCTTCCCACTGAGGATAATAGGGAAGAGAGTTTTGGGCAGCCCTGATGGTGGCGTTTTGGAGCTTCTCACTCTCTTCAAACTCAGCCTGGGACTTGGATGGGACTCTGGTGTCCTAGGCCACTGGGCTGCCTTGTGAAGTGGACACATCTTGTACCTGCATAGCTCAGGGATTTGGCCTGCCAGGAATGGCAGGGACTGGGACTCTCATCATGACAGCAGCAGGGCAGAGCCAGAACTGTGACCTTTGTCCAAGACCAACAAGATGAAGGGTTCCCTCTTCCTGGGGAAGTTTTGGGTCACAGTAAGTTATGCTATTAAGAAGTTACTAAGTTCTTAAGAAGCTATGTTTCTGCCAGCATGGTTGACTTCCTGAGTACTTTAAAACATAAACATGTGTAGCTTTGTTTAATCAAAACCTTATAGCAGATGTTTTATGATTATTCCACCAATGGGGGGGTGGGGGGAAAGGCTGCTGAAAAGTGCCAGTATCATGGCTTTTATTAACTCATTGGTTTACTGTTCAGCAAGGGAATGAAGGCATCAGCCAAGATGCAGGGAATCCAGTTTAAATTGATCCTGTATCTTGGATGTAGAGTTCAGTGTGTGCCAGCATGGGGAGGGATGGGGCTCCCAGGAACATGTATTTTGGGTCTTCAAAAAGCCCATCCTCATCCTCATGCTCGTCCTCATCCTCATTCTCGTCCTTATCCTTGTCTTTGCTCTGTCCTTGCCGCTGGAGATCTATCTCTGTCATCTTCCACCAGTGTCAGTCCTCACCTTCCAGTGTGAGTACTCATCACTGAGGCTGAGGGGACCATCAGAGGTCCTGCAGCAGTTGTGCCCATACTACCTACAGGACAAGGAGCCCCGTGCCTCAGTTTCCCTGCCTGGAGAGCCAGAGCAGAGCCCTGGCATAAGGCAAAGGGAGTCTGAGGGCAGTGGGGGATTTGACCAAAAACATAACAACACAGGGAGATGTAGAGAGGTCTCCTGCTCATCTCACCTCCCTGGGATCATTCTCTGTCAGGAGGTCAGATTCTGTCCCCATGCAGCACCTTCTCTGCTTCTGCCATGAGCTTTCTTAACACGTCCCTCATCACTATTTCAGACAAGAGCATTTTGCTCTCCTGCTGGCAACAATAAAATCAATGCAAACACTGCTGTGAATGGCTCCAGTACACGTTTGATGAGCTCCTCAGGGACAGACCTCCCATGTAAGCTCAGCTCTGCATCTGTCAGCTCCATGGGAGGGTTGCTCTGCCCCAGCTACCTCTCAGCTCACGATGAGCCCCACAGATGCAGTGTGAGCAGGGATGCAGGTAGAGGACGGGCTCAGCTACCCAGAAGGCATCAGAACCCCATGAGTGTCCTTTCCACACCTGGCCCTGGTATCTGTCAGGAGGGCGAGCTCATCAGCAGCCATGTGTGGAGGTGATGCTCCCCTGCATCACGCATGCTCCGGGAAAATGCAACAGCTCTGCTCAAAGAAGGGCTGTTCC
This sequence comes from Porphyrio hochstetteri, assembly GCA_020800305.1. Lineage (NCBI taxonomy): Eukaryota > Metazoa > Chordata > Aves > Gruiformes > Rallidae > Porphyrio > Porphyrio hochstetteri. The sequence goes on along the minus strand of CM036938.1, from coordinate 81,933,297 downwards.
TCAGAGGCCTGGAGCAGGCAAAGCCCCAGGATTTGTAGGAAGCTGCCGCATGCATCCAAGCAGATGCCACAGTGCTGTGGTGGTGCCATCAGCCAGCCTGCAGCAGCTCAGCCAGCTCACAGGCACCCCGGGAAAAACAGATGGAGGAATAAAGGGAAACTTTCCGTTCCAGTGCCCCCAAAAGGACATTATTATTTTCCTTCCCTGTGTCATCCTGCTTGCCTGGTTATGTGGCGTTAAATGAGGGCTCTGGTTCAGTTACGGCTCATTACGGGCTTGTGTGTGGCTTTGTTTGCAGCTTTCTCAGAAGCACCAGAGGAGCCAAGCCAGTGTAAAAGTCGAGGTTTTAGGGACAGCTTGGTGAGGAGGAGCTGAGCCTTGTCAGTGCCTGTTGACTTTGGTAAGGTCCCCATGGACCTGTTGTTACTACCTGAAGGGCTTTGGTCAAGGACCATCTCTGGCCTTACCAGTGGGTGAAGGATGGAGGTAGGTTGATGGGGACTGGCTTCAGCATGACATCGTGATAGAAAAGCTGAGAGGTCATGGGATAGATGAGAGAACAGTGAGGTGGGTTGAGAACTGGCTGTTGGACCGGGCTCAGAGGGTCGTGATCAGTGGAGCAGAATCTGACTGGAGGCCTGTGACTAGCAGTGCTCCCCAGGGCTCGGTGTTGGGTCCAGTCCTGTTTAATATCTTCATCGACGACCTTGATGAGGGAACAGCATCCACCCTCAGCAAATGCTGATGATACAAAGCTGGGAGGAGTGGCTGACACGCAGGAGCACTGCGCTGCCATCCAGCAAGACCTGGACAGGCTGGAGAGCTGGGCAGGGAGAAACCAGATGAGGTTTAATAAAAGCAAGTGTAGAGTCTTGCACCTGTGGAGGAATAACCGTCAGTATCAGTACAGGCTGGGGGATGACCTGCTGGAGAAGAGCTCTGTGGAGAAGGACCTGGGGGTCCTGGTTGATGACAGGTTGGCTATGAGCCAGCAGTGTGCCCTGGTGGCTAAGAGGGCCAATGGGATCCTGGGATGCATCAGGAAGAGTGTGGCCAGCAGGTCTAAGGAGGTGATCCTCCCCCTCTACTCTGCCCTGGTCAGGCCCCACCTGGAGTATTGTGTCCAGTTCTGGGCTCCCTGGTATAAAAAAGACAGGGATCTCCTGGAGAGAGTCCAGAGAAGGGCTATGAAGATGATTAAGGGCCTGGAACATCTCCCCTATGAGGAAAGGCTGAGTGAGCTGGGGCTGTTCAGCCTGGAGAAAAGAAGACTGAGGGGGGACCTAATTAATGTTTATAAATATCTGAAGTATGGGATGCAGGGGGAATTGGCCAACCCCTTTTCAGTGGTCTGTGGAGACAGGACAAGGGGCAATGGCTGTAAACTGGAGCACAGGAAGTTCCGCACCAACATGCGGAAGAACTTTTACACAGTGAGGGTGACAGAGCCCTGGGACAGGCTGCCCAGGGAGGTGGTGGAGTCTCCTTCTCTGGAGATATTCAAGACTCGTCTGGACGCCTATCTGTGCAATATGAGCTGGGGAGCTGCTTTGGCAGGGGGGTTGGACCCGATGATCTCTCGAGGTCCCTTCCAACCCCTGCGATTCTGTGATTCTGATCTCCTCTTCTCAGCTGAGCAAAGCAGGTGCCTCTGAACCCATCCCAGCAACCTGCGTACGGTGCTGTGTGTGCTGCAGCGTGCCCAAGGGAGTGGTTTGAACGCTGTCAGACAGCAAAGCAGCTTTTCTGCAGAAACAGCTAAGTCCCGAAATACCCCAAGCAGCTGTGTTTATCCCAGCGCTCTTGCTCAGAGAGACGCTCGGCTGTGACGTGGGCAGTTACTACAAACATCACTCCCAGGGCCTGTCCGGATGAGAGCGCTGCGCACTCGGTGGCATTAACACAAGCCAGCCCCGTCCCAGCATGGACTCTGTGCATAAAACCAGCCCTGGCTTGTCCCAGCTCTGGGTCAAGGAGCAGGACTGTCTTATCAGGGACAGACAAGTTTCCAAATGTCCCTATTCCCCTCTGCCCCCTGGGCCAGTTTCACACCAACCATGACCTCCAGCAGGCAAGGAAACTTCTGCTCCACCAGCTTTGCGCTGGCTGGGGACAAGGGAGCAGCCTGGGGACTCCTTTCTTTTCTGGAGGTCCTCATCTCCAGTGATGCCCATGTTTGCTAGAGGAGCTCAGCAAGTTCCCTGCAGCCCCATGACTGTGCTGTTTGTATGCCCTGGTGCTTCTGTCCAAAGCTGAAGGGAAAGCCCCTGTTTCTAAGTGCTGCACCCAGGTCCATTAGAGGAGCTGATTCAGCGGGAGGAGAATTGATTGTTTCTAAGCTAGGAGAGAAGAAAACAAGCAGCCTCCTTGCTCAGGCCTGCTGCACTGCTGCCTTGTCTTCCCAAGCACATCCCCATCCAGACACCATGCTTTGGGGATGCCTGGCAGTGCTGGCACAGCAGTTTTATATGGGCTGTCTCTAAGGCCAGTTGGTGATGTTCCCCTTTGCTGTGCTGCAGGGTTGGCGACCCACTGCCATCCCTCCCAAGCCCACCTTCCAGCCTGGGTACCAGCCTTCCCCCTTGCCTCTACTTGGCATCTGCTTCCTGGGGTGCCCAGAGCCGTGCTGGACACAGAGGAGCTTCAAATCCCAGAGCAGGGACACCCCCACCCTGCAAATCCAGAGGCAAGACAAGAGCCAGCAGGCTGGCAAGGGGGAAGGCTGTGAGCAGAAGGCATCACTGAGCGGCGGGATGTGGCAGCTGGGTGGATGCTGTTTTGGAAGAACCCCATGGGGTAGATGTTCAGATGCAGAAGGGCTTAGTGAGCTGGAGGCTGAAATTTCCCCAGTTGCAGCTATCTCTGCCATGGTATTTACCTGGAGACCTCCAACCCCCTTTTTCCAAAGCCCTCAAGATCCAAGGAGAGAAACACACTGATGCTGCAGCCCACAGTGGGAGGGGACCCACTCTGCCCAAAGCACTGTGTGGCACAGGTACCCTTAGCAGGGGCATTGTCTCCCACCAGGCCTGGAAGCTCCTGCTGCTCCCAAGCAAGCAAGGACTGAACTGGAAAGGCATATTTCCCTTGTGCTACGTGATTTTTCCCAAGATGCTTGTGGTTTGCCCTAGCACCCAGGGAAGGAGAACCTGGGAGGGCTGGGACAGGTGCTGGGGAACTCTGAGAAGGGCTTGTCCTCCCTATGTACACTGGGCATACATCATGGCTGGCACAGTGGTGCACAGTGAGGCACAAGGCTGTCCGGTGGGATGCTCAGTGTGTGCCATGGGGCAGGGATGCCTCAGTGAGGAGCTAACAGTCCACCTGGGACTCCTGACTCACTTCTCCACCCTGGGTTAGGGGCTCCCAGTGCGCACTTGCCCTCCTACTGAGACACTATTTGGGTGCACTCCCATGGCTGCCTCTGCACAGGAGTACCAGCACGGGATGGGCACAGTGGGGCCATCTTGGAGAGGTTTGGATATCTGCATCACTGTTGAAGCCCTGGGAGTTGTGCATGCCTGCTACATCCCTGGGGCCTGGGGGGAGAGCTAGGGGGGCTTAGAGGATGGTCCAGCCCCATGGGCTGGGAGAAGAAAGGCAGAAGAGGGTTTGTGTCGCTGTGTATCCACAGATCCCATCCCCACCCAAAACCTTCCTTACCACCCTTCCTCAGTCCATGAGGGCTTTTATACCTCTCATGGCACCTTGGGCTCGAGATACAGGGCCAGAGGGGTGCATCTCCCTGTGGATCAGCACATGGCAAGGGCTGGGAGCTGGGTCACAGCAGCCCAAGAGCCCTCCCTGTGCCGGACTCCTCCTCATCTCTGCCGTCCTCTCTGCTCACAGCTCTGCCCTGCTTGCTCTCTTTGCAGGAGAAGAAAGGCCAGGAGGTTAAGAAGGGCCCCGAGGTGGAAATCGCAAAGCTGGACAAGCTGCTTAACCTGATGAGAGACCCAGAGAGCAAAGCAGGGAAGTGAGCAGGGGGAAGGATGGCTCTGCTGGGGGCCGCCGGCCAAACAAGCCCAGCTCTGATCGGCAGCTGCTTGGCATGCAAGCCACGGGCCGTGCCGCCCGCTCTGCACAGCGGGAACATCTCGCCTCTGCGCCCGGACAAATAAACAGGGGTGCTGGGAGAGTCGCAGCACATGTCTCTGGGGCCAGGCAGACGTCACCGTGCTCATTCCCCCACAGCCCCTCAGCTCTTCCCCATGGAGGGCAGGTGAGGGCTGGTCCTGCCCGTGTTAGGGAAACCTCAGGGCTACAGTTTGTGATGGCAGCTAGTCCCGCTGTGAGAAGTGGGTAGAGAGACTGAGCACTGAGCTGCAGCCCCCTCACCCATTCGTGGGGCCAGCCACACTTGGCACCCTGGGTTTTGGGGTGGCAGCACAAGCCAGAGGGTGGCTCAGGATCTGACCTGCCCCCCCCATGGCTGTGGGAGAGGGATGTGCCATCAGTCCAGTCAGCACATCACAGCAGCTGCCAGCCACCAGCTTTGGGATGCTCACAGCTCCCCTTCCCCCAGGGGGGCTTGGACACCTCTGCTGAGCCGGCAGCTGCAGCAGCAGCTGGGTGCCGGGGTCTGCAGAGCGCTCCCACCGCTCTGCTTTGCGGCAGAGGGATTAGCTGCTACGTGGCTGCGGTGGCAGCAGGAGCCGCGGTGGCCTCGCCGCATGCTGATGAGCAGGGATGGGCTGTCACCACTGGAGCCTTGCACACAGCTGCTGCGGGGACTGGGGACCAGAGGGGCTGGTTCCACCGGGCAGGGGTGGTGGCAGCTCTCCTCCCTCCCTGCAGCTGGCCCATGTCCCTTGCAAGCATCCCTGTCACTTAAGGCCACAGCTTGGAAACTCTCTGGACCCTCCTAGTGCTGGGGCAGAGGGGTGGTCCCTGCTGACAGCTACATGCCCCCAGCCCAGGCAGGCACGCTGCAGGCACAAAATAACCAGCCAGGTGTCTCACCCAGCTTTTAAAAGCCACGGACAGATGCCTGTGAGCCCTTCCTTGCTGCCATCAGCCAGCGTATGACCCACAGTCCTAAAGGGACATCAGCCACCAGCCCCTGGGGCAGCCACTGCTCAGACCTGTGGGACAGGTGCAACATGCCACCTCCCACAAATTTTTCAGACACTGGGCAAAGCTCAGAGACACCACCTGGGTCATATGATTAGTTTATTAGTCTAGTAAAAACAACGCTTTTGCAAAGGGACGCGTTAGCTACACCTGACATGGGGAGGAACTACAGGCACTGCCAGGCTTGGCCAAGCCTGCACAGGGACCCTGGCCAGCTCCAAGCACAGCCCACCCCTCTATCCCCTTATTGAAGTGGCTGTGCCAGCGAGGACCTTGGCTATTGCTGGGCTCTAGGATGGGCAGGGCAGAGCCATCCAAAACCTACAGCACGTGCAGGCAGGGTGGAAAAATGCAGCTGCCCATCTTAGGAACAAGGCAGACCACCAGCATCCATCACCGCAGAGCCGCTGCTATCCCCAGGGAATGAAGGGGCTGGAAGACAGACCCTTCAATGCTGTCAGTCCAGACACCCTTATCTCCCCACGTCTCCCAACTCCCCATCCAAAAGCCATCCCACGCTGCTCTCAGCAGAGATGGGGATGCCATCAAGGGCATGTCTGCTGCTTGCGGGCGGGTCAGGCCTCAGCTGGGACCAGGCAGGAGGGCAGGCAGGGACACACGCCCAGCAAGAAGAGCTTTTGGCCTGGCAGTGTTGGTGCTAATGCTGTAAGGGACTAACAGACAGACTGGGGGACAAACAAGACAGACCATGCAGACCCTCTTGCGGCTGCTGGGGCAGATGGGTGCCAAATGCCCTCCTGAAGCTGGGTGCACATGGCACCCCAAGGCCACCCCCAAAGGCATCCAGACCAGTAACACCCCGCTCTGCCAGCAGGACCAGGGCTGATGGGGTCCTCCTGGACACAGCCCACCACGGAGCAGCCAGACGGCTTGTACCAGCCCCACTGCCTCCCCTCTACAAGCCACTGTTGGCCCCACTCAGGTCTGCAGCACAGTGGGCATTGGCCCAGGCCACAAGTGCCAGGGAGGAGCCCACAGGCTGTCCCCAAGCACAGGGTGTGCTTGAAGGCAGGGCTCCTGTTTCATTTGCCGGCCGCTGGGCCTGGCAAGATTATCCCCATGACATATCCCCAACAACTGTCTCTCCATCCCCATGGTTACTGTGGGCATCCGCACAGACTTCATATGCCAAAACCACACAGGTGAAGGGCTGTGACCTGTGTCACGACCCCTGCAAGCAGCTCGCCATCCCCTCTGCGTCCATCACGCCCAGTCCAGCACCACAGTCCCAGCTCAGGCATCCAGGCTGGTGAGACTCTGTCGGCACATCCAGGTACCTAAGTCCCCAAGCAGCTCAGGGCTGCAGCAGGTACTTCTCTTCGTTCCGAGCTTCATCTGTGTCTGAAGCTGGGCTCTTCCTGGGGCAGGAGGGGGTCCTGCAGGCCTTGCAGAGGATGAGGAAGAGGATGAGGATGAGCAGTGCGATGACACAGTTAAAAGAAATGGCCACAACCGCTCCAGTGGAGAGAGCGGCCCCCATCGCCACCGTCCCGTGGGAAGCAGCAGGGCCGGCAGCTCAGCCCCACGCTTCGGATGCCAGCACAGTGATCAAGCCTGCAGCCTCCACCCACCAGCATTGGCAGGGAACAAAGGGGACAGCTGTGGTGCTGGCAGTGGGACGGGGCTGGGGCCAGGCGGGCAGCAGGGCGGCATCGCCCCGTCACAGTTGGGCTGCTCTCAGCTGGGTCCTGGGCTTCACCAGGCGGCCAGGAAGGAGTGACCAGAGCTTTCCCTCAGCTTCCCTCCTCTGGCGGGGCGGTGGGGACACGGACGCTCTTCTCCTCTCTCCTGTACCTGGAAGGGAGAAAGTCACTGTCACCACTGGCACGAAGGGATGGGATGTCTGAAACCCTGTTGTGGGGCTGGGGGGGGCAGCAGGCAGTGATCCCAGGCCCCAAGGGTCTCCTCTGGGATTTGGAGGCTACAGCAGCTCCCAGGTCAGCTGCTGCCCGGGGGATCCTTTCCAGTGTCCCACAGCCCCGCTGTCCCCTCCTGTCCCCTGCAAGAAGAGCCAGAAAGCTGGAGGTGTCTCCAGTGGGAGACCCGTCGCCACAAGTCCCCTCCCCGGGCCATCCCGGGGTGGCTCCAGCGGCCCTGGCCCAGCTCTCGTCCCCTCTCCACCCGCCCTTCCTTCCGCCCAGACCCTGCTGAGAGGTCCTGCACCCCAAAGCGGGGTGAGCAGCTGGGCAAGCGGCAGGTGGGGGACCAGGGCAGCCCCTCCTTGTGCAGGGTCGGGCAGAGCCCCGATTTCGGGGGCCCTCGGGGCCTCTAATCCCCCGCCCCGCCGAGGAGCGGGACTCCCGCGGACTGCCCGGCCAGCGGCGGGGCACCGGGCAGCAACAGGTCCCGCCGAATTCGCCCTCCGGTCGCGGGGCCCCGGCGTTACCTACCTGCCTCCGCTCCGCTCCGGGAAGCGCCGTGACCCCGCCGGCGGGCGGGCAGCGCTGCCGGGGCCCGGTGCGGAGCGGGGTCCCGACGCGGGATGCCGGCGCCCAGCAGAGTGCCGGCGCCGGGCCCCGGAGCGCGGCGGGAGGAAGGGGGCGAGGGTCCCGCTGGCGGAGCGGGGCAGCGGAGCTCGGTGCCGGTGCGGACCCCGGGCGCGATCCCGCCGCGGGCCGCCCGGTGGGTGCCGCAGCCCCGCGCGCTGCCCGCTCCCTCCCGCCGGCACCGGGGGGCGGGCCCCGCCCCCGCCATCGGTGGCCGCCCACCCACCCCCCCCCGGCGGGCGTGCGCGCGCGCGCCATTGGCGAGCGCTCGGCTCCGGGCCCGCCCCCTCGGCCGGCCGCGGCGGGGCGAGAGCCGGGCAGCGCGCTCTACCGGCCCGCACCCGGCCCGGCCCGGCCCCCTTCGCCCGCCGCCCCCCGAGCCGCCCCCGCCGCCCTGTCCCGTCCCTGCCGCTAGAGCAGCCTTGCCCGCGCGCCTGCCCGTGCCGCCCAGCCCGGCTCTGCCCTGTCCCCGGGCCGGTGCCCGGCTCTGCCCGCTGCCGCTCCGCCCTGCCCCGCACGCACACGCATCTGCACACGCCAGGGTGGAGCTGCTGTACCCGGGGTCCCTGCCAGGACCAGGGGCCGCAGGCAGGCAGCGCTGGGCACAGGCACTGCTGCCGCCCGCAGAGGGTGGGCACGGCCGCTCAGGGGCATTCGCTGCCCCGGGGAATCCGGGCAGCAGCTCCGCAGGTGCAGCTGGCTCCTCCTGGTGCTGTGAGGTGCGATGCGGGGCAGCCCCGGAGCTGAGCCGTGATCACCAACCACCCCGCCTATGGGGATCACAGCCAGAGACCGCTGCTCTGTGTGGGGTGTCCCCCTGAACGGGGGTGGCTCCTGGTGAAAGCATACAAGAGAGGTGGCTGGAGCCACAGGGGCTCTCCCCGCAGCTGGGGGGTTCTCAGAGACCCCCGGGAATGGGGTCCCAGCACCTGCAGCTGTTCCAAAAAGCCATGGCCGGGCCTTGTGTCTGTGTGGTGGCACAGAGAGGGCAGTGACTCGACGGAATGCGCTGCAGCCTCTCCAGGCACTGGATGTCTGTCCAGCTGGGCAGCCCCACACCGGGCATCGCACCAGGGGAAGCTGGATGACGAGCAGATCAGAGAGCCAGGGGGCTCTCCTGGCTGACCCCACAGGCTGCTGGGGGGGGATCTCGAGTGCAGAGGGTGGCTGCTCACTCTCTGGCCCCAAGGAAGGAAAGCACCAGCGCTGCCAGGTGCCTGCAGCACCAGGAAGGCAGAGACACGGCAGTGAGCTGAGGGTAACTCGCAGAGCGCGGAACAGAAGCAAGTATCACTTAGCAGCTCCGATGAGAAGGCGTTAAATGTGCCACTGCCACACAGGCTGTTTGAGGATAGGAAGGTGATTTTAAAGCAAACAAACACAAACACACTGCTTGTTGCAGTGTCAGCAGCAGACTGATCAGGCACTCGAGTGTCTTTCCTCGGCACTTACTGCTAATCTAATTAGCCCAGAAAAGCAGCCTCCTCCTCAGATGTAAGAGAGCAGCAGCAGGGAACGGCATCAAGATAAATCAGCTTAACTCTGCCCCATCCCCTGGCACAGCAGAGGTCTGGGCGTTTCCTGGACCACCTCATTAGCTCTGGGGACATCAGCACGGCTGCCTGAGACCAGCAGAGGGGAAGGGGCCGAGGATGACGTGGGGAAGGGGACGAGGTCGACATGCATCAACATGTCACCGCCCAGCGCACACCCGGTGCTCGGCCAGTGTGCAAGCTCACTGTAATGCAGGGCCCGCGCCTGTGCACTGCACGTGGCCGGAGTGGTGCCTGTGAAGGCAGCAGGTACCAGCCCATCGCTCCCCTGCTCCCATTTTGGTGACTCCTTCGTTAAGTGCCTGTGCCTGGCTGGGGCTCTGCACAGGCCAACACAGGCAGCAGCTGTGGAAGCATGGGCAGGACCGGCAGCGCTCAGGACACACGAGGTGCAAGCAGTGGGTGCTGGGGTGAGAGCTCAGCCTGCCACAGGGAATGGCACCTCTGTCCTGACTGGCGTTACTTACCAGAGCTGCTCCAGGAGGGAAACCACAGGGACAGATGCTCCAACCTGTGCCTCCACTCGCTGAGGTCCAGGCTATTTTTGAGACTACACTTCTGGTTAGCATAGAACAAGACAAAACAACAACAAAAAACCAACCCAAATCAAAACCAAAACCAGGTTGCAAAAAGCTTCCCAGAAAACACCCACCTTGGCCTTTCTTAGGCATTAAAGGGGAACAGCAAAGGCAAGAAGAAAACCTCTCCCTGTTGCACCAGGGCCCATTTTGTCATGAGAGGGAGTAAGGTGGCCCAGCAGGTCCCATATTCCCGAAGGAGAGCTGGAAGAGCCAAGCTCCAGCTGGCAGCCAAAATCCCACCAGCACTGCTTACAGGGTGACCTCCAGCGGGATGAGGAAGACATGACAAATTTCCCATGACAAGGAAAGGAAACTTTATTTCAAACCCACCTCTGTGCATTTTCAAGGAGCAGAAAGGGGAAAGAACAGGGTCCTTCGGAGCTTACCCGTCACCACCCCCAGGGCACTCGCACAGCCACAGGATTTTGGGCTGGTTATGACATGAGTTGGCCCCTGCCACTTTGGTAGAGAGGTGTGTAAGTGTCAGCTCCAACGGGGCGAAAGGACAGAAAGGGTGCGACAAAGCCGCAGGCACGGCTGTATCCCCATGGCTGTATTCCAACAGCTGTACATTCAAACCGCCTGCCCTTCATGCACAGACAGCCCTGTGCCCCACTCTCTGCTCCATGAGCTCCAGCGACACAGGCAGCTGCCAGGTGAATCCACGTCAGGTCCTGGCACTGCAGCATGAGCCACCTGCCACACACGTGGGTGCCCTGCATGTGCCCTGGTGCCTGGCTGCCGCACCGCCGCGAGCAGCGAAACCCGCTCAGCAAGTGGCTGTTGGCCAGGGCTCACTGACACAGGGAGGACTCCTGCCTCCCCTGCACCGCACGCTAAGGAGCACAGCCTGGCAGCCTTTGGCAAGGGAACCTGTCAAAATACAGTTTCAGACAGCTACAGTCACATCGACGTGGAAGCGGGTCCCTCCTCCTGCCCTCCCCTAGCAACTCTGCAAGGCCCCATGTTCAGCAGCAACGTTCCTGCAACAGCAGCTGCATTGTTTCCATTATCCCCAAACTACACCCAAACACGGCACTGGCATCTCAGGATTTGGCACAGGACTCCCCAAGCCCCCCTCCAGTGGAACGGGGTTGCTTTCCTGTGCTGCCAGCTCCCCTGCCTCCACCCTGCTTCCTCTTCATTTGGCCCTGGGACTCTGCTTTAAGTGTCTCGATCCAGAAGGCATCGAAAGAGCCCGGAGCCTGGTACCCTGGCTCCTGGGGATTGAGGGCATCTTTGCTGAGCAGGACACATATGGCAGGAATGTTTCTCTTCACTGTCAAGGCATCCAGGCCTGCCTCGGGGACAATCGGTTCCCAGATCTCTTCGATCTGTTTGAAGAGCACTTTGGTGATCTGGTGCAGCTCCTTCAGCCTCCGTTTCATGATCTCCACGCAGGTGATGGTCTTGCTGACGGCTTTGCCCGAGCCCGTGAAAAGGATCTGCCTCACCGAGTCCAGCTCCATCCTGCTGATGGCATAGCCCATCAGATTTCTGATTTTGCTCCCATCCTTCACTTTCATTTCAATGATATCAGGGGGCAGGTCAGTGAAAGGGAGAGGACAAGGCTTCTCCACAATTTTGGTCTTCTTATAGTTCTCCATTCTCAGAGCTGAAAAGGAAAACAGATCTGTTAACATGCAAAGTCCCACTGTAATTGCTGCACAAGAAACTCTCGCCACAATTAGCTACAACCTTTCCTCCACAGGGCACTCTGAGCTATCAGTTTGGAATCCTGAAAAGGCACACCCAAAAGATCAGCAGGGGTCTCCTACTGATGCAGGGAATCACTTGTATCCCAGTCTTTCTTGGCACATATCCGCAGCAAGAACACAGTGACACAGGGCAGCCTGGGGCCTGCCATCCAGACTGTGAAAGAAGCAGGGTTGGGCCCAAGTTGGATGAGGTTAAAGAAATACAGGCTGTACGTCAGAGAGAAACAAAGGGCGACTTGAGGTTATAGAGAGCAGAAGCCAGTGGGATCCTCACCACAGCTGCACCAGGATGTGCTGACCCACCCGCTCACCTTCAGCAGCTCAGGTCTGCTACAGACACAGGCTCCCCATGGGGCTCTCAGCCCCGCAGCTGGCCAGCCCAGGCAAAAAGCCAAGGCCCAGATTACTTGATGGAACAGCACAGGTCACAGGGGAGACAGCAAGTCAGAGGCTGCAGGGAGGACACAAGAAACAGGACCACGGAAAAGCGCATGATGAGCAAACAAGGGGCTCTCTGAGAGAAACAGAACAAAACCGGGTAGCTCCAGTACCACAGCTCCCCTCTCCGGCAAGGCAAGGTCCTTTCTGCTCGCTCCCTAACCACGGCCGGCCGATCCCGCGTAGGACACAGCCCTCCCTCCCCACCACGGGAAGCCCCTGGTGCCCAGGCACGCAGCATTAGGGCTTTCCGTGGGCAGCCCGGAGCCGGGCCCTCGCACCCCAGCCCCGCGCAGCCAGGCCGGGCCAATGCCCCTTTGTGCTCGGAGGCGCGACTCTGACACCAGCCTCTCTCCCCCCAGCACGGCAGCAGGCCGCCGTCGGTGCCAGGGGTCCCGGCACGCACCCCCATCTGCTGGGGAGCCTGCCAAAGGGGCCGGAGGCACCGCTGCCGGGGCGGCGGGGCTTCAGCGAGCCCGGCCGGGAAGGCGACGGAAGGCCGAGCCGCTGCCGGGGGGCCGCGGCGGGTGAGTGGGTTCGGCGAGGCCGCTGCTCTGAGGCGGGGCGGGCCGGCGCCGCGGGGCTCTGGGGAAGGCCCAGGCGCTGCCAGACGGGACGCGCGGCCGCCGGCCGAAGAAGGGAGCTGGGAGGCGGCCGCGGAGGCCCGAAGGGAAGCCGGGAGAGGCGGGCAGGGGAGCGGGCCGGGGGGAGGCCAGGCCGTGCCGCGGCGGGGCTGGGGGCGCGGGATCGGCTCCTCTCACCTGCGGCCGCCTCCGCGCGCGCGCGGCCCCCTCGCCGCAAGATGGCGGCCGGGTGCGCGCGCAGGCGCGGGGCGAGCGGGAGGAGGGAGCGGGCGCCAACCGCCCCGCCTCGCCTCGCGCGGGCATGACGTCACGCCCGCGCGCCGCAGCGCGCCTCTCCGGGTCCGGCCCGGCCCGACCCGGCCCAGCACGGCCCGCAGCTTCCCCCGCCGCCTCCCCGGGCCCGTCCGCGAACGGGTCGGTGCGCACGGTGTCTGACACCCCCGAGGCTCCGGCAGGCCAGAGAGCTGGGCCAGGAGATGTTTAATGAGGTGTAACAAGGGCAAGGGTTGGGTCTGGCATCTGGGGAAGAACAACCCCAGGTACCAGCACAGGCTGGGGACTGGCCTGTTGGAGAGCAGCGCAGGGGAGAGGGGCCTGGGGGGCCTAGGGGACAGCAGGATGACCGTGACCAGCAATGTGCCCTCGTGGCCAAGAAGGCCAATGGCATCCTGGGGTGTGTTAGTAGGGGGTGGTTAGTAGGCCAAGAGGGGTCCTTCTCCCCCTCTGCCCTGGTGAGACCACACCTGAATAGTGTGTCCAGTTCTGGGCCCCTCAGCTCAAGAAGGACACAGAACTCCTTGAAAGAGCCCAGCGCAGGGCCACCAAGATGATGAAGGGAGTGGAACACCTTCCTTATGAGGACAGGCTGAGGGAGCTGGGCCTCTTTAGCCTGGAGGAGACTGAGGGGTGACTTTATTAATGTTGATAAATCTGTAAAGGGTGAGTGTCAGGAGGATGGAGCCAGGCTTTTCTCAGTGATGGCAGTGACAGGACAAGGGGCAGTGGGTGCAAGCTGGAGCAGAGGAAGTTCCATGGGAATGTAAGGAGGAACTTTTTCCCTGTGAGGGTGACAGAGCCCTGGGACAGGCTGCCCAGAGAGGCTGTAGAATCTCCTTCTCTGGAGACATTCAAACCCACCTGGATGTGTTCCTGTGGGATTTAGTCTGGGTGACCCTGCTCTGGCAGGGGGGTTGGACTAGATGATCTTTCAAGGTCCCTTCCAACTCTTAGTGCTCTGTGATTTGCCCTGTTACCCTCCCAGGAACAGCAGACCTCCCTGGGCTGCCCTGTGTGCTTGCAGCCCTGCCCTGCGAGGTAGCAAGCCTGGGGTGAGCTCACTGACCCACACTCAGCTGGCGTGGTGCTGTCGTTTTAGGATGAGAATCCTGGTGGTAACACACAGATGTTTTAGTTGCTGCTTCTCGTGCTGCCCACCCACAGCAAGGAGGGGGTTCCTCAAAAAGCTGGGATGCATCCAGGACAGCTGACCCAAACTGGCCAAAGGGATATGCCATACTGTATGATGTTGCATGCCATATACAACAGGGAGTGGACAGAAGGCAGAGCAGCTCTTCCTGAGCATCACTCATTTGGTGTATTCTCTTCTGTCCTAGTAAACCACCTTTATCTCAAACCATGAGTTTACTTTTTTCTCCCCCCATTTTCAATTCCCTCCCCCATGCCTCTGGGAGAGGGTGAGCAAGCCACACAGCCATGTGAGAGAATACAGGGACGGCCCAACTCCTCATGGCTCCCCTGCTGGGATCCTGCCCCATCCCTGTGCAACTCACAGGTCACATACAGCTGGTCTGTGCTTCACCAAGCAGCAGGGCTTAGGACCCTCCAAAAAACATGACCTCAAACCCTGGCAGACCTTTGTGCCAGGAGAAACTCCCAGCTACAGCCACACCAGACAAGGCACAGCTCATGCCTGTCTCCAGAGAAGGGCTGGCCACAGCTTGGGTGGCAGGTAGGATAAAGGCAAGAGCTACTGCTTCACAGGGATGGGAGAAGCCCCTGGGGAAAAGCTCCCTCAGGCCAGATTCTCCTGGGCACACGTGAAGAACAGCAGGAAGAGCACGTCCAGGGAGGGGTATGGGACTGGAAGGGATATATCTGCCCCTGGCCCCGGCAGAAGCCACCAGCACCAGTTCACAGCCTGGGGAAACCACACAGGGAGGGGAGAGTCTGGGCCCTGGCTGCACGCAGGGGAAGAAGAGACGACCCAGGCAGCGCTTCAGGACTTTACTGTGGTCTGTGGGAAGAGCAGAAAGGGATTTTTAAATACGTAACAAACCCAAGTGTACTTCAGGAAGCGCAAGATTTGCAAACCGGCATATTAAGGAGTAGCGTGGCTTCGATTCGGGGCTGACACAGCTCAGCTGTGGGGTCAGGACGCCCCCCAGAGCCCGCGGTGTCACTCACAGCATGCCAACGGGGGAAGATGTGGAGGTGGCAGGGTGCCAGCTGTGCTGCAGCCTCTCCTGAGCAACCCAAGGCCAGCGGGGTCCCTGGGTTCTCTGCACTCCCGGCTCCACCATCACTCAGCTGCAGGTTTTGCCTCCTTGGCTGTTTCCAGCCGTGTCAGTATTTCATTCCACTGGACAAACTGCTTGGACAGAAGCAGGGTCTGGACATGACTCTTAAGGAAAGAGATGTGGAAACTGCAGGGAAGACAGAGAGGTCAGAGCTCCCTGACAGCCCCACTGAGGCCTGGGCCACCAGGCTGTAGGAAGCCTGCTCAGACTCAAACCACCCAGGTGCTGAGCCACTGCACAGCACCAAACACCCATGGGAGTCCAGGAGGTACTTCTGAAAACTACATACCAGGGGGATTTCTACAGCAAAAGAGCAGAGCTTCCCTACCCACTGTGGTTTTCGGATGTGTCTCAGCACTGGGACCCCACAGAGCCAGGATTAGCCACTGTTTGGGTCAGGCAGGTCCCAGGGACCAGTCACCCAGCAGAGATGCCAACACCCAGCTGGCCAGCGTGAGCTCTGCAGCAGCACGTGAGCTGTGCTGCTCGCTTATGCTGAGCCACACTCCGAGCTCATCCATGTCAGAGACAGGCAGCTGCAGCCCTCAGCTCTGCTCCTGAGAGGAGAATGAAAGGGACAATGGGTGTCACCACACCAGCAAGGGCACCGGCCAGAAAAAGCCAGGGCTGTGGACCCAACATCCTCTGATGGGAGGAGGCAGCCCAGGAGAGAGGTGGGCAGTTCAGCTGTGTCAGGCCCAAGGCTCAAAGGATACCATTTTGTTGTAGTCTTCAAGCAGTGTCTTGACACTGTCGGTGAGATCGTGACGCTGCTCCTGGGAAAAGAGGGGATGAATACATCAGCTCAGGGACACCTGTACTCACAGTCCCTGGTAGCATGGGGGAAACTCCTCTGAGGCCAACACTGAGATCAGAGCTCAGGCCTTGGCTGTGGCCACGCACTGCAGCTGGAAAGCTTTCAGTAGTGAAGAGAAAGGTCAGCAACACCCATGCTGATGAAGCCCCAAAGCCTCTGGGCTTTCATTACTGCCTGCCACCCCTCAGTGTCCATGCTTTGCTGGCCCCAGCATGGAAACTGACAGCAAAATGCTTTGAGGGGGCATCAGGCATTGCCCAGGTTCCTCACTGAGTGCTCAAACGGGGAAGGACAGGGTGACAAGGTGACAGTATCAACAGCCTGCCAGAGATGGGGACATGGGAAGAGCACAACACTTTGCTTTAGTGTCCCAGGGAAAGGGGTAGTGCCAGCTGGTTAAACCCACCATCACCCACACCTGGGTTCTGAGGGTTACAGTAAGCAAAGCACTTTTCAAACTCAGATTCCACTGTCAGAGAACCCAGCTACTTCCCCCTCAGAGTGCTTACACATTTGTAGGAGTGTGGTAGGAATATCCTGGGATTGAAAAAACCTGCCACAAAGGAGCAACTCAGCAATCCCAAACACAGGGGTGTCTCCTCCTCCTCCTGCTAGTCAGGGCTGTGGGGAGCATTCACGCTACCTGCTGCTGTATGTGGATCTGAGACAGGCGCTGCAGCTTGGCCGCGTGGTCAGGAACCGCTGCAACACAGAGCAGAGACCGTGTGGGGTGTGTTACAGCACGAGGGATCAGCTCCCAGGAGAGACACCTTTCCTTCTGACTGAGCACACCACAGCTCTGCTCACTGAATCAGAGTGCTGCACACCACAAACACACCTTTGACAGGACAAACCTCCACCCCCAGCTACCGTGTACATTAAATACCAAGTTTATCTGCTAACTGCTTCTGGATCGGTAAGTCAGGGGCTGCTTGCTCAGGCAAGAGCTACATCAGAGCAAACTACCTGGTTATGGCATTAAACAGGCATCTCCACCCATGCCAGGAGCTGGGATGTTCGGGGTGTACAGGAGCTCCCATGCAGGAATGGCCTGCTGGTCTCCAGCCTCCCTGCCAAGCTGCTGTCTCTAACCTGCTTCCCAACCTAGCTCTTCGACCTCACATGAGGCACTGAGCAGCAGGAGGGAGGAACAGACACGACACTAAGTCTGTACCTACTTTACTCACACTGTGTTGTGTGCTTAGCTGTCCCCTCCTGCTCCCTGTTGTGTGCTTAGCTGTCCCCTCCTGCTCCCTGTTGTGTGCTTAGCTGTCCCCTCCTTTAGCCTGAGGCTCAGGAACAAAAAAACCCCACCCCAAAAACCAAAAAGGAAAGAGGACAGGCAACAGTCTGGCAGGTGACATTTGCAGCTTAAGCTTGCAGAAGAACACACATACCTTGGATACTGGCACTGTCCAGGATGGGTTGGAGGTTCTTCACCTGCTCCAGAAGGGCTGCCTGGGAAGGAATAACCTGCTCCTCTGGTCAGGGAGGGACAAGAAGCAACATCAGTGAATGCAGGACACTGCTTGGGCTTTTCACTGTCCTGGTTCAGCCCCAGGCAGTGGCTGAGCATCACCTGCTTCTCACTCACAGCTCACCCCTCACCCCTCCCACAGACCAGAAACAGACAAGGCCCCTGCTTGGGGTAAGGACAGTTACTGACACAGCACAGTGAGAGGAGCCACAACAGCCTGGGACTGAATACACACATGGGAACACTCAAGCCCTTCACTGACCTGACTACCAGCCACACTCAGACTGTTCAGGAGCCAACTCCAGACTGTCCAGGAGCTGGAGCTGCATGGACCATCCCTCCCCCACCAGCCCCTTCCATGGGGAAAACCCCCTTGGCCAGCTGCTCACCTGTGCTGGCTCCTTGGGAAAGTTAACTCTGTCCTAGCCAGAACCAGGACAGTCACATATACTGGTGAGGAAAGTTTTCCCCCTGACCCAGCTGTACAGGAAGGAGCTTGTTTATGGTTCTACTTAGGCTTTTACATTGCTCAACCCTGGATCTTGGTCCAAACCAAGAAGAAGAATCTCCAACAAGTTTCATTCACAGAATATACCAACAACAAGTCTGAATCAAATTCTTCAGGGCAAAAGGCTACAAGATGCTTAAAAACACATCCAAAGGGTTTCTTTCCATTTTTGACACAAGCCAGAGAGTATGAGAAGTGGGTTGGAGAAAGCTGTTCGAGCTCCAGTGTTTCTCTTCAACCTTTTATTAATCCAGGGTTAAACTGCACAATACTAAAAAGATCAGAACCAATAAAACTGCACTTTGGGTGTGCACAAGGGAGCACAAAGGGTGACATGCTTGTATAAAACATCTCTCCCAGCGCTCCAAAGACCATGCCTTGCCAGATCTACACAACTAAAGAAAAGAAATCCATCCCAATCCAACTTAGGTAAAAGACAACTTTTTCAGTGCTCAAAAAAAACCCCCCACAACTGTCTCCTCTCACTTCATGCCATACCTGCCAAAATGAACTGCAGCTTCATAGCATCAGGAACAGCCATCCTATCAATGTACTGAGGGTCAAGGTACTTTATTACGTCTTCAACTAGAGCAGAAGAAAGGTTTGACAACAAAACAGGCGTTTAGTGCATTTACAAGTGTAATTTTCCCCCATGCTATACATCAGGTTACTTTGTAAACTCTTCCCACTTAGTAGAAGTTTGGGGTTTGGGCTTTTTTTTTTTTTTTAAAGATTCATTAATTTCAGCACCTGAAAATATGTGACTTTGGAGCACTGTGATCAGGAACTGACAAAGGGCTCAAGCCAAGTAACTGCTTTGTTATGGGCACCCACATTTGCCTTCTTATTTATATAACAATATCAAAGGCAAGTGAAATCTGCTGCTTCTTGCCCTTGAAACAAAAATAGCCAATAGACCTCCGGCCTGGTCCTTAAAATCATCTACAAATACATGTTTTACACCAAACAGCCATGGCAGCCTTGTACCATGATGACTCTCTGACCACAGCCTGCCCTTCTGCAACACCAGACAGCAAAACTTGGCCAGGAGGCAGTTCTGCAGGACAAAGCACCACCCTGACGCCTGCTCCCCAAATCCCTCAGTTTGGAGGCAGCTCCCCAGCTCCTTTCACCCATGGCTGCTTGTGATCCTTACTGTTCCCACCCCACACACAGGGGAGAGCTGTGCCCGAGAAGTCCAAGCATGCAGAAAGTCATTTTACAGAATCACAGAGCTGTAGGGGTTGGAAGGGCCCTCCAGAGACCATCAGGTCCAACTCCCCTGCCAAAGCAGGTTCCCCAGGACAGGTCGCACAGGGAGGCGTCCAGATGGGTCTTGAATCTCTCCAGAGAAGGAGACTCCACACCCCCCTGGGCAGCCTGTCCCAGGGCTCTGTCACCCTCACTGGGAAGAAGTTCTTCTGCATATTGGTGTGGAACTTCCTGTGCTCCAACCTGAGGCCATTGCCCTTTGTCCTGTCCCCACAGGGCACTGAGAAAAGGCTGGCCATTTCCTCCTGTGTCCCACACTTGAGATATTGATAACCATTGATCAGATCCCCTCTCAGTCTCTTGTCTCAAGGCTGAACAGTCCCAGCTCACTCAGCCTTTCCTCGTAGGGGAGATGCTCCAGGCCTTTAATCATCTTTGTAGCCTCCGCTGGATTCTTTCCAGGAGATCCCTGTCTTTTTTATACCAGGGAACCCAGAACTGGACACAATAAATATAATTTACTTTCTGGAGTTCGTGATCCAACAAGAACCTTCAAGGGCCACATTTCTGGCACAGCAAATCACTGATACTAGCAAACAGCAGGTTGCTGTGACCCATTTCTCACCCCCAACAGACAAATAATGACCAGAAAGCCCTCACTCTGTAACTCGTTTCTTTGTCAAACATGCAAAACAAACGCCAAAGGGATACAGGAAGTGGATGGAGGAGAAAACACCACACAGGGGCTTCTAGCTCTCCCAGCCCCTCCCCTCCCCGCCCTGATTCCCTCCGGCCTCCCTTTTCCCGAGGCCACTCACTCTTCTTAAACAGGATTTTGATCCTCTCTCTCTTGCCGGCGATGTTGTTCAGAGCCACCTGCACCTTCACCAGTTCCTCCGCCACCTGCAGAGGCACAGAGGGAAGGGGACGGGCCTGTCATACCCCGCTGGCCTGGGGCCTGGCCCAGAGGGGAGGGGAGGCCGGGCCGGGCCAGGCCCCAGGGTGTCCGGAGACGCCCCCCCGCTAGCTGCGCCCATCTCCCAGCACCTTGCGCGGCCCACAGGCCCCATCGTCGCCGTCGCCGCAGCCACCGACACACCGCTCCAGCTCCTCCAGGCGCCACTGCAGCCGCAGCAGCTCCGCCGCCCCCGCCGCCATTTTGCCACCGTCCGGAAGGAGCCGCGCGCAGCTTCCGCCCCGCCCGCCCCCGTTGCCATGGCGGCGCGTTGCCGGGGCCTCCGTTGCTGCGGAGACGGGGCCGTGGGGGCCTGGGAGGGGTGGTGGAGCCGGGAGGGGGGGGAACAGGGGGTGCGAAGGCCCTCTTAGGGGCCAGGAGGGGAGGCGGCAGCGGGTCGATGGTGATTTGCACTGCAGAGGGAGGCGCGCAAGCCTCCCGCCGCCCGGGCGGGCGGTCGATGGCCGCTTCATTCCGGCGTCGTCCTCCAGGAAGGAGGCGCTCAGATATATTAAAAGGAATTGATATAGCGATCCGTGCGGACGCGGGGCCTTTGAAATCCGTGAGGCTGCCGCGGGCTTTCCCCCAGGCCTCAGCCTGCCCGGGTTCACCTTTCTCCTATCGACCGCAGCAGGTGATGCTGGCTGAAAAGAGAGGTGCTAATGAATGTAGCCGCTGCCGGCCCCGCCGCTGCCTGCACCCGGCGCAGGGACCTCTCAAGGGGATGGGGTGAATTCACGGTAGCAGCATCCACCTCGGAGAAAAGGCTGGAGGCTTTCCAGGCAGCAGAGGAAGGAGTTAGATGAGGTACTTAGGGACATGGTTTAGCATAGGATGGGAATGGTTGGACTTGATGTTCTTAAAGGTCTTTTCCAACCTTGTGATTCTGTGATCCTGAGTTCCAGAGCCCTCGGAGCAACCTTGTGATATTCTTTGCACCCCAGGGCTCAGCTTGCCACAGTACCACCATAGCCGTGTAACTTCAGCTGTGCCAGTGCTGCCCCGAGCTGGAGGGAAGCCTTTGTCCCTCGTGGGCTGTGAGCTGAGGTGCAGCACTGCCATACCCCAGGAGCTAGAGATCACCCAGTCAAGACCCCAAGCCAGGCTCTTAGGTCAAAACTGTCTGCTGGTAGTGTGTGCCTTGTTAATACTGGCTGGCAATCATAGAATGGTTTGGGTTGGAAGGGAGCCCAGGGATCACAGAGTTCCAACCCCCTGCCACAGGCAGGGCCACCAACCTCAGGCCTGGATCTACACAAGGCTGCCCAGGGCCCCATCCAATCTGGCCTTGAACACTTCCAGGGACGGGGCACCCACCACCTCTCTGGGCAGCCCCTTCCAGCACCTCACCACTCTCTATGCAATCTGGGCTGTATGGCTTTGGGGACACTCCCAGTACCCTTAGCTGAGAGCAAAACCCACTATGCCATGAAAAATCTTTGCCCTTTTAGGTGTGTTCCTAGGGGGAGGACAGGGCTGCCAGGCTGTAGGGGGGAGC
Source organism: Porphyrio hochstetteri (assembly GCA_020800305.1). NCBI lineage: Eukaryota > Metazoa > Chordata > Aves > Gruiformes > Rallidae > Porphyrio > Porphyrio hochstetteri. The sequence goes on along the minus strand of CM036938.1, from coordinate 81,911,839 downwards.
TGTGGGCCCAGCAAACCCTATGGCCCCCGAAATCTCCCTGGAGGAGCTGTGCAGAGCACACAGCCAGGCGGAGAAGGCTGAGGCTCTCTGTGCTCTGCCTTTTTTCCTGGGGATCGATACCTGGGCTGTGGAAGAGGAATCTTCAGAGGGAAAGAGCTACGCTTTGTTCCACAAAGGCGACAATTAGAAATGGCTTCATTAGCAGAAGTAGCCAGGGGCTGCAGAAGGGACTGGGGGCTGTGCACACAGTGCTCGTCTGTTTTTAGCAGGCACTGGCTTTACCACTCTGCCCAGCACGATGGCCAGTGCCCACAAACACACAAATGACTGTGCTCAGGGGTGACAGATCACCCACTTCCCTGAGGCAAGAAATTCAGGTAGTCCTGGCGCTCAAGCACTGGAGGGGGTTTGGGATCAGAGGATGCCCACCCTTTAGAGTCACATCCAGCCTGGAAGCCTTGGAATGGGGCTGAAGCTGCAGCGCTGTCTGCCCACTGCCCAGCACAGCGAATCTGTCCCTGCCCCTTGGGGCAGAGAGGGCTTCGACCCCATCCCCATCCCTGGATGCCACGGCTGCTGGCCCCCAGGCTGGAGCTGAGGCCAGATCTAGTGCCTCTCCTGCTAGGCTGGATCATCCCCACATCTTCCGTCTCCTCCCTCCTGCTCAATTACAGGTCCTGCAGGACACGGGAAGGGGGCATCGATCAGGGCTGGTTACTCTGGTGACAGCAGCTGTGTCCCCAAGCCCCCCAGAGAGCCTAGCAACACACATCACCCCCTGCGTAACAAGTGGGGATGCAGCCCTGCGTGTGCCCTCCCGGCTCCCCGGGGCCCTGGCGCTCAATGAGCTGTGGCCAGCGCTGCCTGGCAGTGACAGGGGACACGAGACCCCAATTAAGGCTGCATCGATTCCCCCCCACAGGCCCCCCGGGCGCTGCTTGGCAGCTTGTGCTGGGCTGCTCCGTGGCTGCAGGAGTTCAGTGCCAGGGCATCGCTGCCTTGCAGCCTGGCACCCTGTACCCCAGGGCAAACATCCTGGGATCACCCACCTTGCCACCGGGGGCACACACAGGCACAAAGGGGGACCTCCCCCCCCACCCCGCAGCCCGGCGCACACACTCACACACACCACAAACCACACTGCAGCCTGATGTGCGTCCCCCCGTGTGCCCTACATGTCCGCACCGTGTCTCTTCCTTGTCCCCACCGTGTCCCCCAATTGTCTCTGCCCCAGGCTGGCGCCCGGGGCGGGCAGAGCCCTTGCAGGACCCTGGTCAGTGCCCGCATCGCTCGGGTCCGGGCTGGGGGGTGTCCCCTGGGGGCAGGGAGTGTCCCGAGGGGTGACCTCTGAAACGGGAGGCACCCTTGGGTGCCAGGGACCTGTCTTCATGGGTGCTAGGACGGGCCTGTCCTCATGGCTGCCGTTGGTGGGGGTGCCTGTCCCATGGAAGCGCCCCGTGCTTTTTCATACTACAGTGTGTGAGTGTGTGTGTGTGCATTCGCACACGTGTGTGCCAGCGTGACCGTGTGAGTGTGCACTGCCACAAGGGAGCACAAGTGATTTACATGTATGAGCATGGCAACCTAGCTGCCCACACATCTCCACGCTTCACCATGTGCACCCGTGTGTGCGCCTGTGAACACACGTGTGTGTATGCCTGTGTCTCCCAGCTCCAGGTGAGTGCCCCCTGGGATGGTGCCCAGATGCCAGGCTGGCCCAGCACTGCTTGCATCTTGCCAGATGCAAAGCCACAGCCCCATGGCCATGGCATTAGTAGCCCTACAGCCATGTTCCTTGCTGGCACAGGGAGATTCATTGGGTTTCCACCCATGGGTGAGCTGACATTGGGCAGCTTGTGGGGCCAAGCAACCGCATGGCCTGTCTGGAACAGCTGGAGTTGGTGTGCAGTCTGAGCCAGCCCATGCCTGAAAGCTCTGGTGAGTGTGGGGGCATGTGTTTGTGACTCAGAGCCCCCAGAAACCAAGGCAACCACGTGCTGGAAGCTGGTGAGGTGGGCTGTGAAACCTCAGGCACTGTAGCTGCTACCCCAGAGTGTCACAGGCAGTGTCCTGCACCCCCAAACTGTCCCCAGCCTGGGCACTGGAGCTTGGAAGGTGGAACCATGTCATGCATAGCACCCTCAACACCGGTTTGGTTCAGCAGTTCATTCCCTTTAATAGACACACAGAGTCACGCGGCTGTGGTGGGAGTGCCAGGGGGAGCCTGGCAGCACCGAGCCCCGGCCACCCAAGCTGAGGTAGAGGTGAGCGTTGCTCCACGCTCACCTGCTTTGGCACCCAGGGGTGCAAGCGGGTGGAGGAGGCGCCCGCCTGTCCCCAACGAGGTAGTTCAGAGTGCTCACCGACTCCCTGCTCTCCAGCTGGGCACCCCGGTGTTCAGGTGGTCTTTGGTAGTGGGGGGCACTGCTGGGCCTCCCTGCCCTGCGCCCCCAACAACCTCAGCTCCAGCCTCACCCGAATAAGGTCCACTCTCACCTAACATCTCACCCCCACCTGTCCCACCAGTTTCCCCAGTATCTGCCCCCCAAGGAGATCCCCGAGTTGAGGATCTGGGTGGGGGGGCTGAGTGCCACTACCCTGGGGTGGCCAGGGGGCACCAAGGACCCTGGGGGGGTCTTGGCAGGAGCAGCAAGCCCAGGCAGCTCAGGAGGACTGTGTAGGGGAATCTGCGGTGGGTAGGGGGTATATATAGGTATATAGGGGATGCAGTGTATAGTGACTATGGGTTACAGGGGCTTCAAAGTACAGGGACTGCCACGTCTGCACTGAGGGTGTGTACAGGGCTGCAGCGTGTAGGGGATGCAGCGTGTGCACTGAGAGTGTGTGTCAGGAACGCTGAGACACGTACAGGGGAGACAGTACCTAGGAGATGAAGTGTCTGCACCGAGTGCAGCAACGTGGAGGATGCAGAGTGGGCACCGAGGTGTGTATAGGGGCTGCAGTGTGTAGGGGATGCGGCATGCAGGGCCCAGGGGTGCCTCAGGCAATAGAACAGGCAGGGGCTGGGGGCGGGGGGGTCACGTAGGGGCAGTACCTGGGAAGGAAGGTGCATGTGTCAGAGGGGACGCATGGGGAAGGGGTCCCACGTGCAGGGGAAGGGGCAAAAGGTCCCACGTGGGTGCTCACAGCCTTGCATGGACACAGCTCAGTAGTGTAGCAAGAGGCACCTTTGTGTCCCACATCCCACCTTGGGTCCCACACCTCAGTCCTCCTGGCTCTGGGGATCCCCAGCTGCTTTCAGAGTGGGGGGGGGGTGTTTACCCTATGGTGAGGTGCTGGTGGGAGTGTGGCTGTGCGAGGGGGCTGGGAGCAGTGGGTTTGGGGCAGGCATGGGGTTTGGCCGGCTCTGGGTGCTCCCTCCACCAGGTGCTGGGGGGGCCGGGGGCCGGCGGGCAAACAGGACGCCTGGAGAGCAAGAGCAAGGGAGTTAGGGCAATCACAGGTCTGGGGGCTGCACTCACCTGACCTCCCCAGGACCCATGCTAGGGAAGGTGGGAGCAGCAACCCTGGGGGCTCCAGCATCATTTTTTGTGCCTCTCCCAGCCCAGCCACCCCCACTCATGTGGGGCAGCCCATGGGGCAGCCCAGGGCCATTCGGCTAGCAGCCCTGCATGCTGATTATCCCTGACATTTCCAGCTCATTAAATATTTAAGTCCTGAAGGAAAAGCCATCAATTTTAATTGGGGGTGTCTCCACAGGGCAGGCAGGGAGCTGGGGGTCACAGGATGAAAGGCTTAGCCCAGCAGGTGTCAGAGGACACCCCAAAGAAGCCTGTGCTCCAGCAAAGCACCCCAACATCCAATATAGATGGTCTGCAACTGGCCACCCCAGCACTGGGGTGACCCCAGATCCAAGCCCTGCCTGCAGGACCCCATGGTGGGAGATGACCCCAGGTGCCTTTTCCCACTTCTCAGCTCAAGCCTGTCCGTTTCTCCCTCCCTCTCCCACTTTGGCCCTTCACTGCTAGCACCTGCTGAGGGTCAATTTCTATCCTTGTTGACCCCCTCCTTCTCCTGCCCCCTCTCCCCAGGCCCTGCCACTTCATTACAATGGATTTTATAGTAAAGACATCAGATTGAAGGAAGGACTTGCTGGCCAGGCAGTGGCTATAAGTTATTGGATTTCCCGGCCGCAATTACACAGGCCGAGCGGCCCTTCTATTTACCTGTGTAGACAACTCCATTTATTTCTATTGACATGTTGATACTGCTAATGCCGTTGGTGGACAGGTTCAGTGCAGTCTCCTGTCTGTCATCTGGGGAAAGGAAATACCAATATGAGCGTTAAAAGAAACAGAAACAAGACCGTACCCAGGGGAGAGAAGTAGGGGCCTGGCTTCTCCAGGCATCCATGCTCCTCTCCAGCTCCTGCTGCTCCGTCCTGGGGTGCCAGGGGATGGGGTGACCCAAGCTGAGGTGCTGCATCTCGATACCTCGGTTGGAGACCTTGACATTCATAGGGAACTGGGAAGCCACAGCCAGGAGGTTGTGCTGCAGCGTGTGCTGCACCAGCCGCTGCTGCTCCTCTGCCGTCAGAGCCACCTTCTTCTCTGGCGGCTCCCCTGTCTCCAGCTTCTCCCGCAGCTGCTCCAGCACCACGGCCTGCGAGGCGGCTGCTGCTTGGGCCGCTGCGAGATGGTGGCCAGCCAGGCCCACTGGGATAGCGATGCGTCCTGGCACTGCAGCCGCCAGCACCCCATCCTCTGCAACGACAACAGCAGGGCCCCCCATCACCAACACAACAGCAGGGCCCTCCTATCACCAACACAACAGCAGGGCCCCCCTATCACCACCCCACGTCACTGTTCCCAGCGAGGCCCACCTCAATTCCAGTAGCATGGGGCAGGGCAGGCCACCACCCCTGAGACCTAGGCTCTGTCATTTTTCAGAGCCAGGAGAAAGAAACCTTTCTCAGCCTCAGAGAGGGGGTGAAAGAACAAGAATGTTCCTATTTTCCCCAAGCAAAAAAGGGCAGGAGCGGTCAGGGAACATCCCTGCTGCCAGAGCAGTGCCCATCCCTGGGGCAGAGATGCCCGCCGTGGGGCAGATGTCCTCACCCACCTTTCTTAACAGCATGCACCTGGCCGAGCTGGCTGCAGGTGTGCGTGGAGATGCTAAGAGCTGGCAGAGACATTTTGGGGGAGCCCAGCAGGGTTGGGGTGCCAGCTGGTGAGTAGTTGAAGAGCGCCGTGCCAAAAGTCTGCCTCCGTCCCTCCCGACGGTTGCTGTCGATGGCAGCTTGGAGCTCCCCAGGAGAGCTGAGTGCCCGCTTCTCACATTCGTAGGGATACAGGTACTTCATGTATCTGCAGGAGGGGAGAGCCAGGATGAGCCCCTGCATCACACACCTCCCAGGCAGCCCCGTGCTCTGCATGGACCAGAGCCAGAATGGCACTTTGGGAGGGGAAGAACCCTCCATCCCCCTTTGGGGCACCCCCTGCTGCACCCCGGTGAGGGCAATGGGACATCTGAGCCAGCGGGTGCCACAGGGCAGGTGCCCCCACCCGCTGCCACTCACTGCGTGCGGAGGGTGAAGGCAGCGCTGGTGATGGAGGTAGGTAGGTTGAGGCCCTTGGTGATCTCCCGCCATATCTTCTTGTTGATGACTTCGACCAGGCCACCCTTGTCTGTCACCAGCCGGTACAGCGTGTAGAGGTCCAGCACTTGCTTGGCCATGATGGGGATGCGGTTCACAGGTGTCCCTTCCGGAGAGGGGAGAGAAAAGAGAGCAGGGTGAGCCCATGGTGACCCTCAGTCTGTGGGGACACAGCCCCCACCTTATCCCCGCTGCCACTGCAGGTGCCAGCTGCTCCCCAAGGGTAGATGTGTCTCTCTGTGCTCAGGTGAGCACCCGTGGGCACAGGAGATGCAGGCAGGACCTCAGGGTGGTTGAGAGAGTGGCATCGTGCCCATGGATGAGGCAGCTCCTGGCATGCTGGCACAGGGTCCCCACTGATGGAGCTGGTGGTGGGGGCCAGGTACCCTCTCAGCTGGGATGTGGGAGTATAGTGGGATGGGTGAAACTCCTCATCCAGAACCCCTTAGACAGAGTTGTTCCCCCCACACACACTTAAAGGTTCCTATAGAGCATGTCCCCCAGAATCTCTCAAAACATCCTAGAAGATGAAACATGCCTCTGTAATTCCCTTCTGGAGCCTGACAGAGACCCCAACTAAACTCCATAAAGGAACTAATCCCATAGCCCTCTCTGCATAGAGACCACCCCCCCCAACCCTTCTGTAGGGACTCACAGGGAGGTTTTCTCTTGTAAAAATCCCCTTCAAGTGCCCTCAGTAGACACCTTGACCCCTGGTCCCCCAGCATCACACCCCTGCCAAGGACATGGGGTGAGAGGACATGAGGTCACCAGAGCTCTGTAAACCCAGCATGGACCAAAACAGTCCCCAAACCCACTGTGTCGGTTTACAACCCCAATGGCCCCAGCTTTACCAGCACTCCCAAATCGCCCCACAGCCTTGCTCTTCCCTACAGAGCCTGGAAGCAATGGTCTGGCCAGCAGCTGGGATCTACAGCAGGGCAAGAAGGGATGAGCATCCCACCCGGTGCTGTCCCATCCCATCCCATATCTATTCCTCTCTCTGGTGGGGTGGCGGGGCGCGGTGGTATTGGAAAGCCATCCATTTGGCTGGGGGAGGCTGTCACCGCCGCGCTTCGCCCCTCAAACAAAGCCGTCACTCACAGCCATCCTCCAGCATCCCTAATTTATGGCCCCGATATTGGCTCAGCTTCTTCACATAAGCCTGAAAAATGAGCTCTTTTTATTCCTTTACTGAGTTCATTTAACTTTTTTTTTTTTATGTCTGTGTTGTTCACCCGGTTGGGAAGGGGGAGAGGAGTTTATCCTCCTGGGAGAAAGGCAGAGATATCGACTCGATATCCACCAGCAGTCCCTCACCAGCCCTGCCCAGGGGCTGCTGACACCATCCCCATCACCTTGGGTGGGGTGGGGGGCGGTGACTGACAAGCTCCCCATCACCCCAACATGCCAACGAGTTTGCGTGGTCTCAGCCCCCGAACTGAGAGCCCATGGGCTTCTTTTCTCTCCCCCCTCCCCTTCCCTGGCTGCGATGGGTAATGAAAGCAGCTCGCCATTAATCTCAGGGCTGCGCAGGGTGCGTGGCTGATGCCCGTCCCACTGACAAAGGGACCTGTCTGCGTCCCTGCAGAGTGATGGCCCCGGCCCGGCCAGGGCAAGCAGCACAAAAGCCTGGGGAGGTGATATAGCCATTGTGGTGCTGCAATTAGCTACTTGATTGATTAATGGCCCGGCGTTATCAGCAGGGCCCTCTCTGCTCAGCAGAAGGATTGGGGAGGGGTTTGGGGGGGGGGGCCGTACAGACCCCCAGACAGCAAAAGCAGAAATAGTCCCCCTATACCTCAGCTCACCACTTTTGGGGGTGCCACAGAGGCTGGGGCACAGAGATGAGGAGTCCCACTGCCTGCACCCCATGTCTGATGGGGGTGATGTTATCAACCCCATTTCATCCCTGCTCCCCAGATACCCTGCAGCAGTCACCCCCACATGCCACCAGGGCTTGGTGACCAGCCCCATGCCATGGGGTCCCCAACGCACCCTCACTTCATCCCGTATTTCGGCCCTGCCTATTTGCCACCCCACTGACAAGTGTCCTGACAGACTTCAGAGGGGCTGCAGCCCCTTTCATTAGGGCTCACCCCATAGGCATCGATCCCCTCGGCTCACTGCCACCTCAGGGAAAGAGCCTGAGGGATCACAGTCCCCTGCCCAAACAACCCTGTGTGCCCCAGCAGCACCCGCACCAGCTCATGGGTGCTGCTTCTCAGACAGCTCCAGATGCCCCCTGGGATGCTGTCCCTATTCCTGTCCTCTTTGCTACCTGGCCCCAAAATCCCCTGGTCCTCCAACAAGCACATCTACACCTGCATCCACACCCCCTGCACACCCTCCGCAGGGGGATGCCACCCACCTGGGGAGGTGCAGGACACGGTACAGGAGCAGGATGGCTGGACAAGGAGGGATGGGGAGCAGCGCTGACAGAGAAGCATTGGGCTCCCTCCCTTCCTCCCCGCACCACCAGGCGCTTGCTTAATTAGCCCCGGCCCCAATGGCGAGGGAGTTAATTAGCTTTGGAGAGAGAGATAATGAAGCCGTGGAGCAGCCCATGAATCTTGTGGCTGATGGATGCTGGGGGGCTGAAGCAGCACTGATGCTCCCACTCGCTCCCCACAGCCCCACAACTGGGGTCAGGGGGGCTGGGGGCACCTACGGGGCAGTACCCAGCTCCCCCTCCTCAATTCCAGCTGGGGTCCCATAGCTCCGACAGCTCCCTGCAGCACAGCCCCAAGTGACACGAGTTTGTGGGGTCTCTGCCCAGCGTGGGAGTCAATCACTGCCAGTCTGTGGGCAGGTGGACACCCTCGCCACCCTTCCCACGGCTATGACTCAGGGGTGACTTGTTCCTTTCTGCCCACCCTCTCCCAGCACGCAGATAGCCCCACCGCTCCTGCACCCCCCTCAGCCTTCCCCCGTTAATTAGCTTGGCATTAACCTCTGCCTGGGGTTTACTGGCTATTGAGCGGCGTGTTCATTAATCCACACACCGGCAAAAGGCTCTAATTAATACGGCCGGCCACAAGCCCGCGCTTGGCAACTTTTAATTGTCGCAGGCCCGGACGGGGAGGGCAAAGGTTAAAGCATTTATTGAGTCCCTGGGAGCCGGCTGGCCCCCCATGCCGATAGCAAAGATTTTCGATGCGGCAGGGCTGGCTGGCAAGCCCTTAACCCCTGGGTGCCCAGTGCTGCCCCGAATGCTGACCCCTCTCCTTGTGCCATTGTTTCGTCGGTGAGAGGTGCCAGTGATGGGCATCCTCACTGGGCATCACTAGGCACAGCTAAGGGCATCCTCATTGGGCATCACTGGGCACAGCTACAGGCATCCTCACTGGGCATCACTAGGCACAGCTAAGGGCATCCTCATTGGGCATCACTGGGCACAGCTAAGGGCATCCTCACTGGGCATCACTAGGCACAGCTAAGGGCATCCTCATTGGGCATCACTGGGCACAGCTAAGGGCATCCTCATTGGGCATCACTAAAACGCCCTGCAAATAGGCACTGCTAACGGGCATCGCTGGCATGTGTGGCTATGGTTGTCACCGAGGAATAGGCTAACAGGCATCCCCATCAGGCACTGCCGGTGGATGTCACTGCTGGGCATCACGAATGAGCATCCCTCTTGGGCATCCTCACTAATGGGCACCAGCACTGGGCACTGCTACCAGCCTCAGCAGCAGCAGGCACCAGCACTGGGCACTGCTACGAGCCTCATCATCAACGGGCACCAGCAGCAGGCACTGCTACCAGCCTCATCTTGGGGGGCTAAAGGAGGTCCCTCTGGACAGCAGGAATGTCCAACCTGGGGCAACTGGGGCAAATCTGAGGGTGAGTTTCTGCACGAGCGTGTGTGTGTGTGAGATGGTGGGGGGACCCCACAGGACCTGTTGGGGAGCCCCTGTAGTGACCGGAGCAGTGCGGTGCCCAAGCAGATCACACTGTGAGCCCCGCAAGGCAGCTGGGGCAGGGGTGCCAGTAGTGCCCACCCCAGCCACCCACCTTTACCTCTCTTCTGCATGAAGCCAAAGAGGTCGTCCAGGAACTCCTTGCGTTTCGGGTCCTCATCAAGTTCGTAGAGCTGTGGGTAGGAGAGAGAGGAGTCAGCACTGCCAGCGTACAGGGGCACGTGAGGCAAGGAAGGGCAGTGCTGGGGGAAGGACTGTGCCTGGGTCAGGACCCAGCATCATCCCTGGTCTCACCTGCCTACTCTGCCAGCAATAAGCAGCTCTCCCTGCCCCACAGATGGGACACCCACACACACCCTCTGCGCTGGCACTGCCAGGGTCTCCCTGTGCTCAGGGGCTGGCAGTGGCTCCCCACACACCACTGGCTGTTTTGCAGCCTTGCTGCAGGGATGCTGTGTCTGTGCCTCAGTTTCCCTGTCCCTCTCCTCACTAGACAGAGGGAGGGAAATGTTTCAGCCTGGGAACACACAGCCAATCTAGACTGAGCAGCAGCAAATCCTGGGCTCTGAGGCAGGTCCCTGGGACCAGGATGCTCAGCCCTGCTCTGGCTCAGTACCCTCCCAGCACCGCGCAGTGTCGGTGTTTGCCAGGTCCCAGCATACGATCAGCATCCTCATCTGCAGGGACATGCATCCACCCATGCAGAGGAGATGCTGGCCTGCTGGTCCCTTCCAGGGACAGGGCCAGCTGGCAGGGACACAGTGCTGGGGGCTGGCAAGGAAGCTGTGCGTGCCGGGGCTGGGGTGACAGGGCTGTGTTCAGCCTGATAAGCACCGCCTAAGCCGTGTCTCCAAAGATGGGGCCTGACTGATGGCCAAGGACACCGTGAGGCGCCTCCACAGAGGGACACACTGCCAAATCCTCCTCCCTCAGCTGGGCATGGTGATCCATTCCAAAGCCATCTCCCCTGGCCAGGCACGGGGACCCCAAACACGTCTCCCTCAGCTGCGCACAGGGACCAGGGTGTGAGCACAGCAGTGACATGTCCCTGCGAGGCACAGGAACCTCCCACAGTGAGTGTGTGTGTGCAAAGCCAGGTGTGTGTGCACTGTGTGCCAGTGCACAAGCACAGGATGGTGTGTACAACACCAACACCAGCACACGTGTGCCCCGGCGAGTCTGAGGGTGCACGGATGTGCGTGCAAGGTGGGGAGCATGTGGCTGCACACACACACACACTGTGGGAGGCTGTGCAGATGCTTGTGAGCACTGTATGGACTCAGCTCTGGGAACACGGGGGCACAATCCCCAGGCTGAGCTGATGGCCGGAGCACAGCCCCTGTGCCAGGGACACGAAGCGCCGGCTCCCTGCGAAAGCCAGGGCTCTCGCCTGATTCCAGCACAGCGCCTGGGTGACCATGACAAATTGGAGCCCGCCAGATCGATGGCCCAGCAGTAAAAGTCAGAGCACATGAAGGAAAAATTAGCACCAATCGAAGGCGCTATAGACACCAATTCCTCCCAGCGAGCCTGGTAAGAATTTAAAGCCATTGAAAAGAAACAAAACTCAGCAGTCCAGAATGGATTTCCAAAACATATACAAAGAAATGCAAGCTGGAAAACAAAGTCAGGCACAAAATAGAGTCGTTTAAAAAACAATTGTGCTGGGAAAGGCCGTTAAAAACCAATAGAAAGGGAGCACACCCCCCCCTCTGCACAGCACATTATTCACCAGACAGATAAAGGGAGCTGGGCTGAAGGGATGTGTCAGGCTGCAGGGACACCGGGATTTGGCAATGGGGGGGTGGGATGCAGGGATGTGATGGGGACACACGGATGCAGGGATGTGGGGATGCAGGGATGCTCCTACAGATGGTTTCCACCACTGGACAGACACATCTAACAAAGCCCCACACCTCACCCGTGGGTACCAGCTGCCTGTCTCTTGTCTAACTGATGGGTGCCAACTGCCCATCACCCACCACATCCCCCTGGGGCTGACTGCCCAGCTCCCAGCTGTTCCTTGGTGCTCCCTGTCCTTGCCCTCTGGCTGCCACCTAACTGACCCCTCCTTGCAGCAGGGTGCTCTTAGAGTGCCCCAACCCACTGCTGGTGCCGGCACCCTGTCCCTCCCCTCCACTGTGGTGCTCCCTGCCCTGCTCTCTGCCCCCTCCCCATCGCCTGCCCTTTCCCAGGAGCTCCTTGAGCCATCGATTGAGGTAACTAGGTCAGGCTTGGAGCAGAGCTCCTGGGGGGCTGCTTTGATTTCTGCACCGGAAAGCCTGTGTGAGCCTGGCTTTGCGCTTCCCTCCCTGTTCCTGCCTGCAGTAGGACTTCAACCTCCCCTCTCCATACCCAGCCTGTTTCTACCTCTGCAATCTCCCAGCTTGTCAAAGCAGGAGCAATGCCCCCCAAAAAAACATCAACCACTGCCCATGTCACAGCAGGGTGAAGCCACCCCAGGGGTGGGCTCCTGCAGCCAAACCTCTGCCAGACCCCCCAGGTGCCACTCACATTTCTGCTCCCACACCCAGCGTGTGCCACCACTGCCTCCAGACCCCAAAACAGGTGTGACCTCCAAGTGCTGGTGTCTCTTTTCCCAACATTTATTAACCTCCTACCTTTTCTCTGTGGGGCACTGAGATGTTAAAAGAAGAGAGTGGACCGGAGTGACAAGGGATGCACCAGGTGTCCTATGGGATCTGAGGATGCTCAGGCTGGAGAGGTGTCAGTTTTGTGTGATTCCTGCTGGTGGGGGGGTGGGCTGGGTCCCAGCCAAAGCTGGTGACAGGTTTCAGACAGCACAGGTTCACAGGGGTGCTGTGGCTGGCATAAGTGGTGGTCTACTACAGCCTCCAGGCATGAGGGACCCCAAGACAACCCAGGTCTGAGAAAAGAGCCAGCTCCATCCTACGGCACTGTGGGACCCTCCTGCCTCACCTGGGGACTGACCATCTCAGCAGTGACAACCCCTCAGGGCCACACACAACTGCTGTAGGGACATACCCCCCCTCATGTGGGTGTACACAACCCTACACAGGCTGACACCACACCACCTGGTTCTGCACAACCCCAAGCAAGCAGTACCTAACCCTACAGGAGCAAGCACGACCCTGTATGGGCTTGTGCAGTCCCACACACATGCAGAGCCCTGCATGGGTACTCACAGCCCTGTGAGAGTGTGCACAAGCTTTCAGGGGTGTGCACAGCCCCACACAAGCACCTGCACAAGCTCTCAGGGGTGTGCACAGCCCCCCACAAGCACGGGCACAACGCTGTACACACACCCACATCCCCTCAGGGGCACACACACGCTCACACGGGCATGCACAGCCCCAGAGAGGCACGGATCCCCCCCGGATGGACAGTCCTCTGTAGGGGACACACCGCCCCAGAGCATCCCCCCACCACGCACCTTGGAGCAGTCGGGCAGGCTTTGCCCAGGGGCAGTTGTGCAACACCAGCAGCTCCTGCTTGCGGTGACCTATGAGCAAGGACCCTTTTAATCGTGTTTGTATTGATATAATTAGTAACTCATTTAACGCCATCGATGTAACTATATTCCTCTATAAACAGAAGTATTAAACTGTCAAGCCCGGGAATCAATATCCGCTGGTGTGCAGCTCCGCTCCGCTCTGCCGACCTTGGGGACCCCATCCACGGTGCTTGCACCCCCCCAAAAAAGCCACAGCATCCCCTGCACCCCCTCACCACCATCGGGCACCACCACTCGGGTGCCAGTGTAGGGCCAGAGCAGGGTGTTCTTATCCCCACCCTGCCCCGGGTGCGGCTCTGGGGACTCAGCTCCCTCCTGTCATCCCATTGCCATGGCGACATCTTTATTCCTTAAGGGATGGGGATAACTGGGCTTGTCGGGCAGGTTAAAGGTCAGCGGGTCGAACACGGTTTATTAAAGGGACGTGAATAGACCTTGTGCCTCCTCACCACGATTAAATAACATCATTAGCACTGCTCACTCACCCAGGAGATGCCTCAACCACAGCCTGAGGAGCTTGTGGGGCTGAGCCTGGGGTCCCTGGCACCACTATAGCCCAGCTGATCCCCTAGATAAAGGATGCAGTCAGGTGCTAAGTTACCCCCCAGACATCTCGAGGCTGCCCTGCCCCAGTGAGTACCCCCACCCCGCCCCACCCCCTCCCCCCAGCCCTGCTGCCAGGGGAAGCGATCGCAGCAGGACCCCTGCAGTCCCCGCTCAGCTGCCACCTCCTGCTGGCAGCAAAGGCTCGGATCGGCAACCAGGATTTAATCCACTTAATACGAGCTGTATCGATCTCGGACCCTGCTCGGCTCCCCCTGCCTCGCGTTCCACACTCACCCCCCACCCCCCACCCCCGAGCCGCTTAATATGCATCACATTGATTAGCCGCACTGCTAATTTTTCCATCTGTCCGCTGTTCACGCAGGGACCACAAGCGATGCCCAGCCCTGTGCATCCCCCAGCCCCCCCGGGGTGCAGCTGCTCCGTGTGGGTGGCTGACTGCTGACAGGCAATTTGGGGTCCCTGCAGCCCTCTGGAGAATCGCTGTCACCTCTGAGCTGGGGGTCCCCAGCTCCTTTCCCTGGGAGATGGTCCAGAGCGGGGCACCCAGACCCTGGGGTGTCCTTTCCTGTGTCCTGATGGCATGGGGGCGGGCAGGAAAGCCATCAGTACCTCAGTTTACCCTGAGGGCTTGCAACTTGTTCCTAGCTGATGCACAGCCCCGTGGATCCTGGGGTGCAAGCACCCCAATGGCATCCATGGTCCAAGCCCACGCAGCATCCCCCCAGTCATGGGGCACACACAGAGGAGCTGAGTTCTCATGGGTCCCCTCCCCATACCCTTTGCCAGAGCTGGGGGGCAGCTTGCTCCCCGCCAGGCACAAACCACCCCCTGACCTTGCGAGCCACTGCTTGTCTCCACCACCACCAGCCATTAATAAGTTAATGGTTATGGGACGGCTTCGCCTGGACGCAGGCAGCATTCGAAAGTGCTGCTGGCTCTTGAGGGGGGAACCTGCCCCCCTGACCCCACAGCTCAACGGGCGCCGGGGTGCTCACTTGCCCCAACACCCCCAACCTCAGCGGTCACCTCACCAGTATGGCTGGACACCCCCCACCCAGAGCCCTCTCCCAGTGCTGTGCCACCCCCCCCCCCCCCACCACCCCAAAGCCTTTCATCATGCTTAATATTTAACGTTGCTTTATAGAGCAGCAGGTTTAATCAGCGCTGATAATGCGGCGGATCCAGCAGGTCATTAAAACCCCCCTCCCCACGGTGGCAGGCGCCGCGGCTCCCGGGAGAGCTGCTTGCTGCAAACATTAACCTGGCTTCGTGCAAGGTGAGGGACTGTTTGCTGGCCTTGGGAGGGCAGCTCCCACCCACAGCCTGGCCCTGGGGTGAAGGGAGGGGGTGAGGGGTGAGGCTTGTAGCGTCCCTATCCTCCCCTCGATCCATTCTGTAGGATGGGGAAACTGAGGCACGGGGTGCCAGTGTGGCTTCCCAAGAGCTGGAGCGGCGTTTCCAGATGAAAGGTGCTGCATGGTGTCACTGTGGGCACCGTCTGCAGACCTGTCCTGCTGTCCTACTGTCCTCCCTCCATCTGTCTGGGGTTGGTGGTGCAGATGGAGGGTGTCTCAGCTCCTGGCGAGCGGGTGTCCCCCACGCTTGGCCCCTTGTTACTCGTTCATGGCTGAACAGGCAGGGAGTCAATGAGGGGAATTGTTCAGGTTAACCTCCCTGACCTGCCGGCACTTGCCACACCACCGCCTCCCCCTCCATCCTTGCTTTCCTCTCCATCCCTGCCGCCCCCTCAATCCCTCCCTCCTTCCCAGAGTGACTGGAGCCAGGGGACACTCCTCCAGCACCAGCACCACCCTAAGTGTCCCCCGAGGGACACACGTGTGCACATGTGCATAGGTGCACACGCAGGGGTCTGCACATGCACACACAGGGCTGGGTGGCTATGGGGAGGCACACCTTGGGGGCGGGGGCTGTGTATGTGTCTGGGATGTGTGCTGGGTGCTCGATGACCACCCCCTATGCACCTCCAGCCCCATCCCCTTCCTCTGGCCATGCTGGAGGGACGATGTGGGAGGAAGGGCTGGTGGCATCCCCCATGCCAGAGAACCCAGCACCCGCCTCTGCCACCAGAGGAGCCTCCCAAGCAGAAGGGGCATCTAAGGCTGGTGCTTGCTCGCGGCCCATCACCAGACACACGTGTGGATGCCAGGTCCAGGACAGAGCAACCCTGAGCTGCAGCCTCCTGCAGTGGAACATGTCCCTGCCAATGTGGGCATCCCCAGGGGACAGGCTGCCACAGCCCCCATGCCCTGTGTGTACTCACACGCCCAGTGCACACCCACCTACACGCTCACGTGTGTATGCTCTCCTTGCACCTCCAGGCACGCTTTCCCTGGGCAAACACCACCCTGTACATGCTCACACGGACCCCACAAGCGCCCTCTGCACACACACAGCCCCCCCATCTGTGCTCCTATCACCTCTACGCTCCCCCTGTGCACACACACTCCCTCTGTACACTCACCCATCCCCTTTACACACTCACCCTGTGCATACCCACACACCCCTTACACCCGCTCTCCTTTTACACGCACATTCTGTCCACACACATCTCCTATACACCCTCCCTATGCACACATACACACACAGTGCACACTCACACATCACCTGCACGTCCCCCCTGCACACACTTGCCCCAGCCCCTCACACGCTCTCCCTGCGCAGCCCCCACTCGCCCCGTGCACACTCGTGCATTCCCTACACAGCCTGTGCCTGGTGCACGCTCACACACCTCCTGCACACGCTGACCCCCCAGCAAACAGGAGCTCACTCCCACGCAGCTGCACACCCCGAATGGCACCCCAGTAAGGACCAGATCCCACCTCCCTGGGGCCGTATTTCCCCTCCCTGCTGCAGCCCTGCCCAGCCTGCTGCCTGCACAGGGGATTTACCTCCATTATTAACCCAATTAGAGGATTAGCAGAGGCTCAAGTTGGCGAGGGGGTGAATTCCGCCCCCCCCCCCCCCAAACTCCCCACTCACATCAGGTTCCGAGGCGGCAGCTGGGGAGGGAGCGAGGGGCAGCTGTGGGGTGGGGGCTCCTGCCAGCGCTCCTCTCCTGCCTGCAGCGCCTTTATTCTCACACTCTTGATTAGTTTTTACACCTCCTCCTCTTCGGAGCCCCCGATCCGAAGCCCTTGGGACCCCCCCGTTTGGGAGATGGTGTTGCAGCAGCTGCTGAAGCTCTCAGCATCCCTTAGAGTGCAGCGGGGCTGGGAAGAGCCCTGGGGGGGGGCAGCAGCGGGGGTGGAGGGGGGCTGGAGGCTGACACCCACCATACCTCAAGTTCTCAGCACCGTGAGCTGCAGCACGGAGGGGTCTCAGCCTCCAAACCCTGCCCCAAACACACACAGGCCCATATGGCTCGGTGCATGGAGACACCGGTCCATGTGTGCCCATATACACTGGGACACTACACATGTCCCTACACAGAGCCACATGTGCTCAGACATGTGTGGGCACACCACACGCATGTGGGGACACACACAGTGCCGTACACATCCCTGTACTCACACACCCCTATGGGTCCAGACACGCTTGGACACATCCACGCACACCTGGGCACTCACAGAGGTGCACAAACACACACCAGCACTCACACAGGTTCATACACACTTGGGCACTTACATTGGATCCATGCATGTGCATACAGTGTCCCAGACATCCCCACACGTGTGGGGACACGTATGGGTGTGCACACACACACCAGCACTCACATGGGTCCACACACTCCATTCACACACGCCCAGAACACCCCCACAGGTGCTCCCAGCTGTACCCCAGCAGCCCCTCGCTCCTGCCCTGTGCCCCTGCGCCGGTGCTGAGCCACGGGAGCTCCCGGAGCCGCTGCTGCTGCCGGGGATTAGCACGCTGACCCTTGCTGCTGCCACCACTTCCCCGCTGCAGGTGGTCCCAAGCCCCCGGGGCAGAGCTCTGCCTGCAGGTCTGCTGCTGAGGAGCCTCCAGGCAGCCATGCACAGGAACAAACACCATGTCTATTCCCACCCACCACCCCCACCTCCCCACCTCTGAGGTGTAACCAGAGACCCTCTAATTTAGCCCCAGAAGCCCTGTGGTTGTTGCTCCTGCACCTGTGGTGAAGATGTGCTAGAGGCAGGGGAGTGGCAAAGAGACCACCTCCCTCTCCCTGGGGTCCCCCTCCTGAGCCTCACCAACCCCGCAGGTGAAAGCAATGGGGACAGACACACGGCCCTGCTGACCCATCTGGGGATGCCCAAAACAACCATGTGGTTTTCAAGCACAGGGAGGGAAACTGATACAGGAGGATGCCCGTGGTAGGGAGGGCTACAGCCCCCTGAGAGTGTGTTCCTCCAGGCTTTGAAATGTGAGCACATCTGTTCATGGTGGGCGAGCCCTGCCAAAATAGGTGGAAAGGGTAGGCTGGTGCAAGAGGTGGCTACTGGCAGCAGGGACAGAGAGGGCAGGAGCAGCAGCACCATGGCAGGAGGAGGAATAGCCACACTGGGATGATGGCCAACAGGTGCTGGCAAAGCAAGCCATCCCTGCACAGCCACTGAGGCTACCAGACACCTGAGAGTCCACAAAGGGCTGTCCCGTGCTGACACTCCCCAGCTGTTCCTGGGTAGTGGGGAAGGAGTTTCAGGAGGTCCTGATCCCCTCAACCACAACTGGATGGCAGAGCATCCTCCTGCCAGCAAACACTCCACTGCCAGAGCTGGGCACAAACCCCAGGCATTCGAGTCCTCCCCCTTCTGGGGATCTTCCTTGGTTGCCCCATCCCTGAAAAGACACAGGATGGAGAGGGAAACCCCTGGATCCTGGTGTTGCTCTTCCATCACTTGGATGAAACCAGAGCACCTGTCACCATGTCTGTGGACGGCTCCCCAGGGGCAAAAGCTGAGTTCATGGGGCTGAGCTGGTACCAGCGATGCCAGGCTCCTCCCAGCACCCTCCAGGTCAAATGTGTGATGCAGCACTGCAGCATCGCAACTTGGTGCCATCCCTGTCCCCAGGGAAGGGAGAGTTCATGGACAGCACACAGTCAGACCCTGCTCTGTGCCCCCCACCCCGGGTAAGGGCTGCTTTGCAGTGCTTGGTGGGGACCTCCTGGACCTTTGCCCAGGTCTCTACCCATGTGTCCTTATCAAGTGTACATAGACCGGCGCCGGGGGCTGATGCAAGAGGCAGGGGTGAGGGGGTCTCACAACCCTGTAACATCAGAGCAGCCCTCCCAGATCAGAGCAAAGGTCCCACCAGCCCCCCCAAACCGGTGCCTTAGAAATCATATAAAGCTGGGGGAAGCAGCATTTGCCTATTAACCCTCGATGGGTTTTTCCACCACAGCCTCATCCTTTGCTCCCATTTTTAGCAACACCACACTGCATAAAAAATCCCCCACAGCTGGCCCTCCACCCCTTCCTGACAGAAACCCCTCAGGGCCCCGTTCTTGCTGCAGAGAGCCAGGGAAGTGGCTCCCTGCCTACTCTGTGCAAACCATCCTGGATTTGGTGGTCCCCCTTCCCTGGATGAAGACAGCAAGGATAGAGTCTGAGACCCATAGCAGGTGATGCCAGCATGGGGCAGCTTCCAGCCAGGTGGTCTGGTGGGAAATACAGCCCATGTGTCTCTCTGTGCCCCACACCATCACAGACCAGCCCCTGGGAAACCTCCAAATGCTGGACTCAGCCCCTGCTGAGAGAGGAGAACCTGTTCCCCGGGCTGGGTGAGGCACAGCCCTGCAGCCTGGAGAAAGCCCGAGGGGGAAACACATCCCTCCCAGTCAGGGGCATGTCCCCTCCCGGATGATCACAGGGGAATGACAGGCAACCTGCAGACCCCAGGGCACGCAGGCACCACAGTGTGCTCCAAAGTGCCACCCCATACATGGCAGAACCATGCAAAAACTCAGGGCAGGGCTGGTCCTGGCAACTTCTTTCCCTTCTCCCTGTCTTATCCCAGAGACAATCGGTTCTCTTGGTGCTGTGCACCCCGGGGACTGAACATAAGGGACATTGCACTGTCACCTGGGCTGGCATGCCAGCAGGTGGGAAGCTCACTTGTGGGTCTCTGCTCCAGGGACCCATTGCCTTTCCAGAGAAAAAAGGGAGACCAAGCAAGTGAGGAGTCAGATATAACCCTGAGAACTCACGGCAGGATTTAGCCCCCAACCTCCCCTGCCATCCCTCTCCCCAGCATTCACCCTGTGCTGCCAGCTCAGCTCCTGCCCTGCACGGGGAGCTCAGGCAGCCCCAACCAGGGGCAGGGCAGGAGGCTGAAGGACGAGAAATGCCGGGGATGCTTTCTCTTTGTAAAGCCTCCCCAGGCCTGGGAAGGAGGAGCCGCTTCCCACCGCCCTCCCGGCTGACCCCGGGAACCGGACAGTCAGCCTTTTTCTGCGCAGCGGGGTGTAACGTAACACTTCCCGGGCGCGCAGGGAGGTGAGCCCTGGCCCCTCCAAATAACGCGGTGTTGTGCAATCTCGGCACAGGAAAGGCAGGAACACGGCCCCGCGGCACCTTGAAGTTGGGTCCCCAACCCTTCCCTGCCAGGGCCACTGCGGATGAAGAGGCAAGTCCCCCTCATCCCTCTGTCCCGTGAGCTGTGCCATCCCAAAAAGCCACACATCACTTGCACGGGGACCTCTCTGCTCCGTCCCCTCACTGCAACCTCCCTGTCACCCACCCCCTCACCAGCATCACCCCTCTCTCCCTCCACGATGAAGCTGGCCACACAGGGAGCAGGCAGACCTGAGCTGGCACCGTGCAGTCCACGCTCATGCCCACAGCCCGTGCACAGAGCAGCACCTGCTGCATGCCAACCAGGGCTTACACAAAACAGCATGTTAAACACAGAGAGGCATTTCCCCTACCCATACACAAGCCCCAGAAGCCCTGTCCCCCCATCAGATCTCTGTGGCACAGGGGTCTTCCCTGTGCCCACACAGGAGTGGGGTGATGGGGTCAACAGGCTGCTTCCTCCAGCCAATACAGGTAATCAATGAGCCGCATTGACCAGCCACAACATGCCCTGGCCCACAGAGAGACACAGGAGGGGCTCAGCTCTGCTGCCCAATGGCTCCTTGGGATGACCATGCACCAGAGCCCTCACTTTCATCCATCTCCATAAAACCTCCACAGACACAGGTCATCCCATTTTGCCCACCATGATAAGTACCAGGCATGGAACCTGGATGGGCCAGTGGGGTGCCTGGACACTGGGCACCCTGTCATGCTGTGGGGCCTGGGGTCAGGCACAGGGAACATGGGGAAGGTGGGAAACATGAGACAAGGAACATGAGACAGGGGTCAAATGGGGCTTGGTAGCAGGGAGATGGGGACTACATGCCTTTTGGGGTGGGGCAGGGCTCAAGGACAGGGGGAAGCGAGGGGCATTCAGAGAGTACCCATTCAGGGCACGATGGTGCTCTAGGACAGGGGTGCTGGGTTGCACTGACTGTGGTTGCCTGGGATGCAGTTTGGGGACAGTGGAAGGGAACTGGAGGGTTTCCACTTAGGTTGGCATTGTGATAATGTCTGGGGGCAATGGGGGTACCGGGAATGCTGCTTGGAGTGGGGCTGGAATGGGGCTTGGGGCAGTGGCATTGCCCACTAAGGGTGGGCCACAGACAGGGCTTGAGGGCAGCAGAGGGCATAAGCGGTGGGAGGGCTGAACAGTGAGTCTGGGGGCTGTGGGGGGACAGTGAGCCTGCCTGCCTGGTATGGCTGGTGCCCGTATGCCGGATGCCCACCTGCTTGAACTGCTCTTCGTAGGTCCACTCGTGGTGCGGGGGGGGCGGCGGGTCGCGGGGCTCCCCTTCTTCTTCCTCCTCTTCCTCCTCCTCCTCCTCTTCCTCCTCCTCCTCCTCCCCCGCGGCGGCGGCGGCGGACGGAGGGCGCGGACCGGGGGCCGGACGGCGGCGGGCTGCGGCGGGTGGCGGCCCGGGGCCGGGCTCGACCGGGGTCCGTCGGGGAGCGCCGTCGGGGCCGCGGGCCAGGCGGGCCGCCTGCTGCCGCTGCAGGCTCTCCATCACCGCCGCCAAGCGCAGCCCCCCCGCCGCCCCCGGCCCCCGCGGCGGGGCGGCCGGCTGCGGGCACAGGGCATGGCCTCAGCGCCGCCGGAGGAGAAGGGAGGGGTGGCAGCACCCCCCAACCCCACCCGCTCCCCATCCCCCCACCCCCACCCCCTGCTCTTCCCGCCGCTCCCGGGGGCCCTGCCCAAAAGTTGGCCGCGGAGCTGCCGCCGCACCGGGCGCGGCACCCGCCGCTGGAGAGGCTGCCTCCCGCGCCGCGACCACCCGGCACCCTGTCCTACCGGGGACCCGGCCCTCCGGGACCTCATCCCCGCTCCGCCGCCCTTCCAGCTCCCACCGGGGACGGCTCTGACCCGGGAGCCCCGTCGCTGTATTGCAGGGAGCTCCCCTCCTCGGTCCGCGGGGGCCGTGTCCTGCTGGGACCCCCTCCTCGACCCCCCCGCCCCGATCCTGGTCCCACTGGCGACGGCTTTTTACTGGGGACTTTCTCCTCGGTCCCACCGGAGACCTCCGCCCCGACGGTCCCATCGGAGAATGTCTCCTACCGAGCCCCCACCCCCCCCACACACACCCCGCGCCACGACTCCGTCGGGGACCCCAACCCAGTCCCACCGGAGATCCCCGCTCCATCTCACCGGGCGCCCCGTCCTCCCGGGACCCTCCTTCAGCTCCCACCGGGGAGACCCCCCCCCATACCGCTCCCTGCCCGATCCTGTCCGACCCCCCACCCCCGCTCCCACCGTGCACCCCCGCGCTACCGGGGGCCCCCCTCCGCCCCGTCCCGTCGCGGTGCGGCCGCGCCGGCCCTCACCAGGGCGGGCTTGGCCGCCAGGCTGGGGTTTTCCACCATGCCGCCGGCTCCGAGCGCCGCCCGGGGCTCGCCCCGCCGTCCCGGGGGGCACGGCCGGCTGCTCCGCCCGGTCCCGGCCCGTCGCTCACATGGCGCCGCGCCCGCCGATATTTCTTTTATTCCGCAGCAGATGAGGGTGGGTGGGATTTTTTCCCCTCTTTTCTTTCTTTCTCTCTTTCTTCGGTTTTTTTTTTTTTCTCTCTCTCTCTCTCTTTTTTTTTTTTTTTTTTTTTTGCAACAAGTGGCAGGCAGGCAGCAACACCCCTCCCCGCTCCCATTTGCTAGCGCACGTCAAGGGAGTCATTCGGGGAGGGCCGGGCTTGCGGCAGCCCCGGGGGATCGCCCCGGGACCGGCCCGCCGAGAGCCGGCCCTGCGCGGGGCCGCGGGAGGGGAGGGTGGGGGGGGGAGGATGCGGCCGGGGGCGCGGTGGGGGGAGGATGAGGAGGTTTTGTGGGTGTGTGGCTGAGGGCATGGGGGTGTTGGGAGAGGGGGAGCGTGTAGCAGGGTGTGCAGAGGGGCCAGGTATGGGTACTATGTGCGCTGGGAGAGTGTAGGAGGGGTGTGCAAGGGGGTCTGCACACCAGTGCGAGTGGGTGCTGCACGGACTACACACGTTTGCAGTGGGTCTGTGTGTGTACAGACAGCTCTGTGTGTGCAAGGGGTCTGTGCACCCGTGTGAGTGGGCACTCTGCACACACAGCACACGTTTGCAGTGGGTCTGTGTGTGTACAGACAGCTCTGTGTGTGCAAGGGGTCTATGCACCCGTGTGAATGGGTGCAGCACCCACTGCACGTGTATAGAATGGTCTGGGTTGGAAGGGACCCCAAGGATCACAGAGTTCCAGCCCCCCTGCCACAGTGTGATTTACACATCTCTGTGTGTATGGATAGCTCTCTGTGTGCTGGGAGAAGGTAGTGTGCTACATGGGTATGCAGTCAGACTGTGCTTGTGTGTATGTGCATTCACACTGGGTGAGCTGAGCGTGCACCACACATGTGCATGCAGTGCCCGAGCATGCGTGTATCTGTGTGTGTGTCTGCAGGGGAGCCTGTGCACACCCACCAGGAGTGTGCCCTGCGTGTGTGTGCAATGTGATGTTCAGTGTGCTTAATGGCATACTGCTGCCTCAGTTTACCCACTGCAACCAGAGACACGAGGGAAGAAAACAATACTGAGTCCCTCCAGGGACAGAGGAGATGCAGGGTCTCATCCTGACTCTGCCAGGCCAGGGCCAGGGCTCTGGGAGCCTGTTTGGAGCATCAAGGCCTCATCTGACCACGGTCTGGGCACACGTAGCACACCTCAGGAGGAGCCCTCAGTGGCCCCCACCTGTGAGCAGGTCTTGGGCCCCGGCTTGGGGTGCGTTGCAGTGACACCACAGTCCGTGCAGATGCAGGTGAGGGCACACACACGCTGTGTCCAAGGTGTGCACGTGCCCCCAGGCGAGCACGCAGGCGTGTGTGCATTCACACGTGTGTGTGCAGCGGTGTGTGCTGTCAGAGGGGCTGAGTGCGTGCAGGGGGTGTGTGCACGTGTGCGTGTGCCCTTTGGGACAACAGTAAGTGCTTGTATGTGCACACCAGGAGCTGGGTGTGTGTGTGCTGTGTGCTCACCTGGAGCCGTGTGTGATCCATATTGGGAAAGGTGGGTGAGTGTGCTGGGTACGCAGGCAGACCCGTGTGTCTGAGGGACTCGGGGTGTGTGCCCACATTGTCGGTCCATGTGCAGGCACGAAGGGGTGTTTGGGGTGAGTTTCAAGCACTGAGCCCTCACCTGCATCTGCACAGACTGCAGTGTCACTGCAACACACCCCAGGCTGGGGCCTGAGACCTGTTCGCGGTTTGGGGCCACCAAGGGCTCCTCCTGAGTTGTGCTGCGTGTGCCCAGACCCCGGCCAGATGAGGCCTGGATGCTTCAAACAGGCTCACAGAGCCTTGGCCCCTGCCTGGTATAGCCAGGATGAGACCCTGCATCTCCTCTGTCCCTGGAGGCACTCAGTATTGTTGTCCTCCCCTGTCTCCCTGGTTGCAGTGGGTAAACTGAGGCACCATTACCCACATTGAGTATCGCACCAGTGTGTAAGCTGGGCTGAGCACGTGGCTGCTCTGCTGCACCCACATGTCCTCACTGCCCCAGGTACACCCGGGCCCCTGGGGAGGGACAGGACTTCCCCTGCTAGCAGCACTGCCAGGCTATCCCCATGCTTCTCCACTTGCCCGCCTGACAGTTTTTCCCTGACCTCTCCTTTCGGTGGAGGCAGCTTTGGCAAGAGGCCAAGGGGGTTCCTGCTCTTCCCTAGGTTTTTTTGGCCAAGGCAGCTGCTGGGCTTGCACAGATCCCCAGGGGACCAGCAGCAGCATTATCCTGCAACACTGGGACACAAAGGACCATGGCTTTGGCCACATTACACAGCTGGGGCAGCTTGTCACAGAGACTTCATGCCGCTGCCTTGGGTGTTGGTGGCACAGGTGGCAGAAGCTCTGTTTGCCAAAGGTTTCTGGCTCTGTCCTTTCCGGGGTGATGTGCATCTCTCGGGGCCAGGGGCAGCCACCTTTCACAGTCTGGCATGAGGAAGTCCTGCCCTTTCTGCAGAGCATCTCTCAGAAGCTGCCACTGCCACAGCTGCAGCAGGAGAGGGCTTTGCT
Source organism: Porphyrio hochstetteri (assembly GCA_020800305.1). Taxonomy (NCBI): domain Eukaryota; kingdom Metazoa; phylum Chordata; class Aves; order Gruiformes; family Rallidae; genus Porphyrio; species Porphyrio hochstetteri. Next base: position 81,886,710 of record CM036938.1, on the reverse strand, counting down.
CTCGGGGTTTTCCAGCCTGGGCTGAGCCTCTACCCACCTCGCAGCATCCCTTTGCAGGGAAAAGCTGCTGCTTCTGGGCTCTCTGGCTTCCCCACAGGCATCTCCAGAGACATGGGCCCTCATCCCATCATGGCACTCGTCACCCTCGGGGCTTCTCGAGCTCTGGGCTAGCCAGTGTCACCCAGCACTGCGCAGCATCCTCACCAGAGAGCCTCTCCTGGAAAAATGAGCCCCTGCGCTGTGAGACCAGGGCAGCTCCCGACCCCACAGGGCCCCCAGGCGCTGTTTATCTTTGTGCAGGAGATAAAGCAGCTGTTGGCCATCCCATTTCGGGCCTGGACAGCTGCAGCTCGCCCTGGCCCGTCCCATCCCACTGCGGCAGGGGTAGGAACCTCCCAGCGCTTGCAAACCCATCTGAGCACCAGTCTGTCAGTGGCTGGCCAAAGATCCTGCCGAGTTGCCCCTGGGAAGATATTACCTGGTGCCATTTCAGAGGGACCCACAGGGCCAGCCACCCCTCCGGACTTGTTCTGTGGGTCCCTATCACACAGGGCCCTATCACACAGGGCTCCAGTCTCCCTTCCCAATTGCACCCCAGGGTGCTGGCACACTCTGGGTTGGCCTGTGCCACATCCCCTCCACATCAGGGTGAGGAAGGAGCCATGGCTGGGTAGGAGGTCAGACGGGGACTTCTCCATGGCCCAGCAGGTATCCAGGTGTTTGGGAAAGGTGCCTTCTCCATGGCAGAGGGTTTGGGGCACTTGGGTAGCACTCAGTAGTGGGGGATGTGGCCAGTCTGGCTAGTGGCAGCACTGGGGCCTGCATGGGGTGCAGAGTGTCCCATTGCCCTAGTCATAGCCACTAAGGGACCTGGCCCAGTTGAACCAGCACAACTCAGTTCCTTCTTAGAGCCTCCGCAGTGACAACAGTGGCTCTTGGTCTCTGCACATGTGTCACGAAGTGTGTCTGTTCTCAGGCTTTCCCTTGGGCAGCGGGCAGGACTGTGTCCCCTCCACCCTCCCGCTCAGCATCTCTGCACCACTGGGGTCTGGTGATGCTCCTCGCTGGGGTGGAAAAGAAATCCCCCAGACATAGGGCTATCGACAGCTGCGGTGGAGGCGGCACAGATAGATACTGGAGGTATAGACGGGCACGGCAGACAGCAGAGCAGATTGAGAGATACTCGGAGCAGAGAGATACGGCAGGAGGAATCGGGAGATAGATCCTGTGGGCTGATCAATACCCACTGCATGCAGAGGGACAGCAAGATAGAGCGAGCTGCAGGGGGAAGGTGTTTGGTGGGCAGCGACGTGCATTTGTCCTGGCAACTGCTCCGGGGAGCTGCTGCTCGCGGTCACTTCATCTGGGGCTGGGACAGAGCTGGACTCACAGTGCATGTGCCCTTCGCTAAGTCTCCTTGTCCATTTCTGGCCACCCCACAGAGGTTTAATGTCCTTGAGGTGCCCTGGGGTCCCACCTGTCCTGTGGGTACCAAATGGTGTGTCTCTCTTGTGTTCTGGTCACATCTTCTGGCCTAAAAAGGATGCCCCTGCCACCTGTGGGTTTCTCAAAGGATGCTGGGTGCCTGCATGCGGGCAGCTGATGGGTAGAGGGGCAGCTGAAGCATGAGCCTGGGTGCAGGGGCTGTGCTGGAGCTGTGGACAAGTTCCCACACTGTCCACAGTTTCTCTATGTTAACCAAATGATGTCAAGCTGCGGGGAGCCTGGTCAGTCTGTCTGGGTGTGGGTATGGAGGGGCAGGGAGGAAGGGGCAGAGGCAGGACATGCTGTGTGCAGGACCCACCTCTCATCCGATGGTGATTGGGGACACTTACCTGCTCTGTAACAGGTTGCAAACACCCACCCCGAAGGGAAGGGCTGCTTTTTGGGACCCTCGAATGCCTGGCACTGTCCCTGCTCAGTGCTAGGATGGGGACAACCCCTCCTGGCGCATTGAAGAAGCCAGGGCTCCTGGGTTCCAGCCCAGCTCTATCCCAGTGGCACTTGCCCGAGACACCTCGTGCTGCCTGGTTTCTCTGCTGGGCACATCCCAGCGTGGCTGGGGATGGTGAGGAAGGTACTTCTGCAGCAGTCCTTCCCCTGGACAGGGCTGCCGGCCCTGTGGCCAGGCTGGGGGGGATCCCCCTCCCGTGATGGAGTTATTGACACGGGCACTACGGAAAACACTGCTGAGATTGTTCACACTAATGTTATTTAGCAGCAATATCTCCGTAATAAAAGAAATCAATGGGCAAGAGAAAAGACCTGTCCGGGGCTTTGATTTTCTCATTTTAATGGCATACTTATTTACTCCCACCAGCGTGCCCATCGGATTTTCATTACGCGGCCTTCGCTGTAAGTGGAGCAGTATTGATACGAGCTGCTGAGTTAGCGCCTTCCCGCACGGGCCGGCGTGGGATGGCTCGTGCTCCTCCACAGGGCCCTGCTGAACCCCAGGGAACGGGCTCAGCACCGGGACAGCGCAGCCCTGCAGCCCCTGGGAACACACAGGCACACAGCACACCTTGCCCACGTGTGCACACACATGTACCTGTGCACGCACTCATCTCACCTGCACGGGCACACACACATGCAATCCCCCTGCCTGCACACATGCATGTACATGAATACCCCAGCAGTATGTGCCCAGGCAGGCATATGTGTGTGATCACTCCGACTGTATGGACAGATGCCCGGTTGTTCTACCAATACACACGTGCACAACCGTCACCCACTCTGCCTAGACCCCCACACAAACTGTTCTACCCACATGGCATCCTGCCCTGCCCAGGCACACACCCCCCTGGCCTGCTTGCACCTACACACACAAACACGAATGTACATGCAGCCTGTCTGTGAACAGATGCGTGCACACACGCAGCCTGCATCCCCTGGGATTCTCACACTGGAGAGGGGGTGTGGTTGTGCTGCATAAACTTCTCAGGGTGACTGATCCACGGCATCTGGGTCTGTCTAGGCCCAGGGTTGCACACCCAGCATGGGCACTGTCTCCCAAAGGGATGGAGCCCTGTCAGACTCAGGGGTGCCCCATGGAGGCAGGGACCTGGCACCAGCCCAGGATTTCGGTCCCCAGTGATGGCAGTGGTGAGAAGAGTAATAGCACCCTCTCCTGCTGGTCCCTGGGATGGGCCTGATCCTGCCCAGCACTGCACCCCTGCCAGCTCCCAGGGCCCCAGCTGGGATGACGCCGGCTGCCCCAGGGACACCCAGTTGTCCTCAGCTGACAGCAGGACCCCCGCTGATCCCCAAGCTGGAGGGACCCATCAGCATTCGTTCCCCATGGCAGGCAGGCAGCACACTCCAGAGACTTTCCTGGGGATCCAAGTGTGGGGAGAGGGGATGAACAATTTTATTATTATCTCTTTTCAGTTGACAAATTAAGAAGCAGCCCACGTGCAGGGCTGCCTGTCAGCAGGACAGGGACAGTCCAGAGAGCAGGAGGAGCGACATGCTACAGGCCTGGTGGCCAGGGACACGGGTGTTGGTTTGGCAGCAGCACAGAGGTGAAAGCCCTCCATCAAGCAACAGAACCCCCTGCCCCAGGTCTGGCCACAGGGCTGCAGGGGTCTGCAGCTGGGCTCGACCAGGGGGACCGCAGTGCTCCCTTGGTGGCTGGGACCCCGCACTGGGCAATGAGTGGGGGGGCTGTTCCCAGGGGGTCTTGCAACCAGGGGAATGGGGAAATGCTTTGAGGGGAAAGATCCTGTCCTGAGCTAGTACAGAGGTTTGGGCACCTGCAGACACTAGGTATGTGCATAGCCCAGAGGCCACACAAAATGGGCTCTTGGTTAAGGCGACGAATGGTGACTCATCCCCTTGGGGTGGGACCACAGGGAAAGGGACTATTTTCCAGCCCTGACTGTCCTCCTGCCCATCCTGGGGCAGATGACACACAGAGGACCAGGAAGGACCTGCAGCACACAGGCTGGGCATCCCTGCTCTTCCAAGGGGTCCCAGCACAGATCCTGCCCCATGCCAGGGAGACACTGTGTGCTGCCAGCCCACATCAGTGTGGATGGAGCCACAGGAGGTACTGCCAGCTGGACAGAGCTCCCTGCACTGTCTGCAGCGCCGGCAGCCTGCCAGGGAGATGGGGAACCTCTTGGCTAACCTTTACAGTGGGTGCCCTGGCCTGGCTCACCGATAGGGACTTTGCCCCGAGGGCGACATCCTCCTCCTGGTGTCTCAGGAAGCGCAGAAATTTTGTGGAGCCTGGGGACAGCTCGCTCCAGACCCTCTTCTTCTGCATGCCAAGGGCACACAGGGGTGTTTGTACCCTACAAGGCCACTCCAGCCCAAAGGGATGGAAAAGCAGGTCATGGCTCCAATCAAAAGTGGAGAGATGCAGGTAGTAAAGAGAACTGGTGGTCTGTATTGCCATGACCACTGTGGCCCCTCTGTCCTGGCACCCAGCTGGCCCACAGGGAAGGACAGAGCAATCTGAGGGAGGCACAGGGGTCTCCTGCTGCCTCTGCTAGAGCCTGGGCTCAGGGAGGAGGAGGAGGAAGGGGAGGAGGAGGAAGAGGCAGGAGGGAGGAAGGCTGGAAGGAGAGGAGCCAGCTGTGCCTGGCAGAGCGCCCTGGCAAGCTGGGCTCAGCAGCCCCAGGTGCTGAAGGCGGCATTTGCTTCCAGGAGCAGGCCCTTGGCGTAGACACGCAGGGTGTAGAAGAGGGTGACGAAGTCCTGAGTGCTGAAGAGGGTGTCAGCCAGGGCGAAGGCGAGAGTGGAAGGGATGAAGCCCCGGCCATACTCCACCATCCAGGTGCCTGCGCTCCACTGCACTGATGTGGCCTCTCCAGCCTGGTGCACGATGGTGTCCCCTGCCAACACACACAACCAGCATGGCTCCCAGTGCCTGCCCCACATCATACCCAAAGAAGGGATGTGCAGGATCATGACTTGCAGGGCTGAGCACCCCAACCCCTCCCCAGTCTTGCTCACTTTTCTCTTACATGGAGAGGCTGGGATGTGCCCCTGGGGACACAAACTGCCATGCATTGTGAGCTCTTGGCCTCTGCCAGCTGGAAGAGGCTCTTTGACAGCAGAGTGGCTGCATCCCAGGACATGGACATAGCCCACAGGGCACCGTGGCTGCTGCACCTACCTGGATAGTAGATTTCACTCTTAGTGGTCCCCTCTTTCCACTGCCGGAAGGTCCCAGAGATGATGGTGTCGGAGATATCTGCCCAGTACCGACCTGTGGGATGACAGACAGCACTGGCTCAGCACATCCCCACTGGGCACAGCTTGGAAGCCCAGGTCTGAACCATAGAGCAGCCCTTCGGGGGTAAGGATGCCAGCCTGGGGGCCTCAAGTTACTGAGGAGCACAGCCAGGTCTGATACCAAGGCTGGCCGTGTGACCAGCCATATACCACCAGCCCAGGCTGCCCAGTGTCCTCAAGCTACACCTTTTCCAGCATGTTTGGCAATAGCTCCTTGCTGAAGCATCAGGGGACACGATGCCTGCCATCGCCTGCCAGCTGGCTGTGCAGGGTGTCCTGGACAAAAGGCATGGCACACAGAGGGGGCTGCAGGACACTACAGAGACATCACGGGGACTGGTGCCCATGTAGTCTGTGTTTTTCAGCACCATGAACCCCACAGATGAAGCGGAGCAGTGGGGTCTCTGCCCTGTGCAACCATGGCTGAGGCAGCCAGACACCAATGAGTGGGAAGAGCTCTTATAACCCCACCACCCCTCAGCTGCGCCCCCCTGCTTACCTGAGTGGCCCACAGTGTCGACCGCTGTCCCGAAGAGCAACACGTACTCGGTGAGTGAGGCGTGGAGGAGGCACATGGAGCCCATCCACCCACCTGCGTTCACAAACACCCACTGCAAGTCCTCGTCCGGCAGGATGTGGCCTGGGTGCTTCTTCCGTAGCTCCACGATGATCTTGGAGAAAGCCAGCTCATGGTCCAGCCCTGCAGCACCCGGGGTCGTTCTGAGTCTCTGGCATGGAGCAAGCTCTGCTGGCCCCCCTCCCCAAATCCTCTGCAGCCACAGGATCCCAGCACATGCTTAGAGGGGTTGGCCTAGGGAAGATGCCTACTCTCTCAGCCTTCAGCCTCCGCAGCAGCTGACTCAGCCCCACTGCCTCCCCACATGGAGGATGTGCAGCACCGAGTGCTCCCATCCTACAGACGACCCCAGGCTGTATGGGGGACCCAAGCAAAGTGACAGTGCCCCTGACTTGGTGGCATGCAGCTCCTCTGCCGTGACTGCACACCCTGTGCCTTACAGGGCCAGCTCTCCCCTTCTTTGGGGGGGTTGGCTCTGACTCACCTAGGGCTTGATCCCCTGACCCGGCCCAGCCCCAGCACCGAGGGAGCCGCCTTAACCCCGGGTTCAGCCCCAGCCGGGCCGGGTGATGTTTCTGCTCCAGCCTCCCCCCATCCAGTCCCACTTCCACGCCGCGTGGTCCCTACCCCTGTTCCCCGGTGCCGATCCCCTTCCCTATCCCGCCGCCCCAGCGCCAGACTCCCCCTCGCTCTCTGACCCCAGACCCATGCCCCGCCGCGATCCCGGCCTCCCCCGTAACCGGAACCTCCTCGATCCCGCGTCCCCGCTACGGGTCCCTTCCCCAGCTCCCGCCGCTGCGCCCCTTCCCTTCCCCGGCCCCGCTCCCCGCTCCCATCCCTCCCCGGCCCCGCTGCTATCCCTCCTCGGCCCCGCTCCCATCCCTCCCCGGCCCCGCTGCTATCCCTCCTCGGCCCCGCTCCCATCCCTCCCCGGCCCCGCTGCTATCCCTCCCCGGCCCCGCTCCCATCCCTCCCCGGCCCCGCTGCTATCCCTCCTCGGCCCCGCTCCCATCCCTCCCCGGCCCCGCTCCCCGCCACCCCCCAGGGCCCGCGGGCCCCGGCCCCACGGCCGGCGCGTACCCGCGTGGTGCCGGGCGAGCTGGGCGATCTCGGCGGCGGTGAACTCGTAGCGCTTGGAAGCCAGCCAGCCCCGCAGCCCCTGCAGCACCAGCGCCAGCGCGCCCAGCGCCAGGCCGGCCCGCAGCGCCCGCCGCCCCGCCACCCCCATGCCGCCCGCCGCCGCTCCGCCCCGCCACCCCCGGGACGGAGAGCGGGACCGCCCCCGCCGCGGCCACGCCATGCCCGGCGGCGGGCGGCCCTGCGCCGGCGCGGGGGGCGGAGCGGCGGCGGAGGCGGGCGGGAAGGGGCTGGGGCTGGGGCTGGGGCTGGGGCTGGGGCGGTGCTGCTGTCGCCACCGCCGGGTCTTCCGGGAGCGCGGCGGCATGGAGCCATCGCCGGCGGGGCAGGAAGAGGAGGGGGGCGGCCGGTTCCGCGCCAGCGGTACGGTGCCTTCCTCCGCACTCCGCGGGAGGGCCCAGCTCGGTCCCGGGAAGCGGGGGCTGCGGGGACCCTCCCGGTGCGGGGGTCTGGCGGCAGCGGGCGAGCCCGTTGCCGGGCTGGGATCAAGGAGGAAGGGGCGAGGTTGGGAGGGACGTAAAGTGGGGTGCAGACCCTTCTGGAGGGGCAGCTGCGGAGGGGGCATGGGGGCGGGGTACCAGGCCAATGAGGGGTGGTGGGGGTCTGCACCCCACGTCGTTCCCTCCTTGACTCCCTACCCCTCTCTCCCCACAGAGCACCAGCACGTTCGCTATAACCCGCTGCGGGATGACTGGGTGCTGGTGTCGGCCCACCGGGTGAAGCGCCCCTGGCAGGGGCAGGTGGAGAAGCCACCCCCCGAGGATGTGCCCCGCTGGGACCCCAACAATCCCCTCTGCCCCGGGGCCACCCGGGCCAACGGCGAGGTACCACCAAGGACCCAGGTGTCTGGGCTCCCCCCACCCACCCTGTTCCCCCTGTAATCCCATCTCTCGCCCTGGCAGGTGAACCCCCAGTACGAGGGCACCTTCATTTTTCCAAATGACTTCCCTGCATTGCAGCCTGATGCTCCTGAGCCTGGTAACTTCTGAGGGGGGAGAGCAGGCTGCTGGGGACCCCTAGGCTCTGGTTTTGTGGGGACTGCACAGTGGCCTGGAGTCATGGGTGCTGCCCCAGCACTCTTTCCCTCCCCTCTCTCTGCCCTTCCCCAGGTGACAGTGATCACCCCTTGTTTCAAGCTGCAGCAGCCCGGGGTGTGTGGTGAGTACCTCCATGGCTCTGGGGGGCCCAGGCTGCGATGTTGGCCAGGACCCATGGGATGAAGCTGGACTGAGCCAGCTCCCCTCCTTGTGGTGCTTGTTCTGTGCACTCCTGCTCTTTATTGGGCATTTTCAGGGTCTCATCCCTGTACCACTGCACGCAGCAGAACCTTGGGGGACACTGGAGATGTCCCACTGTCCCACCCACGTGTGTTTCCTCTGCAGCAAGGTGATGTGCTTCCACCCTTGGTCCGATCTGACGCTGCCCCTCATGTCCCTGCCAGAGATCCGGGCTGTCATCGACACGTGGGCAGAGCTGGCGACCGAGCTGGGTGCCTCCTATCCCTGGGTGCAGGTCTGGAGCGGGTTGGGGCTGCCCTTCTTTCCCTGCACCAGGGGTCTTGGGTGGAGGTGGGGGCCGGGGCTGGGTGCTCTGGCAGCACCTGGGGTTAGGACCCCAGTTGGGTGTTGTTCCCTTGTCCCTATGTCATGCCTGCCCTGAGCCTTTCCAGGTGGATGTGAACTGTGCTGTCCTGTGGGATGCTCTCGGTGTGCCAGGGACACCGTGGCAGCCCACAGCATGGGCCTAGGGCTGGGACCTGTTGACTGCAGCTCTTCCTCCATAGATCTTTGAGAACAAGGGAGCGATGATGGGCTGTTCCAACCCGCACCCCCACTGCCAGGTGAGGCCGTCCCACCCACAGCCCTGGTGTAACCACAGGTCCCCTGTGGGTGACTCCACAACCACCCCAGTGGGGAGATGTGAACAGGAATTCCCCCCCAGCGTCGAGAAAGCTGTTCCCATGCCTGTCCTGTCCCCTCCCCGCTGGGGGACTGTCCCTTGTTGCTGCTGCATGTTGGGCTCTCCACCTGATGGCAGCACGGACCCGCAGATGGGCTGGGCACTCCTGCGAGGGTGGGGTACAGGTAACCCATCCCTGTGCCCCCACCTCCCCCCTAGGTGTGGGCCAGCAGCTTCCTCCCAAATGAGGCACGCCTGGAGGACCGGACCCAGCAGCAGCACCTGACCCAGCGTGGCGTGCCCATGCTGCTGGAGTACGCAGAGCAGGAGGCTCTCCGGAAGGTGAGCACACAGGTGGTGTCCTTACTCCCTCCCTGGGAGCCGGGTACATACAGGGGCAGGCTCCCCCCGGCCCCCAAGAGCTGAACCCTGGGAGTGCTCATCCCCAGCGTGTTGGGGCTGCCTGTATCCCCACGTTGAGTGCTGTGCCCGCAGGAGAGGCTGGTGGTGGAGAACGCAGACTGGCTGGTTGTGGTGCCGTACTGGGCCACCTGGCCCTACCAGACCCTGCTGCTGCCCCGACGCCATGTCAGTCGCCTCCAGGATCTCCATGAGGGCGAGAGGGACAGTGAGTGTCTGCACCTCCTTAGCCCCTGTCCCACATCCTTTGGGGTCAGCCTTTGTTAGGAGGCAGCTACATGGCAACCTTGTGCTGCAGGGTCTGCATCCCCTCAGGGTTCAGGGCTGCTGGGCTTGGTTTGGAGGAAGGGGACTGGCACCCCCATTATGCCAGGACAAGAGCTGTGTGTCCAGGTGCAGACAGTGCTGGTGGGGGGGGGGATTAGTGTCCTTTTTGGGGTGATTCTGGCATGGTGCCAGCTGATGAGGAGTGGGGGCTCCCCCTGCTATGGTTGCTCAGGCTGTCTGTGTGGGGGGAACTGGGAAGTACACCCTTCTGGCCTGTCACTGATGTCACTCAGGGAGGGGTGCAAAGGGTGACCGCACCAAGCCTAGCATGCTTCCTGCCCTTGGAGGTGGCCGGCCAGCTCAGGGTGTGACTCCCTGGTGCTCTCCTGCAGGCCTGGCCTCCATCATACAGATGTGGCCGGCCAGATCAGGGTGTGACTCCCTGGTGCTCTCCTGCAGGCCTGGCCTCCATCATGCAGAGGCTGCTCATCAAGTACGATAACCTCTTCGAGGTCTCCTTCCCCTACTCCATGGGCTGGCACGGTGAGTGGCGTGGCTGGGGAGTCTCCACAACCTTCTCATCCACATCCCCGCCCCCTCCCTGGAGCTCATGCCGTGACTGCACCCCTGGCAGGAGCCCCCACGGGCCCCTACCTGGAGGAGGACTGCGGGCACTGGCAGCTCCATGCTCACTACTACCCGCCGCTGCTCCGCTCCGCCACCGTCCGCAAGTTCATGGTGGGCTACGAGATGCTGGCACAGGCACAGCGGGACCTCACCCCAGAGCAGGTGAGCGTGGCTCAGGGTGGGGATAGTGGGGAGCCAGAGCTTCCTGTGCCAGGTTTGTCCCTAGGACCAGCTGCTGACTGCCCCTCATGCTGTGCCCCACAGGCAGCTGAGCGCCTGAGGAGCCTCCCTGAGGTGCACTACAAGCACAGAGCCAAGGAGACATCCTGATAGGGAGCAGTGGACCCAGCCCTGAGCTCTGTGGGGTGAGTCAGGTGGGGTTGGTGAGAGCTGAGGCCTGGGATATCACATCACTTGTGAGCTCTCTGGGCTCGTAGCTTCTCCTGAGCCTTGTCATGGCTGCACCCGGCTTGGGGCCTGCTTTTGCCTGTTTGGGTACCTCATCCCTAATCCTGTGGCATCCTTGTGCAGGTGTTGTGGTTCCCCTGGTATCCTTCCCTATCCCAGGCTGTATCTTCCTGGCTCTACAGAGTACTTGTACCAGCACTAAAGGGTTCACCCTCCTCCCAGTCCAGTCATACTGGTGGGACTGGGAGTGCTGCTCGCCCTGTGTAGGGGCACAGCTCTGCTGGCCAATAAAACGTGTAAGTAAAGTGCCTCTGCCTGTGCTCTGGTGCCTTTCCACCCTGGGTGAGAGGGTTGGGGTCTCTGATGGGGACCCCCGGCAGGTGTGGGAGGATGCAGCCCTCAGGGTAGCTAGAAGCCCTGTGTTGCTGCTGTCCTTGCCTCTGCGTTTCCTCCTCTTCCTCCCTTGGGGGAGCTCTGAGCCTGTCTGTGAGTGCTGAAGTCTCGGGGAGGAGTGGGAAGCAGGGAGTAAGTGATGCTGCTGAAGGCTTAGTCAGCTCCCGGGAGAGGACTGAGGCCTGGCAAACTTGCTGCATGGAGGCTGCTGGCCCGGGATGTCTATCCTGGGGCCCAGGCAACTACTTCTTTCCCTTGCTGCCTTCACCTGCCAGGCTGCAGCCCTCATCCTGCCTGCCCTGGGTGCTGGGGCAGCCATGGAGGGCTGCAGGGGTGCAGCAAGAGGCTGCTTCATCGCGGGCCAGGCAGCTGCTTGGGGTCCAGCTCTGCTCAGGGTGCTGCTGCCCCCTTTCTCCTTCCCTCTGCCTGCCCATGGTCTGGGGCAGCAGCAGCCCTGGTCCCTGGGCTGACCCTGAGGGATATTGTAACCAGCTCAGTGCTCATCCCCCTGTTCCCTCAGGGAAGCCTTGGGGCTGTGCAGGGGTGAGTCCTGGACAGCGATGCCCCACAGCTGATGTGAGAGGATGCCCAGCACCATCTGCTGTCGTGCATGTGCACAGGCAGTTTTTATTTGAGGCTGAAGATCCGTTCTCATAGCTTAGTAAGGCCCCTACCCTTGTCAGGGCGGTGGGTGGACTCTTCAGGATGAGAAATACCTTGTGAGAAGGGAAATGCTCTCCTACCCACAGTGAGACAATTCATGGGGACTGCTGTTCCCCCTCACACCCCACCTGTGCATCATCCCCCATCCCTGCCCCTGGGGCTGGGGCAGAGAGAGGGGCTTGGCCAGCAAAAGGCTTGGAGCTGGGTTGGATGCAGCCCTCCATCCTCCTCCCCAGCCACCCCATCCCACCATCCAGCCTCTGAGCTCCCCAGATGCCAAAGTGTTTCGGGGAGGAGTTGGTGAGTTTTGGGGTGACCCCTGGGCTTGGAGCCATTGTTGTACACAGTATTCACCCCACAGGCATGGGGGGTGCCCAGCTCAGAGTCCGGCCTCTTGCAAACCGCTTTCTTCCTGGGACAAGCAGTGTCCTCCTGGGCTCTGCAACCATCCCCATTGCATTCCCCACCCACTCCTCCCTTGTCATTACAAGTGCCCTTGTGCCAAGCTCCCAACTTCCCTGCTTTTCCCCAGGGCCCTGGGGATGTGACGACGAATTGGCTTAAATGTGGGAATCTGGACTGGGGTAATTAGCCACTGAACCAGTTGTAACGAAGCTAGTCCTCTCCCTGCACGCCCAGTTAGCTCTGATTTAATAGCCCAGCGGCTCCCAGCCTGGGCTGCGGCGCTGGGGCCCGGGGCCGTAAACCCAGCTCGCAGTAAGTCAAGCGGTATTAAACTTTACAGTCGCCGTCTTTTTAAAAACGAGGCTCACTCCCTAATAAATCAGAGCAAGTGGGGCTGTAAATATCGAGGCAGGATCCATATTGCTTAATTAAACAGCGCCTAATGAACAGCCTGTTTGTTGTGTTGTGATTTAGGATGGAGGCTGGGGAAGGCGGGCGCCTGCCGAGGAGCACGGGTGCCCATGCTGGGATGCCCTGCCCGGCAGGTAGCAGCTGCTGGAGTTAAGCAGTTGATAAAATAGCTCAGAGATGGGCTGAGAATTAATTCTGTTAAAATTAAAGAAAATAATTCTGGCTCCCTCCTCCCCCCCATCCTGCCAAAAAAAAAAATTCAGGGTGGAAGTCAGCAGGAGGTGGAGGAGGAAGAGGGGGTGCAGCTAGGGGTAAGGGCTGTACCTCAGCTGTACTGAACTAAGCCACTTTCCTCATGACAGATCCATGCTCTTGCCCTAGATTTTTAGCTTGTGTGAGGGGATCTGAAAGGCTGGGAGGGAGCAACGGGCCTGTCCTGTGTCATGGGGCACATCGTGCTGGAGCAGATGGAGCTGCTGGGGACACAATGGTGCGACAAATCATAGGGACCATTTCTGCCACGCTGTAAAGCCCCCAAGCCTTTTACATTTTGGTAGTTACAGTCCAGTTCTAATCAATAAATTATTTATGGCAAGGAGATTAAATATACCTAGCTGGGTGTGGGATGGTCGAGTAGAAGGGCTGTGTGGCAACAAGCCATTGCTCCTGAGCTGGCACCATCAAAGGGAAACCTTGGGGTTCCCTGTAGGGCTGTGCCTCAGTGGCATTTCACTTCTGCAGAGAAAGTGCTGGAGATCATCCCAGAGAAAGTGTCCCTGCAATGGGATCACCCTGTCCTGAGCCCTCATCCTTCAGCATCAGAGCAAATACATCTGCCATCCCTGCCCTGAGCTGCTGCGGGAGGAAGAGCAGGGCAGTTGATGGGGGAGCAAGGGGAGCTGAGAGGAAGCTCAAGCATGGAGTTAATGTGGTAACAGCGCCTGGGGGTTCCACAGCAGTGTTTGCTCCTTCTGTGGTGTGTTAATCGGGCTGTGAGGGATTAGGAACAGGCCATGGTGCTTCTGCACTGGGATGGCGCATCCTGCTCTCTGCAGGGAGCAGGGGATGAGCCCAGCAGGGTATGTGGAGCTGTAGACACTCTTGAGCAGGGACAGCCAGGAATTCAGTCTCACTCCCACCCTGTTTCCTGATGCCACTGAACCCAAGGGGTCAGGCTACCAGGGGATGTGGTTTCCCCAGAGCTGCTGGGGCTTTGGCTCCACCAAGGCAAACCAATGTGCTCACTCAGGTTGTAGCGATGCCTGTCTCCATCGTTGCCCCTGTTCTGCATGTTTGGGAGACACAGAGCATCCCCAGCACTGACACAGACTCCTTCTGGGATGCTACTCTGGGGTGCTGCCCTGCTGCACAGTGACCCTCCGGGGCAACCCCTAATGATAGAGGGTAACTGTGGGAGGCACGTTCATCACCTTGGATGATGCACCCATGTCCTAGGCAGCTACCAAAGCCTGCAGAGCTGCTGCAGATCCCGAATCCCAAATCCTGCCCACCCCTCTTCCTCTCCTCCCTGCCTCCCAGCACAGGTGAGACAATAAATATTGAGCAAAGGAAGTTAATCTGTGACCAGAGTCTTTTAATCAGAAAAAAAGGTATTAGTGCAGGCCTGCTGGCTCCTGCCAAACTGCAGTTTTACTGTCCCTCCTGGTACTGGTTTTATGGCTGTCATTTCATTCCAGTTTTACTGTTGTTTTTGCCCTTATCGTTGAGTTTCTCCTTGCCTGCTGCTGCCTGTGAATGAATAGGGCTTTTAGGGATGTAATGAGGAAGAAATTAGTAAATTTGCAGGGAGGAAGAAGGGAAGGGAGTGAGGCAGGAAGGCAGAGGGGAAGGAGGGAAACAGGTAGAGAGGGGAGGTTAAATCCCTCACGTTTTTATCTAAAAGACATCAGCAGGCACTTAACATGAAAACAATTAAACATTTTAAGCAGATGCTAAACACCCATGTGCCCTGCAGCAGGCAGCTCCGAGCTACAGGGAGAACTGCTATGCCAGGAGTGAAAAACAAAACCAAAACACCTTTTAGATTTGGGCTCAGATGGACACATATCCATGGGAGCAACCCTCAGGGGCAGCAAACAGCACCCAGCTTGTCCTGGGCCACCTGGAACATTTGCCCCTGGCCTTGGCAGGGATTTTTCAAGGGGCTGAGACCAGCAGGAAACAATTTTCGAGGTGACTTGCTCATGCCTCAGCCAGCTGGTGTTTTTAACTCTGCTGATGGTCACTGAGACCTCCTTGGGAGGGATTTTCAGGGCCCTTGGGGATGATGTGTTGTGGGAGGGTGGTTGGTCCCAGTTGGACCCAACAGGATGTCTGGGCAGTGGCTGCCAGCAGCAGAGAGCTGCAGGCTCTGCATGGGCTTTAGGACAGCAGCCACAGGGCTGGAATTTAATTTGGTAATTATCTGAGACATGCAGATAATTAAATACCATCACACTGCAGCATCCAGGCAGTCACTAAGCAGTGGATCCCTCCCAGCACCCCCCAGATTTTCTGCATGCCTGGAACTGGGGAGGTACCTTGGGGCTGGGCACCCAGCAATGGGAACCTGTTATTGCATGTGGTTTTGAACCTCTTCCCCATCCTGGGACCCTACCCTGGACTTCGGGGGGCTCTGTTTAGAGCAGTAGGAACCCCAGGAAGATCCGGACTCCTGGATACACCCAAAACACAACCAGCTGGGGAGGGAAGGGAGTGGGGGTTGGGGAGGAAGGGCAGGGTGCTGGTCTGAGCTAAGGGCAGCCAACATGCTGGACTACAAAACAGGGTTATCCACCAGTGGGGGAGAGATGCAGGGAGAAGGCAGAAGCCCTCACAGTGCCCAGGATCTCCATGAAATCTGTCAGGCACCCTGGCTGTGCCTGGCTCGCCCCTGCTGCCTGAGCCAGCTGTGAGAGCTCACAGACGTCTGTGCCTGCCTGTGGCCAGTGGGGAGGAGGGATTCCCCTTCATCCTGATGTTCTAGACGAGGAATCCGTAAATTATTGCTAATTACATTCAGCAATGCTGAGGAATCAGTAACAAAGTCCTAGGAGCAGGGAGACGTCATGATGCTGGGACTGACCTGGGGTGAAAAGTCACCCCATGGGGTTCACCTGGGTGTGAGGTGGCTCCTGGCAGAGCCCTTGGGAGAGAGGAAAAGGTGGAGATATTCTAATTAGATGCTCATGAGAAGGTAATTAGTAAGTCTCCAGCCTGCCCAGTGCCCTCAGGCTCCTGTGCCCAGTTCCAAGGAAAGCCACCTGCTGTTGGTGCACCCAGGGTGGTGTGAGCCCCACAGGAGCTGGGACCAGCCAGCTGCTGCTCCCCACACATGCTGCCATGCTCAGCTGCAATGAAACATCCTCATAAATTACCCCCATGAAACAAAGTGTGACAGATAAAAGCCAAAAGTGCCTTTGCAGCCTGTTTGCTGCTGGTGTTTAATCCCTCCCTTGCATTGCTCACGATTGTTTATAACTCATGGCAGCTCCTCTGCTCCTTCCTGGCTACGAATTTGGGCTGGAGACAGGGCTCCTGGGATGCTTGTCTTGTCCCTGTGGGCAAGTTGCTGTGGTTTTTTTCTTGTGCCTCAGTTTCCCCATGACTCAAATAGGATCAATAACACAGAGGCCAGCCCCTTTCCACCTCAGCTGGCCAGGCAGTAGAAACTGCTCCATGCCAGCCCTGCAGATGCTCTTGGGTAGCACGAGAACCAGTATGACATCCCCCCTGTGTGACACCCTTGCAGTGCCTCCAGCTTGGACCTGGCATGGGTCTTGCAGACAGGAGGAAAACCTCTTCCATCCCTGGGGCTGGCTGCAGCCCTGAAACACTGGTGCCCAGCAAACTGCTGGGGTTTGTGCACCCAAACTGCTGGCGCAGTATTTAATTCACACACACAAAATATGAAATTATATTTAATTTTGAAGATTAAAAATCGGATTCTCACATGGGTGAGGAACAGAGCAAAGCCAGGATGGGTGCCCAGCATGCCAGCTTGCTTTTTAACCCTCCCCATCCTGCTTTCATATTCCCCCCAGGGGATCAGGGATGCTCAAAAAGCATCTGGCTCGTTCCAGCTGCTTCCAACATGCTTTGGAAACAGCAGGACCCTGCTCCACTGCAGCCTGTCAGGTCCCCTCAGAAGGAGCCAACACATTGGCACAGGAGGAAAGAAACAACTCCCAGTCTCTGCCAGGGTCTAAAATTTCCCCCTTCCCCAAGGACTGGCCAACGCATCAGGGACTTGGAATGATTATGATAAAACCTGCGGGACACCAAGGGCATCACTATGATTTGTGCTGTCTAAATGTTAATCAGAATAATAATGCCTATTGAGACAGCTGTTTTAAAAGGCTGTGATGTCGGAGTAAAAATTCCAATAAAACTCTATTAGCCCTTCCTCGTTACACTAATGGTGCCTGCTGCTAAAAGCCCCCTGCTATAGACACCCGTATTAATGGGCTTATTACAGGAAATAAAATCCGAGGCTGAACATTACAGTGAAGCCTGATTAATTCAGCAAGGTAATCTTTTTTTTTTTTCTTCCTTCCCCCTCCTCTCTCCCTTTTCTCCCACCACCACCACCCCCCCCCCCCACCTCCCCCTTATTTAATGAATGTGCTCCTTGAAGTGCCAAGTTTTCAGCCTGCCTTCGAGTTTGGTGATGGTTTTAAACTTATTTTTGTTCACAAAGGGATGAATCTTTGTGGTGGCTCTGGGTGAAAATAGAGGGAAAGGCTCCTTAGGTGCCTCCATCAAAGCAGGGAAAAGAGAAGAAGCAGCCAGGCCAGAAGTGAAGGAGCTAGTGAAGGGGGGGGGACAGTGGATATCCCATGGCTGGTCTTGCCATGGTGGCTCTCAGGCTGGGACAGCTTGTTGCTTGTCCCCACTCAGGTGCATGGTGACATTGGCCAAGGCAAAGCTGCTGGAGGGCAAGCAGCTGCCCTTCGCCACTCCTTCCCATCCTTTTTCTCTTGATTCCTCCCCTTTTGATGCCTCTCCTCCCTGTAGGAAGTGCTGGCCAGGGCCCAGGGATGCAGCCAGGTCCGCTGGTGCCATCCCAAACCCAGTGTGGTGGTACCTAGTAGGGCTGACACCCCCTTTCCCAGCCCAGCCTCACTCAGCACACTCAGAGAGGCAGAAACCCACCGACAGACACACTGCTATTCATCTGGGCTATAAATAACTCTCATAAAATTCCTCTTCCCAGCCTTTTTGTGCTCAGTCAAACCCTGCCAATGGGGAAGGAGACGGCATCTATTTTATGGGCGGCTGGAAGTCAGCTTTGCATTTTTCTGGCTCGTGTAATCCCACAGGTACCCTCGTTTCTTTTCTTTTTCAACAGCCTTTTGATTCACATTCCTCCCAGCCAAGTTTAATTACGGCTTCGGCTCCTGCTGCCCAGGGATGGAAAGGGGAGAGGGCAGCTCTGCCTGCCTGTGGCAGGGGCATGGGGTGAGAGGGAGGGAGAGAGGGAGGGAAGGAACAGAAAGAGGAGAAGGGAAGGCAGAAAAGAGAGGTAAGGCAGGGAGGAAGAAGGAAGGAAAAGGAAGGAAAGTGAAGCACAGGTCTGTGCCCATCCTGGGAATCACAGGGGACACACAGGTCCCAGCCTGGGTAATGACTGTTTATCAGCCTATTATTGTTTTTTTAAATTAACAACAGCAAGGAGCTGTGAGCAGCGTGAGCTTTCAGTGGGGTCTGGGGATGCTGAGTAATGGGCTAGAGAAGTCTGGTCTTCCTTGGTCTTGATTCCTTGCAGATCTGTCGCAGTCACAGCCTCTGAGTTGAGCACCCAGCACGTGGGACCGATGTGCTGTGGGCTGGTTACTGGTTATAATGTTGGGAAGTGGAATTGGAATGGAAAGAAAAAGAGGGTGGGATTGCAGTGACCCTGCCAAACAATTTCCAGGGTCTGCAGGTGGGGCTGGAGCAGGGGTTCTCCTCTGGGGGCTTGTGGCCTCCCAAGGAAATAGGGGGTCCTTGGATGGAGATGGGTGGAATTCCCCCACCCCACCAGTGCTCACTGTGCCTACCAAGGCAAACATCCCATGCATGTGAGGGACCTCCTCTGCCCCACACAACGGGTGCAGCCAGCCCTCACCTACTTCCCTGTCTTCACTGAAAAGAGATGCCTTCAGCTCCATTAGCCCCCCCAGACCTCCCTGGCTAGGTTCTTGCTGTGATCACCTCCCTGTCGCGCCCATTTGGGCACCATTGGGTGGGGAAGGTGAGGGTCCCCGTGGGAAACCCTGCCACAGGGAAGGGCGAACCAGTGAGTGGGAAAAGGGGAAAGAAATACAGAAGGAGGAAGGGAAAAAACCCCCTCAGAGCGTGAAAAAAAATCAATTTAGGTACAATAAAGACTCTTACTGTATTAACTGCTAATCCACAAATACACAAACACACAGAGGGAGTCCTTGGAATAAAGGCATTTAATTAAGCTATTTGCTCAGAGCTGGCTCTGAAGGGTCTGGCATGACAGAGGAACAGGCACAGTGGGACCCTGGGGAGATGCTCACTGGGGCCACCTGTGGTCTTCCCCCTTAATTCCAGTCCATGGAGCAGTTCTGTCCCCTCCATGGGGACACAGGCCACCCCGTCCACTACATCTGGATCTCTTTCAGGACCCCTTCTCCTAGTCAGGTAGGCTATCTCCTGACTCCCCCCAACCCCAAGAATGCTGGGGTCCTGACCAGGTGCCTCATTGGTGGTGGGAACTGTGGGCATCATGGGGCCATTTGCTTTCCTCCTTTCCCTTCCCCTGTGTGGAGGGGGCTGTGGTGGTGGTGGTGGGGTTATAACTCTTCTCTCCTTTCATTTGATCTGCCAGCGGGCTCAGCAGGGGGAAGACCCTGTCTCGGCAGGCTGCCCATGAGATAAAAGGCAGAGAGGGCCCAGCCAAGGCATTTTTTCCGCTGCTCCCCCCACGCCTTAGCCCCTTCCTCCATCCCCCTGGTTTTCTTGGCAAAGGACGAAACAGGAAAATGAGTGTACTCCTTTGAAAGCCCTTCTTCTTTCAATATTGAACCGGGCCTGGATTCCCTTCTGGATGCCTGATTGCTGGCATTCCCACTCCCCACGCAGCCTAAACTGTAACAGCTGGGGGCTGGGGACGATGTCGGGGGGCTGCGAGCATGCGCTGGGAGCCTGGAACAGAAACACCAACCCCCTGCACACACACACCCCCTCCCCAGCATCCGTGATGCTCTGCACCCCTGGGGAGACCTTGGGGGGTGTCCTTTGGCCCTGCCACCACCTTTGGCTGATGAAGCTCTGCTGCTCTGATACGTCATGAGTTGTGGGGTCTCTGCTCCTGGCAAGCACATGGGTTGGAAGATATTTGGCTGTGTCCCTCTGTCCTGCCAACCCTGTGCTGGGATGGGGCATGGGAATTGGCTCCACTGTCCCAGGAGACTTGCCAAGAATCAGGAGTCCTGTCCTTCCCCGAGTTGGGATGAAAGCCTCCCCAGAGAACCTGGCAGAGCGCAGCCCAGCTCCTGCTTGCTGCATTGGACTCAGCTGAGTGTTTCACTTTAATGTTTTCCAGAGATTTTTCGTTTGATTTCACCCTTTTCTATTTGATTTTTTTGAAGATGATAACGATCTTCCATTTCCAAATGAAAAGTCATTTGGCACCTGTGGGGGGGGATTTTATTTTTCATTTAAAGCTGTTGAAACAGGATAGTTAAACCACTGCATGTCTTCTTTTTTTTTTAATTTTTTCTCTTTTTTTTCCCCCAGAAGTTTTTTGGAAAGAGAAATTCCTCTGAAGTGACCTTTTCTTAGGAAGTGTTTTGATGAACTGGCATTTTCTGGATGAAAAAGCATTTCTGTCCAAAGTGCCTGGCCATTCCTGAGGGAAAGGGCAGGAGCAGAGGGACCATAGGAGGGAGGGAGCCTGATTTGGGGGTTTCTCCAATGGTCTCAGGAGGATGCTTGGGGTGGCATGGCAAATTTGGTACCAGGATCTGGGGGCTAATAACCAAGGTGGTGATGCAGTGTCTCTCTGGGGATGGTGATGGGCTGAGCCCAATGCTGTGAAGCAACAAGGGAGGGGAGGTCAGATGGGGCAGCCCAGACCTCCAGCACAGCCCTCCCCAATTCCTCCTTATCAGCCCTATAGCATCTCTCATGCCTTTGTCTCACTCTGTATAACTCTCTGAGGAAGGAGAGCAGCCCACCAGTTGAGGTCTTAGTGTAAACCTACAATAGCAGCTGCTTCCAGTCACTGCTTGGGACCCTCCGAGGTGGGAGGATTTGGGTTTGTGAAGGGGCAGCGGGGTGGAGGGCTGTTGGGTGCAACCCACCATGCTCCCCCTGGGAGGGCCTCACGTTGACACATCCCCTAAGCCCCATGGCTGGCAACGTGCTGTGGCCAGGGCTGGAGAAAAACAGTCTGCTTCTGGTCTGGCATAGTCCTGCCTCATGCCTGGGGTTGCAATGAGCTCTTCAGCTCCACCAGCCCACAGGCTGAGCTGAGCATCCCCCGGGGCAGCATCCAGATGCTCTGTGGAGCTGCTGCCCACAGCCAGGGCACCCGCTCTGTCGGTGCAGCCCACGCCAGCCCCACTCGCTCACATGAGGGGTGCCTCTTCTCATCCTCATCCTGTGTGCACACATGGTGGATGGGATCTGGGGACAACCCCGGAGAGGGTCTCTCGGGGGCTGCTCCCCTCCTTTAATCCCATTTGGGCATCCTCATTTCCTGCTTCTCCGTGTGTGTCGTGTTCCATATCTACTCGCTATCACTCTGGTTTATTAATCAGAGTGTCAGGCAGGGGCAGATCAAATGGCTTACAAGAGCCTAACTACATTACAGCAACGCTATTATCTCTCTTCACCAAATTCGTAATCTCCACAAAAAATTAGAGCAAGCTGCTCTGACAAACCCCATTCTCCATATGCCTCATGAGCAGGACCCTAATTATTTTACCTTCCTTTAACTCTTTATTCATCCCACCTTCCACCAGCTGCCTGTTATTTTGCCTGGGATTGATGTGGTAACAAAAAAGATAAGCCTTCACACACGCTTTTGGAATCAGGGCGCTTGCAGGCTTCTGATGGGGCACCGCTCTCCTTGCTTCGAGATACCTGCCAGAGAGAGGTAGGCAGCTGCTTTTGGGGGGTCCTGAACACTTTTTGGGGTGACCTTGCTTGGCAGGGCGTCAGCAGCTGGGGATCCTTCCTGCAGTACCCAGCAGGTGGTGGTGATGTATAAGTAATTCCTCCCAGCCTTTTCTTATCGGAGGCTTTTAATACAGTCCCAGGTTGGCATTATCCATGCTCAGGCTTTCAGGGGAGGCTCACCCCTTCACAAGGCTTTTCCTTCCGTGTCTGCTAAGCAGGACCCAGGCAGGGTTGGCATTGTTTGGTGCTTGCTTCCTTTCTCATGCTTCCCAGGCTGTGCCATGTGCAGAATATCACATGGAGGGAAAATAGGCAGAACCTCTTATCGCTCCTGCAAACCTAGTTGACACAGCCTTCCCACTCTTTGATTGTATTTAATACCTTTTATTTCACATCTTTCAGCACTTTACAATTGAACCCAAAATATAATATCTCCAAAATATAATATCTCTAATAGGGACTGTTCTGAAGGGACAAACTGAGGTGACAGTGTCTGGAGGGAGAGAGCAGGGAGAGACAAGGTAGGGGGAGGCTGGACATGCGGCACAGAATCATAGATTCTTCTGGGTTGGAAGAGACCCTTTAGATCCTTGAGTCCAGCCACAGCATAGGGGATGCCAGGGAGGAAGATGGTGGCAGAAGGCTTGCTGCTTGTGTATGTGTGTGTGTGTGTGTGTGTGGGTGTTGACTTGCCCCTGCCAGGGGTTGCCAACCCTGGACAATGGGACTTGAGCTTCTGCCCCATTGCTCTCCTGGACATTGATGTGACCCTCCAGAACATTGGTGTTGCTAAGGGGCGTGGACTTGCTGCCTCCCCACAGCTGACCTGGAACCTGGGGACACAAATGGAGACAATGAGGGGCTGAAGAAGAGGTAAGAAGATGCAGAGAGGAGGTTGCAGACAACATCTTCCCTGCCAGCTGCTGGTATGGCTTTGGGATGTGCCCGACGCTGCAGAGACTGAAAAGCTCAGCTGGAGCAGGGGATGATGCTGTGGGTGTACAAGGGCAGAGAGGAGCATGGGTGGGCTAGGAAGCACCACCTGGGGGTCCCAAACAGCCCCATAGCTCTCACCCAGTGCCCTCCAGGCAGCCATGGGGCCAGCTGTTGGCCTCTGGGGACGAGACTGTGACAGACCGTGAAAACTGATCATTTCTCCCCACAAGAGCTGTCTGAGCTGAACAGCAAAGAAACCACAGGGACATGCTGAGGCTGGAAGTGCAGACATCAGGAGTGTGGCAACCAAAATCTTTGGATTCATGGATCCAGGGCAGCCAGAGAGAAGGCAGAGGGGAGCTGAGGGCATGCAGGCTGCTTGTGCTGGGCTGGAAGCATCTGGCACCAGAGCCTGGCTGGGGGTTGATAAAGGGCTGGGGCTGCAAGGGCTGGGATCAGCTCAGTGCTGCTGGGTTGGCAGCCAACAGTCCCATTTCATCCCAGGGATGCTCAGTGTTCCAGCTGTACCCTGTGGCCATCAGCACAGGCACAGCCAGGGGGCACAGGGCTCTGTCCCACTGCTTCCTCAGCATGGAAATGCCCACAGACACTGAGTGGATTTTTCCTTCTAGGAGCCACCTGCTTCCCTAGAGAGGCCAGAGGAGTTCCCAGATTCAGCATCCTGAATGACCAACCCCAATGCCACTGCTTTGCATAGGGAGTAACTGCTTCCTCTCCACATTTTATTTTGTGATGCATTTACATCCAGGTGTTTAACTCTGACCTTGGATCAATTTTTTGCCTAAAGTTATCCATTTTTCAATGACAAGGGCCTCAGAGATGATGAAAAATTGACATTGTGTAATAGCAGAGAAGTGTATCTGTATCTGCAGCCAGTCTCTCCTGTGGCATGGAAATAAAACCCTCCAAACACTGCATAATATCTGAGAAAATTCAATAGTCTCTCATTTTTACATAGGTATATATATGGGTATATATCTATAGTTTTATATGTACACGTATTAATATTCTCCACCCATTTCATTGCAGCATCTGGCCATCAGAAATGCAACTCCTAATGCCAGGTCCTAATGGGAGATGTTTTTATTTGTCCTTGTTATAAAATAGGTATCTCCATATTAACTTTTCAGGGCATGATATTGATGTAGGGCAGTAAACTTTATGGCAGATTTCACAACCCTGTTAAGTATATTGTCTTTGACTGTAACATCTAGCTGGGAAGACAAGTGAAACCCTTGCAGGCAACACATACCTGGGACAGTGGTGTGAGGCTGGAAGAGGAGAGGAAAAATGATGCTGGTGCCTGGGGTGTGCAGGAGGCTCCACACACCCCAGGGAAAGGGGCCTGCTCCCTGTTCTTTGGCTGCTGCTGAAGTCTCCCAGCGCTGTGCCTGTGCCAGCAGTGGTGCATCCCTTGGGCTTCTGGCTGGCTGCTCCAGAGATTGTTTGCTCTCCTGTCCCTCCGCCTTCCACGTCCCCAGTAAATCTAATGTGATGCACACTGTGGCCGCTGGTCACAGATAACTGCTTAGCCTAAATCCTGCCTGAATTCCCTTGGCTTATCTGCTAAATGGGATCTCAGTTATAAATAGAGTCCTGTGGACATGGAGGCCTATTTGGGCAAGGGCTTGTTTGGCAAGGAGTTTTACAGAAGTTTGAGCAAATTGCTGGGGAGAAGCTGAGAGATAATAACAAGGAAAATGATATTAAACTGATTTCTCCGCTTCCTCCTCATCCCTTGGCTGTTAGCAACCCATCAGGAGAGTGAAGCTCTCAGGCAGACAAGACCAGCACAGGTCTCTGCAGCCCCAGCACATGCAGTGCTGAAATGCCATCTGAGAGCCAGAAAAAGGAGGGGAAGGTGTTCCTGTGTGTGTCCCCAGGGCTGCCCTCAGTGGTGGGCAGCTGGGTATGGGTCTGGGCAGGGTAAAGGCAGACTGTATGCCTGGCAGGGTCAAGACATGGATGCTGTTTGGATGCTGGCTCCCCTCCCCCAGCTCCCTAGAGCTGGCTGCCACCACTGCCAGCTAATTGGGCTGCTCATAATTATTAGCGTTTCATGATTTAATTTTCTCCTTATTACACCCTCTGCCCCAGCCTTAGTGGGGCTGAGTGCATCTCTGCAAAGACCTTAGGGGATGGAGGGGGTGATCCACACCCTTTGCAGGTCACTGGTGAAACGAGATTCAGTGCAAACTGTGCCTGGAGCGACTGGATCAAAACCTCACTTGAGAGACAGCTGGAGACATCTGGATCCACAGCAAGGACCAGGCTGGGCAGTGGGTCAGCAAGATTAGGTCTGCAGTGGGTCAGGAGAAAGAGGGGAAAAGTTACAAGTTCAATGTCTGCAAAAGCCAGCCATCCAGAAGCACTGCATGGGACTGTAGGTGTGTGCAGCAGAATAGTCCTGGTGGTATCGTGTCCCTTGGGCATGGACAGACACACAGAGTGTCAAAGGCAGTAAACAGCCCAACAGATTAATTTACTTGGGTGTGGCGTAGGAGAGACTTTGCATGGGGAAGTCAATCCACTGGACAGGAGAGCTGGCCACTGGCTGGTGGCAATGGGACACAATGGCTTGTGCTGTCGTGTGCAGGTGGGCATGAGAGGCATGAGAGGCTCTGAAAACGTTGTCTGGTTCAGCTGGCTGGCCATGATGCTGCCTGAGCCCTCAGCACATGTATAATTCAGTGCGACTGACACCTCGAGTACATGAAGAGCATCTCTTAAATACCTTGGCTACACACAGAGGAGCATCCTGTTCCTACTGACAGCTCACAAAGCCTCGCCTCTGCACAGGGCAGTCACTGCTGCAGCAAGGATGCTTTTGAGATTTGCCACCCAGGACACAGATCTGCACAGGCAGGCACACAGACAGGCCAGGAGCATTTGAAATTCCCACCTGTGGAGGCCTCCCATAGTGATTAGTCAGATACTTAATTGTGAAGTTGCAGTGGAGGTGTTTTCAACCAGCCTGGGTTGTACAGACTTTCTCCATCCTTTTCCATGCAAAGCACTGTTCTTTTTTCCCCTCTCTGGCAACCAGACCCCAGCATGAAAGATGCAGGGTTTCCCAGAGACTTGGAGCTTCAGGGTGCCACAGGGAAAGGGCATTTGAGCAGGCACTGACATCTGGGAGTCAGCACCAAGACCCTTTCCTGCTGACCAACATGTGGTCTGGGGCGCCATCACCAAACTTTGGCTTGGGCTAGATTTTCACCAGGGCCAGAGGGGAGAGATCAAAGAGGGACCTGGTGGGGGGAGCCTGGGCTGGTGCCTTGCGGGAACTCGCTGGTGGGGCCAGTGTGAGCCCAGCTTGGTGCCTGAGGTCACCTTGGTCCCAGCCTTGCCCCGGGGGACATGGTGTGGTGTAAATGGGGAACACAAGAGGTGGCAATTTGGGTAAAGCAGCATCAGGAGTGTCAGAGTAGATTTGTCTCCAGTGTGGAATACACCTCTATGGGGATCATGAGGCAGACTTAGGTGTTGTTACTTTTTGGACAGGAGAGTCAGTGGATGTGATCTGTGAACAAACAGGAACTGGCAAAGCTGTCAGCTTTCACTCAGATTGCTTTGTTTCCTCTGGGCCAGGATGTGTCTCCTTTTTTTCTTCTTTTTTTTTTCCCCTTTTAATTTATTGAAATGCTCTGGATCCCGATTCACTTTCTTCACTCTTTATTCCTTATTGCTTTGGCTGAAACATTAAATCCCCAGTATGACTGGGATCAGGGCAAGAATAAAAATAGCCCTGGAAAAACAAACCAACCCAAGGGTGTGAAAACAACTGCGGCATTTCGGATGTTTGGTGTCTGGTGTTGGTAGCAGAGGGTGTGTGACTCCTGGGAGCAGGACAGGGACATGGATGTGGCAGCCTGGGGCATAAAGGGCTGTTACCAATCCTGTCACGATGGGGTGGCTGAAGTGAATCGGTGGGCTACCTTCTGGCTCCTAAGGAGCAGAGTCTCTGCTAAAATTGGCTGCCTGACTTGATGGGCAGGGTAAGGGGGAAATCTCTGTGCCCATGGGTGAGGCTAGAGGTTTTTTCTGCAGCTACAAAAGAGCCAAGATGGAAGCCTTGCCTTGTGAAACGTCCTCAGAGAGCTGCAGGGGCATGGAGAGGTGGCTGCCAAGTGGCTTCCTCACCTGGTGCTGCTTCCCCAAAAATGAGCATCCTTTGCCACAGGGGGAACCTGAGGCCCGGGACAATGACGTGAAGGAAGAAGGACACAGAACTCCTTGAAAGAGCCCAACACAGGGCCACCAGGATGATGGAGTAGAACACCTTCCTTATGAGGCCAGGCTGCGGGAGCTGGGCCTCTTTAGCCTGGAGGAGACTGAGGGGTGACGTCATTAATGCTTATCAATATGTAAAGGGTGAGAGTCGGGAGGATGGAGCCAGGCTCTTCTCAGTGATGTCCAGTGATAGGACAAGGGGCAACGGGTGCAAGCTGGAGCAGAGAAAGTTCCATGTCAATATAAGGAAGAACTTTTTCCCTGTGAGGGTGACAGAGCCCTGGGACAGGCTGCCCAGAGAGGCTGTAGAGTCTCCTTCTCTGGAGACATTCAAACCCACCTGGATGTGTTCCTGTGGGATTTAGTCTAGGTGATCCTGCTCTGGCAAGGGAGTTGGACTTGATGATCTTTCGAGGTCACTTCCAACTCCTAATGCTCTGTGATTCTGGGGAAGGCTTGGAGCATCACCCTGTGTTCTGGGTATCAGTCACTTTCCCTCTGTGCAGACAGCTTGTGTAGTCAATGTATCACGTTACTGTCTCTTCATCAGCCTGAAATGACCATTTGTTAAAAAGGAAAAAGAAATCCAGATCTTCAAGAAGCCACTCAGGCTGTTGTCTGAGGCTTGGATTGTTTTGGTTTTTTTAAAAAATAAAATCAAAGAAACAGATGTTTCTTTTTGTCACTTAAAAGGGTTGCAGGGCTGGATCCTGCTTTCCCTTCCAGCTCTATAAATCCAGCGTGAAGCAGCAGTCTCTCTATTGGGGACAGGCACTCCTCTGCACCCACAGCCTCTGGCCCCCCTGAGTTTTGGGACAGGTTTTTGGGTTTTGTGGCACCTTGCTGTTGGTGAGATGGGTGACAGGTGCATTTGCAGCCTGCCTGCTGTGGTGGCGCTCGGGGAGTATTTCTCCTTCCTGATCACTGTCTTGGCTACCTTGAAACTGGGCCTGCTGCTGGCTTGGTAATTGTATTGAAAGGTTGCTCTGGTTTCAGTGCAGCCTCCCTCTGTGCCTAGCACCCTCCATGGCCTCCCTTCAAAGAGTCCCAGCGTGGCCCATTGCAGCTTATCCCTTGCATTTCAAGTGCAAAGAAACTAGTGAGTAGCTATTTCTCCTGCAAATGACCTTGAAGTGTGGGACCCAGAGCTTGTGTTCAGATGAACTCCTCTACACACCCCATATGGAGCCTGCTGTTACGGTCTGATTCTGTCAGTTGTGATCTCCAGTCTGTGTCAAAGTTGGGTTTGGTTCCTGATAAAGAGGCTGAGAAAGCTAGAGATGGAGCAGTATGGAGAGCTGGTTCCTTAGAGAAGCACTTTGTTACTGCTCTCCCAAACCCAGATCACTGCTCTACACATCGTAACAACTACTGGCATCTGCTCAGTGCTTATCCAAGCTGGGAGTAAGGAAGGAGCTCAGCAGTACATAGTACAGTGGGGCTCAGCATAGCCAGGAGCCGTGACCTCTGGAGAGATACCTGGCGGAGGCAACAGCTTCTCATTCCTGATCCCTCAGAACTCCCTGCACTGCAAAGGGGGTAGCTCTATCCCAGAAATCCCTCATCCTGGACCCAAGATAGTGCCCTGCTTCTTTGAGAAGCAGCATCTCAGGTTTTCTACCACCAAATCTGGGAGATTCTACACCTAATCTGGGAGAGAAGGATCCCAATTTGGGAGACACGTGCTGCCCTGGAATGTGGACAAGTGCTGCGTCTGGTCACACTGCAAACAACAGTCTTCACACCTCCAACACCACATATGTTCTGAGAAAGCCAAAGCTGCTCTGTGAGGGTGCCAGGCACTTTTCAGTAAAGGCTTTGCACTCCCTGATCAATACCTGAAGCTTCCCACTGCTCCACATTAGGGCTGATGTACAGGGACCATAGCTGATTAGGTGCAGAAGAAAGCTCTGGGCTGGATCAGAGGCATCCAAGATGTCAGATCCTCTTTACTCATCAAAATACAAAAGCAAGAATCTCATCTGGCTGCTTGGCTGTACTGAAATAATAGCTCATTCAGAAGGTGGAATTTAAGACTAAAAGCTAACATTTGTGGTGAGTATTTATAACAGGCAGGCACAGGGAACCTACCCATACTGCATTTAATTTCTTTCACAAGCTTCTTTGATCCAAGCATTACTATCCAGGCAAAACTGGCACAAATTCCATTGCAGACATCACCAACTGTGCTGCTGTGAGCTGCCCGGCATTGGGACTGAGAATAGCTGCTTTATCATTCATTTTAATTGAGTGTTTTGGCTAGCCACACCACCCAGAAATCTTGCTCCAGCTTGCCACCATGAGCTCGTTACCTCCAAAACCTGAAGGCTCACATCTCTCAGACAAGAGATGAATAAATGGGGCACTTGACAAGTGTCTGCTGTGGGTCTCAGTTAAAGTGTGTTGGGTGATGCACCGGCCGATTCTGGGAGGGAGGGACACACAGAAGCTGCTGGATACTCATGGAATGTGTGGGGTAAAATCCCTTCAGAGAAAGGACCAGATTCTGGGTTATCACTCTGCCTACCTAGGGTGAGCGGGAGGACCATGAGCCTTGGGGAATTCAAGTATCCCCTTTACTTTGAAAGCATGGAGGTGACTGCTGGAGTCACTGATCCTGCTCCAATCTCCTGTAGCTCACTGGCCTTCAGGATGCAGATATTTTTTGCAAAGGGAGGTGTGGTGGTTTGGCCCTGGCTGGAGGCCAGACGCCCACCAAAGCTACTCTATTGCTTCCCTTGTCAGCTGGACAGGGGAGAAAATATCTATTGAGAGGCTCAGGAGTGGAGATAAGGACAGGGAGAGATCATTCCACAATCAGTGTCACGGGCAGAACAGACTCAGCACAGAATAAAGGAGAGAAAACTCTCTAATTGATGACCCTGCCCTGCACCCCCAGTGACACCAGAGTCGGGTGATGACAAGTGCCACCCCCACCCCTCCCTTCTTAACAGACTGCACGTTCCCTTCTTCCCCCCATTGTGGCACGGGGAGGAGCAGGGACTGGGGGAATGGGGGTTTGGTCAGTTCCTCACCAGATGTTCTCCTTCTTAGCCAGGGGGCACATTCCTTACCCCCTCCCCCCTGTGCACCATGGGGTCCCACTCACGGCAGACAGTCCTCCACCAACTTCTCCAACATCAGTCCTTTCCCTTGGGGCTTCAGCTCTTCCCCAGCTGCCCCAGCGTGGGTCACTGCTATGGGGTGCAGCCATAAATCATAGAATTTCTCTCAGTCTCTCAGGCCCAGACTGCTCCAGCGTGGTCCCCCACAGGGTCACAAGCCCCCCCAGCAAACCTGCTCTGGCGTGGGTCTCTTTCTCTCTCTCCCATCCCTGTGTCTCTGTCTCTCTCCACAGGCTGCAGGTGCTGGCAGGGGCTTACTCCAACACAGGTCACAGCATCTCCTGCATGTCTCCCCATGCTCCAGCGTGGGGCCTCTCCACAGGCTGCAGGTGGGGTCTGGGCCTTTTCCATGGGCTGTGGGGGGACACCAGCTCCACCATGGGTTTCTCCAGGGGCTGCAGAGGCATCTTTCTCTACGGCACCTGGGGTGCCTCCTCCCCCCCTTCCCTACCCTTGGTGCCCGAACAGCTCTTTACACCTTCTCACTCCCTTCTCAGGGGCAAGAAGCAGCTCCTGGCAGTTTTTCCTCCTAAATGTGACTCCCAGAGGCGCTGTGACCGTTGCTGATGGGCTCGGCCTGGGTCAGTGGCAGGTCCGGCCTTCAGCTGGCTGGTGTTTGCTCTGTGGGGCCTGCAGAGAGCTTCTGGCTGCTCCTTGCAGAAGCCACACCTGAGCCCCCTCCTCACCAGAACCCAGCCACGCAGAAGGAGAGGCATTACTGTAAGGTGGCCCAGGCTCATTTTGAACACATCAGAGCCAAGTTAGACCAGAGATCCAGCTGGAAGAGAAGACAAACCCACTGTCTTTGCTCCTTCCTTAGTCCATGCCAAGCACGTGCCCAGCAAAGCCGGACCCCTCTCTCATACGGTATTTCAGCCTGCCAGAAGCACTGGGCTTGCCAGAGCATGGCAAGTTCACCTGCTGATCTCTCCTTCTTCTATTAAGAGACAGTGAAAAATGTATTTATTTTCTCCATGCCTTTTCCATGCCTTTGAGGACTGTTACTCTCTATGGCCTTGCACAATTTCTTTTCCTGACAGCAGAGCTCCACCCAACTTAGTTCCTCCTTTCGCAGAAGCTGACCCAGAGCTTGGGCTGTCTCAGTTTGGTCTGTCTGAGCTGGGAGAGCAGATGCATGCACACTGTCCATGGAAACAGTCTTACATGGTAATGTTTGATATTTTTCTGTCCTTTACTGACAACTGCTACTACT
Organism: Porphyrio hochstetteri; assembly: GCA_020800305.1. Taxonomy (NCBI): domain Eukaryota; kingdom Metazoa; phylum Chordata; class Aves; order Gruiformes; family Rallidae; genus Porphyrio; species Porphyrio hochstetteri. Next base: position 81,855,596 of record CM036938.1, on the reverse strand, counting down.
TCTGTGCTGCTCCCTGCTACATGGAGCAGCAGCACCCAGCTACTGAGCGTGGCATGTCCCAAGCAGTTTATTTCCATTGTGGTCACTGACCCTCTATTTCATTTGTAATTTCATTGCTGAGGAGTTTCGCCCAATCTTTTGGCAGCTTTTAAAATCAGGTCATCCTAAACATGAGATGCTGGCAGGAGATGTTGTCTGACTGTTTATCTCCTTCCTTGCCTCATTCATGAAAAGACAAGTGCAGGTCCCCACACTCTTTCCTTGCAGTGCTCTGCCCCTCCGTTGAGAAGGCAGCCACGCATCTCAGCCTCTTTGCCCCTTTCTAACTAGGGGGTAAAGGTCTCTGCTCCTCTGCTGCCACCTCAATTCCTTTTAAGCTCATTTTGTTGCATGTCTTACGTTTGTTTTGAGATGGACTGTAAGAAAGCTTCCAGAATGGAACCTTTCCAAATCTGCTTGCAGTGCTTGAATTAAAATGGTCCTCTGCTTTGTCCTGCTGTGGCCTTGTCCTCTGATCATCTCACTGACTGCAGGCTCTGCTGCTCCTGTGGCTGAAAGAGGGACCATTCATTTTTATGACCACGGCAAATTAATCTTCACACTCTTTTCTGGCTTCCTTATTGTGTATTTACATTTAACCTGCCAGAGCCTGTGCTCTTTTTTAATTCCTCAGATGGACAAGCTGTCAGTGTGCAAAGACTGTCCCCTTTCCTCCCATGCCCTGATGTTTAACCTGTGTGGCCTTTCAAATGTCTTTTCCTGCAAGGAGGAATGTGCCCGTGCCAGGACTTGGCAAAGGGCATCTTCAATAGCTGCTGTGCTGCCTGCACAAGTTTGATCTCTTTGACTCTTTATCTGGTTTAGATTCCTTTAAAGAGTGTTCTCATTGCAATGTCATTCGCTTTTCCCAAGTAAACACTGACAGCATGGACTTTTGCCATCCCTGCATGTATGTGATGGTCATGTTACATGTGGGTTTTGGCTCAGAGGATACTGTAAAGTGTTATGACTCCTTTTGTGGGCCAAGGGACAAGCTGCTCTGTACAAAACCCTCTCTGATGCCAAAAATCTCATCTCAGCATCCCGTGTGGAAATGCTCTGTAAATGCTAATTGGGTTTCAAAGAGCCCCCAGAGCCATGGTAGAAAGGCAGCCTGGAGGTGTCCTTCAGACTAAAAATCAAGAGCACAGTTGTTCTCACCACCACCCACCCCTCCTCCTCTGCCAGGAGGAGGTCTCTTGCTCTCCTTTCTGAACCCTCAGATAGGTGGGCTGGCTGGTCCCTTACTGTGGTGGAGCACAGCAGACAACTCTGCCTTATCTGCCCTGTCAGGAGAGGGATTATGAGATACCTTTCTCTGGTCCTTTTGGGGAGAAATGGCTCTTCAGCCAGCAAAAAAAGGCTGATGAGCTGGGAAAGAAACATCTTTCAGGCTTTCTTTTAATTCTCTTGCTATCAACCTTTGCTTGTGCAGCAGTTGAATTGTCCTCTTTATGAGTAGCTTTGCAGCTTGCAATGCTTGAGTCTGTTCGCCTCCTCTGAGCAGTCCCCCATGACCAGCCACGCTGTGCCAGCAGTGGTCCCCAACACCAATGCATTCCTTTATGCCTTCAGAAAGCCCAGAGCCAAAAGGGAAGATGTTTTCATGTCACGCTGCACCATGGCTGGCAGGATTTACCAGCCAGGTCAGTGGTGGTTTGACCTATAGGGATGTTGCCTATGTTCTGTTGTTCCTCATGTCTCCTTTAGAAACTGTGAGTGTGGTCAGCAGGGATGGGATGGGATGGGAGTCTCCAAAGGACTGGAGTCCAGCCCTGCTGTGGCTCCTTTTGGCATGTTGAGTGTTGTGTCTCACTGTTCCTCAGCAGGCAGAGACATGGGGTACCCAGATCAGGCAGGAGGAGAAGGGCCAGTGGGCAGAGCTCCAAGCCCCACAGCTCACTGGCTGCCTCCATCCCATCGCAGAGCTGAGGCTGAGCTGGGGATCCTTTTGCACGGGGATCAGCCAGATGAGCAGGGGTCCTACAGTATTAATTAAACATCTGGAGAATTTGGCAGGAAGCCCACTTCATTATCCCTGGTGCTCAAGGATACTTTCAGGAGTCCTTCCCCTCCTGTCTCTCAGAGCTTCTTCCTTCCAGCAAGTGACCATTTGCACACACAGGAGAGATCTTCTGTCTTGGTCCAGATGGAGAAATAGCTCTTCCAGATTCTGGGAGTCCAGGAGTGTCCTTCCATCATCAGACACACTGTGGGTACAACAAGGTGGTGAGGAGGGCAAGGTGCAGCAAAAAAGCTGGCTGAAGGGCACTGCCCTTCTTGTGGGGCCCTGCTGCATTGCCTGGAGCTGCATTTTGGAGTGTTCCAGGGGCAAGTTGTGTCTGTGTCTGGCTAAACACAGTGTTTGCAGTGTGTTTTTCCTGGTATGGGGCATAGCACATGCAGCTGGGTGAAACATCTCCAGGGTTTCCCTTCTAGCACCTCCCATGCTCCGAAAGTGGCTGTTCATAGAATCATGGACTGGCTTGGGTTGGAAGGGACCTCAAAGATCATCTAGTCCCAACCCCCTCCATGCACAGGGATACCCTCCACTAGATCGGGAGACCCTGCCCTTGAACACTGACAGGGAGGGGGCATCTACTACTTCTCTGGAAAACCTGTGCCAGTGTCTTCACCCTCACAGTGAAGAATTTTTCCCTTATTTTCCTAATGTCTAGTCTAAATCCACCCTCTTTTAGTTTAAAGCCATTACTCCTTGTCCTGTGACTCCATGCCCTTGCAACCAGTCCATTTCCAGCTTTCCTGCTGGCCTCTTTAGCTACTGAAGGCTGCTGTAAAATCTCCCCAGAGCCTTCTCTTCTCCAGGATGAATAAGGTCAACTCACCCAGCCTGTCTTCATAGGAGAGGTGATGCAGCCCTCTGATTGTCCTCTGGACTTACTCCAACAGCTCCATGTCTATCTTGTACTGGGGAACCCAGAGCTGGACATAGTACTGCATGCAGGTGGGGTATCAGGAAAGCAGAGTAGAGGGGCAGAATCCCCTCCCTTGACCTGCCAGTCACACTGCTTTTGATGCAGCTCAGGATGCAGTTGGCTTTCTGGGCTGCAAATGCACGTTGCCAGCTCATTCATGTTGAGTTTCTCATCTCCTCTGCTCTGGGCCATGTTTCCAGCCCTGTGACTCCAAACTGCATCCAAACCTCAAGGAAGCAGCTCTGCATGGGACAGGATGTCCACATACCTTGTCTTTCCCTGTAACTCCAGCTATCTGCAACCCATTGGGCAAGAAGATGCTCGCTTCCTGCACTGACTGCTTGACTGCTGCTTATAGCCTGAAGCCTCTTAGCTGTGCTCCCAGCCGTACTCCTCCATCCTCCAAAGGGACACTGGCAATGTCCTCTAACCCTCTGATGAAGCTGAGGTGTGAATGCAGGAAACTCCTCTCTGAACTGCTGTCACCCTTAACAGAAATGGGGAAGGCATCTCTGTGACACTGCAGTTGTATCTCCAAGGGTATGTACAGAAGCATGAAAAGGACTGGAAAAATACATTTACTGCCTGGATCCTTCCTAAAGCTTAAATGATATTGGTAGGCTATGGGAGACAGTTAGTTTGCAATTAGTACATGGGAGGCACAATGAGATAATTAGCCACCAGTTAACAGAATGAACGTGACGACCACATTCCCTGCTTACTGATGTTTGGCTAATTTGCCATCAGCGGCCTTGTTAAGTGGTTATGAATTGCACAGGAGGTGCAACGAGCTGGAACATGCTAACAATGACACATGGTTTGCACTGGTGACATTTACTGCTCCTTGGGGTGTCTGCCTCCATCCCACATGGTTATCCTGTCTCCTAGCTGGCCCCCTTCCCCAGCTGCTTTGATGGCCCTGCCAGGGCTGACCACTGGCCTTGACCCTATGGGGAGGGAAGGCAGGGGTTCTGGCTTGGCAATGGACCATGGTGTCCTCCTGGACAATCATGCCCAACATGGCAAGACCACGTTCCCATTGTGTCCTCTGTTGGATCAGGAGCAATCCCAGTGCAGGGAGATGCTATGGGATGTGGATTTCAGCATGGAAGGATCTGCTGGACATACGCCTTTGCAGACCAAAAATCAGTCTAATGAGGGATAAGCAAGTAATCTGGTGGGGATTGTTAAGGAGAGGCTGGGTAGCAGCAATTTGAGCATAAAGGAGGGCAGAGAAAAAGAGAAGCTTTTGTGATGGCCCAAGGATAGGGCCTGAAGGATGTGTTTCGTAGCGCAGGGAAGTTGTGAACTCCCTCATGACCCTAGGGACTCTTTGACATGCCTTTGATACTTCCATCTTTGGCAGAGGGAATGGCAGAGGGGATGGCCAAGAGATGTCAAGAATGCCCTTGAAAACCTGGAATGTTTTGGGCCTCTGGATGGGCACTACAGCCTCTGTGCCAGGAGAGTTAAGTCATGGTCTGGGCAAGTGCCCATCTCCACAGTGGTTGTTTTGCTGTCTCCACATCTGGGCACAACAAGAGACTGGGGAGGGCAGTGGGCAATGCTCGGGTTGGTGTCTGCCCAGGCTTTGAGGCAGGCAGACACAGATGTACCTGTGGAGGCAGCCGTGTGGCTGGGTCAGCACTGCGCCAGACCAAGCCAATTACCCTGCTGGGAGATGGAGATAATTAGCTTGAGCCCAGCATGATGCTGGCAGTACATTTGGAAGATGCTGCCTGAGATATTTCAAGGGCACACAGCTAAGCAACCTGTTAAATGCTCTTACAAATCTAACAAGATAACCAGCCCCCCCGAGAAGCTGAGCAAACAGTTGTATTTCTGCTCAGAGAAGGTGAGCAACCTCTGCAAACGTCACGTTCACTCAGAGGCCTGGGGGCAGTGAGGGAAGAACCTCCAGGGGCTACAGGACAGGGGAACTAAACTCTCATAAAGCACCTTCTCTTCGGTGATTTGTCTCTTTTCTCCCTGTCTCAAATGGGAAGCTGCAGATACAGCATCAAAATGAAATATAACCAGGAGGAATGCCCCACTTCAGCTCTCCTGCATCTCTTACTGCTCCCTCTGGTCCTTGCTGCTTGTCTGCAGAAGTCCAAGGCAAAGTGTTATTGAGCTGCTGGATCTGATTGAATTTTTTTCATATCCCTTAAGGGCTGCAGCGACTGGAGCACGGCTTTGAACAAGAGAGGACATCATTAGCCAGTTGGCAGGACCAGTCCTCATGAGACCCATGCAATGCCTGGCCTGGGCTACTGAACAACAGGGTAGTGAGGCCAGCTCCCTGCTGCCACAGGGGAAGGGATGCAGATATTCTGAGAGAGGATGGAGGCTGAGATTAAAACCTTCCTGGTGACACGCTCAGATTGTAGTCCTATCTCCTGCAGTGTCTCTATAGAGAGGAGGTCTCTGCTGTCCAGTTGCTGTGATTCCCCATAATGGGATTTAGTGGGCTCTGGATGCACCCTTGGGATGAAACCATTTTGGAAAATGGACTTCCCATCCCTTGATTGAATTTCTGGCTTGGGATCCCCGGGGATTCGATCTAGCTCTGAGCTGCTCACCTGCTGGCGAGCCTTGGGAGGCTACCAACCTTCTGGTGGGACAGAGAGAAGCAACTTGTTGCTTTAAGGAGGGCTCTGAGCCTTTCAAGATGCATAAAAAAATCAGTGAGCAAAAATGAGCTCAGAGACACCTTGACAAACACTGAATTGTCCTTCCTCTGCAGGCTACAGTGTAAAGATGTGGTGGACACCCCCTGACACTCCATTACACAGTGGTGGAATGAGGAAGGCGACATCCCAAAGCCTTTAAGGACACCCCTCTCCTGGAAGGCCTGGGCCATAGGTGACCTCCATACTGTCTGGGGGAGCTCATCTGGCGATGCAAGGCAGTTCTGGGGTCCAGGAGGTGAGGAAGATGATGCTGTTGCTCTCTCCTGTCCCTTCTTAGAGGTTGCTGTCTTGCAGCACTACTGGGGAATCAGCCCTACTGTCCAGGGTGGGGGTCTGCCACCTTTTCAATCTGCTACTGAGCTCTACCCTGTAGGCTCTGTGTGTTGTGGCTCAGGAAGGGAGAGCACAGCCCCTTCCCTGGCTGTGCTGCAGGCAGGAAGCACGAGGGCTCCCGAACTTTTGGGGTGGGGGAAGAAATGCTGTGAGCTTTTGCAGCTGTTTGCGGAATACAAGTCCACCCGTGGTTTTCAGGCTTTTCTGTCATGTTCAACAAGCCAGCTGAGCTCTGGTCTTCAGCCCCCTCCCTCTCCAGGGGGCCCCAGCCATGTCTCTTTGGCTTTTGGATGGAGGGTGCTGTCCGGTGGTCTGTGCACAGCTGGGATGTCCAAATGGATTCAACATCTGCTCCCAAGCCAACGCCGCTCAAGCCTGGCACGGAGATGGCTCCACCGCCGGCTTCAGTGACAGCAGGCCGGGCTGCCAGTGCAGCTGGCTGGGGAGCACACGTGCGTGCTGTCCAGCTGGCCCCACCAAAGTCAGAAGCAGAGACCTGGCTGCCGTACCTGCTTCCATCTCCACAGTGCAGTTGGTGGGGGAAAGCAAGCCTGGGCCAGCGAGGCAGTAATGAGTACGGTGGATTAATTGAGATGAGGTGAGATGGGCAAGGAGGCTGACAGTGGGGCTAGATGGAGTGTACAGGAGCTGAACCATGATGGAACCTGCCAAAGGGCAGCGGTGACTTGTACACCCTCCTCCCTGTTCCCTGGGAGCAGAGAGAGACCTCGGCTCCACATTTCTGTGGTTTCTTTGCTTATTATAGGAAAAATGAAGGGTGAAGACAGGTCAATGAATCATTACTGTTTGGTTTGGCTGTGCTGCCGCTCTGTGTTTAGGAATGGTTGATTCCTTTTCTTCTTGTGAGTTGCTCTCTCTTCCCCCGCTCCTTCGGGCTTTGGGGTTGTTTTGTGCTTTTTTCCCTCGATTATCCTGAATTACTGCAAGATGGTGAAACAGAAGAGCTCTTCCCTTCCTTGGGTTGGCTTTGCTTGCAGCAGATGTCAAATAAAAGAGTCCAGCTTTTGGATAACTCATCCCAAAAGGGGGTTGGTGCATCCTGGATCTTTCACCCGTCCCATGCTGAGACATTGCAGGGAGCCACTGACGCAGCCTTCAGGCTCTTGACAGCCTTTCCAGGGAAAAAAACCAAAGTACAAAGGAACAGGATTCCTCTATCTATTTCTTAATTATGTATTTTTTCAGGTTCTTGCAGGAACATCTGTTCTGTATTTGTGCAAGACACATTAATATCTCTAAATTTGTTCATTCCTTTGCTGCTGGGACTCTGGGGATGTTTGGTGAGACAGATGCATACAACACCATGAACATGTAGCTGGGCAGCACTTCTCGAGGTGTGGGCATATCAGCAGGATGACCACTGCCCTCAACCATGCTCCACAGGCAGCATGGGGAGCTGGGGGCTGCTTCCTTCCCATTCCACTGCTACACATCAGGGATGGCCATGCCACGTGCCTTTGGAATCCACAGCTTCCATCATGTGGCAGGAATAGATGCCACGCGGCTGTAAAGGCATTTTCAGACCCATCTCCCTTCTGCTGTTACATGCTGAGGCTGGGAGGGGAAGGCAGCACTTCTGTGTTTGTAGTGATGAGGGTCCTGGAAAGACAGGGGGCAATTTTCTCATTTGAATCTGCGCTGGGTTATAATTTTTCCTAATTCCTCACCTGTCATGACAGAGGAGCTAGGAATGAGAGCTCCCTCTTACATTTCACTGCCTGATTACACGGTGTCAGAAGAGGCTTCCAAAATTATTCCACGTAGGTGGCACAGTCTGGAAGGGGACTTGGCAGAGAGCCACAAACAGGGTCTACAGCTTTTGCAGCTCTCTCAGAGGGTACTGATGCTGAGGATACCAAGAGATGGAAATCCTGCCTCTTTGGGGTAGCCCGACACTCCCACAGGTCAAAAATCAGTTTTAGTTGGAGATGGACAGGGAAAGGCAAATCTTCCCCAGAAATGTGGGTGCAGCTGTCATCCCAGTGATGACCAAGGCATGTTTCTACCCCTGGCTTGGGGAGGGATGGTGACAGCAGACTGACAGACTGATGGAGGTCAGGCTGGAGAGCTGTTAACCACCCGCAACTCTGCGACAGGACGGTCCTGGGGATTGCAGCAGGGGACTGGAGGGCTAATCAGAAAGCAAACTGCTTGTGGTATAATCAAATCAGGGAGAGTGTGCTGTGAGAGCTGGAGGTGACATTGCACAGGGGTGAGGGTGTTTGCAAGAGGAGGGATGCGCTCTCTGAAGGAAGACAGGCAAGCAGCCGAAGAGCAACAGTGAGCCTGGCTCACAGGGACCAGCTCAAAGGCACGTGCTGTGGGTGGGTTTCAAGATTTTGTCTTCCCCATTTTTCTGCCCCAGCAAATGTTTCCAAGGGCTCTTTAGGAAAGGCAGTGTGTGTTACTTAGGGCAGTGAGGGCACAGGTTGATTGAAAGGCCATGCAGATGTCGGCTGTAGGAAGTATAAATTGAGAGAGGGTTGTCATGTACTGCCCTCCTGCCAGACACAATCCCACCCTACTGGATCCTCCATCACCAGTGCCCTTGTGACTGCATGGTGAGCCCACTAATGGCACTGCTCTGGCTGAAAAACCATATTTTTGGGGGTGGGGTGTGCCAGGTTCATTTCAGCTGTATCAGCTCCGTGAACAGACTCACGGTGCCGTGGCGTGATTAGCAGTGCCCAAGGAGGGACACGTGAAGGGTGTGGGACAGGACTGTGGGTAGGCCCGTGTTGCTACTCAGGGAATAGCTTCAGCACTTGGGAGGGCATCAAAGACAAACCTAAGACCTTTTGTATCCTTGAATCACCTCATGAGCTCCCACAGAGTCTCAGCTCTCTTGCAGCGGGCTGTTATCTGCAGCAGCAGAAGCACTAGAGAGTCTGAACTACTGAACTGAAGTTATTACACTTTCCTCACATGAAGGGCTTGGCTCAGGCAAATGTGCTCTCGTGGTCTTGGATTCCCCACTTCCACCTCTTGTGCATAGGTTTTCCTGACCGAGCTTGCAGCAGAGGCTGGCTGAGGAGGCCTTGGTGTGACCTGATAGCTTGGGCCCACAGACTGCTGAGGTGAGCTCAGCAAAGGTCTCTGGTTCATGTGCTGGCCAGGCTGTGCCCAGGGCAGCTGCAGGTAGGACCTGATGTGGTGAGTCCCAGGAGATGGAGGTAGTCCTGATCATGGTGACTACAGTGTGGCTTGAAGTGAGACAGTGCCTTCAGCATGGTTTTGAGGAACAGATGCCCAACTTCAATCCTAAAGGGTACATGGCCCTTTTCTTCCTGCCCCCATGAAGTTTGAGTGCTGCTGTAGCCATTTATCTTTACTGACTATGGTCTAGAGATGTGGGGGTTGCCCAAATTGCAGCTGCCCTACGTCCCATCTCCTTGCATATGTGCCTGAAGCCCCACTGACCACCTCATAAAGGCTAGCGTGCTCACCCTACTTTGGCACAGGGAGAGCAGGGCTGTGCTTGAGCTGCTGATGCTGCCAAGGAGATTTAGCTGGTCTTGAAGCAGACAGAGTGGCATGTTTAATGATCCCTGATCCACGCTGTCCAAGAAGGTCCCCTTCCATGTTTGCAAGCACCAGAGAGAGTCAGATGATGGATGTGGTGAGAGCATGAATAGATAACACCACAGATCAGGAATAAATTAGCAATGGGCAGTGCCTCACTTGGCTCCCTCTAGTCCAACTCTCCTGCAGCGCAAATGTGTTCCCTGTCTGCATCTCTGGATTCACTGTTTAATCTAGTTTCAAATGTCCCAGGCTTTCTTTGGGAGAAACTTCTCCACAGACTCATAAATCTTCTTGTCAAGATTTTTTTTTTTTCTTGCTACAGACCTGAAAATTTCCCCTTTCTTAATTTCATGCTGCTTATCCTCCCCTCCCTGTACCGAGCCGTCCCCTGGATAGGTGCTGGAGCATGACAGGAGCAACACTCTCTGCAGTGTCTCTCTCCTCTCATCCCACTCTTGTAAGGGGTTACTTCTCACTAACTGCTAGCTCCCTTCCTTCTGCCTCATCTCACCTGCTCCAGGACAATGCAGTGAGAGTCCTGGGCAGCACTGGTGATGGTCAGGGAAGCATAGGATGAATCTGATGAGGAGGGAGAGGGTGTCCAGAGCCTCTTGTCCTAGGTTCAGCTCTCCGTAGCCTGCCTTGCAGCTATGGTCTTCACAAAATCCACCCCTCACCCCACCTCATGCCTGTCAGTCAGAACTAATCCTTTGCTCCCATCTTTTCTGCTGTCCAGACTGATTTTTCTTTGCTGCAGTTTCAGTGCCTCCTTGTTTTGCATGGGCACGGAGAAGACCCCATTGCCCTGACCTTTGCTGCATCCTTCCCTGCATGTGACTTTTGCTAGCTTCACATTTACCCCAGTGCTTCAGGTGACAAGAAATGCCAGGTCTGAAAGTCCTTTGGGGTCTCCTGGGAAAGGGCTGCAGGCTGCTGCCTTCACTGCCCATCTACTGCAAACAGATGAGCCCAGAGGAGCACCTTGCAGGTTAATCTCGAGACTCTAAATGTGGCCAGGTTGGGTTGCAGATGTTGATGCCAGAGTGTATTTATTCATTTCACAGTTTTGCTTATTTATCAGATCCTGTGATCATTAAATTGTGCATTACCATTTGGCATGTGGCAGGTTTTAATTCCTATGGCTGGTTTATGCCCTCTGCAGGTATTAGCCTAAATGCATTTCCTGACAAGTGATGGATGCTCCGAAAAGCCGTGGCAACATATTTATTGATCAGAGCTCTCTGTAACCCCAGCTCACTAATGCAAGCTCTTGCAGCGCCAGGAACTATTGTCTCCTCAGACTGGTTCATTAACTCAGATGTGAGGGTTTGGACTTTCCTTCCACGCAGGATGGAGTAAATCTTGAGTGGTGTCAGCTCTGACAACAGCTCTGGCTCACTAAGTAGGGTAGACCTGGCCTGTGCTTGGCAAAGGGATCTCTGAGGAATATTTAGGGATAGATAAGCCCTTCAAGGACTTTATAGAGAATGCGGGGGCAAGCACATGCCTCCCAGCTCTATTTGGGATTGGAGGGTGCTTCTGCAATTGCTTCTCTTGTGGATATGTCTGACCTGACTCTGTACTCGGTCCTGCAGCTGTGGAGGTCAGGAGCACAGCACCTGGGTGCTGCTGTGGTTTCTCCCTAGCTCAGATGGAGGTTGCTAGTGAAGTGCCAGCTCAAGGCTCCCTCAGGGTCTGCAGAGCAGAGCTGCTTTGGTTCTGCAGGGAATGGGATGTGTGCACTTGGCAAAACATAGCAGGAAAAGTTCTGCTTAGAAATCTCTGCTTCGTCTAGGCAAAAGGCTTGAAGAGGTGAAGGAGCATGGAGGTACCCTGAGTTACCCTGGGGAGCATGGAGGTACCCTGAGTTACCCTGAGGAGCTTGGAGGTACCCTGAGTTACCCTGAGGAGCTTGGAGGTACTCTGAGTTACCCTGGGGAGCATGGAGGTACCCTGAGTTACCCCGTGTTTCATGGAGGTGTACACTGTCTCTGATGGGCTCAGAAAGGTAAGGGCTACCATAGCAAGAAGAGATGAGGAGTAGTTGATAGTGTGGCCAAGCTTGCTAGAAGATGGTCAGGAAACAAATTCAGCCCAAAGGTGAGTTATGGGGGCTTGAAGGAATGACAGGTCACCTGGGTGATGGTAACAGGACTGCTGTGTGCTCCTTTCCTGCCCAGGGACATGGTAAACCCTTTCCCTTTCTGAAGCTGCAAAGCACTGCTCCTGCCTGCTCTTCACAAAGACAACTGGAACAAGTCTAACTTCTTCAGGGACAAAGACCAGAAGCCTTGAAAATTTCCACATACTCCTGGGAAAGAGTAGAGGGGTCTTCCTGCCACATAGGGTCCTACAAGAGCAGGGGCTTCACGAGGTGAAATGACCTTGCAAGCACATCATGGCCACAACTGTGGAGGTGACATCACAGTCCTCAGTGACCTTCAAACCTCCTCTCTCATCCCAAATCTGGAAACTGTTTCATCCCTGGAGCAAGGTGTGTCAGGCAGCTTCTAGGCATATGCCACTCTGTAGGACCTGTGGATGAAAGTGCATTGCTTGGGGCTGGCTGCTAAGAACACTGCTAATCACTCCAGGTCCTCTCTCCACTCTGAGCTGTGCTCCAGTAATGGGAGAGGTTATTTCTACACTAGAAGCAAAAGCCAGCGATGCCAGTGGCAGCTACAATGGACAGACCATCCCATCTGCTTCCCAAGACACAGTTTTAGACCCTCTTCCCTCAGTCCACATCTTCAGTCCAGCCATCCCACCATGTTCTCCCATGGGCCCCATGGGGCCATGCTGCATGTGAAACCTCAGCCCTGCACTGTCATCTCACCTCCTCTGAGAACACAAGGATGAGATGGCATCGTCTGGGGGCACTGCAAGGCAGGGAGTTTGTGCTAGATGACAGTGGCTTTGCAGGGCCACAGCTGTGGGGTGCTAGGGGTTGGAGCAGATGGGGGTGAAACTGCCAAGCCCATGGCTGGAAGAGGTGGGCAGTCTCAAAGAGCCAGTGGAAGGATGGTGTGGGATCCTGTGGGCTCCTCAGTTATGCGAAGCTCCATCTGATTCAAACCTGCTGGCAGGGCTGTTGTTGCCTGGTGGAAAAGTTGCTCTCTGGAGCAAAGCAAGAGCCCACATGTTGCAAACATTTCCGGAAAACAGCTCCTCACCCCTTCTCCTGCGGTTTGCATGGCCTGAACACACGTGGTGAGAGGAATGAGGTTGCCAGGAGAGAGAATGCTGGTCTCAAGATGACACTGGAGCTCTCCACAAAGGTCTCCAGCCACCATCCCGATGGCTGGCACTGGCTGCAGCTCTGCCTGTCCTCACTGCCCCAGCATGGGTTTTTTGGTGTGCCCCAGAGCAGGATGCAGGCTCATCTCCTCTGGCCTCTCACTTGCATAGTCCCTGTTCTGGGACTGGAAACTGTGAATGAAACCCTGAGGTCCTGAGGCCAGCAGGCAGAATGTCATGCCTTTGCCAAAAGACAAAGTCAGCACCAACACCTCCCTCACATCATCACTCACAGCTGCTGGGCTGAATTGGACACCATGGTGATAAATGTACCACCACAAGCTCTGTGGTGAAACCAGAAGAGTTTCTTCCCAATCCCATGCAACCCTCCCCAAATACCAGAGGAGTCAGGGGATGGCCATCCTGGTGATGGAGAGATAGCCTCTGGTTTGACTGTACGGGTGTTCCTGCCTCTCCTCAGCTGAAGGTTCTCATGGGCTGGCGTATGCTGGGGCAACAGAATAGGGCAAGGACATTTCCAGCTGGGATGGTGCAGATGAAATGACCCTTTCCACCTTCACCTTCCCCTGCTGGAGACTGGTGAAAATAAATAGTTACAGAAAGCAACCAAGTCTAACAAGAATAGAAAGGTATTGCAGCTTCATGGGAGAAGAAAGAAGCTAAGCAAGGTGCTGATGCAGTGAGAGGGAATCTTTATTGTTGTCAGAGTCTAAGTAATGCATAATGTTGCACTTGTCTTTCAGTAATTTTATTCCACTATTGTAAATTTGTTTTTACTGGTCCCATCATTTCAGCCTTAACTCTTGTTTAGAGCTGGCCTGGCAGAGCCATCTGCTAGCCAAGAGAAACTCCTCCCTCACTCTCCTCACACCAAACCCTGGGGAATGTCTGCCTCCTCCAAACATTACTCCCAGACACCTGGGGTTAGTGCTGTGCCCAGCACAGAAACCTGTCTGGGGGCAGAAGCACCTCCCAAGCACCATGATGGGAGGGAGAGGTCTGGCATCCAGTGGGAGAGCAGAAATTGGGTGAGGAGAAGTTGTGGGAGTGGGATGGCAGTTGGCAGGTTTCCTCCTGCATGCTGTTATCATCAGTATCCCTTTGCTGCTCCAACAAGGCCAGAGACAAACTTTGGGAGCTGCTTTTGGGCAGCCTGGGCTGAGCCTGAAGCTGAGCTTTAATTAACAGAAAGTGGCAGCCGTTCTGCTCAGCGCAGCAATCTCAGACTTCAATTGCTGATTGAGGCGAGAGCCATTTCTCACCAGGTAGAGGAAATAAGGCTTGCATCAGAACATAAAAGATTGTTTTAATTAAAACTGGTATTTCTAAGCCTGCTGCTGGCTACAGCCAAACGGAGGAGGCAGCTGGAGTTGGTCAGAAAATTCCCAGAAAAAAAACAAAAGGCACATTTTTTACTTTGTAGGCTGGAAATGGGGCAGGGTAGAGCTGAAATAGAGCTTTTATTTTGTTCAGAGGTGTGCTTGCCTCCTGGCCCTGTGGGCTGGAGGCATCAGGCTGGGCATCAAAGAAATGGAGCTGTCTGTGGTGTGTCACCTCTTCTTCATGTAGCTCCAAGGACTGACTGCAGCCTGGGGTGGCCTGATGAGACCAAACCCCAGCACCAACCCATAACCATGTTTTGTCTGTGCACCATGGGCCTCCTCTCCCTTCTCCTGCTCACCCCTAGTTCCTTGCTGGCCTTTGCAGGAAGGTTGGTATCCAGATGGATTTCTGTCTCAGCATTGTAAAAGTCTTTAAGTGCTCTACACCCAACTCTGAGGTCTTTTTTTGCCCAGCAGCTCCCCGTGGAGCCTATTTCTCTTCCCCACCAGCAGCTGGCTCCATTTTTGGGTAGCTAATTTAGTCCTGTAGTACAGGATGAAAATGAAGTGGCTAACAAACCCCAGGCTTATCAAAGATGGTGAGGTAGTTGTGGAATAGACCCCCACTTCAACTTTCAGATGCATTTTCTACATATGTCACGATTTTGCACTCCTCAGCTGGAGCAGTAAAACCCTCAAGCTATTCCCCATGTGCTCACCCAGCCTAGGCATGGCTTATGTTGCTTGCTGAACACCTTCTCCAGAGCTGCTGCAACCAGCACCCTGGGAAGAAGCAGCAATCCAGGCAAAAGCCCATTTTTAAGTGCATGTTGGCTCTGGGCTTTCCCTGCTTAACAAGGTAAAAATCAGAGCTCCCAAAAAAGCACAGCTTTCCCAGGAATCAAGCTGGATTTAGGCTTAAGCTTCACAAAAATTTCAGGTAAGGGGCTGCCAGAGCCAAATAAACTCAGACAGACCCATTGTGATGGAATGAACATCTCAGGTGGGACCCATGAGGTTGACCCAACATATGTACACACACATGGGTGTAGACAGCCCATCTCTGACCCATACAACCGAGCAGGGTGAAGAGCAACTCTGGGTGGGTTTGCTCAGGTGTTGCTCTGTGTCAACTGCAGCTCCTTTTCTCAATCTGTTTTTCTGGGTCTTTTGCCTGCCCACGGACTGGTCCTCCAGGACCACTGTGCCATTGAAGCCTGAACTTGGGCTAGGTGCACTAGATGGCATCTGAGAAAAGGAGTTCCTTCTGAGCCCTTTGGAGGTGCCTGGGGGCTCCACCATCTCCCAAGACCACAGTCACAAACCAGGGGAAGGGTTGAGCCA
This sequence comes from Porphyrio hochstetteri, assembly GCA_020800305.1. Lineage (NCBI taxonomy): Eukaryota > Metazoa > Chordata > Aves > Gruiformes > Rallidae > Porphyrio > Porphyrio hochstetteri. The sequence continues at coordinate 81,840,125 of CM036938.1, read as the reverse complement.
TGGCAGTAAGACCATGGGACGTTTAGCAGCCGCATTGGGCCAAAACATCCAAAATGGAATCTTCCCAGCTTGTTTTGTGCAACTAGTTGATACTAAATCCTCACTTTCTTGCCTAAAATAAACACAGTTGAGCAAAAACACAAAATAGCCTGTATCCACAGGCAGAAATACACTTACCTGCCATGTATGTGGGGTTCCAAACACTGTGTTTGCCCAGAATGCTGCTTCAGCAAAACCAAAACTATTTACAGAACAGAGTTGGTCACAGAAACACTTTCCCAGCTCAGAAATTTTTGGGGGCAAAAGCAACAATGGCTATTAAAGCAAAACTGTCTGCCAAGGTATTTTCAAACCAGAGAGCTACAGATGAATCCAAATGGGCTCATCTCAACATTGGAATAAATTTAGACAAACAAATAAATAAATTGAGACTAACATGAAACTACTTGAAATCATCAAACCAATCTACATCAGCTGCCTTCCTCCTGCCCTAGAAGTGCCAGCTTGTCAGGAGGTAAACAATCTCACATTTTGGTCTCAGTACAAGACAGGAAATAGTCCCTAAATCTCAGATATTTTTATGGATCGGAGGCTTTAAAATTTTTTAATTTATTTATAGTATCTCATGGTACTTCTAAAATATTTCCTGCCAACGGGTAATCTAAAATAACTTCACCTGATTGAGCAGAGGAGCCAAGATGTTTTTGCATTGCATCAGGGAGGTTTGTCAGCTCTCTCAGTCCCGTTGGCGGCTGCAGTCAGCTGATTTAAACTACATATGCAAATCTTAATTAATTAGCAATTAGGAATGGCAGCTTGTCAAGATCGCAAAGCCTGGCACTAGAAGATGTAGACTCTGGCCACGTACTTTCAGAGTGCCAGCCCTTAAGCAGGGCAACATTAAAGCCTTTGCGACAAGAATGCACCACTAAGCCTCCGGCTTTGGAAACATCCAGCTCAGTTCGAAAGGGTGGAAAATTGATGGTAACATGTTTCAGAGGGTCTGCCCCAAACTGCCACGCTTGGAGGGGTGGAGAAGGGGAGTGCGGGGTTGCAGGCTGTTATCTCTCCTGGATGCCTCGCAGGCCAGGTCTGCATTCGTTGTTCTCCAGCCAGATGTCCTCTGGGGTGGCCTGGGATAACAAGTGGACATCCCAGTTTGCAGAGGCAGAGGTGCCTCTCTGGAGGTCTCACCAGCCCATACCAGAGCCGAGCTCTGTGCCACGGCTATGCTGCAGTTTTGTGTAGCTGGGTGCTGGTAGAGAAGGGGGGGCTGCAGAAATGGCTGCTGCAAGAAGCTGCCAGAAGCTCTCTGCAGGCCCCAGAGAGTACACCTCGGCCAATTCAGGGCCAGAGTTGCTGCTCACCAAGGCCGAGCCCATAAGTGACTGGTCACAGCGCCTCTGGGAATCACATTTAGGAGGAAAAAACCCCACAAGCAGCTGCATTTTGCCCCCAGAGAAGGGAGTGAGAAGATGTAAAGAGCTAAGCAGGCACCAAGGCCAGGGAAGGGGCGGGGGGAAGAATGAGGTGCTCCAGGTGCCGGAGAGAGATTCCCCTGCAGCCCGTGGAGAAGACCATGGTGAAGCAGGTCGTCCCTCCACAGTCCATGAATAATAACGGGGAGCAGAGACATCTATGGCTTGTGGAGAGACTGACCCCATGCTGCAGCAGGTTTGCCGGGGGACTTGTGACTCTGGGGGGGACGAGGCCGGAGCAGTCTGGGCCTGAAGGTCAGCGCCCCATGGAAAGGAGCTGCGCTGAGGCAACTGGTGAGCAGATGATGCCCTGACAGAAAGGACTCACTTAGGAGAAGTTTGTGGAGGACTGTCTGCCGTGGGTGGGACCCCATGGTGCAGCAGGGGAAGGGGTGTGGAATGTGCCCCCCAGCTAAGAAGGAAGTCAACTTGGGAGGAACTGACTGAAAATCCCCACTCACCATTCCCTGCCCCTCCCTGCACCACGATGGAGGGGGAAGAAGGGAGTGAAATTATGACTGAAGTCAAGTCTGCTAAGAGGGGAGGGATGCAGGGAAGTAGAGGTGTTAAGATCTGGAGAAGGAAAGTAGCTTGTGAGGAACTGACTGAAACCCCATTCCTCCATTCCCTGCCCCTCCCAATATATATTTTCTCCCCTTTCCAGCTGAAAAGGTGAGTGATAGAGCGGCTTTGGTGGGCATTTGGCTACTAGCCAGGGCCAAACCACCTCAGGCTGGGTCTAGCTCAATCCACACTGACAGAGGGATTTGGCTGAAGCCAAATTTCACTTCAGATTACCCTGGCTGGAGCTCGTGGGTGTCCACATGGGTGTGCACCAGAGCTTTGGGGAGCTGAGCCAGGGCTGCAGTGGTACAGCTCATCAGCGGGTACCATCAGGGCAGGGCATGTTTCCCACTGCAGCCTCTTCGCCCCAAGGGAGGGAATGCTCCCCTGCACTGCTCCAAGTGCTGCCCACATCCAGCTGTTCTGCAGCTGGGGCCGGTTTCACAGCTCAGCCATTTCCAGCATCCCAGTATGTGTAGGAAGTGCCAGGCAGAGGAGATGGGACAGGATGACATCCAGGGCTTGGATACCCCTGGGGAAACCACATCTGCGGGAAGCCCCCTCCTTCTTTAAGCCTGCAGCTCATGTCCTGCGTCCTGCCACTGACGTTAGCAAGCCTGGCCTGATCAAGTAATTTATTTCCCACACAGCCTGAAAAAACACATTTCAAACCAATTTATTTTGGGGACCTCTAAGAATTTTCCAGTGCACTTTCCAGCAGAGATGAAGACTTGTGGCACTTTAAAGCCCACTGACCATTGTCTTGGTCCCTCACGGGTACCCCACACAGTGACCATGTGTCTTCCAACATGACATCATGATGAAAAACACCTACATTTTCCTGAGAAATGTTTGATGTGCCATGCAGGAATGAGACCACAGCTTTGAGCCAGATTATGAGAATGGCTGTCCACGTCCACCCACATTTAAAGCCTTCACCATCAAAATGGGTCTGGGAGCAATGGTGATAGTCAGACAGGGTACATTAGAGACCCCCACAGGGATATTATCGTGTTTCTGTGATTTTAATGTTCTTAGACAGGAGATAACCCATCTCCACAGATAAAAACAGGAACCCAACATGAAAAATGCAGCCATTATCCAACTAGACACAGTTTCCTCAGCTCTGGGAAGCTCTGAGTGGAGGTAAATGCACACAGGATTGAAATTTCAGTCTGCTCCAACTTCCTCCTGGGGCCAGAGCTATATGGAGAGAAAGAAAAAGATTTACTTCTTTCAGAAGAGGCTTAAAGCTCTTTACATATCACTAGGTGCCTGGTGCGGCATGCTGACCAGGTCTACGCATTTCATCTCATTTAATCTCATTTCGTTAGAGCTTTAATCACGTTAATGACAGTCCTAACATTTCAGGATGGCTCTGGATCAGCGGCTGAGCTGTGAGCATTTTACTGCAAAGAAGAGTATGCCAGAAGTCAGGCACCACTCTCAGGTGTCCTGGTGTTCCCTCTGCTCTGCACCAGCATACTGGGGACATCTCCCACAGAGATGGAGAGGTGGCACCTGCTGGAGATCATCTTCTCAGGTCCCTCCTGCCACATATTCTGCCCTGGTTCTGCAGAAGGCTCCTTTGGGGGTTAATACCTTAAGCAAGAATTGGAAAAGTAAAGAGCAAGGGAAGGCAGAGGGGAGGTGAGCAAGGTTTCCAGACACAGAACAGGGAGCTGCAGAGAGGACTGGAATACGTGGAACTCACTTTCACCAGTCACAGGCAAAGCTGGTCGCAGGCACTCAGCAGGGAAGGAGCAGGTAAGACATTAGGGGCGTTTTCCAATGATATGGGCAGCGTAGTACTGGAATCTGTTGCTAAGAGGAGGTAGGAGCTCTCATCAGCTCTTTTAAAGAAGCAGGTAGCCCCATGCCTGGCTGGGCAGGGCTGGACTCAGCTTGGGACAGGAGCATGGCTAGAGGAATCCCAGACATATTTACAGACTGGGAGAAGAGCTCCTTGGGAGTAGCCCTGCTGACAAGGACCTGGGTGTCATGGTGGATGAGAAACTTAACGTGAGCCAGCAGTGTGCTCTTGCACCTTGGAAGGCCAATGGGATCAGAAGAGGGGTGGCAGCAGGGACAGGTTGGTGATTGTCCCTCTCTGCTTTGCCCTCCTGAGGCCCCAGCTGGAGTCCTGTGTCCAGAGCTGGGGCCCCCAGTACAAGAAACCTGTGGAACTGTTGGAGAGGGGTCAGAGGAGGCCACAATGACGATTAGAGGTGTGGAGTACCTCTTCTATGAAGAGAGGCTGAGGGAGCTGGGCTTGTTCAGCCTGGAGAAGAGAAGGCTGTGGCGGGACCTCACTGCAGCCTTCCAGTCCCTGAAGGGAGCAGAGAAACAGGTGGGGAATCAGCTTTTTAAAAGGGCAGACAATGGCAGGACAAGGTGGGTGGAGTGAAGCTGAAGGAGAGAAGGCTTAGATTAAGGGGAAGATCTTTACAGAGAGAGTGGTGAGGTGCTGGAAGGGGCTGCCCAGAGAGGTGGTGGATGCCCTGTCCCTGTGGGTGTTCAAGGCCAGATTGGATGGGGCCTTGGGCCACCTTGTGTAGATCCAGGCCTGGAGGTTGGTGGCCCTGCCTGTGGCAGGGGGGTTGGAGCTCTGTGATTCTCAGGGTCCCTTCCAGCCCAGACCATTCTATGATTCCATGATTCCATGGCATTGTTGTCTGTCTGAGAACACTCCAGCACCAGGACCTCCACAAACAACACACGCCTGACATGCAGAGCAGAGAGGAGGCAGCCCTGTGTGTCCTACCTGAGCACCTGCCGCTCAGAGCAGGCGGGGAGCATGCGATGTTGTGTCTGCAGCGGCGTCCTACAGGTCCTGTTAATCACACTGAAATAATCAAGCCCAGGGAGTCAAATGCATTAACTGCTAATTATGAGTACTGCTCACCCTGCAGGCACTCTGTGTCTCCATGACCAGGCACAGCCCAAAGGCAGGGAGGGGATGTAAAGGCACTGTAAAGGGGATGTGCCAGTCCTGAGCATGATGTGCTTGCCTGATTGCTAAGACCCCTCTTCTTCCTCTGTCTCAGGCACTCGCAGTCTCCCAGACTAATTAAAGGATGTACTAATATTGCTGAAATAGTCTCCCCATTGGCTCCTTCCACAACCTTGGGCAACTTTCCTGTTTACCCCCTCTCCCTTGCAGGGAGGACAGTGCATGGCCAGAGCCTGGTGAGGGTCAGGGGGGAGGTTGAGAGCTGCAGTGCTCTGATCTGACACAGCATCACGTGTCCATATGGTGGAAATGTGTGAAAAGCTTGAATCCTGCTGGCATTTCTCTTCTGCCTGCCCATTTCAGCCCTGCTCATCTCCTCCTAGAACTCAGCGCTGCAGCAGATGTGGAGCAATCTCGAAATAACAGCACGGTCTTTAGCACAACTGGAAGCTCTAATGAGATGAGATGAAATGCTGAAAATCGGTCCTCTGAGCTGCACCAAACACCTCCCTAAATCCAAAGAGCCTTCTGTAAGGAAAAGCAAGCCTTTGTAATTTTTTTTCCCTCATGGTCTCAGCTCCACACCGGCACCAGAGGAGGTTTCCATTTCAAACCTGAGCTTTCTCTCAGCAGAAGAGTGGATAACCTGGCACACAAAACCGGGGGCACGAAGCTAGGAATAAGAAATCACACATCAAAGCAGCAGCCCTGCCTGTGTGTCTCATCACTGCAACCAGACACCCAGCTCCTGGGCAGCCGCTGACCCCCGCTCGCGGTTCACAATCACCACATAGACCTCATTTCAACTGGCACGCCTCAAGCCACTTATTTAATTGCCTGATATTCATCTCTTTATGAATCGCTAATTACTATGATCTTATTTGCATTTGCACTAAATAGATGCCCAGACAACATCATGCTCGTTCTACCACGCTACTTGCCAGGCCTTTTATTGAGCTGTGGCTGTGTAACTCCTTTTCCAAGTGAATTTTATTCCTTGCATTAACTTGGCTTTACAGACAAGTCTTTGAGCGTGGAATAAATTAACTCATTAGTCTCAAATAATCCAGTGGCCAAATCAGGCCATGTTTCCCGGACTGTTTTCCAGCCCATACTGTCCTGGCAGCAGCTGTAATCAAGAGGGTGGGATATTTTCTCAGTGACTGCCCTAGGGATCTCCCCGCACGTGCACCAGCTTTAGCCCTCAGGAAAAGAGCCAGCAAATTTAGATTGAAAGTTGGCCCCATGTTTTCTCCAGCAAAATCTTTCTGATTGAAAACCAAAGCATTTCCACCAGAAGAATAATAAAAAAAGAGCTACAAGCAAAGTGCTACATCTCAGGCCAGGCAAATGGGGGCAGCCTGCAGTGTGGTGATGGGTTATGAGGAGGAATTTCTGTGCCTTACCTGCCCCTGCTTGTATGTGTGATGCAGGGTCAGACTCATCACCTGTGATGAATTTCACCCCTTCCTGTAGGTCACATATCCCAACGTGCTGGGGGGACCTCCCTGACTGAGGCCATCCCTCAAGATCTTTTTACTTTCCTTGCCAGTGAAGCCTAATGGATACCCATGGCACTTCTCCTCTTTTACATTCAGCTCCAAAGCAAGCTGTTTGTTTGCAGGCTAGCAAGGGCAGGAACTCAGCCCATGGCCAGCCAGCTCCCAGCCTGACCCCCAGCCAGGGCTCCATACCAATTGCTCTGCACGGGCTTTTATGGCTCTTTCAGCTGCACTCAGCTTTGATTGTGCCTGATCAAAATGCACACGGCCAGCTTTGATAATCACTGATGATCAGGAGCTTTTAGGAGGCGAGTGACGGGGCCAGTGCTGGCTTGATGGATTGGGTTATTAGGAGCAGCTGTTTCCCTCCTTGACTTGCTTTTTAAAGGGAAGTTGGGGGTTTGATTTTTTTCCCCTTGCTCCTCTGGGAAGCTGCATGAGGGTGTTTTGGGGGTCCTTGGCTATTGCACCCTCTGAAAATCATAAAGGTAGTGGTGAAAATTAGGAGGTTGGTTGGCATAGTCCTGTTGTGTCCTGGCTAGCGTGCCTAGTGGTGGATTTGAATAGTAATTTCTGCATAAATCATCTGCTGGCCCTGCTGGTGCTGAACAGCTCTCGGGGCTGTGAGAGGAGCGTCTTTATCTCCACAGCCCCCATAGTGAGGACAGGGGTGCAGATGAGGTGCAGAGGGTTTTTTTGTTCAGCATCTCTGAGCTGTGGCTTGGGAGGCCCAGAGAAGCGATACAGCCTCGGCATCACTGCTATAGCGACTGCTTTCAGCCTTCCAGGGTCTCGGCAGCAGAACTAACAGCACCTGTGGCTAAAGGCTTTGCCTTGTGCCAGGACCTGCTGCTGTGAGGGGGAACAGCCTTTGTGTCTTCAGGCACCAGTGGCCTCTCCAGAGCGTGCTCCCACCCTACAGACAGAGGCAGGGACCTGCTGCAGCAACCAAGCCTGGGAAAGGGTGGTGTGAACCTGCCTCCAGACCCTGCCAGGCTGCAAAACCCCAGGGAAAGGCCAGGCAGGGAAAAGTGAAGATGTATTTAGAGGAACCCATTGGATGTGCTGTGACATCTCACTTGGCCCACAGAGACTTGGCAGCCCTGGGCAAGAGGCAAGCTGAGCTGCGTTACACAGGCACAGTAGGTATCTCTGCTGTGTCAGGGCTGAACGCATCCTTGGGGCGCTTCATTCCTAGATGTTCCCAGTGATCTCCAGGGATGGGTGTGCAGACAAAGTTAATTGTAGATGCTAAGCGCCTCTGCCTCCCTGAGGACACCTTGTTCAGGCCCTCCTCCTCTGCTGAGGCACTATCAGTTTAGGAATTAATTATACATGTGAGTCGGGGGAAAAAAAATAATTTTGTTTAATAAAAAAAAAAAAAGAAAGAAAGAGGGCAGGGGGGGAGAAAGAGAGAAAATTTGCTGGAGCCATACATTAAAAACAAATTATGCTCAGCAGGCAGGTGGGCCAGGGCCTGCCGGGCAATTGGGAAGGCAGCGTGCAGGCGGTAATTGAAAAAAGTGAGACACAAGCGAACCGCTTATGCGCTGGCATAATAACTCCCAACACATGCATGCAATCACTGAGTTAACAGCTGGCAGCGCTGGCCAGAGCAGGGGCAGGGACACTGCTCTCTGCTGTGTGCGGGGGTCCTTGTCACCCCTGGCCACAGGGCTGGGGTTTGTGTGTCTGGGACCAAGGCAAGTGCCTCAGCAGTGATTCCTCGCTGTGCTCCTCTCTTGGTCCTGACAAACCTCACATCACCCTCAGGGCTTCTTGAATGCCTGTGAGTTAGTGCCAGGGTTCCCTTCGTAGCCCAAATTATGGGTTATTGCAGACCATGTGCGTTCAGCTCCTGCTGCAGGGGGGATGCTGTTGTCCCTTTGCAGTTGACCGCTTCTCCTCCCAGCTCACACCTTGGGGAAAGTCCTGGCACCTCATCCTACTCTGTGCTTCAGATGTCCCTGTTGGGTACAGCCTCAGGCAATGCCCAGGAGAGACTTTGTCCCCAGGGAAGGCCACCAAGCTGTCCCCAGCCACCCCAGAGTTGGGTGCAGTCTTGGCCAAGGCTGAACTGGATGTGTGCAGAAATGCATCCCTTTTCCTGGGCACTCCTCCTCTACTGTGGGGATTTCCTTACTGTGTGAGGTCATAAAATGTGATGAGGACACGTGTCATGCCCCAGTGGCCCTCCCTGCAAGGGGAGCAGGCTGATTTGCCTGCTGCAGGGAGGTGCAGGGTTCTTGCTGTGGAGTGGAGCCTGTGCTGGCTCCCATGCGTGGCTGTTCCCAGGGTAGGTTTGGGGATGCAGAGGAGCGTGTTGGTCTCCTCGTCTTCACCTCCTCACCTCCGGGCAGCCTTGAGAAACAAGGGAGGGGTGTGGATGGAGTGGGGTATTGGGGGTGTTTCCCATCTTACTGCTTCAGTTGGGTCATTCCTATACATTAGCAACTGGCACACAGTCAAGCCCTGAGCTTGTACCAGTATCTGCAGAGCATGTGCATCCCATGGAGCGCAGCATCTCCTACACTTAATGGCTCGCCTGGCCTTATTCCTGTCCTAGCCCCTCTCACCAGGACTCCTGCCCACAGGAGAGGTTAGATTTAACCCTCAGCCACTGCTGGTGATCCCTTCCCTAACCCCATTTCCACCTTCTCCCATCACTGCTTCCCTCACAGTTGTATGACCATTTCACAGCTCCTCTATGTTTTGGGCTCTGTTGCTTTGATTGCTTCATGTCCAGTGGGTCAACCAAGATCAGGGCTCGTTTATGAGAGATGCTGTACGTGCAGAGATCATTCCTGTCCTGGGAGCCTACAGCTAGCTCCACAAGCCATGATTTATCCCAAGGTAGGGGGGAACAGGGACACACAGACTGTGGCAACTTGCCCCATGTCACACAGAAGACCCTGTGTGACGAGTAGTCCCAAACTGGGTGCAACCATGGTCCCACATAAAGCATGTGGAGTGCTAAAAACAAGACAAACTAAGCGCAGCTGGCATAAAATCCATGCAGTACATTGAACTGTAATGATTCTGACAATAAAGCAACCCAATAAATATTATGAAATGAAAACAGCCCTCCGGGAGTGTTTGCTATCGATTGCTGAGAGCTGGCATTTGTGCAGCAGATTACGTGCAAGACAGGTTTGCTCTGCCTTTTCTTCTTTCCCTTTTAAATGCAGAATGAAAAGAGCTCTCTGGAGTGCATGTTGGAGGGAGACCCCCTCCCTTTTGTGCTTGGGCACTGTCAGAAAGGGAGAAAAAGAGGCGAGCGAGAGGGGGAAGGCTGTGCAGCAAGTGGGAGTGTGGGGATGCAGCTCCTGTCCCTGCGAGGGGTGACAGCTCTGCTGGTATCCCTCCCTTCCAGCCCATGGAATTAGGGATCCTTCTGGCTGGTGTGTGGTGCTGAGCAGTGGGATCTGGAGTGGGTTGGTCTGTGCTGGGAGGGACCTGGCACACTGGGAGGATGATGCTTGCTGTTGGCACCTCACAAAGCTACAGCTCTCACCTTCCTGCCTCCCTGTCCTCTGCGGAAGCACGTCTGACTACAAAAGCTTCTTGGCTGGCAAGGGATATGAACCAGCTCTCAGCTGGGTCTCGTGCAGTGAAAATGGGAGCGCTGATGTACTCTGGGTCACTACTTGGCATGTCACCCCCTTTCCCTGGTCTTTGCGTGCTGTGATGTCCACATGTCATGGTGTCCACACTTCACCACCACCACCTCAACTTCCCTTCCCCATTTCCCCTGCCATCCTTTGCTCTCAGTGCCCTGTGGGATGCTCAGCCTGGAGTGATCATCTGATGCTGTGTGGGCAAAGGGTATAAGCTGGGGACTCTGCAGCACGCAGGATCCCAGCTCCAGCTTCTTGGCCAGTGCTGACCATGTGCCTCGGCATCCTGGGCAGCCAAGCCAAGCTCTGGCCTCCCTCACAACCCCACGATCCAAGGCAGGCACTCCCCTTGGTTTTACTGGCTCCTGCCTGCTGCTTTTTGAATCCTCACCACATGGATAATTAACCCTGTTCCCAGCAAGAGCCTTTCTACTGCTGCTTACAGGAACCTGTAAGGTAAGGTGAGGTGTCCAAGCTGTACCACACCAGGGTGTAAGGTCCTCATAAATTTGAGACATGAATCAGGTGGGGAAGGTGCCTTTTCGGGCATGAGGAGTAGGATCCATTGGGTGAGGCCAGGCAGAGACAGGTATTGAAGTAAACAAGTAATCCTCCAGGCAATACGGAGTGGATGCTCAGCATCCTTGTCACGGATTCTAAAAGCTTGCCTGGACTGCAGGGAAGACTGGACAGTTTTATTGAAAACAGAGTTTCATAGCTACACGGGAGTTACTTCTTGCTCAGGAAGCCCCCGGCCTGAGCAGCATCTCCAGCAAACACCCAAACATGGGCAAAAGAGGGCCAGTGTCAGCAAACCTCAAGAGCTGAGCTGGACTCCTCCAGAGCACAAGTCCTTCATGCTGCTCCTCAGATGGTCCTTCTTCCTCTCTGCCTTCAGCTATCACCACTGCAGCAACATCTTCTCATCTGCAGACTCGAGGCAGGGAATCAAATGCTGAGAGTCACTGCTCGGGCACTGCCCATTAATAGCTCTTTATTAAATGAAATACATTTAAAAGCTGCTGCAGCATAGCAAGAGATGTCCTAGAGCGTGTGTTATCTCATCAAGTGCACCCAGGCTGAGGCTGGCTCTTTCACCAGCTTAATTTTTCCAAGCAGCAGCTGATTGTGATTTACAAAGTGACATCTCCAGAGCTCTGGGTTCTTTTTTTTGTTGTTGTTTTTATTGTTACTCTTGTTTTTGTTGTTGCCTTTTTTGTTTTTGTGGGGTTTGGGGTTTTTTCTTTTCTTTTTTTTTTGCCTTTTCAGAGAGCTCTCCTGCAAACAGCTTGGACAGGAATGAAAAAAAGAAAGAATAGTTATCCCTCATTGAGGAGAGAGGATAAAGTAGCTCTATCTTTTGTGGGCATTTTGTAGACCAGTGGTACAACCAACTGCTGGGTGCATGACAAGAATGGGCCCAACTCTGCTCTCAGATATTTACCAGAATAAATTTGAAGTATCTGTGCCAGAGTCAATAGTTATTACACTGGATTTTTATCAGTGTGAGTGATAGCAATTGAAGGTTTTTTCCAAGGCTTTTAAAAAAAAAACCCACATTCCTGCTGGCTAAAGAGATACACTTCTTTGCTAACTGGAAATAATCATATGCATTTTGATATCAGCATCTGCTAAATAAGTCCAGAGCTGTGTATTAATGAGGGCGCTGCAAGAACTTTGGAGGACAGGCTCAGAATTCAAAATGACAGGGATGGATCGGAGCGAGTGTCTGGAATCAGCCAGAGGAAATTTAGCGCAGAGAGCACAGGGTGCCACATTTGGGAGGGATAAATGAATGCATGAATGCGTAGACAGGAGAGCCTGGAGAGGCAGTGGGATGGCAGGAGAGGATCAAGGGGTTGAGACGGATCACTAACTTAGCATGAGTCAATAGTGTGATGGTTTAGCAAAAAGGGCAGCTCACCTCCTGGGATGTGTTAATGTTGAATGTTGGATGTGAGCCATGGAAAGCTGCAATTATACTTTGTCTGAGCTGTGTCCAGGTCTGGGCACTGCAGCTGAGGGCACGTGCAGATGGAGCAGAGAAGAACAGCAGTGTGTTTGAAGAGAGAGATGCTAAAGCGGGCCAGAAATCAGCGCTTCCTTCCTGTGAAAACATCTGCTTTTCAGGGGAAGAAAATGAAGGGCATTGGGTTCTAAAGGGCTCAGACCGTTTCTGAAAAGGGATCTCAGATTCCTCAGAATTTGACTCTATGGGACAGTGGCCCTCAGTTCTTGCTATTTCTGTCCCTCAGATGCTTCTCCCAGGTCATTAGACCGCTCCCCGATGGGATCACATCCTTTGCCATACTGGGTTTCTTTTGGGGATGTCTTATGATGGAGAGCAAACCATCCTCACCTCCTTTCTTGTAGGTTATCTCCATTCCCACTTGCATTCCAGATACCCAATGAGAAACGGTCTCCTTGGCTGACTTACGGTCGGGGAGCCTGGCTTTGGTATTCATGCTCCCTCCGGGCTTTCCCTCTGCTTATTCTCTGTAAGACCCAAGACTTGCAGAAAGGGGCAACACAGTGTTTTTGAGACCGTAACTCTGAGCAATGTTTGGGAAAAGGGTGACCCTGGGTAGCAGATGCTACCTCTCTCCCTGCTCCCGAGCCCTGTGCTCAGGATCCCAAGGACAAACCACGACAACCCCGAAAACAGCTATTTATACATGGAAGTGGGACCGCTTTGGGACTGACCCTTCTCCACCAGAGAAAGACCGGCCCCTGGGTTGCAGAAGGACCTGTCAAGTCACTGGGAGGCTGCACAAACGGTTCATTATCTGCTGCTTGATGAAAGCAAGAGGCAGACTTCTCCGCACCGGTTCCTTCCTCTTTGCAATGTGCTGTGCATACCGGCTTCTGGGTGACATTAGCGTTGAGGCGGGTGTGTGTACACCAGAGGAATACGGGAGCGCCAGGCACATCCTGGAGTGGCAATACAGCCTATGGATTAAGCTCTTCTCTTGGTGATATTAGGACAAGCCTGCAGGAGGTCTCTTGAAATCAGAGGGGCAGATTATCTTGATAATAAAAGCAATCAGAATCTGTCCTGCCCCAGATATTTAAATGACACCTCTGACTGCGTGAGCGCTCTGGATGTGCAGTTAGGGATGTGGCTGGGATTGGTGTGAGTGGGGTTTTGAGCAGGGCTTGTGGCAGCGCCTGGGGATCTGGCCCTGTGGAAGGAGGCAAGATGGGCAGGGTTCCCTGTGCCCCTGCCCACCCCCACCCTGTGGTGCCACTGGGAGACATCTCCTGACACTGCTGGGCTTCGAGGGTGCTGCCTGGCTATGCAAGGCCAGGACCCACTGAGGCAACTGAATGAGCCCCAGCAGTCCCAGTACATCCCAGTTTGCATCTCTGGTGGACTGACATAGTTCAGCCTGAGCTGGCAGCTCGGCCTCACGTGGCTGCTTGCTCGTCCCACCCCTGCAGGGATGTGAGAGGAGAATGGGGAGACAAGGACAAACCTCATGGGTTGGGATCAGGACAGTGTGCTGGGGCAGCAAAGGGAGGGGGGAAATGACAGCAGTACTCAGGATGATAGCGCAAGGCACTTTACCGACCAGATGACTGGATGGATGCTCAGCCCACACTCAGACCATCTCAGAGCTCTGCTGAGCTGCCCCTCCCCAACCAGCCCACTTTTATGGGGAGCTTGATGTCATGTGGTATAGAAAACACCCTTGGCCAGTTGGGCTCACCTGTGTGGCTCCTTGTGGGAATTAACTATCCTAGCTGAAAACAGGACATTATCTACCCCTTGTTCCATACCATCTACATCCTGCCCAGATCCTATGACTCCAATTAATGCCCACCACTTTCCCTGTCTTTGATATATATGTGCCTACAGAGGTATCGTCCCCTTAGTCTATGGGCCATCCCTCTAAAATGCCTGGTGAGTTCATGTCTTTGGGCTCTCAGGGCAGGAGCGAAGATGTCTGCTGCTAGGTTGTTGCTGCATCTGGAGACTGCGTCTTGGGTATCTGTCATGATCCATTTCCCTGGCTGACATACAACATCTTCACTCAAGGGATCCCCTTCCCTCACATCTGACAGGAGTCGCCTCCAGAGGCTGAGGCTTTATGCTATTTTCCCAATCCTCTTGTCAATGCCCCCTTCCCTAGGCAGGGATCCCAGCTGCTTGGCTCCATACCCTCTAATTCCAGGCTTTGGTGCCCAGGTGTAGTGCTGTGTCAACACTCCCCATCATGCCTTCAAAGCAACATGGGGACCAAAGTGTGTCTGTGTCCTTCTGCCTTCACCTTACCCTCTGGGTAACAGACACTGAATAATTCACCACCCTCTCCACTGGTTTGCAGACAACCCCTCAGTCCCCAGTTGTAAAGGTCCCCAGGGTGCAGGCATGCTGTTCATCTGCCTCTCTGGCACTGTCCTGGGCTTAGCTGGGTTTTATTGGGATAACTACCTGGCTGGGCTGGTGGGAGGAGGCTGGCATGGAGGTACAGAAACAGCAGAGCCCAACTAGGCAGTAACACCTGCCCTGTGCAGCCAGCCCCAGATGAATAATCTTGTGGGGTGAAGAGCTGATACAAATCAGCTTTCCCACAAGCCAAAGTCTGCAGATGCCAGTTGCCTAACAGGGCTTGTGAGTAGTGTCTGAAGTGGTCCTGTTTTGATGAGACATGCCCCCTTCCGAGGGCTGCAATTCCATCAGTTTCACCTTTTCATTCATTGTTCCCGTTCTTCTGTCTGTCTGTCTGTCTGGTGGGGTTTTTTTACGGGGATTTAGAAATGAGGCCAGTTTTATTTTTAAGGAAGAGGAGACAGGACGCCCTGTTCAGCAATTGCACAGTGTCTGTGGGATGCCCTATCCTGTCTGCCAGGGAAGGACATGGGGGCTAAAGCCACCCCTGTGCTGCTGGAGAGGGGCACAGGCTCAACCTCTGCACACACACACACAGAGGCACTGCCAAAAGCCCGTGCTCCCCATCTCACGCACCAAGCTGTGCATGAAAAGCTGTCACCCACATCCCCTGTCACACAGCTACTACTGACTGAATCCACTGCCAGAACACTTGTTTGCACCCAAACACACATTTCCCAGCCTGTGGAGCCTGTTGCTTGAATGTTTTGCTGTACTTATGGCACACCACACACACACACACACACACACACACATACACACTTCACTGCTCTCATTAATTTCTTCAAAGGAATAGAAAGGCACATACAGAGGCCTGGTTTCCCATATGCCACCACCTCAGCACAGTAATCCTCCCCAACGCTGCCTTGCAGACAGCTGCCGCTGTGTACACACACATCCTCACCTCTATCCCAGCCTCCCACCTGAGCAACGAGTGCCACCTCACACCCCATCTCCCCCCCAACATCCCTCCCAGACCATGCACATACCCATGTTCCCGACCCGCCAGCTGTGATCTGGCTTCCTCATGCCTGCTGTGAGGAATCTCCGCTCCCTCCCTTCATTAGCAAAGGAAGCAAAACTAATCAGGAGCAGCAGCCACCACATGTCCCACCTGGCCAAACAGGAGGGCTGGGCAAGCCCTGAGTGCCGAATGCAGAGGGGTCTTCTGGGGACCCGGGTGCGGCCTTCATGGTGGAGAGGAGAATTGTCACAGGCCCGAGTTTCATTTTGTCTTGCAGGCTGCATGCATGAGGGTGTGGGAGGCCGGGCCGGGAGCAAAGCGCAAAGCAGAGATAAGCCCCCTGTTTATTTGCTGTCAGGGAGACGGCAGATCTTGCTCTTCTCCACTGGAAAACAGGCCTGGTGAATGTGAACGGCCCAGCACTCCCTGGGGACGCCAAGCTCCGAGGGGCAGACTCTGACCCTGAGCATCCAGACACGAGTCTCACTGTGGCTGTCTTGGCGTAGCAGGAACAGGATTTCTTCCAGAACACACCCTGAGCAACCTTCTCCTGCCTCTCTGCCCTGACACAACATCTGGAGGTGCAACAGGTCTCTGTGGCTGGCTGCCAGCACTCCCCCATCCCCCCAACAGCCCCTGGGGGCTCCTGATGCCTCTGCCTCCTGCACCGGCTTTCCTAACCCACCTCATCCCCATCTTGCAGCAGCTCTGCTCTGTTCCCTCCCCCCACAGCTCTGCGGAAACCTTTTGGCACTGCGGTCTCCCTGCAGCTCCCCATCCTTTGTGCTCCCGACCACGGGCACCAAAGCGGGGACAGCAAAGCATCAGACGCTGCTTGCTGCGGGGAAGGGATCCCTGCAACAAGTGAAGCACAAACAGGGCTTCTGAGTGATCTGATTCTTGCAGGTTCCTTTTGTCCCGTTTTTATCCCAGCGAAGGGACCCCTGACCTCAGCACTGTGTTATTTATCAGCCGCTGCCTTTGATTCCCTCTGCCAGGGATGCAGTCAGCTCTGCACCCAGGTTTGCTGGCAGACGGCTTTCTGGGACTGTGTGTTCTTGTGGTTTGATCTCCTTTGCTTTGTGCATCTGTGGCAAAAAAAAAAAACCCTTACCAAACACAAACCCTGAGCTGTGCTTCAAGGAATTCCTGAAAAGAAAGGAGAGGAAGCATCACCCCAACCTGAGGATGCTCCTTGAGCTCCCTGCTTGGGATGTGGGTGGTGCAGGGTAACCTGTCTGCTACCATGCAGCCCTGGTCATTATGTGAGGGTGAGATAATCCCCTCGGGGGTGGAGATGTTGCAGGGTCTGCCCTGGATACCATGTGCAGGCTCTGGGTTTCAGGGCATGGCATCCGCAGCCCCCAGCAGGGATTTGGATTGGGATAGGGAAGCTCAGCAGAAGCAATGTGGTGCTGAGCCCCGCTGCCAAGCATGGCAGGGGCTCTCCGGCCCCTCTCTTACTGGCAGGGTGGGGAGCTGTTAGTCCCAGAACGATCAGTGCTGTGCTTCAGCCACTCAGCCCCCAGCTCTCCTCTGCTGGCACCCACATTCAGTGCTAAGCATGGGCACACACCACATCCAGCTCCTCGAGTGCATCCTGGCAGGCTGGTGTGCTGTGTGCCACACTGCTCATGTGCATGAGATGCCATTTTCCATGGTTTTATGCATCTGTGAGACAGGTGTTCTCCAGCAGCAGGGAAGGATTTACAACAGCTTATCTCTGTGTGTGAAGCAGCTCTGATGCGGTTTGGGCATTGTTTCTCCCACTGGCGAGCACAGAAAGTGTAGTCAGGATGCCCGTGCTCCTGGCTGGGGTATGACAGTGGAGAGTTGAAAAAAAGTGTCTTCAAAGTCCATTGGTATCACCCCAGGAGGGAAGCTTCTGGCACCTGATGTTAGTGGCCTTCAGCCCAAATACATGCAGGTGCAATTTAGCTGCACAAAAGCCCTGGAGCTGGCCTGATCCTGGTCCCGGGCACCATCTCCTGCCAGGAAGGACAAAGTTCCCCAGCACAACATCTTCTTTGGTTGCAGCCACTTCTGGGGTGAATCAGAGCAGTTGGTGGGGAGGCTGGAATAGTCTAGGGGTGCTAGGTAAGGAGAGGCAGGCAGGGCAGGCAGGGGGGGAGGGAAGGGATGGGGGAGGAGAGTGGGCACACCGGAGTGGGGAGAGAATGCCAGGGGAGTGCTGATAAATGGAAAAGGCAATTAAGACACAAAGAAGGAAGAAAGCGAGACCTAAAAGGTAACTGACTAGAAAATTAAAATTATTCAGCTACAGAAAATACATCTAATGGCTGCAACGGGATGCGGTGCCTGGCAGATCCACACTAACAGCACGTGAGGGGGAGTTTCCTTAAAGGTGCCAGGGCCAGAGAGAGGCCCTAAACCCTCTGGGATCTCCAGAAACCACTTTCCTCCCTGCTTGCAAGAGCAGGCTCCTTCCAGGCTTCCTGCCTTCGCCCTGGTTTCCTGCTGCAGCCCTCAGGTCCCTGGCTGCCACACTGCTCTCCCCAAGCCTGGGAAGGCACATTTGTCCCTGTGCCACTGCCAGGGGCTTCAGCACTCAGCGGCTGCACAGGGCTCTTCATCTGCAGGGCAATATGCCTCCCCCATGGCTTGTGGGGCTACACCAGCCTTGTGCTGTACCTCACTTCTTTCTGAATTGCGGTCTGTATTTTTTTGGAGGTTCCTCTGGTTTTCTGGTATTGTTTTAAACTTTAGTCCTCTCCTCCCTGCTACTTAGAAACCCTCCCAGCTTGCTGATGTCTGTGGATGGAAGACACCCCTCTGCTTTCTACCATAGGGGCCATCACAAATAGCCTAAACCATGTCCAGGGAACTGTAAAGGGACAACAGAGGGTAGGAGAGCAAACAGTTGGGCCATCCCACCCCATCCCTCCTGCTGTCTCTGCTGAAAGGAAGATGTGGGAGGATGGTCACCAGCAGGCATCACCAGTGCCAACCACCTCATGTGCTTGATCACTAGGACAGCAACCACTCTAAGGATGGATATGAGGACAGCTCTTCCCTCAGTTAGGGTAAGCATCGCAGGGTGCTATGTGGTGGCTGTAGAGAGTCAGCTTCCTCCCTCCCTCCCCAGCTTTTCTTGCCTAACACCTTGTTCTGTTTCTCTTTTCATCCAGTCTGGGCTCCCAGCCGCTTGTCTCCTGAAGGCACGCTGAGAAAACATTGCATATTATAGTCCTGAAGGCACGCTGAGAAAACATTGCATATTATAGGATGAGAAACAGTAAACACAGGTTTCTTGCTCGTTTTCCACTTGTTTTCATTCTGTGAGCATCAGCTAAAGCCATGGGAATAGTGTATTTAATTAGAGTATTGTCTTTCACCTGCCTTTAGGCTCTGCAGGGTCTTTCCAGGGGGATCCCATTCCAGAGAGGTTCAGCAATGGCTTTGCTAGGGAAGCAATGGGGACACTCCCCACAGTGTCTTGACCTTGCCTGGCACAGCTTGTGCCTTATCATTCATAGCATGTAGTTATCCAGCATAGGGTGGGATGCTAGGTGGAGGACACAGGGAAGTCCCAAATCCATCCCAGGGTTGTTTGTGGGCAGGACTTAGATCCTGGGACAGATCCTGCCAGAGTCCATCAGATGCAGGTGGGTTGTCTCTCTGAGACAATACTGCCACATAACTCTGTTCCTATTTAATATAATGTCCCTGAAAAAAAAAAGCATATGACTTGTGCTCGATGCATCGTAGCATCTTCCCCTGGAGTGTTCCCAGGCTCTTTATGCACTCTAATTAATAATGATCTCCCTTACCATCACAGTAATTTATTTATTCGGCACCAAGGGGCAGGCATGCTGCTTTGCAGAGAAAAATACCTCACATCCTTTAAACGGTGCTGCTGGTAGCAGCACCTTGCAGCAGCACCTTGCTTGGGAACCAAAATCGTGGCTCAGAGTCTGAGCAAGGGGACCAGCTGGTGCTGCGGCTGCAGCCGGGGGTTTCATCTGGCAGCTGGGCTGTGCGGGTCTGAGCAGAGCTGTTCCTAAGTCCCCTTGCAACTTGCTGCTCTGCACTGGCTTTGCCTAAGCTCAGTTGAGTCATGTCAAGACCACCACAGAGATATCATGGGACTCTTGCCTGGAGCCTGCAGGCTGATGGCACCAGGGATGTGTAACCTAGCCTCTCTCCCAGGGCTTCAGCCAGTGATGCTCTGGCACATCCCACCCTTTGGATGGATGAATCATGACCTCAGAATTAGTTGAGGTTAATCCACCACAGGCTTACACAAGGCATCATTTGTGAATCCACCTGGAGCCCTGAAACACCCTTTCTCCTCCTGCAGGCAGCGGTGCCTGGGAGGGGTGGTGGACACACATGCACCCCAAGGGCGACCTGGCTCTGCTATGGGTGCCCATCCTGCCTAAAAGCAAACACTTCCACTGCTCACCAGTTCCTGCAGCTTGTGTTGTCCTTCTGCCCATCCGTCCACCCACCCCACCTTGTGTGACTGTTCTGTGGGAGGGGAGGGGTGGTCCAGCACAAGTACCCACCTGCCTGCAAATTGGGCAGTGCCCTGGGGCTTTTAACCCCACCGTGCCCCCAGAAGAGATGATACCATGCATCTCTGGGCTGAACACAGCTGTGAAGCAGCGGCTCAACCCTCTGGGGCTGTTTGGAAGCAGAGGGCTGGGAGGAGGGCAGCCGATAAGCCAAGAGGTACAGGATGCCCGGTAAGATTTATTGTGTTGTGTTTTCAATTTGCACATCAACACAAGACAAACAGATGAGGTTTCAGTACAGCAAGCTCAATTAATCAGGGCTTTGACAGCTGTGAGGCTGGACATTATTAATCCCTTTTGCAGACAGGCCGAAGGGGTAATAATTACACTTTTCCCAAAAATAATAGGAAAGGACATTCCTCCTGCTGCCCCCCTCCCCCCTGCAAGAACATTTCCTAATTGCAGTCCCTAGTACTGTTATATCAATTGCAAATACACTTCAGATCTCCCAGTGCTTGGAAAATCAGAAACAAAACACACAAGCATCAGATCCTGGGAATATTCTTCTCTGGGCTCTGGGATTCAGAGGGATGGGGGCACCCAAAGTCAGGTCCCTGGGAAGTGAAAGCTGAAGCAATTCCCTCTGCACTTGCAGCCACGACAAGTGGGTACCACAGTGTGGGACATCCTTGATCCAACCCCACCGGGGTGTGCAGTGTAATGGGATGGATGTCAGGGAGCTGTGGGATGGATCCCCAATCTCTGTGGGCAGAGAGGTGTGTGCAGCTTGGCTGTTCACCTACCCACAGCACCTGGCTGGCCTGGAGATGCTGGTGCTTGAGCTTTTAGCCTTGTCCTAAAAGGATGCTTGAGCCTGTGCTGGGACAGGAGGGGTGCAACCCCCAGAGAATGATTTACCCTTTCCTATCTCCCAGTCCAGGGAAGGGGGGATACAGCTGAGACATCTGCAGCATCCAGGAGTGGGCAGGAGGGACTGCTCCAAGGGCTGGAGGAGGGAGATGTCCTTACTCCCAGCTTGAACCCAGCTTTCCATGGCTGCACTTCAGAAGCCACCCAGCCCCAACCCCTGCCCACGTGGCAGAGAAGTCAGGCAGCAGTGCAGCCTGCTGCTCTCCTGTGCCGCACTGTGCTGTGCAGGCACCACCACGACCCACCCGCAGCCAGACAATGTCATCTTCCAAGCAGGAGACATTTAAACAGTGAAATGCCAAAGGAGCAGTGTGGTATTTAAAGGCAAAGATGCAATTACTGAAGTTCTCGGGAGAGCAAGCACACAAATGAGGGAGTTTGGGAGGGAAGCTGTTTATCCCGCTCCTAAATCCACGGAGGCACCACGTGCTTGCTGTGGGATGGGGATGTGCAAACATGAGTGGAGCGTCTCCAAGGGGTTGGGTTGGGTTGACAATTTGCCATTAAAGCATCTGAAAGACCTGACATTGCCTGCAGCCATGGGGAAGGTGGCAAGCTGTGGTTCTCACAGCCTTGCTACAGTCATGGGTGGCAGAGGGAGAGTCAAGGATGCAAGTCTGCATCCACACCCAGCAGGTGGGAGATGTGGCCAGAGAGGCAAAAGGCATTGGTGGTGGGTAAATTCTGGAATGGCGATTGGATCTGGTCCTAAATCCTCTGCCTGCTGCACCCTCCTTTCTGCAAGTCTCTTCCCATCATATTTTTGCACCTCCAACCTTCCCCTTGACACCCATAAAGTCGAATTTTCACAGGGACAAGAATGTGCCTGGGTCAGTGCTCAGAGAGTGTTTAGTTCAGAGTTAAATGGACTCGCTTGAGTTAACGACTCTGCTTTTGAAGAAGGGCTGGAGGACTGATAAGCAACACGTTTTGCTACAAAAGTATCCTTGGAGAAGAGCTGCAAGGCTGATAAAGCGGAAACATCCTGCCCCAGCAGGTGCCAGGGCTGGGGCAGGGCCAGAGAGGCCTGAGGGCAAAAAAAACTGGGGGGAAGGGAAAGGTGGCAGAGGCAGATGGCAATCACCATTCAAGGACCATGCAAATGACCCTCCCACAACTTCAAGGAGCAGTCATGCTAATTTGAATATGCTCAACCAATAATAGATGATGCAGCAATTAACTAACCAATTAATGTAAATTTGGGTGGGTTTCTCTAATCCTTTAGCAAGGTGAATATGATGTAAATTCTGTGTGTAGGGGGCTAGTTTTGGGGAGCTACCACCCAACATCCATCTCTGCAGGGAATAGATCAAATACCTCTGCTCTGTGTGTGTGGTGGCATCCTGTGTACCAGGCAATGACCCCACTTTTGGGGCAACACCATCACCACTAGCAATAGGAGCGAATAACCTGGGGGTTGTGGGGGAGGTGACTGCTTTGGGAGGTGGAGATGCTGATGCTCCAGGCTGCCAGTGGGGCAGTCAGTGCTGGTGTAGGGCTGCCAGCACAAGCCTCAGTCCTCCTGCAGCTCTTGACACAACAAGGAATGCCCATTTACTTCTCCAGTAAGGTTGGGGAAACCCCACAGGGAACAGCCAGCACAGATGTGGGGCTGAAGGTGTGGACAGCTGGGAAGGGAGAGCCCGGCCTCTGCCTGCCTGCATCTGCCTGTATTTTAGCCTTGGACGAGTTAGAAAGCTTTCTCCCAACATCCAGCCCAAATCTTTGTTCTTCTGCATCTGTCAAGTGCCTTTGGTGCTGGATAATGCTAAATAATGCTAATTTTATTCCAGATGCCTTGCTTGTGCTTAAAAACACGGTTGAAGAGGAAGAAAAATCAACATTAGCTGGAGGTGCCATCTTTGAGAGAGAAATGTCAGAGGAGCAGTGGGAGGCAGGATTGAAAAGCTGGGGAGGGGTAGAGGCTGAGGAGGGGGTTAGAGGCTGAGGAGGAGGCAGTGGAAGTGCCTGTGAGAGGCTGGGTGAGGAGAGGGGATGTCAGGGCTCACACCCTCTGCAGCACCCAACCCTTGGCATCTCCCACTGAAGCAGAAAAGTGGTTTCTTCCCGGTCCTGGTGAAGTTTCCTGTGAACAAACGTTGTGGTTTGGCAGCCCACAAAACCCAGCCGCAGGGATCCAGCCTGGATAGGAGGTGAAATCCTGAGGGCAACAAAAACTGGGGTTCCCTTTCTATCCCCAGCTTCTTGCAGAGCATGGAGTGTTGGGCCTGACAGCTCGCTGGCTTCACTGCTGAGGTAAGGCACCACCAAAAATACATCCAGGGCCCATCAGGGGACAGATACTTTCACTGTGCTTGTGAGAGCATCCTCAGAGGGCTGATGGCTGCCTGAGCAACCTGGGCTGACTGGGCACAGCAGCAGAGCAGGGAGCGTCTCCAAGCAGCCAGGGGCGTGTGCCAGCGGCTTCTATGTGGGCATCTTCTCCTGCTGCCAAAACGTGGCAGGAAACAGCCACCCACGGGGCTGTCCTGGGACAAGGTGTGGTGCAGACAGACCCCTGACACCCACCATGCTGCAGGTCCCACTGAACCCAGGCTTCTCCTCTGGTGGCTTTGCCAAACAGCGGGACGGGGTTTTCCTCCCTTTCCCAGGCACCTCTGGAGCTGGTGGGGAATTTCCACCTCTGCTCTGGGTCAGCCCAGGGCGTCATCTTATTTGACCCTAATTTTTGTTAAGAGCTAAACTAAACGTAGGGGAAGGTAAAAGCATTTCCCCTCTGCCCTGCCCTCCCCGCTGGAAGGCGAAGGCAGTGGCCATTTCCTGCCCGAGCAGATGGGATAGGCCTGGAGTTTGTCAACTCAAATTCAAATTAACTCTCAATTCAGTGGCTTCGTGTGAGGCCCCCGGGGCAGGTGGGGTGAGCAGCAGCTACAGATGTGGGCGGCAGGGAGAAAGGCAAGGGCAGCAGGAGCTGGCCCTGGGGAACTCATCCTGGAAACACTGGGGAGGGAGGGAAGGAGAGGAGAGGAGAGGAGAGGAGAGGAGAGGAGAGGAGAGGAGAGGAGAGGAGAGGAGAGGAGAGGAGAGGAGAGGAGAGGAGAGGAGAGGAGAGGAGAGGAGGAGAGAGGAGAGGAGAGGAGAGGAAGAGGAGGAGGGGAGGAGAGAGGAGAGAGGAGAAGAGGAGAGGAGAGAGGAGGGAAGAGGAAGAGAAGGAGGGAGTGAGGGGAGAAGGAGGGAAGAGGAAGGGTAGAGGAAGGGGAAGGAAGGGGGGAAGGGGAGGGGAGGGAAGGGTGGAAAGAAGAAAGGGAAGGGATAGGATGGAATGGGAAGGGAAGGGAAGGTAGGAAGGGAAGGAGGAAGGAAGGAAGGAAAGGGAAAGGAAAGGAATGGAAAGGAAAGGAAAGGTAAAGGAAAGGAAAGGAATAAGGGAAAGGAAAGGAAAGGAAAGGAAAGGAAAGGAAAAGGAAAGGAAAGGACTCTAAAAACAACCTGGGCTTCCTAGGCTAGAAGGAACTCATCCAAGGAGCTAATCTGACCTCCCCCGTGTTCTAAAACATCAAAATACAAATGAGCAACACAGGCAAAAAAGATAAAAAAGTCCCTGAATATTTGCTTGTCGAGGAGAATGAATTTGCTTGGTCTGGGCTGTGCCCTCTTCTGTGTTTGCTTTCTGCAAATATGCAGCCCTCGGGTTCTACCTGCACAGACATTTGGGGGAGAGCCAGAGCCAGTCGCAATCCTGTGCACACAAATTAGTGCAGAGAAGAACTGGCTGTTTCCAGACACCAGCCAGGGAGCAGGACCCAGCAAACTGCCAGGGGCTGCCAGGACCAGCATCTCGCAGCAACTGCTGTTAGAGAAGCCACAGATCTTAGCAACCTGTTAAGTAATGGAGAGCTGAGAGGTCTGCAGCCCCCTTCCAGACGTGCCTGAGGCAGGAAACCAGAGGGAAAGGTGTCCTGCCTGAGAAGCTTTGACTTTGCTCATCTGTGTGGGGCTGTGAAGGGCGGCTGGGATGGGGATGTGTGCTGGAGGACAGCTTGGGGGGGGCCTGAGGGGAGCTCTGTGCTCACAGGGTGCATTGTTTGATGAGGCCAGCAGTGTCCTTTGTAGCCCTCTGGGCTGCCCCAGAGGGAAGCCTTCGGCCAGCTGTGGCCAGATGTGGGGGCCAGTTCATACCTGCTTCTACTCAGCCCTTCTGCTCTGCTGCTGAAATACCCTCACTGACTCAGTCTGCACACCCCCCCGCCCCAGCTCTCCCAAAACCCCTGCCCAGTTAGCCCAGTCACTGTCCCATCTTAAGCCCAGCCCACTGTCTCGGTGCCTGTGTAGTACTGCGGTGTTGGGCAAAACAGGAGCTGTCATTCAGGCCTGCAAAACTGGCACTGTCCTGCTGGGACACGGGGCATGGGATGTGCTCCTGGTGACCCTGAATGGCAGTGGGGGCAAAGGGGCATCTCTCTCCCAGCCGTACTTCTCCCAGTTCCCCATAGGTGGGAGCAGAGGTCTCCTTTTCCTCCAGCTCCAGTTTGGTGGGACAGCGCTGACCCTCTCTTAAGCAGATTTCTGCCCAGAGGAGGGGACGTGCTTGTTTGCAGTCCCTTTTTCCTTCACACGTTTTGAGAGATCTGCTAAAAATCCAAAAATGGCTGGTCTGGATGGTCAGTCCTGCTGTGATGGGGGCGGGGGGGGCGGGGTGTGGGTGGATGGGGCTGTGCTGGGAGGTGCTGCCTTGGAGCATCTCTGCGCTGTGATGGAGGGAGAATGCTGAGAAACTTTGTAGTCTCTCCCCAAAGCAAAAGGGGCCCCCAGGGAATGGAGAACGTCTCCTGTGGGTATGGGACAGCTGGCATGGCACCTCCAGTGGGTCTCCAAGATGCCTCTGCAGGGTTGATGTGTGCCCCACTTACCTTAATGGGGCAAACTCCATGACATCCCCCACTTTCCCCCAGTGAATGTCAGCAGCAGCGTTGTGAGGTCAGGATGACCTATATCTACCTCTTTTCTGTACTCCCCAGGCCCATCAAAGCCACGGGGTGATTTATTTCTTCCACTAGCCACCACCTTGTCTTTTCTGCAGTCCTCCTCTGTGGAACCATGACACTGATTAATAATCCCCAGCGCTTTCCAGCGCCGAAGCGCACGGCGAGTGTTTCCTAATTAATCCTCCCAACACCCCATCAGGGAAGGGAGGCAGCGTGCCACCCTCCTGACTTCCCAGGCTCCCAGCCTTCTGTTGGACAGCAGTGGAAGCCTTCATCTGCACCTCGTTAGCCCCACGCTGCTGCTGCTGGCGCTTAACGAGTCTCCTTGCAGCAGAAGGGAGAGCTGCATGGCATGGTTCGGGGTGATGGAGATGCCTTGTGTGCTGCTCTGGAAGGATGGAGGGCAACGTGGTTTCCCAGCTTGCCATCTCTTTGTGAGACTGGTGACCAGGGACAGGAGGACTGTCCCAGCCCAGGAGTGTGGCTGCAGCACGGTGGGTGCTTGGTAGCTCTGGGGGTCTTGGGGAACTGACCCTGCCTCTAACGTGGGAGCAGTGAACACCAGTGAGAGGTGAACATCACACAGGCACTGGGAGAGAGTTAGCAGCTGTCTTAGGGGGACATGTGCTATTTGTGACCTGCTGGTAGCTACTGCAATGGCCCACGGGTGCTGCTCTGCATCCCAAAAGATGGAGCCTGGGAAGAGTTAAAAATGGAGAGCTTTGCAGCTGCAAGCTAGGAGCAAGAAACGGATTGTTTTTACCCAAAGCAATTTCCCTGGTACATCGCTTTCCCACCTCCCCTCCACTATTATGGCAGGTAATTGCAACTGAATGACAAGTTCACCGCTCCTTTCTCCATCCTGCTTTTCCTCCTGCTCTATCTTGCAGCCAAGGCATGAAACCAGCTGCTGGAGATGTCAAGTCCCAAGGCACAGCCCTCAGCCTCCTTGCAGAGTGCTGCAGCTGAAGGCAGGGAGGATGGCTGTCCAGGATGCTGGCCCGAGTGCCAGCATGCTTGATGGCTTGTCTCGTCTTCTGCACCAAGCCCGTGAACTTTACACCTGCCTCCTGCTGCCTCAGCTGTGGGAAAGGGCTGTTTAGCTCCAGTGTTTGAGGAAAAGCAGGGATGGATGGTGGCTGTTCTAACCCACACGGTGTAGCTGGGCAGGATGAGGGACCCAACTGCCCTCCTGCCACCTCTCCTGCAGTGCATCACCCCCACACTACGCCCCTTGCTGCGCACCTTCGCCTCTGCAGCCCTGGCTCTGCATTTCCCTCCAGCGCTTCCCACTCCCCCCAGCCCAGCCCCTGCCCCTCGGGCTCAGTAAAGAGGCTCACGCTGTGCCCTCTTGACACTTGTAACGTGGGAGCACATGTCTTCAAAAAAGACAGGCCCTGGTGATATCCCCTGGGCCAGCCGCTGGCTTTCCTTCCCCTGCTCTCACAGGCCTCCCCAGGAGGGCTGTAAATTTGGCAGGAGCTGCATTATTTCCAGACAAACCTCGTCTCATGTTTCCCTTGCCACTAGCTTAAGTGTCACCCCTTTCCGCTTGCCCCGTAGCCTTCCCCCACCCCACCTGTCCCCGTCGCTGCCTGCTGCCTGTCTTTCCAGGCACAACTGGGACACTCAGCTGGCATGGGCATCCCTGGGTTTGAGGGTACCTCTGGGTTTGAGGGTACCCCTGCGTGCCTACACTGACACACACACTTGCAAATGCAGAGACACACAGAAATAGGTACGTGCAAACCCCTCCTTGCATGCAGCCTGGGTGTCTGGAGGGACTTCCCAGTGCATCTTAGGATTTCAGATGCTTTGGTGGCAGAATTGGAAAATCACCTGCTTTTCTGCTCCTCTGGAGAATGGAAACCTGCTCACACACACTGTTAGCATGAGGCCTGGACCAGTCCTGCGAGCTGGGACCTCAGCTTCATGTAGCCATGCACTGGTTGGGATCCTCTGGGATCTCCATGCCGTGGTGCTTCATCTCTCCCTCTGATGTTATGGAGGCTTAGGGGGCTGCTCCATGTACAGGGTCTGTGTGGGAGAGAGAGATGTAGCAGGGTTCATAATGTCCCTTCTCTCTGCCCCAGATAGTGGCTGGAAAAATCACTGCAGTTCACTGCCTGGGGTGTGACTCAAACCACAGTGTCTCCTTCTGGAGGGTCCTGCAACATCCTTGCCTGTGGCACCTGGAGCCACAAGTCAGGTGTCTCAGAGTGCCAAGGCTCCTTCCTGGATCCACTCCTGACTAGCTGTCCCTATCACTTGGCTGTCAGCTTCACAGGGCCTGGGGAAGGTGCTCCCTTCATCTCGCCCCCTTTTTGGCTGTTTTTTGACAGGAGGTTGCTTCCTCCTTGCACCCACTGGGCTCTGGCTGCCTGAGTAACGCTGCCCTTGTTTGGTGGATCTCAAAGGCTCGTTATTCGTTAACCCCACCAGAGAGTTTCCTGGCAAGTAATTTTTTTATTGGGTTGAGAAATTCTCTGCCTAACCCCACTTTCTTCAGAACAAGCCTCCGAAGCTGTTGCTCACCCTCTTGATGTTTCTAATCATTATCTCCTACATTCCTTCAGCCGCTTCGGAAAACCAAAGCCAGGGAAGAAATTGGGAAGTGTTATTATTTCATTTGGGTTAAACTGCAATGCTTCAAGTTTCGCTCCCCCTGGGCACGATCATCAGCATATCTGATCAGCAAACATCTGCCACCCCGCTCACCCCTCCTGGGAACCTCGGGGGAGAGAGAGAAAAAACCCACTAGATTAAGCCACTGATGTCACCTCCTGCCTTTTTTGCTCTTTCCCCCCCCGAGTTTTATTTCTAAGGGACATTTGCCTGGAAAGGGGCTCTTTGTCTCTGAAGGTTTTGCCAGCTCTCACTGCAGATTCACCCCATCTGCAAGCTTGACCCTTTCCCCATGGTGGCTTCGGGAGGTGGAGCTGCACATTGGCACGGTCTCTGCCTCCCCCACCCCTGTTTCCCACCACCCAAACGTCCAGCAGCCTCATGGCCACGCTGCATCATCCCCAAAATCGTCCATCAAGGGATATAGAGGCACCGCTTTGGGATCCCTGCGGTGGAAATGTGTGCTGATGCTGCAGTCTCAGCATGCCACCGTGCCTCAGTTTCCCTGGGTAGAGCCATGAGGGCAGCGTGGGCTTCAGAGAGCATTTGTGCGGATTAATTACCAGCCATAAAGTTCTCTTAACACGTGAAGAGTGACATTGATGCATAAACAACGAGAGTAATTTGTACAGTGCTCAAAGGGAATGAGGTGCTAAATTAGTAATACAGCAAACAGGGCCATAACAATACATCAAGCGTTGCTGGCAGAGGAGAAGGCAGCTACAGCCCACTGTAACACCCCTCCAGCCCCCTCCCCGTGCAGCTGGGAAAGGCCCTGGACACCCAGCCACCCTCTCCCACTGCCTCTGCTGCCTGGCCCCTAACAGACCTGCTGACTTTATTGGCTAAAAGGAGATTTTTTACGATTCAGCTGGTTAAAACATGTCTGGGTTGTGGGTTGGTTTTTTTTTTTTTTGGTGGGTGTTTCCTCCTTTTCCCAAATCATGTATGAATTTATTCTTTTTTTTTTTTTTTTTCTTTTTTTCCCCCCCAATTTGAAAAAGGAGGAGAAGGGAGACAGACTTACAGAAAACCACTTTCTGGTAAAAATACCCATTTGCTGCATTTAAAAAATAAGGCATTTTTGTGGGTAGCGCTCCTCCAATGGAAATTTTTAAACAAAAAATTTTCCCAGGGAAAATAAAAACCTTTTTTTTTTTTTCCCTTGGTTGTCAAAAAGGCATATTTTATCCCTTCCACCCCTACAAATAATACTGAGATGAAAAACATCTTGTGGAGTCGCAAGAGCTCTCAACCTCTGCGGTCAGTGACATGTGGAGGGAGGGAAGCAACAACAACAGCATCTTCCCTTGAGGAAGTGAACGTTGCTGTAAAGGAGAAAACCACAAGGATAAAATATAAAGAATGGGCTTTTTTTTTTTAGAAAAAACAAACCTATGGCCTGCAATGTCACTTCCTTTGAATAGAGGATGCTGATCTGGGGGCTGTGTGTTGGGGTGCCTTTCCTCAGCCAAAATGCACGGAGCAAAACCTGCCTCCCTATGCAGGATGTGCAGGCAGGGCAGCACCTTGGGCTGTGCCATCCAAACCCATCCTGCCACCTCCAGAACTCACGCTCTGGAAATCAGAAAGAATGGTCTGGCTCCTGGCATTTGCAGTATTACCAAGGCAGGAAAAACATCTCTGGTCGTGATGCATGGGCAAGCCTCCGAAACGGGAGGCTCCAAAGAGCAACACAATTCCTTTATAGGTTTTATAATTGATTTGAAGTCACTGGGAAGCAGCTAACGTGGTGTCCCAGGGTACTGCTTCAAAGCAAGGCTGGGTTTTCAGCCTCCTAACAGCTCAAACCAAGGAAAGGGATCCAGTGGAAGCTGCGTTTTGAATGAATGAAGCTCCTCTCGCAGCGTTTGCAAGTGCAGCTGGTTTTCAGACAGGATTTTTTTTTTCTTCTTCTTCTTCTTTCTGTTGAAAATGCCAAACTGTTGAAAGCAAAACAGCTTGTGGAAATGCGTGGATGGTGAGGAAACTTCATTCTCACAGAAAGAAAAAGGGAGGAAGTGGTCAAAACATCAAAATGCTTGTGCATAATACACTGTAATGTATATAAAATAATTTAATAGTAATGGGTAATTAAAATCAGGACAAAACATTTTGATTTTATCCAACTGTGCAGAGTTGAGTGACTCAAAATGATTAAATTCCAGTTCACAGGGAAAGCTCTGCCTTTGTTTTGTTCCGTTTTGGAATGAGGACTGTTTTGAAACACTGGACTCTCCCGAGGAGCAAGCTATGAATTTCCTCACATCCATAGCTGCTGGGGGAGGCAGGCTGGTCTGATGGAGGAGGGGAGTGGGGGTCCCTACCAGGAAGCTGGGCAGGAAACTGGAGTCAATTTCTGCAGGAAAACCAGGCATGGGACTGACCTGCAGCACAGCAGAAACACATCCTGGGGTGAGGAACCAAGGTGTGCTGGGCTCACGGAACAACTTTAGTGGTGGGTACCAAAAGTCACAGAGTCACAAGGTTGGAAAAGACCTTTAAGATCATTGATTCCAACCATATCTGTCCTATGCTAAATCATATCCTTAAGCACCTCATCTGCCTGTCTTTTAAATACATCCAGGGTTGGTGACTCAACCCCCTCCCTGGGAAGCCTGTTCCAATGCCCAATAACCCTTTTGGTGAAGAACTTTTTCCTCACATCTGATCTGATCTGACCCTGCCCTGGCACAGCTTGAGGCCATTTCCCCTTGTCCTTCTCTTTGTGGGAGAAGAGACCATCACCCACCTCTCTACACCCTCCTTTCAGGTAGTTGTAGGCAGTGATAAGGTCTCCCCTCAGTCTCCTCTTCTCCAGGCTGAACACCCCCAGCTCCCTCAGCTGCTCCTCATAGGATTTGCCCTCCAGCCCCTTCCCCAGCCTGGTTGCCCTTCTCTGGACTCGCTCCAGGACCTCAATGTCCTTCTTCTGGTGAGGAGCCCAGAACTGGACACAGCACTCGAGGTGTGGCCTCACCAATGCTGAGTACAGGGGCACAATCACCTCCCCAGACCTACGGGCTGTGTGGTTTTTATACAAGCCAGGATGCTGCTGGATGCTGGATGCAACCTCCTAGGACCAGTGTGAGTTGGCTGGGCCAGCGACATCTCAATGAGCCGTGGTGATTCCGACTGAGAAACTGATTGTTTGGAAGCACAAGTGGAGTACAGGTAGATAAATGTGTGTCAGGGTCTTAAAGCAAGGCAAACCCACCTCATTCTTCTGCTCATCTGAGCATTTCCTCTGCTCCTTGGGTGCTTTGCTCTCCATCATCCACAGCCTGTCACTAGTCTGGAGGTTACAGGTCTAGGTCACCATTGACCCCCCCAAATTCCTCCTGTTCTCCAGGGGCTGTTTTATGAGAGCAAAGACAATCTGCAGTGCTGGTGACATGAGTAAGGACGAGAATGGAAACTATGTCCATCTCTAGCCTCCTTTCTTAGGCGCTGCTGGCAAGTCCTGAGCAAATCTGAGATAGCAAGAGACTGTCTTTCTCTGAGCACAACAAAGGGAAGATAGGCCTGCTTTTTATGATTAATTACTCATTAATTCATTTTAAATTAAAATAAGTACTACTTTCTGTTTCCTCATTGTGGGCTTTTTTCTGTTTGTTGTTGGGGAACAGCAATGAATGCATTTAGGCAAATGGGAAATGGGTTTCAAAGGGTCCTTGTGAAATGGAAACTTAAGCCTTGCAAATGTAACTTTCATTTCAGTTGGTTTTTGGGGGGTTTTTGTTTGGCTTTTCCATCACCCCTGATTAAACTATTTGCCATCCTTACACAAATTCATTAATAGTTTCAGTTGTCCCACAACTGCATTTTATTTTTGCCAGTAAACTCTGCATCTAAAAACATCACTTCACAGGGTCCTGTAAACTCAATAATGCCACCTGCCCTTGGGCTGGGTGCCTTGAGTGTGTTCTGCAACAGGTAGGTCAAGAAGAGGGGTGCTGACACAGAAACCTTGATGTTCACAGGCTGCTTTGTGGGTGGGCCTTAGGAAGCTGCAGCCATAGGCCAGGGGACATTTTGTTACTGCACACTGGATGACATGGAGCAGGCCTGTCACTTGGGAAATAGGCTTCTCCCACCTGCTTTAAGAACAGGTTTGAGATCCTTGCATCCTAAAAGGACCCTTCAGCCACCTAAAGTAGGATAGCCTTCATCAGGCAGTTGGAAATGTCTCCGAACATTCAAACTCACAATCCCATTTGCAGTAGCTAAGCAATCATTTCAGGGGTGAAAGTTACGTGTTTCAGGGTAAAGGGGTAGTTTGGCAGTTTTTCCCTGTGCCAACCCTTTTGTGACTAAATGCCTTTTTAAAGCCTTCCACCATCAGCGTTTTCGCTTACAGGGCCACTTCAGATCACCTTTTATCTGATGGTAAGAGGGTGGGATTTGCATATCCGAATTCAGACATGTCCGGCCCAGCTGTATGGGTCTGAGATGGTGATTATGGACTTCCCTTACTGCTGGCAAGACAACACTGTTGGCTTTTTTTTTTTTCCTAGGGTAGGATTTCTTTCCCGCTCCATCTCCAAAATGCATGGCCTATGCATGCTACAGGAGGAGCCAGACCTTCCCTCCTTGGGTCTTGCTGTGCAGCATGGCAGGACTGCCATGGAGAAAATGGGGACCTTAGGTGAGCCTGTGGTACCCCCAGGATGACAGCAGGGCTGCTTCTGGCTCTGCCTGTTCCCTTCCAGCCTCCCTGGTCCCCAGTCATACCTTGTGTGTCCCCCTCTGTGGCCAGCAGTGCCCACCTCTGGTGCCCCTTTGTTTAGCTCTCCTGTTACTTTTTATTGCTCTTCACATCCACTGCAATTTATTTGGGCCTGAACGTGATAAACTCCACATTTGGGCTTTTTTTAAAAGCCAAATATTTGTGGAAAGTAATACTTAGCCAGACTCATATTCCATCCTTAACACAAATCTAATCCAGATACAAGCCAAACAGCAGGACGACAACTGCTCTTAATACTCACCGTGTTTCTAGCATCATCGCTTTCATTGAAGAGAGAAGATGTCAGCATTTTAATTTCTTCAGGGTTCCCCATACCTGCTGTCAGGCCCACCCTGGGCTCTCCAGTCTGCCTTCCCCCTTTCAGGGGTAATTCTGACCCTTAAAACTCTGGCATCTCCCCCTCACTGCTCCAACCTGGTCTTTCTTAACCCAGATTGCTGAAGAAGCTGAACTGTCTGTCTTCGTGGGAGTGTGTAAAGATGATCAGTGATTGAGGTGACCATATTTTCCAAGAGGATTTAGTCTATTAATTGAATTTAGTCTATTAATTAATTTTGATTTGGTCTATTAATTTTCAGTCTTGGTTTTGATAATCTCTTTGTTATCCCCCCTTGTTCTCTCTAAAGGTTTTCTTTTACATCTGTCGACCAAGCTCCAACGATGCTCCTGGGCTAAGTGGTACAAATGCAATTTATGGTTCTACACATTCCTTCACAGAGCTCGTAATAACCCGTGTTAATCCATGGAGATGATTAACAAAGCCCTTCTGCTTCGGCAGTGGGGTTTGAAGGGCATTGATGGAGGCGTGGCTCCTGGGTCTTGCCTTCATGTCTGAACCATTCCTGGATCTCCCCCAACCAAACTACCAGGAGAGGACCAGTTTGGATCACATGGGTTAATCCAGCATTGCTATTAGATGGGGGTGACACAGGATCTCCTGCCTTTGAGCAGAGGAGAGGGGGAGAGGCTACAGAGGTGTTGCAAAGCCACACACCCCTCCACAAAGCTTTTCTGTCTTCAAGGAGACCCATCATGCAAGTAACTCCTTGTTTTGACTGGAAACAGTCTCCAGCTCCTTTCCCTGCTGGTCAGCCTCTTGTCTCTTCCTGAGCTTCTGACTGAGCTCAACTCCTAGGTCAAAAGCAGTCACTGAGAAAACCCATCTTTCATTTGCTTTTTCAGTACCACACACAGAGCAGATCCTTCATCTCCGGGGGATATTGCAGTCTCATTAAAGGTGATAAAAGGTGTGGAACAGCCCCCTCCTGGCAAAGGTAGGAGTGACTGTACTTGGTTACAGTCCAGAAGTGTCTAAGTATGTGGTAGAAGGCACGGAAAGGTGTCAGGGAGCAATGTGAGAAGCAGAGCACCCAACAGATCACAGGTGTTAAAGTGTGATGAGATGGAGTGGATCCTAAAAGTTTGCATGGATTTAAGGAGAGACTAGGGAAATTCACAGAAGAAAAAGCTCTTGGGTGTCTAACTAAATACACAACCTGTAGCTCAGGATGGCTCCTGGGGAGTGTGCTGGCAGGATTTATTATATGACACATTTGTGTTGATCTTACAGGCTTTCTGGGGCACTGGGGAAAGGTGTGCTTGGTCCTACCCAGCACACCCCACACCCTGCTCTTTTTAAGGCTGCATTGCTTCTTATGAAGCAGCCACCTGGCTGGTGTTGACACACAGAATCATAGAATCACCTGGGTTGGAAGAGACCCTTTAGATCATGGAGTCCAACCATAGCCTAACCCTCACTAGTCCATCTCTAGATCATGTCCTTAAGCACTTCATCTACACATCTTTTCAATACCTCTAGGGATTGTGACTCCACCACCTCCCTGGGCAGCCTGTCCCAGTGCTTGACAACCCTTTCAGTAAAGAAATTCTTCCTGATATCTAACCTAAATCTCCCCTGGTGCAATTTTAAGCCATTCTCTCTTGTCCTATTGCTTGTCACCCAAGAGAAGAGACCAAACCTGACATCTCTGCAACCGCCTTGCAGGTAGTTGTAGAAAGCAGTAAGGTCTCCCCTCAGCCTCCTTTTCTCAAGACTAAAGAGCCCCAGTTCCCTCAGCTGTTCCTCACAGGACTTGTGCTCCAGACCCTTCCCAGTTTCATTGCCTTCCTCTGGATACACTCCAGCATCTCAATGTCCTTCCTATAGTGGGGGTCCCAAAACTGGACACAGTCACACTGAACATCTTGCAGTTGAGGCTGAGCTGACATCCACCAAGCACCAATTCTGTCTGTGTGCACAGCTGCATGTGAGACCCATACCTGGGGGACTGGGTTGGAATGTCTGCTGGTCCTGGGCTCAAGCACTGTGGTGCCTTCCATGCCTCATGCCTTCAGGCTGCATGACAGGGTCCAGACCAGAGAGTGCAGTTTGGCATGGGCTCGTGGGCTGGTGTGGATTCAGTGCTGCAATGGGACCTGTTCCCATCAGAGTTTATCCAGTTGGAATCTGCTCTGGAGTGCCTGCCCATCACAGGCTGTAAGCTGATGCTCAGTTGTGTTTGTAAGCTGCATTTTGAGTGGGTGAGAGAGAAAGAAAGAAGGGCAATCTTACAGAATCACAGAATCACAGAATCGCAGGGGTTGGAAGGGACCTTGAGAGATCATCGGGTCCAACCCCCCTGCCAAAGCAGCTCCCCAGCTCATATTGCACAGATAGGCGTCCAGGCGGGTCTTGAATATCTCCAGAGAAGGAGACTCCACCACCTCCCTGGGCAGCCTGTCCCAGGGCTCTGTCACCCTCACTGTGTGTGTACCTGCTTGTTTCCTGCATAACTTTCCCAACCTGAGGCTTTTCCAACTTCCACCTGTTCAAAGGACCAGCTGAGCTCACCTCCTCCCTCCCCAGAAGCATGTTCCTCTCATTCATGTTCTTTCCAGGCATGTGGAAAACAGAACTTTCCTGCCCCTCCATGCCACATCTTCCTTCATTACAAGCCTTTTGAATGACCCGATTCAGCCACCACCAAGAACTTGAGCACTGATGTGCTCTGCAATTTACAAAGCACACTGCCTCCAGTGATTTCCTTGCCTGATGTTTTCAGAGACCTTTTGGGTAGCAAAGCAGCCATACATCACAGAGCAGTTGCTTTTTTTCTCCTCCTTTTTAGGTTTCAGAGGATTGAGGGATTTCTGAGAGTTCCTCAAAGCAGCTGCAAGTGTTTTGAGCTGAGAAGATGAGTTGGACACAGAGCCCTGAACATGAGGTCCCTGCATATGTATAGAAGATAAATCCCTGCTCCAGGGATGTTTCTCGCCTTTCTTGGGACTGTAAGCAATGAGCTGGTACAGAAGGACAACAGGATTTGATGCCCTGAGCTGGAGAAAAACAAATTTTCCACTGTGTGTGCCCAGAAACTCACAAGGAAGCATTCAGATACTATCCTAGGAGTCTCTAAAGAAAGAGATCTGTGTTAGAGCTGTGTTCTTCCTCAGCTCCTGAGCATCTAGTTGCAGTTGTGCAGA
Organism: Porphyrio hochstetteri; assembly: GCA_020800305.1. NCBI lineage: Eukaryota > Metazoa > Chordata > Aves > Gruiformes > Rallidae > Porphyrio > Porphyrio hochstetteri. Next base: position 81,803,442 of record CM036938.1, on the reverse strand, counting down.
CCCTTCTCTCCCCCCTTGCAGCATGAGTGACCTGGGTCACACAAGCTTGTGTGCTAGCTTGGTGTCTGCATACAGACATCACACAACAGCTCCTTGGCTGAGAGCTGGCACACTCGTTTCACGGAGGAGTACAGGCAGCTCACCCACTGCCATCCCCACAGGCCGTGGTTGGGGTGGGAGTGGTGCTGCACTGCAGCAGAATAGCACCTGAGCAAAGGACTGTGTGAACTTGGGGAGTTTTCTCTCCCTGCTGCCTTGGCCATGGCATTGTTGGGGTTCTGGCAGTGGGGAGATCTGGTAGCCAGAGAGGCTGGAGGAGGATCTCTGTGTCAAGCTTTGGCTAGCTACCCTTATCCCCTAGGGTGGGTGGCTTGCTGCCCACCCCTCTGCCTGAGCTTGAAGGACAGGGAAAGCATTTTCCTGGTTTTCCAGGGTCTGGATAGGGGAATTTGAGAGCACAGGGTTAGGGTTAGGGTTAGGGTTAGGGTTGGGTTAGGGTTAGGGAAGCTCTCCATTGTGCATGTGTTGGGCCATGGAGGAGGGGTGTGCTGGCTTTTACCTGGGTGAGTCCCCGTCTTCTTTGGAGCATAGGAAGTTTTGGAGCATAGGAAGTTCCACACCAACATGCGGAAGAACTTTTTCACAGTGAGGGTGACTGAGCACTGGAATAGGCTGCCCAGGGAGGTGGTGGAGTCTCCTTCACTGGAGATATTCAAGACCCACCTGGACGCCTATCTGAGCAATATGAGCTAGGGAGCCTGCTTTGGCAGGGGGGTTGGACCCGATGATCTCTCGAGGTCCCTTCCAACCCCTACGATTCTGTGATTCTGTGATTCCCCTTTAGTAGAAGGGGAGGACAGAGATTTTGCTCTTCACAACTCTGCCATTCCTCATACCCTCTCCCTGCAGCTGGCTGTGGGAGAAAAGCACATGCAGGGGTGACAGGCTGCCTGTTGTAAGGGGGCTGTATGTCCAGGCAGACCCTCACCCGTGACTGAAATGTCAGTGTCCGCTCCTGGCTTTGAGGAGGAGAACCACACAGGCACCTCATGTTTTAGCCAGCCAGACTTTGCACAGCAGGAAGTACAATGCAATTCTTTGGCATGGTGAGCCAAAGATTTGTCAGCTGGGGTTCCCAGGGAGATGCTGAGAGATGCTGTGTTGCCCCATCCTCTCACAGCCAGACTGAGATGTCTCAGTGCCTCGCTTCATCCTTTCTGCAGGGATGCCCCTGGGGGAGCCACCCTCTTCCCAGGCTCCCCTGCTGCTCTGCCTAAGCATGTCTGACACACCATGCATCCCTGAGCTGTCTGTGTGTGTGGCAGAGACTCAGCAGATGAACAAAGAAGCTGGAAGTATGTGCTTGTCGTACTTGTTTCCACAGACCTGCTCAGCTTGGTGCAAGTCCAGGCACCGTGAAGTATCACATTTGGGTGTTTAAACCCTCTTGGTGGCTAGAGAGGTCCAAGCACCAGAGGTTGGAGGGACCCTGAGGCCTCCAGGAGCAAGAAGGAGCATGTCACACCAAAGAGGGCTGGTGACAATTAGTTCCAACCACAGCAAACTGTAATCACCGAATTGTTCAGGAATAATTATGCCTTGATAACAACATTACACTTTCTATTTCCTTTATTGCTGTTCTTGTTAAATATAATTACCATGCAAATTGCACAGCGTAAGCAAGCCCAGGTGATTAACAGGGCCATGGGGGCCTTGGGAGCAGACTGAGGTGACTGCAAGTACATCTCTCTCTGCTTGCTTAGTTGTCTGTCCAGATTTGCACTTCAGAGATTAGAGAATCACAGAATCATTTGGGTTGGGAAAGACCTTTAAGATCACTGAGTCCAACCATTAACCTAGCACTGCCTAGTGACCACCAAACCATGTCCCTAAGCACCACAGCTACATGTCTTAAATACTTCCAGGGATGGTACTTGTACTTCCCTGGGAAGCCTGTTCCAGTAATTGGCAACCCTTTCAGTGAAGACACTTTTCTTAATGTCCAATCTAAATCTCCCCTGGCACAATCTGAGGCCATTTCCCCTTGTCCTATGGCTTGTTACCTGGGAGAAGAGACCAGCACCCACCTGGCTACACCCTCCTTTCAGGGAGTTGCAGAGAGTGAAGGTCTCTCCTCAGCCTCCTCTTCTCCAGGCTAAACACCTCAGGTCCCTCAGCCACTCCTCATCAGACTTGTGCTCTAGACCCTTCACCAGTTTTGTTTCCTTCTCTGGACATGCTCCAGCACCTCAATGTTCTTCTTGTAGTGAGGGGGCCAAAACTGAACACGGAACTGGAGGTGCAGCCTCACCGGTGCTGAGTACAGGAGGATGATCACTGCCCTGGTGCTGCTGACCACAGTTTCTGATAAATCCCAGGATGCCACTGGCCTTCTTGGCCACCTGGGCACACTGCTGGCTCATCTTCAGCTGGCTGTCAACCAACACCCTCAGATCCTTTTCTGCCCTGCAGTTTTCCAGCTGCTCTTCCCCAAGCCTGCAGCTTTGCCTGGGGCTGTTGTGACCCAAGTTCAGGACTCAGCACTGGGCCTTGTAGAACCTCATCCTGTTGGTCTCAGCCCATCTATGCAGCCTGTCCAGACACCTCTGTAGAGCCTTCCTAGCCTCCAGCAGATCAACACTCCCCCACAACTTGGTCTCATCTGCCAGCTGACTGGGACTGCACTCGATCCCCTTGCCCAGATCACTGATACAGACACTAAAGAGTGTCTAAACTGGCCCAGTGCTGAGCCCTGGGGAACTCCACCTGTGACTGGCCACCAACTGGATGTCACTCCAGTCACCACAACTCCTTGGGCCCAGCCACCCAGCCAAGAGCAGGCCTGTCCCAGCCATGAGCAGCCAGTGACAGTGCTGTGGGAAATGGTGTCCTCATGTGGCCAGGGACGGTAAAGTGTGCTCAGCTCAGAGAAACGAGGAAGGACAAAAAGATACGGCTCCGAGCTGACCAGGCATCTGCCAGTGGGTTTGGGGTGGGCTCTGCTGTCAACACCTCCAGAGGCAGTGTTGGGTAAACCAGGTTCTGACTTCTCACAGCTGACATTCAGGACTGCCCTGCACGTGAGGGCTCCAGAGTGAGGGGTCCCCCTACTACCCAGCATCTCTAGCCACTTCAGTGTCTATCCCACCCCTTCATCGTGGTATCTGGGCACCTGCTAAGCTTTGCCTGCTCCTACAGCTTGTGGTTCATCAGTATTGCTCTTCTAGCTCTCAGTGGGCAACTGCCAGCACAGGTAGGAAGTAGGAAATATATATATAGTAGGAAATATATATATATATTCCTTCCTTCCTTCCTTCCTTCCTTCCTTCCTTCCTTCCTTCCTTCCTTCCTTCCTTCCTTCCTTCCTTCCTTCCTTCCTTCCTTCCTTCCTTCCTTCCTTCCTTCCTTCCTTCCTTCCTTCCTTCCTTCCTTCCTTCCTTCCTTCCTTCCTTCCTTCCTTCCTTCCTTCCCTCCTTTCTTCCCTCCCTTCCCTCCTTCCCCTGTCATCATCACATAGATATCTGAAGGACATGAACGGGAAGGGAGAGGAGGATCTGTTAAGCATAATGAAGTGGAGGAGTATGACAGAAACTGCTGAACAGGGTTCCCTGGGGAGTACTGGGAGCGCTATCACCTGAGTCAGTGAAAAAGCTGCCGAACAAGCCTGCAGCCTGGAAGGACAATCTCACAGATGCCCTGTGGGACAAGGACGGCTCCTTGCTGTCAGGGTTGGGATACAGGATGCTCAGCCCTGGGGACCTATCAGTCTCCTTCCACTTCCTCATCTGCCCTCTTGTGAGGTTAATGGACATGGTGTCTCCCCCAACCCAAGGCCTCCAACCCGGATGGGGCAGTCTTGGTACCTCACTTTTATCTCATGGCTTCAAAATAACCCTCTATAAAATCACAGAATCATCAAATACTTCATTCTGGAAAGGACCTTTGAAGGTCAACCAGTCCAAACCCCATGTAGTGAGCAGGAACATCTTCAACTAGATCAGGTTGCCAAGCTGGTCTTGAATGTTTCCAATGATGGGGCATCTACCATCTTTCTGAGCAACCAGTTCCAGTGTTTCATAGAATCACAGAGCTGTAGAGGTTAGAAGGGACCTCAAGAGACCATAGAGTCTAACCTCCCCTGCCAAAGCGGGTTCCCTAGGACAGGTCGCACAGGGAGGCATCCAGACAGGTCTGCAATATCTCCAGAGAAGGAGACTCCACACCCCCCTGGGCAGCCTGTCCCAGGGCTCTGTCACCCTCACTGTGAAGAAGTTCTTCTGCATATTGGTGTGGAACTTCCTGTGCTCCAACCTGAGGCCATTGCCCCTTGTCCTGTCCCCACTGAGAAGAGGCTGGCCATTTCCCTCTGTGTCCCACACTTCAGATATTCATAAACATTGATCAGATCCCCTCCCAGTCTCTTGTCTCAAGGCTGAACAGCCCCAGCTCACTCAGCCTTTCCTCGTAGGGGAGATGCTCCAGGCTTTTAATCATCTTGGTGGCCCTCCACTGGACTCTCTCCAGGAGATCCCTGTCTTTTTTATACCAGGGAGCCCAGAACTGGACACAATACTCCAGGTGGGGCCTGACCAGGGCAGAGCAGAGGGGGAGGATCAGCTCCTTTGACCTGCTGGCCACACTCTTCCTGATGCACCCCAGGATCCCTTTGTCCCTGTTAACCACCAGTGCACACTGCTGGCTCATAGCCAACCTGTCATCAACCAGGACCCCCAGGTCCTTCTCTGCAGAGCTCTTCTACAGCAGGTCATCCCCCAGCCTGTAATGTTTGAGGCAGTTTTTCCTTCCCAGGTGCAAGACTTTACAGGATGGCAGCGCAGTGTTCCCGTGTCAGCCACCCCTCCCAGCTTTCTATCATCGGCACTTGCTGAGGGTGGATGCTATTCCCTCATCAAGGTCATTGATGAAGATGTTAAACAAGACCAGACCCACCACTCACCCCTGGGGAGCACCACTAGTCACGGGTCTCCAGCCAGACTCTGCTCCACTGATCACGACCCTCTGAGCCCGGTCCGACAGCCAGTTCTCAACCCACCTCACTGTCCTCTCATCTATCCCATGACCTCTCAGCTTTGCTATGAGGATGTCAGTATCAAAAGTCTTGCTGAAGTCAAGGTAGATGACATCCATTGCTGTCCCTCCATCTACCCAGCCAGTGATGACATCATAGAAGGCTACAAACATCATAGAAGGCTACAAAAACATCATAGGAGGCTACAACCACCCTCATGGTAAAATTTTATTCCTCGTATCTGGTCTAAGTCTACCCTCTCTTAGTTTAAACCCATTACCCCTTGTCCTATTGCTACAGGCCCTACTAACAAGCCTGTCCCCACCATTTTTATAAACCCCCTTTAAATACTGAAACACCACAAGAAAGTTTCCCCAGAGCTTTTTATTCTCCAGGCTGAACAACACCAACTCTTTCAGCTTTTCTTCATAGGAGGGGTGTTCCAGCCTTTTGATCATTTTTGTGGCCTTTCTCTGGGCCTGCTCCAACAGGTCCATGTCTTTCCTGTGCTGGGAACATCAGAACTGGATGCAGAACTCCAGATGGTGTTTCACCAGAGCAGAGTAGAGGGGGAAAATCATCTCCCTTGACCTGCTGGTCACTCCTCTTCGAATGTAGCCCAGGATACAGTTTGCTTTCTGGACCATGAGCACACATTGTTCCCTCACATCCAGCTTTTCATTCACCAGTACCCAAAGTCCTTCTCTGCAGGGCTGCTCTCAATCCCTACATCCCCAAGCCTTTATTAAGACCAGGGATTTCCCTGACCCAGGTGCAGGGCTTGCACTTGTCATTGTTGAGCCTCATGAGCTCAGGACCTCTTCTCAAGGTGTTCCAGGTCCCTGGAATCCTATCCCTCAGGCACACCAACTGCACCACTCAACTTCTTGTTACTGGCAAACTTGCTGAGGGTGCACTCGCTCCTGCTATGTCATTGATGAAGATATTAAACAGGTCCCAGTACGGACCTCTGGGGAACACCACTTGTCATTGATCTACATCTGGATGTTAAGCTATTGAGCACTGCCCTCTGGAAGCAGCCATCCAACCAATTCCTTATCCACCATACAGTTCACCCATCAAATTCACGTCTTGCCAGTTTAGAGAACGGGATGTTGTGGGGGACTGTGTCAAAAGCCTTGCATGAGCCAGATAGATGCCATACCTAGTTCTTCCCTTGCCCACTGATGCAGTCATGCCATCATAGAGGGCCACTCAGTTGGTCGGGCAGGACTTACCCCTGGTGAAGCCACACTGTCTGTCTTGAATCACCTCCCTGCCCTCCATGTGCCCTAGAATAGCTTCTAGAAGGATCTGTTCCATGCTCCTCCTAGGCACAGAGGTGAGACTGCCAGGTTTCCACTGGACTGGGTCATGGCAAAGGCTTGTTCCTGCAGGTCTTCTTGACCACAGCAAAGCAGGGGATGAAAACCAGAGCCCTTGCCCAGCAGTCATCTCAGGGCTGCAGCTGGGGCAAGGACAAAGCAGAAGGCAACCTCCTTCCTCCCTTCTCCTCTGGGCCACCTCTTTTTCTCTGTGCCTGCCTTTGCCAAGCTGAAGATAGCAGGTCAAGAGTGCTTACCTGCTACACTTCATGGTGCGGCCATGAGACCTAGCTAATTACAGGGCTCTCAGCTCCTCAGATGAATTTCCCTTTCTATATATATACATGCATACATACATATGTGCACCGAGTTTATTATTATTACCATGCCAGACAATCCTTCTTCATTAGAGCTTGGAATTTGCTTTCGATGCTTTCAGTCAGATCTTTAACATTATTTAAACACAGTGGGTTTGGGAGAGTTTTTGTTATTTTTAATGTGGACCAGATTTTTGCTGGGATAAGAGTATGAAACTGCTCTTCATCCAGAGCAGCTAGCTGCCTGCCTGACTGCAGGAACGAGGAGTTTCCTCACTGCCAAACCCAGGCTGCCACCCCTTTGAAACCAGAGTCAGAGGGAGGGTGAAACCCTGCTTTCCACCTGCACCGTGTCTCGAGGGTGGCGTAGGCCACGGCGGCAGGCTGAAAGCTCTCCAGAGATTAGGACCAGCATCAAGTGGGCGCCTGCAGCTCCCCGATCCTCCCCCTGCATCACAGCGCGTGGGGACGTCAGGAGCACATCTGGCGCAGCCGGGCGCGTGACGGGGAAGGAGCCCCACAGCTGGGGCTGCGTGTCTGCTGGCAGGGGCCTTTGAACACCCAGCCCTGCGACGTGGTACGTCCCCAGCTGCAGCGCCACGCTGGGACCACTGTCTCTCCAGCACCCCGTATGTCAGAGGCAAGTCATCTCTGATCCCCCCACCCTCTCCAGCTGGGTCTGGTATGTGGGTCCTGGAGGAGGGAGAGGCCACAGCCCTTTGCTGGGAGTGTGTGAGATGCAGGAGTAGGAGGGAGGGGGTTGTCTGGGATTCACATGCTGCAGGGATGGGGCCGTGTCCAAGTGGTCCCGGCTGTGCGGCTGTGGGAAAGACAGGCACAGACTACTCTTGTGAGCAGTCCCAGTGCACCTAAAGTGAGTTGTGTGGAAAAAAAGAAGCTCCGATTGGGGCAGAAGTTCCTCTTGATGCCTGCTGGGCATTTAAATGAAGGAGAGGAAGGAGGGGAAGAGATGATAAAGAGATGAAGAGATAAAGAGAAAGAGGAAGAAAGGAGGGAAGGAAGGAGGTCAATTTTCTTGAGATTTAGGGAGCAACAATCCATAGGGTACCCCTTGGGTCAGTTACTGCAGTGGTTTATTCCCTTCATTTCTGGAAACCAGTGCTTTGGTACTAGGCACAAAGGGAAAGGGAAGGAAGGGAAGGAGGGTGAGAAGGAAGGAAGGAGAGAAGGAAGGAAGGAAAGAAGGAAGGAAGGGAGGAAGGGAGAAAGCGAGGAAGGGAGGAAGAAGGAAGGAAGGAAGGAAGGAAGGAAGGAAGGAAGGAAGGAAGGAAGGAAGGAAGGAAGGAAGGAAGGAAGGAAGGAAGGAAGGATAAAAAAGAAAACAAAAAAAGTAAAAAGGAAAAGAAAAAAAGTGAGTCTTCAAATTATCGTCTGCAGCTGAAAAGCAGACATGAGATGGATATCAGAATATTATTTCTTCCAGAAAGTGAAAACAACCCCACCAAAAACCAAACCCTTGTGAGATCTGTCTGGTGTAGAAGCAGTCAGTGGAAGAGATGGGAGCAAGCCATCATCTTTCAGAGATGCCCAGGTGGAAATGAGAGCGACTGAGGCTGAAATAAAATGTTGGCACTAGGAAAAACATGCACAAATGGGCCATGAATAAATATAAGCTGGAGATGAGAAGAAACTACCCAACCAATAAGAGTCCTGGAACTACCTTCTGCAAAGCAGTGATGGGGAGAAAGAGATTAAAGAAAGCACAGAGTGGGGCACAAGCCTGAATGAGCACTTTGCCTCATTTTTTGATAAGACCAGCACTGCTGCCCATGGGAGCAAAGGCACGAAGCATAATTAGAAATCAAAGTATGGAAATTATCACAGCCAGTCTGGAAGTAAAGTTTGACGAGCCCAGAGCTCTGAGGTTGGTGGGACTGAGCAACCTTCATCCTAAGGGAACCAGCAGGTCGGCTAGAGGGAGTTGAAGCATCTCCCAGGGTGTGGTGTGATGTGATGGGATTTAACTGGCTATAACCAAGCTGAGGCTGGAAACTGAAAGCCATTTCTTGCCCATCAGTGCAAGAGCCTCTGAGGGGCTGCTGCCTCTGTGGGCCAGGCAGGAGATGCTGGTCGGGTGGGAGGTGCAGCTCTGGAAAGCTGGCAGGACTCCTGGTGGGATTTTTTTTTGCAGTATAACCAGACCTGTGTTAATTCCCTGGAGTTTGCAGAGCAAGAGTTGTCCTCAGCAGCTCCCCACAGCGCAGTGGAGCGGGAGCCGCTCCTCCACCTTTGCTTTCCAAACCACTGCCTCCCTTGGCATCATCAGTCGAGAGAGCTGCCATCCACTTGAGGCTCTCTCCTTCTTCTTGTCCTGATTATTATGATCATTACTGTCTCATTTCGAGCTGTAAATCAGAAATATTGTGCCTCATATTTTTCCTCCCTGGGGAACACATAACTAGGGGTGAGATTGGCTCTGAAGTTCAGTGCTGTTCTCTTGAAAAACTGCCTCGACAAATCGAAACTGTCTCACTTTTTAGAAGAAGTTTTGATTGGAATCAATCTTTCTCTTTTTTTATGAGCATAAAAAGGGAGTAGTTAAAAGTAAGATTTATTCCAAATTCATCTTATCAGCTCTGAGACATTCAATTTTGTAATCAATTCCCACAGGGGCTCCACCAAGAAGCCCATATTCAGAATCAATCTTGTATTTCATTAGGTTATTTCTGGTGTTAAAAAATAAGATTGATTCTTACTTTATGTTATAGCGCTACAGCAATTTATTTTTTAATGATATGAGGTAAGAATCAATCTCTGGCTTCTTCTTCCTCTTTTCTTTCTTTTTTTTTTTTAAAAAATCCTGCTTTTCCTGCATTGGTTTTGTTAGAGCCAAGAGAATTTAGCAAGTTCTGAAGGATTTTCAAATCATTCTTGTGCAAATTTAGACCCCATTGGTGGCAGTCTGCTGCTCATGGGATCTGCAGGGCTCCAAGAGGCCCCATGAAAGGCACAATCTGTCCTATCCTGGGATTTCAGCATCACACTCTAGGCAGCTGCTGCAGGCATAATTTCCCACTGGCCCAAAGCCACTCGTGCCAGAAAGTGAAGTGCCAGCGCTGCACTTGTTCTGCGGCACTGTGAAGTCTCCAGGTCTCAGGCTCCTGCCTCCCAGCAGGATCCTGCTCCCACCTTTGTGTGGGTGGAGTTTTGCTGGGATCTACAAAAGTCTCCTCTCCAGCTCATCCCCAGTTTTAGCAGACAAGGCATGGAGACTGCCCAGCTGCTGCTCTCCAGCCCCCGGCAGCTGGCACCTTGACTCCTGAACTCCCACATCACATCCAGCATCCCCAGGAGCCAGTTTCTTAACTTCCCCACAGTCCCCTGATGCTGTCCAGGAGCTGCTGAGCCTGTGAGAACCCCATCTGGGCTGCCACCAGTGAGGACAGGGAAAGTGGCCACCAGCATCCTCATCCCCTGCACTAGGAGGCAGAAGGAGAGCTCACCTCCCCCTGCTCCCTGCCTGCCTCTCATCACCAGCCCAAGCTGCGACATGCACCTCAGCCACTCTCTGCTGCTGATGTGATGCTGCTGCTGGCTGCTGGGAGAGGAGCTGGGAGAGGTCCTCTGGCTGGCACAGACCTTCAGCAGGGCTCTGCCACTCTCCTCTCACACCATGCTGCACCTTTCAGAGGAGTTTTAGTCCCCCACTCTTTGCCCAGTGCCGCTGGTCGTTAGCAATGCCTGTAATTGCAATGGCAATAATTATCCACAACTAAACAAAACAATTTCTGATAAGCTGTGATTCATCACAAGTAGTTAACAAGTTACTCAGGCAAGCTCAGGTCCTTTTCACAGGTAGCTGGGAAACTACCTTGTTCACAGCACTGGGCCTTGGGTGTCCCTGTGCTGGCGTTTGCCTAGTTATTCTCAAGATATATCCTCCCTCCCTCCTTCCCCCCCTCCCTTCCATTCCCCCTTCCCCTTTTCCCTCCTTTCCTCCTTCCCTTTTCCCTTTGTGCCTAGTACCAAAGCACTGGTTTCCAGAAATGAAGGGAATAAACCAGTGGAGTAACTGACCCAAGGGGTACCCTATGGATTGTAGCTCCCTAGAGCTTAAGAAAATTGACGTGGTGGATTGAGGCACCAGCTTGCCCCCTCGCAGGGTGCAGAGTTCGGCCCTGTGTTGTGCAGATACATTTCACAGAGAGCAAGGGCCTTGCTGTGTGGAACATACTCGGGCAAGGCCTCCAAATCTTGTTCATGGTGGTGGGGTCCTAGTTGCTCTTTAGTGTACTGCTGGCTGGCTGGGCTTGAACAAATTATGCTCCCCAGGGCTTGGCTCTGTGCTCATAACTTGGCCACCACAGGCAGGACAGGATTTGGAGAACGGGGACAGCCAGAGCAGCAAAAACTTTCCCATCCCACCTGTCCTGGTTTCAGCTACGATGGAGTTAATTTTTTTTTAGCAGTGGATGGAATGCCATGTTTGGGTGTTAGGATGAGAACAGTGCTGATAGCACCCTGATGTTTCTGGTTGTTGCTGGGCAATCAAGGACCTTTCTCAGTTCTTCATACTTCCTTACTAATGAGAAAGGAGGGGACGCAGCCAGGACTGGTGATCCGAATTGGCCAAAGAGGATATTCCATACCAGTTACGTCATGCTCAGTATAAAGGGGGACTGGGGGGAAGAGGAGGAGACAACGCCAGGACGTGCAGTTTCAGGGGACGGTCGGGTTCCGGGACGGGCTCTAAGCTGTGCGGCCTGAGTTGTGTGGTTTGGTGAGAAATTGCATTGTGTATCACCAGTTTCATCTATTTTGTGCTTTAAACTCCTGTTATTGTTATATCTAGTTTTCTGTTATTGTTTAGTAAACTATCCTTATCCCAACCTGCGTGGTTCTGGTTTCTAGGTTGTGGTTTCTTTTCCTCCTTTCTTCCTTCCCTTTTCCCCCTCCCCCAATTTTCCTTCCCCCTTCCTTTTAAAAGTACAAGCGACTGTGTGGGGTGCGGCCCTCGGCTGGGGCAAAACCAGGACACCACCACCACCGGAGCTCTCTGAAATCCCTGCCACTTAGTAACAAGATGCAACCCCAACCTCAGCATTCCCCACAAGTGAAAAGTTGCCTCAAGGTTTCTCTCACATCCAGTCGTAGAACAGCTCCTGTTCCCCAAACCCAGGCCCAGACCCCCGGCTGGGGATCTGGGGTTGGTTCTCTTTCCTGTCCTGGGCTCAGCCTCGAACTCAGCAGAAGGCTGAACCCTTTTCCCTTCAAGCAGGTGACTGTAAAGCAGCAGAATTTTCTGGGACCTCTCCCCTTCCTCCCTCTCAGGGTGGCGGGCCCCAGAGTCAGTTCATGCAGCGGGCTCAGGCTTCCATGGCTCGGCTGCACTGGGAAGGATGGAGATGTGAGGTTGTAGGTTGAAAGGGCCCCTTTCCACCTGGGGAAAATGCTGCCAGGTTTCATCCTGCACCCTTGGGACTTGTGAGATGCAGGGGAAGTGGGCAGTGGGAGCCTCCTGCAAGCTGCACACACCAGATGCATGGCTTGAGGGGTCTGCGTGAAGCAGAGATCCCTCCAGGCTTGCTCACATGTTGTGTCCTTGTGCACGTTGTGGGTGAAAATATCAATTTCATCTCTTTCCATCTGCTTGCTACTCTGGCTGTCTCCTCATGCATGTCTCTTGCTTGTCTCTATCTTTGTCACTATGTACATATCTGTCTGTCTGTGGCTCTGTTAGTCTTCAAAGGCCCCGAGTTCATTTGATTTCATTATCATTTCCCATCTCTTGAGCTCTATCTCTTTGTTTTTTCCCCTTTTCTCATTATAATTTACATGCAGCTTGGGTGCATGCTGGAAATGAAATGCGAATTTGATAAAGCAGCCACGGCTCTCGCTCCCAGCCTTGGCCTGAAAGCCCTGAACCCCTTGGAGAAAAGCAGGCTCTTCTCTCTCTCTTTTTTTTTTTCTTTCCCTTTTTTTTTTTCATAAAGGGGGGAAAAAAAATTGATTTTTTTTTTTCCATTGCACTGGCACAGAATGAAATTCTTCCAGCAATTACCAGGAGATAATGGCCTGAAATTAAACAGTCCTATCTCACTCCCTAACTATAGGACTTTTTATTTTTTCAAAGTATTGAATACCAAGTGAATAATAATCAGGCAGGCATTAGGCATTCACACTCGGGCTACCTGGGACATGAAAGTACATACACATGGCAGAGCTCCTTTTATTGTTTGTTATTAACAGGAAACCGTCAGGATACGTGGAGTTGTATGCAAATGGAGAGGCATCAGCTTTGTGCCCAGCCACGCTTTGCTCCATCAGCTACAGGTACCAGTGTTGCCTTGCTTACGGGAACATTGGATTCATGGAGAGCCTGTCCTGTGCCAAGTCAGTGGAGGAACAACCTTCCCAGAAGAGGTACCCAGCACCAAGTGCACCTCTCCTCTCGCCCATCTGTATTTACCACAGTGTAAATGCTTGTGGACATGTCCCTAGTGCAGTGCCTGGAAGGGGTTTGAAAGAGGGTGGAGGACAAGGGACAGGTCCTGGTGCATCATGTGGAAAGTTTTGGGACTTCACAGCCCCAGACACTTCTGCAGGTGATCACACCCCCTTATTTTTCCTGCTCTCCTGATCTCTCAGGGGCCAGTTGCAGGGCTCTGCCAGGGCCATGGAGGTGGCACATCATGTCTGAGCAGTCTGGCAGAGCCAGACCCAGCACAGCGCTTCCTGCTGAGCCAATCTCACTCAAATTACCCAGGAGATTTCAGCAAAAATGTAATTGAGCTGCTCTGATTTAGATGCAGCTTGATGTGTAAGGGGAAAGGAAGAAATACAGGAGGATGGAGCATGACTCCTAAAACTAGCCAGAGGTAAAAAGGGGTGAGGAGATGGCTGAGACTGAGCATCCTGTTCCCCAGGGTGTTAAATACTCCATACGTGACCTCTACAAATGACTTGTGAAGATGAAGCATGGGTCCCTGGGCAGGCAGTCTCCTGCAGCAACAGGGATGTGTATCTGAGGGTCTTGCAGGGGCTGTTTATGCTGCTTGTCAGTCCAAGAGGCATTTTGAAACAGGGTACCGAGCTCCATGGAAAGCAGAGAACGGGGACACGTCTCGTTCAGAGGGAGCCTTCCCCACCATGGCCCATCCAAGAGGCTACCTGGAGAACGTGCTGAGGGTGCTCTGCTACGGGCTGCATGCAGCAATGACCTGTCACATCCTGCTCTGGCAGGGGGGTTGGGCTCGATGATCTCTTGAGATCCCTTCCAGCCACTACAGTCCTGTGACTTTGTGAGCCTACCACCCACAGATGGGGCTTGGCTCACCCAAATGCGCCCCAGACTGGGAGCAAGCTGCGATCACTGCCTCAGAGCATCACTCACTGTTTGTCCCCATCTAGTAATAGAGGTGTCCCTTTCGCCTGTGACCTGCATTGAGTTAAAGCTTCAGCAGCAGGAATGGCCCTGCTGGGTGAGGTTTGTTATATTCCTGATCCCAGAAACAGCTTTTCCACAAGAAACTTGGATCCATCTCACACGGGCTCCTTCTGTTTCAAAATTATTTCTAAAAAAAGACCTTTTAAAAAGCATTGAAATGCCCTCCTTCAATACCTGCATGACCCAGGACCTTTTATTTGTTTGGAAATACCTTCACTGCATAATACTTGTAAATTTATACCCATGATTGCAAGTCAAAATTAAAAGGAAAACCACATCAAATAGTCCCAAATTCACAGAAGAACACAATGTATTTTTGAGAGAAGGGGATTTATGGGTGGCTCTTCAGTTTCTGGGTGTAGCTCTTTCTCCTGAGGTGGGACTGGAAGATGTTTCAGCATCTCAGTAAGTCCCCCTGGACCAGGCAGGACACGTTGGTGAGCCCTGGTGTCTTTCTGCAGAGCTGGCCATGGATCTGTGCAGGAAGGCAGGGGCTCTGCCTCACTAACCCGAGCTGGGAATCCTCCAGAAGGGTTAAGAAGATAACAGGGAATGGTGGAGTCGTGCCTATAATTTATTTAAGCTTTCAAAAGGCTTTTGATAAAGTCCCTCATAGGAGGCTATTAAGGAAACTTGGTAACCACAGGATGAGAGGAAAAGCCAAAGCATGGATTAAAACTGAGATAAGACAGGCAGGGAAGGGAAGGAGCAAACAGCCAATTCTCAGCAGGCAGAAAGGTTAATAGTGGAGAGCCCTGAGGTCACCCGAGGCCCTGAGTGGTTGAATATATTTATTAACACATGCTCAGAGGGGAAGGGAACAGCAGGAGTGTGGAGCTCGCTGGGAGCTACTGTAACAGGTCCTGGTGAAGGCAGATGGGGGTGGGATGCAGCGGGAGTCCCACGGAGGCGTGGGAAGAGCAGCCACCTGGGGCTGTGCTCAGGGCTGGTGTGGGAGCTGGAGCAACCCAGTGGGTTGTACCCGCTCTTGTGGGGTGCGTGGTGGGGTCACAAAAAGCCACTCAGCAAGAGTGAGCCATCTCACGTCCTGCACAGGGGCAAAACAATAAGGGTCTGGTGGTAACAACCCCAAAATAGGTCAAACATGCATCTCTTTTCATCAGTGGGGCTGATGAGCACAAGCTAAAAAGTGCCCCAAGGGCCACGTGTTTCTGAGACCCCCTGATAGAGCAGCTTTCATCACTTTCCATATTGGAAACCAGAGTGGCATCTCCTCCGCCCCGGCGAGGTGGGACTACAGCACTCTGGACTCGGGTGCTGTGTGAAAGCCAGGTTAATGAATTTAAATATTAATCTAAGGGATGAGCAAGGCCCAAAAGACAGGTCTGAAAAAGCTACCCGATGAGCATAAAGAGAAATATTGGTTATTGACTCAGCGAGCATTATCCATCCTGTGCAAACAGCTCTGTGGAGCAAACAGTCTGTGGGCACCTGATTAAACAGTGTTTATGATGACTGGTTGAGAATGTCTTTTTAATTACTTTTGTGGGAGGGAATGCAGATTTGTGTAAGAATGTGGGGTGGGGTTTTCTTTTGTTGTTTCGTTTTTTTCTGGGCACAACCAGCTTAAAAAACTAACTTGAGAAATATCTCCTGCAAAGAAGAGTCTGGAAGCTGGGAGAAAGCTTTCGGTCTTTTCCAAGAGAGAAAGAAAAGGTTACGAGTTTCAACATGGCTCCTCATTTCTGAAGATGAAACTAATTGGAAGTTTAAAAGAAACCAGAAAGGAAAAGCCCGAACTAACCCAAACCATTTTGAATGAATTAAAATACAACATTCACCAGATTATTAACACAAGGTATTTCCTAATATTTCCATCAATTCAAATAATATTTGTTGTTAATTTTCCACTCACAATTTTGATTTTAATTTTTTTTTCTTTAGGAAAGTAAAATTCAGAAAATCGGTGCAAGTTCTGGTGAGAAAGCCTTGGAGAGAAAATTGCTCCCATCTCCAATCTGTGCAGAGATGAGGTGTGTAAGGAGGAATTAGATCTCAGCAGTAATCTCAGTCACGGGGTTTGCTAATTGTGTGCTCCGTGTTTTGAACATCCGCACCCTTTTAATGGATTTTCCTAGGTTGATTATATCATTATTTCACTGTGCATGTATAAAACTGGCTGTTCAAAGTCAACTGTAAATGAAAATTGCAGTTGTTAAAGCGCTGGGTTGGCTAACTTGCTGGCTGCAAAACAAAACCAGCACCCACTAATTGGCCTTTAAACAAGGATGGCGGGGAAACGCTTAGGCACGTCTCTGGCATCCATCGGGCACCATCCAACAGCCAACTGAACATCAGGAAAGCAAAAGTCACTTGAAAGAGCCTCTGGCTGCCAAGGTCAGCACACTGCCCGATGTACTGTGCGGTGGCCCAGGGGGACAATCCGGGAGGCTGAGCTGTGTGCACACTTTCTCTCCTCTCCCAGGTCACTTGCTGCCTGCAATGTTAATTACCCATTAAGAAAACAAACAAGCAAACCCATCTCCCTACCCAAGGTGACTCCAGAGGGTAGCAGGAAGCTGGGGCAGCCCTTCTCACCTGCTCCGCTGGCAGAGGAAAGAAGATGTACACCTGACCCATGCCTACACCATTGCTGACAGCAATTATACAATAAAATAAAATGTATGAGCAAAAAATCATCCAAGGGATGAACTTTCCAGCACCACTGTTAGCTAGCTCAAGATGAAACAGTTTGAGGCTTTTCAGCCTTCCTGGATCCTTCTATTTCTCTTTCCTTTTGTCCTCTTCTTCTTCATCCTCACCCTTGTTAGGGTTGAGCAGGAAAATAAGATGTCAATAAATCATCCTGGAGCTGTATGTGCTAACGTGTTGTCACAGCGTTTTGCAGAGACCCCTCCGTGGTGGCAGAAAGTGGCCTGTGCCTGCTGGAACCTCCACGGTGATGCCAGCAGTGGTCCCAGCTTCCCCTCAGCTCTCACTGGAGAGGCATCACCAAGGACATGCAACCCAGGCACATACCATCCCTTCAGACCCACCATGGGCTGCCAGGGCAGGCCACCAAATGAGCTGCACCAGGAGGCATCACCTCCTGTGGAAAATCCTCAAGTAGTTGTTTTTCCTCCTGAATCAGAATAGAACTGAAGTGTCAACATCTGCAATGAGCAAGAGTTACTGTTTTCCACACAGGCAGCATCATATTATGTGGAAACCAGTGCTGCAGTCAGATTTAGTCCTAGCTCTGGAAGATATGGTGGCAGTCCCCAAGAAAGCAGCATGTCTTTGCCCCCAGGGTCGGCCTATCAGTCCCTCAAGCCTCCCTCCAGCAGGAGAGGCAAAGGCAAAGCCATGCAGCTGAGAAAAGAATGGGTAGCACTGATTGCAGGTCTCTTAGCTGATCCTGGAAGGACTGTTTTGTGGGCATCATGTAAAGAGGGATCTGGAGGGCACCATCAGGGGCCTTTTAGGCAGCTCTTCCCTGCTGCGGGGCAGAAGCAGTTTTAGCAGAACTAAGCATGTTCTTCTCTTGCCATCCTTACAGACCTCAGGCAACAGAGCCTGAGCTCTCAACAAAGCATTTTTTATTTGTGCCTCACCAAAATCTCCCTTGCCTTGGAGGAAAATTCAAAAGGAAGCCAAAATATTCAGTGCACCAATGAACTGTCTTTTTAACTTGCCTGCCTTCAGTTTCTGTCTGCAGTAGTACCTCTTTTGTGCTGAAATACCTGTCTCAGCTCACTGGCAAGGAAACACCCACTTGGATTAGTGATAATGAAGTTCAGGGCATAGGCTGTTTGAGAACAGATCTAGAGGCTGGTGGTACTTTGGGGTCCCATGGATGGGGTGTTGCGGTGGTACTCTGTGAATGGGAAATGAGTTCTGCAGTGAGACACGGGTCCTCTGTCACATTAAGGTGACTCAGGCAACTACACCTCCTCCAGGCATCACCTCTGGTGCCTCATCCCCAGGTTGGCGGGAGGGGATGTGAAGCAGGGAGCCTGCACCAAGTTAAGGGGAAATTAATTTCGGTTCAGCTGCAGGTTTGGAAGGGAATTTTCTCTGGAGGAGTCTCACTGGCACCAGCACGGGATGAAGACAGTGCAAAGTTAGAAAGCAGGCTATGTGTCTCATCTGGTTTTTGCATCACTCGGCAAGGTAGCGGTCTTGTTTAACATATTTATTAATGATCTGGAAGGAGAGGTAAACAGCTTGTTAATTACATTCTCCTGCCTCAGTTGGGAGGCATTGCGAGTACCAGCGCAGATTGGGTAATAATAGAAAGAGGCACTAGAGATGCTGGAAAGACGAGGAGGAAAGAAAATGAAATCCCTCTTGGGCTCAGGCAAATTGCAAAATAATCCAGGACTGGGGTTTTGAGCAGGAGCAGCAAGCCAGTTTGGGAAAAGATCAGTGACCAGCAAAGAAGAGAGATGTTTTGAAGAGGCCAGACATGCTTTTAGGAGGGGTCACACAGGAGAGAGCTGAGCGTGAGAGTGGGAAACCATCCTCCCTCCTCTCCCCGCCTGCGTGCTCAGGCTGCCTTGCTCCTTGCTGTGTTATCAGAGCAGCAATGACGAACTGATGCTGTCTCAAGGAAGAGTTACAAATATGATCAGAGGCCCTGGGGAGGGGGGAATTGCTTCATGAGGAAAGATTAAAAGTGCTTACATACGTCAAGCTCAGTTAAATGATGTGCAGGGGAGGTGGGATAACAGCTGACAAATATTTGAAGGGCATAAATCTAGCAGAGACAGTAGACTATAAATACAAGATCGGAGCTCTTGTGGGGTGCAGGTGTCATTTTGAGTATACGTAACATCTGCCACTTTGCAGATTGGGGAAGCAGTTGTGCCTATGTGGCTGGCTGCTCCTCAGCACCAGGATTTGAGATACTGAAGGGAAGGGTGGAAGGTGAAATACCCGTGTTTATCAATATGACTTACCACTCTCAGGCAATAGCACAGCCAGCTGCAGGAAGAACTGTGACCAGGGGGGATCCAGCCTGCTCCTTGTCAGGGGCTGAACTAGCTGCTTGTACAGTGATGATGATGAGGAAAAGTTTCTGTGTCCCTTTTGGCTGCTGGGGGGATGGAAAGGGAACTGGGAAGGGGGGCAAATGCCCTAGATGCTCTCAACAGGCTGGGACCCTTGACACAGGTATGCCTTAAGGTGCCTCAAGGAACTGAGATTGTGATGGTCAGTGCATGACTGCAGACACAGGCTGAACCAAATATATGGCTTCACAGACCTCACTGGTGCCTCCCTCTCTGTCAAATATGTGTTTTTAATTTCATGGGTTAAAAAAAGGTAGTAAAGCTCTGACACGGTGACTGATGTGCAAGGAAAGATCTGTGAAAACCCACAAACACTGTGTTTTGTCAGAGAGAGTGGCAAGCGATGGGGACATAAGAACATGGCTGTCACTGGGAAATGGGGTTACATGCCACCAGTATTTGTCTGCAGCCTCAGCTGCCCCTGAGGTCTTTCTGCTTTGAAAACGGTGGCTCAGAAAGGTCCTCAGGGCTGACAGTGGGGATACTGCTGATCTGCTTGCAGATTCAGTGGAAAAAAATGCTCCTGTCCTTTGTCTGTCAACCAGCTTGGGTGGAGGAGCCTCTGGAATTGGGACTGCAGCAGTGTGAAGAGAAGCTTCATCGTGGCTGTTTGGGAGTCACTGCCTTGGTGAAAAAACAGTATAAAAAATAACTGTCTAGAACCAAAATTCTGGCTCTGAATAATGGGAGTAGTTTACTGACAGCTTGAGATCACGTAAGTTGGCTGGTGCAGGTCAGAAGTGATGGGTCTGATGGAGGATCTCCAATGCTGCCTCCTCACCCTGCCCTGGTCGGGATTTTCCCCCCATTGCTGAAATTCTCTGAACAACACAGGGAAAGTCACTTGTCCAAGAGCCCTTTGAGGAAAGGTTAACTAAAGCATGTGCCTTGCAGAGAGCATTCCTCTGCCAGCTCCGGAGAAACGGGCCAGCAAATCTGATGGCTTTTTCCTGTACTAAAAATGCTAAGTGGCTTCTTTTCCTGATGCATGACACACTAGCCTTCCCTGCACCCCGCCGGGTTCTTATGCCCTCCTCATACAGGCTTCTGAAAAACTCTTCTGCCACTTCAGACTACATCTGACGGCGGGATCCTCTCATAAAAAAGGCAAGCTCTCTGTGCACTGATAACTGAGAAGTGTCGCTTCAGACTTAAGTTCCTCTTCTGCAGCTCCTACTAAATACGGCACTTAGAGCTTTTATGGCGCTTTTCATTTTCAAAGTGCTTTACAAACATTAATAATACAACACACATGAACTCCACCGCCACAGTAATACCCTAATCCTTTCTCTTATCTCTTCCTCGGGCTCAGAACTTCCAGCCTGACAGAAGCCCACGAGCTCTGAAGTTCTCCGACAAATAAACGCCATTAAAAATAATCTCTGGTCTTTCTCTTCTTCCTCCTTTAACAGCATGTCTCTGCAGCCCCTCACCCCAGTAATCCATTCACCCTGTCAGCTTCAGGGTTACGAACTGCTTTTGGTAATTGGCTTGAAGTGTGCTTGGCCCCCTCACTACAAGGAAGGCATTGAGGTGCTGGAGCATGTCCAGAGAAGGACAATGAAGCTGGTGAAGGGTCTAGAGCACAAGTCTGATGAGGAGCAGCTGAGGGACCTGGGGTGTTTAGCCTGGAAAAAAGGAGGCTGAGGGAGACCTAATCACTCTGCAACTCCCTGAAAGGAGGGTGTAGCCAGGTGGGTGCTGGTCTCTTCTCCCAAGTAACAAGCCACAGGACAGGGGGAAATGGGCTCACATTGTGCCAGGGGAGGTTTCGATTGGATATTAGGAAAAGTATCTTCACCAAAGGGTTGCCAATCACTGGAACAGGCTGCCTGTGGAAATGGTGGAGTCCCCATCCCTGGAAGTATTTAAAAGACGTGTAGATGTGGTGCTTAGGGACATGGTTTAGTGATGACTGGGCAGTGCTGGGTTAGTGGTTGGACTTGGTGATCTTAAAGGTCTTTTCCAACCTAGATGATTCTATGATTTCTGGGTTAGAGGTTTCTGCACTACATTTGCAGCAGCTTTATAGAGGGACTCCAAACAAAGGCCACATTTGATCCTGAAACTCAGAGCAGGCACTGGATTTTCCACCCTTGGAGTTAGACCCAGGTCTAGCAGGAGGCTGGAGCCTAAGAGCCAGCAAGCCTTTCTTTGCCAACCCTGAATGATGTGACTTGTCCTTGTGCCTCTTACACAAAACAGGGAGGATGTGCTCCTGCTGCCTGGTCCGTGCATGCCATGCAGAGCAGGTACCAGCTCAGTGAGCGGGTCTGATCCTCTACAAAGCAATCCCCTCCTGTCTTATGGCAAAATTTATTTGGAGATGACTTGCCCAAATGTGCCAGGCTGCAAACTGCAGCAGCTGGGGGACTGTTTGATGAACACCCTGAGGACCCCTAGACACGTGTTTGGGAAATTCCAGGAACCAAGCTGGGCAAGACTCAATTATCTTTTTTCATCCCAAGGGATACTGCTGCCCCTGAGTCAGAGCCACCAGCAGTGCAGCTGTGTGCCATGGTGGGATTTTGCTCTTGTTCCTTTAAGACAGGGATTAGCCTTGGCTTGTATTCCCTACAACATCCTTGCCTGTTGCTCTGGATGCTGCACGGATACACATGGAACGATTCCATCTGAAATGCACAAAACAGACAGCAGCAGTGTCTGCTGCAGTTCTCAGGTAAGGTGTGACAAGGCTAAGGAGTCGGCCTTGGGGTGTCTCTCCTCCAATTACACACAATCCTTGTGACTCTGCCAGCAGCAAAACCGTGTCACTGCTAAGTGCTTTGAAGGAGCTGTGGGTCACACAGGAGGTCCACGGCTGGAATGGCTTGATGCCAGCTTAGCACTGGTCCAGTGTCCTCACCACAAAGCTATCCTCTTGAGGGTCATGCCTTGCTTTCGGCTTGCCGTGGTTAGCAATGATCTTTGCAGACACCTCTACAGCATCTGTCTCTAATGCTTGTCTGCACATTTTTTTTCTCTTTGCCCTGCTCAGATTTCACCAACCTTAAAACACAATTTCAATTTCTTCCCTTGATTTTGTATTCAGATTTAGCAACCTGCATCTCAAATTTATGCTTAATAATTCTCCTTATCAAGCCATCAAGTAATTTTCCTCCCTCAAATTACTGCCTCCCCCACTCTCTCTGCAACTCCTCCTCCTCTTTCTCCATCTCTCTTTTGTATCTGGCAATATTTCAGACTCCTTCCGTAATTTGCTTGACTGTGTAATTGATCAGAATAACTCAGTTTTACTACAATTTGCTTGAAATCCCTTTGTTAGCAATTAGAACACTTTGTTTAAAGACAAATAAGATTTAATGCGACTCTCTCTCTTCCTTGGCAGACTCCCAGTCTGGTCTTTCCATGCCTCCTTGCGGCTGTCTGCTCCCTGCTACCCTACTCAACAGCTGGCAATGAATCCTCTGCCTTTTGCCTCTGGGTTTCTGCCCTCTGCCTCTCACCCCACTGCCTCCAGCACTGCCTGGTCCACCTTACTCGCTGATTTGCTGAGGTTTATTATACTGGCATGGAGCATGTGGTGTGCCTTCCCTCCCTTCACAGCTCCCTCTCACCGAAGATGCTCAGGCTCCCACTGTGGGAGCAAATGGATCTGAACGAGTCATTGGGGCACTGAGGTGGGTTTGGACTGGTGAGGAAGAGCCTCAGGCCCAGGAGGCAAAGCAGTTGCCTGTAACAAGAAAGCACACAGGTTTATGAAAAGGATGCAGGAGTGGGTAGGTAATGTGCATGCTTCTGGATTTAGTGTCTTGCCCACAGGTACATGCAGCAACAGTGCCTTGAATGTGTCCTGGATGTCTTTTCCTCGACGCCTTCAGCATCCTCAGTACACTGGAAATCATCCTGTCTGATAAATCCCAGAGATTAGCTGTCACATCCATTGAGCTCTCCAGCTGTCTGGACTACTCCACTCCTGACGCTGTCAAAATCCAAGGCCTCTCTGGTGCTCCCACACCTCACACAGCCATCTCCTTTGTCCATGGCTGGTTCTGAAGGTGGAAGTCAGCCTCAATCTCTTTGCTGTCAGGAAGGCTGTTCCTTCACCCGACACAGTGTAGGGACTAGGGCAACGACCCTTGCTGCAGGGCTGGGGTTTTTGTCAGGAACTCTTGCTGGGGTCTTGGCTGCTCTTGGCCCTGGTCTTGTAGAGCAGATTAGGGGGGCATGGAATTGCATATGCAAGGGGAAACAGTTGGTGGGCAACACATGGTGTGTAGGGCAGATGGGGCAATGAGAAGGAGATGGGACCTGGATCTGACAATCAGCTGAATCTCTCCTGACTCGTGCTCAATGCTCACCCTTTTCTCTAGGCTCCCCTGCAGCATCCTCCCACCCTTAAAGCAGACCCCCATCTTCCCAATTCAACCTGCTGAGTCCCTGTGTCATGGCATCTGATAGGGCATGGCTGGTCCCTGCAGAGGGGCTTCATGTGGGACACTGGCTTCCCTCCAGGGAGATCTCCCCCATACGCAGGGGCTCTCTCTCCAGACGTGGCTGGCCAGCTGGGAGGCAGACAGGCTACCTGCTGATCTCATGTGTAGGGAGAGAGCCTTCCTTGCTGTACTGCTAGTGCCTGGGATCCCAGCCAGACAAGAGGCATCACCTGTGACCTAAGAACTCCTGGTCTGGCAGCATGTTGTTAACCTGTAACAACACCAGCACCTTGAGCTAGGTGATGGCAAGCCAGGTGATGCCAAAAGGAGAGTAAACCTGTCTCCTCCTCTCTGGAATAAACTTCATCAGAAGCATCATCCTACTTTGTGTCTGCCTTGCCTTGGGAAGCTGCATCTGCATCTGTCTGGGAGGATGCAGCCGTGCAGGCTCCAGAACAGTGGATATCTAAACCAGGGGATTTTGAATCTAGCAACATACTTTCAAGAGCTTGATGCTTGGTGTGCTGGCAGGGGGGAAGGTTATGGGGGGTGGAGTGGGGGGAAGGGCTCACCCAGACACTCTCCTTTCTGCCCAAGTGCCCAGCAGTGTCTGCCAAAGCCGCGGAGGAAATCCATGGGGCTAAGGCGGCATGTCATGGGGTATCAAAACATGCCACTGGATTTCCAGCCAAAATATCAAGCAGGGTCTTAAGAAAATACCTGACACCGGAACCATCCTCTGCCAAAGCTGGGTGGAATTGCACTGTGGCTGGGCAGTGAGAGCCTGTTATTTGCAATCGGCTCAGAACTGCTCTGTTAGCGCTGGGATTTGGGCAGCTGAGCTCCTTCCAAGTGTGTTTCATAAACCTGGGTTTGGCTTCTTGCTCTGTGGAGCAGTTTGGGTCCCACAGCCAGCCCCCTGCCCTTTGGCACTTCACATTGCCAACAAAGGGATGCAACGGTTTAAATATTCCAGGGTGTGCTTGGGAAGTGCTGCACATGACAAGGGTAGGTGACCAGGGACCTGAGAGTCTCCAGCTTCACAGGAGCGCTTTCCAGCTGATTTAAAAACCCTTAGCTGACTTTAAAACCCCAGTCTGAATCGATATGAGTTCTGGAGTTAAATGCTTAAGAAGAGGAAAGTGATATTGAATGATAGCACACAGAATGGCCTGGTACAAGCTGACCATCATGGGAGTAGCTTATTTGGATTGGAAATGACCTCTTTTATACCAGCACTTGCAAACTGGCACTTCTGGCCTGAACTGTCACCTGGGCTTGCACAGGACTTGAAACCAGCAGAGAAGAGAAAGATGTCAGTGTGGGAGCAGTGCCAGCCTGGCAGAACGGGTGCCAGAATGCACCCCAGTACCTCAGCTACAGTCACACTCAGCCAGAGCATCTGGTGGTACCCAGAAGGGGCAGGAGCCAAGGGAGGGACCCACCTGGTGGCATGGACCTGGGGACTGCTGCTGCTGCTGGAGGCAGCTGCCCTTCACAAAAGGGATGGCAAATAAGCCACCGTGTTAACTGCATTTTCTCTGGGTTTAATTCCTAATTCCTACTAGCTGTGCTGGGTTTTGAAAGGAACCTGTTGCTTTTGTTTATCTGTTTTGGATCTTCTGAAAAATAAATGCGTTAAAGAGATACAATTAGTGATGCAGCAGCAAGGAAAAAAATGTAGGTTACTTGTTCCAGGGAATTTTTCAAAATTACTTATTCTTCCTGATGTTACTGCTGCCATCCCTCATCACCACCAGCCACAAGCAGTATTATTTTCCCCCAAAATGTCTCTTTAAGATAAATGTTTGCTGTCAGGGTATGAAACCTGGATATTGAAGGATCATTTTACTCCATGGGCTGTAAGAGGGTTAAGATAAGATAGCCAGCAAAGAGTCAGCAGTTTTGTCTGTCAGTTCTCTGCAATAGTAGGAGCCCAAGTGGCTTAGTCCAGAGCAGGAGGGGCATGCTGCCACTCGCTGCTGCACTGGGGATGTTGGACTGCAGACATCTCTGTGCTGCTAGCTGAGTTCCTGGCACAGCCAGCTTGCAATTCTCATCACCTCGGAGTCCAGCAGTGCTGCATGCCATGCAGGGTGGAATTACCTCCTGTATTCTCAATGCCAAAATGCATCCTTGGAAATAAAGTTGCAGATGCTGGTGGAGACTAACTGGGAAGAGATGATATAAGGTAAATCTCAATCCCTGTGAGCTTTCTAGGGTGAATTTCTTCAGGAGCCCAGGACCAGAGCTGAGGAGATTCAGCCCCTTCCAGTACTGAACTTGATTAGGTTGACATTCATAGTTCTTTATACCAATGGAAGTCAAAAACACATGGCACATCCTCCTTCCAGATTGATGAAGCAAAACTTTTGGGTAAAGCAAGAATGACTATCATAATCCATTGCTGAGGATGATGAACCCCAAGCCCAGTTACTGGTGAGCTGAGCCAGTCATGTGCCTGTTTCTTTATACAAATTTTGCTGCTCTTCAGTCTCAGTGCAGGACGTCTCATCTGGTGTGAATGGCCATGTCTCTTAGCTTATATTGGGCTTCTACAGTTTGGCCTTGGTACCCCTTCAGACTCCTCTTGCAGGGTGGAAACCTACTTGGCCTCTCTAGCTCTGCCAGGCTGCAAGGTGAGGGAGGGAGGGAGGGAAAAAGCTGCTTCAATGTATTGTACACAGCCCTGCTGATCCTGGAGACCCTACAACATGAGTATACCCCATGTATTACAGCTTCTCTGCAGAGCTCCTGGTTGGTCAGGACAGCCCTGATATAAACTTGGCCAGAGGAGCCAAGACAGAAAGAGCCAAAGGATCAGAGCAAGCTGTTTATGCTGTAAATCCCAATCCTTCCAAAACATGCAGATGAGATTCAAATTCACCCCCCTCCGCAATATGAGCAGTCATCACTTACACTCTCCTTCCTTCCCTCTGCTCCTCAGTGGGGTCCAGAGGCCAGTTATAAAATTTTCCTGTCCCTGATCCCATCCTGATGGCTCCCGATGCAACACCACATTCCTCCTGCCCACGGCCTGAGCTCTTCTGGCTCGGGGGACGGGAATCCGGAAGGCTGATGCGTGCCTGTGTTTATTTTTTACACACTCTTGCTGTTTTATGGTGTTTTTTGTGGTCGAGGGGTCAGCTGGGAGCAGAAATAATTTGCCTGCCTTGGGAAAAGAAATGTATCCATTAACTTTCTTGGCTCTGGTTGGAAACGCTCTGCTCCTCCCTCCTCCCTGCTGGAGAGGCCGAGCATCTCCAAACAGCCCCGGGGACAGCGGAGTGCTCGCCGCATCCAAGCTGTGCCTGGCAGAACCAGGCACCACCTCTGGGTTACGCCATCAGAGCGGCCCTGGGTGGGTCACGAGCCTGGGAACCCCAGGATGGGACACTGGCAGGAGAGATGGTGCTACCCCAACTGGTGTTCTGTCCCAGAATTGGACAGGGTTGAGCTGAGAGAGAGTCTTGTGTTTCTGGAGACTGAGTTGGCAACAATGCTCCGTCTCCGAAAGCTTCACTCCTTTCCTTTCTCTGCTGTGCCCAGTCCTGCTGGTCATGCCTCATACAGGGCTGGGCACAGATAGCCAGAGGGCAGCCTGCAGCTCCCCTCTGTTTTTTGTGAGAGCAAACCTTGCCTGGCATTGCCCTTCCAGGCAGTCCTTCCAAACCATTTCAGCCTCTCCCTGCCTCTGGCCAGCATGAATGGTACCAGTCCCCATGGAGACAGCACTGGGAACACAGCCCAGAGGAGACACCAGCATCTGCTCCACTGTGTCCAGCATGCCACAAGGTAACTATGAAGGAGACATTTGTCCCATCAAGGTCCACACAGCTCCTGTGTCACCTTTACAAGCTGCAGAGCAGCCTGTGACTTTGCATTTCAGAGGGCACCTCCCAATGCTACAAGAAGCCTAAATCCTGCAGTAGGACTTGGCTTTGGTATTTCACATGCCCTGAGGATCAGTGTCTATGTTTGCATAGTAGCCATAGGGCAAGACTAAGGGAGAGCCAAGATCTCTCTGTAACCTCTGCATGGGCAGAGGGAAATCTGGGGGTTGGACTTGGTGATCTCGTGAGGTCCCTTCCAACCCCTACAATTCTGTGAAATTACTCCAGGCCAGCTGCTCCTGGCCAAGGGTGTCTTGTCTTTCTGATCTGCTGCCTACATGGTGTACCACCTCTCCAGTGCCCCACCTTAAAGGCTACTTAGCTGATCACCTGGCAGAGGAGCTGATAATCTGGAGAGCTGCAGGGGATGGAGAAACAAGTTGTGTGAAGAAGTCAGAGCAGAGATAAAAGATGAATCCTCTCCATGACATGACATAGCTCTTTGTGGCTTCTAGTAATGTGCTGACAGCTGCTTTACCATCACTACTCTCCTTCCCCCATCAAATTTTATGCCAGTGGATGGTTCCCAGTTTGATAGTCACATAGAGTGAAATCCTCAGTCTTGCCCTGCAGAGGAAGGGGATGGATAACAGCTTCCCACACTGAGATTCTTCAGCCATGCCCATGAAGGGGGAAACGGGCATGTGAGCGCGGTGGATCAGTGTCCAGGCCGTGTCCTGTGGTGGGAAGATGTGCAGGGCCCAATGTGAGCTTGGTTGGGTTTTTTTGCAGAACTATCTTGTATCCCATGGGAGGAAGTCTAGCCCTAACTGAACTCTTCCACAGGTCTGAGTACAGTTTCTAGTGTGAACAGTCCCACGTAACAGCTGAGCTGCAGGGGTGTAAACCCTACAAAGAAGCAGGGGTGAGACTCTCAGTATGAAACTGGGAACCAGAGGGTCACCATGGGACACCTTCCCAAACCTTATGTGTTCTACTACTGCCAGATTGCTATCACACCCTGCCCAGCAAGGAGGAAGTTTGACTATATGTGTCTTAGCACTGCAAGGAGGGTGTCTGAGCAGTCACGTGTGCCTCTGCCAACAGTGACGTTCATGGAGATGATGGATGTGACACTGAACACCTTGAGTGTACTTCTGATTCAAGAAGTTTGGGGATTTCCATGTATCACAGAGAGGAAATGATCCTTCAGTAATTAATCAAGGTGGTGATTAATGCGTTTTTACCTCAGCTGAGATTTAGCAACATTATTTCTCAGTCATAGCTGGAGGGAAGGAAGATAATAAATCCTGAGTGGCAGGGGGAGTGAGCACAGGGAAAAGTTGTTCATTGTCCTTTCCAGCTGAGGGCAAAGAGGGAAGTTAGCAGGTGGCAGATTCAAAACCAAACACCTAAGGCAGTCGTGGACTCCTCGTCGCAGGACATCATGGTTGTTAAAGGTTTAATGCTGCAGGAGACATCAGAGGAAGCCACATCCATGGCAGGCAGCCCCACGATGCGAGTCTCAATGCAGGGAGAAGTATCGATTAGGTATGCTGGCTCATGCTCCGTGCCTCTCTTGGCATCTCCTGCTGGCTACTGGTGAATGCTGAGCTAAGGAGACCTTTGGGATGATCAGACAAATCTGCTTTCGTGCAGCATTTGATGGCAAGAAGCCTGGTTCAGTTCCAAGTGTCCTGTCGCGTTCTCCCCGACCTGAGCTGCGCAGGCAGCCCCACGTAACTCCAGCTCCGCTGCTGCTGCCGAGCATCTTCCAGCTCCCTGCATCCCTTGGGTGTCTCTGTGTGATCATCTGCTGTAGCACAGGCTGCAGCAAAGACAATCTTGTTCGTTAAATGAAACGAGCCCGAGCAGATTTGTCATTTGCATCGCCGGAACTAAACAATACCCTTTATTTAAGGAAATAATAAAATAAAATGAAATCATTACTAGCACCGCTTCCTCAAACTTGTAGTGATAAACACCCAGGCAGAGCTTTGCTAAATAATCTTGCAGCCTCCCTTCTGCAGCAGGCGATAAAGCAGGAATAACAAACTACCTGGAACTGGCTACACACCAGCCACCACTCCGTCAGCTCAGATAGGAGTTAATTATTTCCTATCGGCAGGCGAGGTCTGGGAAATAAGGGGCAATGATTTCAAGGCTCTTCTTGTTAAGCAACAGCGACAAAAAAAAGGGAAGGATATTAGGATTATTGTCTGCCTCTTTCATGAGGAGTAACAAGGATGGTTGGAGCAGAGCAATTAAGGAAGAAGGGATTTCATCTCCAGCAACCAAGTTAATGAAAGAAGAGATATGTCTCTGAGAGGGATCCTTGAAAATGCTGAGGATAATGTAGTTTATCACAGGGAGGATATTTGAATAACAAAGATTTCAGTCCCTTATTGTAGTGAAATGATGGAGATGCATAGTGGTGAGGGGAATGCAAGCTCAAGCCTTGAGCTGAGCATACCCTGCAGGGAATTATTCCTCCTTGGGGGCTGTCACCACCAGCTTGTCCCTTCACATCTTTCCTGTCTCCCACTGCCCTGTCCTTCCAGTGTCCGTGGTCTTTTTAGGAGACTCAGAGGATTCCTCTTCTGCTTGGAAGTTATGCCACAAGTGGCAGTTTTCAGACTTCACAGGATTTCCTATGGGGATGATGGGGTGGGAAATGCACTGGGATTCAGCCTCAGGCAGCTGTTCCCCGAGCCAAACATGGGGGGGGCTTGATCCAGACCCCTTCTCTGCCAACACTGGCACCCCAGCACTTGGAGCGAATGGGTCTGTATTCCTTTGCTGCCCTGTGACCCTGTCCTGCTGCAAAATATCTTCTCCATCATTATTTCACTGTGATGACCAAAGCAGACCAGTATAGTCCAGTATAACACCGATGCAGGGCTGCAGACGGGGCTCCTAGAACTCTTTTCCTACACAGATGGCTTCCACACTGAGATTGTCTCTCTCTCTCTCTCTCTAGACTAAGATTTCCCTCCCTGTTCCAGCCACGGCTCCATTAGCAGTGTGATTTTTACCAGCTAGAGCCACGCCACTAAAAGCCTCGATTTACAGTGTTGGAGTTATTCCTCTTCACACATGGAAACAGTTATGCAGGCATAAGGCACCTTTATCCTGAGATAACCAGGTCCATGCGAAGGCAGGTTGCACCCTTCTAACAATGCCAGCACTGTTACTGTGCTAGCTATCACTTGCTAAACGCAGGCAAGCCCCCCGTGTTAGAAACTCCTTTTAAGACTGCTGGTTTCTATAAAAGCAGTGCTCCATTCTTCTCTAAGACTAATGAAATACGATACAGGAAATCAACATGGCATCAGATATTTATTAGAAATGTAACCTAAACCTGAGAAACATGTCAATGCAATAAAAATACAGATTTGCAAAGACAACAGAACATGACCAAATGCATCATGAGAAATAAATCAGAGGCTACCTTCAGCTTATGTTCGGAAAGATGACTGTTCTTTATTCGCTTTAATCATAAATTCCTCAAAATAAGACCTCATTTATACCAGGAACGAGCTGCCAAGGGTTATATTGCATTAACCTTCTAGGGATTTCTTCAGATATGATGGGCTAGGTTTCTTGGCTGAGCACAAACTGCCAGACTAATTACAGGATGTCTGGACAGGTTGCAGCAAGGGGTTACGCTGCCTGAACCATCTCCTGCCCCTCTGGCCGTGCCATCCAAGGCACTGGAAGCACAGGAGACCTCAGCTTCTGTCCTGGTGACGGTGTTGCTGCAGAAAGAAATACAGACGTGTCCAGCTAATTATTTATGACCTGGTTCAAAGAGGTGCTTGTGTCAGACGTGGATTTATGGGAAGTCAGGCATATACATACTCGCAGGCGTGTTACATCTACCCTGGGACCGTGCCAATCCCACATTACC
This sequence comes from Porphyrio hochstetteri, assembly GCA_020800305.1. NCBI lineage: Eukaryota > Metazoa > Chordata > Aves > Gruiformes > Rallidae > Porphyrio > Porphyrio hochstetteri. The sequence goes on along the minus strand of CM036938.1, from coordinate 81,772,190 downwards.
TATTAAGCAGCCACTGATGGTGTTTATCATCTAAGACGGCGAAGCTTTATCATCCTCCACTAAGGCCACTGCTTTGCAGCTTTTGTTTGTGTTACTCTGCACTCTGCCTGTGTGCCTCTGAACACCTTTCATAGAATCAATCATAGAATGGCATGGGTTGGAAGGGACCTCAAGGATCATACAGTTCCAACTCCCTGCCACAGGCAGGGACACCAACCTCCAGGCCTGGAGCTACACAAGGTTGCCCAGGGCCCCATCCAAACTGGCCTTGAACACTTCCAGGGACGAGGCATCCACTACCTCTCTGGGCAGCCCCTTCCAGCACCTCACCACTCTCTCTGTAAAAACTTCCCCCTAATATCTAATTGAAATCTTCCTTCCTTTAGCTGTAATCCATCCCCCCTTGTCCTGCCTTTCCTGTGGACTGGGAGACCCTTGTTCCTGGGATCAGCCTGAGGGTCACCTTTGCTCCCACTGGGAAACCAGGATAACCAGATCCATGGGCACTGTGTGCTCTTTGTTGATGAGCAGCTGCCTCTGTGGAAGAACTTTTACACAGTGAGGGTGACAGAGCCCTGGGACAGGCTGCCCAGGGAGGTGGTGGAGTCTCCTTCTCTGGAGATATTCAAGACCCATCTGGACGCCTATCTGTGCAATATGAGCTGGGGAGCTGCTTTGGCAGGGGGGTTGGACCCGATGATCTCTGTGATTCTGCCCTGTGAAAGGGCTGGCCATGCTTGTGGTTAGCCTGGGCTGCTGCAGGAGAAGCATATGCACAGGGTGGTTGTAGGAGCCACTGCAAGCCCAAGGACCAGTGTCCTTTGGGTGAAGTAAAGGCCACAGGACCAACTTCAGCTGTTGATGTCTGGTTGGACTCATTGCCTTTCCATGGGCATTTGTGCCTGGTGGATCAATACCCCACTGAAGAAGTTGACTGTGGATCTATATCAGCTGAATGATGGATATTCCTTGCCAGGCAAGGGGAAACCTGTGTGACTCAGATGACCTATCAGCCTCAGGCAAACAGCCTCCCTGGGGCTTAGCAGCCACCTTAAGATGCTGAAACCTCTCTTCAGTGCTCCAGTTTGTTCCCACTGACAGCGTCACAGCCATACGCAGTCCTCTGCCAGCCTCCTCACTGATCCAGCGTGCTCTCCAGAGCAGATAAATGCTACCCCATGGGTGAAGGACCCCATGTAGCAGCCAGTCCCTGCTCAGCCTTTGCAGCACAGCTGCTCATTAAGGCACTGCTGGAGCCAAGGCTGTAAAGTCAAGGGCGGTGTGGGTAGTCAACACCCTGAGCACAGCACAGTGATCAGAGCTGTGCAAAGGGTCCCATAGAGGTACTGAGGTGCTAGCAGTGGATTTACCATCAGTTTGGCTCCATGTCTGCTGCCATCCTTGACCAGCCTCTCCAGAGAGGAGAGGAGTGGAGGCGGGTACGTCTTCCCATGAAGAGCTGGGTCACTGTGGTAGCCCTTGCTCACCTGATGCTTTGTCATCCCCAGGCCCAATGAAGAATGAGGGCAACTCCTGCTTTGGGAAAGTTGTTGGCTGAGCTTAGAGACTCCCATCCCAAGGAGCACAACTAGTTTCTAAACCGTGCTCTGAGGCAAAGTCCTGTCAGGGAAATGCAGCTCTCTTCTCTGGGCTCCCACATGTAGCTTTCAATGCTCCCAAGAGACTGCTGTGCCCACACCAGGGCCAGACACACATGCACCCATGTCTTCCAGAGGGTTTAGGAAATCAGCTCCCATCAGCTCCAGTACCGTAATCTTTCAGGAGGCTTGTCCTCCCTGTCATGGAACAGCACTAGTTGACAACAAAACACCTCATAGCTGGCTCACTCCTCCCCCTGTGGTGGGATGGGGAGGAGAAGAAGGAGAAGAAGGTAAAACCTTTGGGTTGGGATAAGGACAGTTTACTAGGACAGCAAAGCTAGAGTAAAACAACAGCAACACTAATAGAAGAACGTGCAAAGCAGGTAATATATAATATGATTTGCTCACCTCCAGGAACCCAGTGCCCAGCCTGTCTCTGAGCAGTGACCCTCTCCTCCCCAGCCAGCTCCTGCCTCATATACTGAGCATGATGTCATAGGGTATGGAATATCCCTTTATTTGTCATGGCTGAGTCCCATCCCAGCTTCTTGTGAAAATTAACTCCACCCTAGCCAAAACCCAGGACACTCAGCAATTTTTAGTGTTGTTTCCCATCAGAAACTGTCTGAAATCAATGTCTCTTCTGGGCTGCTGGCTGTTGTAGTGTGAATGCCTTCAGCACAGCAGGCTTTGGTGGTGTTCCTGATACTGTGGTTTCTCTTCTAAGCATGCTGGGTTTTCCATCCTGGGTACCAACGTCTGTAAGAAACAACGTGAAGTCTCCTATTCTTCAGCAGGTCAAGGGTCTCCCAAACACTCTGTCCGCTGCATAACCTCTGCTCCACAGCCTGTGCTCCTTATCTGTCTCAGTTGTCTGTGCTCAGCATGTGAACTGATCGGTCCAGCTGGGAGTGCTCAGATATGCACCTGTAAGCTAAGCTGGCTATTATGGTTTTTTTTTTTTTGCTAATAATACTTTCCTTTTTTTTTATTTAAAGCCAGTGGTCTCAAAAGCACCCAGCTAAAATACAAACCTGGGTTGTGTCTGTTGTTTATGCACACAGCGCCTGACAGTTCTCACTTTACACAACTCTCAGGCTATAGAGATGGGATGGACAAAGCGTGGGGAAAAGGAGCAGAGAGGGAAATAGCCTCACAGTAGGTACCTGCCAAGAGACTGATGTCCCCTACGTTTCTCTTAGCCATGAGATAACATTGAGTTTATGCTTCTTCCTAGCCCATCCCTGTAAGGCTGTCTGCTCTGGGATACCTAGGTCTCCAGGTACAGACCGATGAAGGTGGAGCAGGAAGGAGCCTGTTGCATGTGGGAGAGCATGCACAGAGGGAAACCCATCAGCTCTCACCTTCAAGCACCTCCAGGGCCAATCCCAAGCAACGTCAGCTCTGGAAGTGGCTGTATATGTGCTCCTGCTGAGGAGGGGGCAGCAGTCCTGGTCGCCTGCATCAAGAGCAATACTCGCTCCCTCTCACTGGCAAAATCTGGCCTTTGGGTCTAACCACCTGTGCTTCTGCCTTGTCTTGCATGGATGTAAGACACAGATCTACTTAGCTTTGATCAACCTGGACACATTTGAATGGCCTTATCACTTCTTAGCTCTTGTGCTCTCTAATAGGAGCAGACATGAGCATCACAATGCCGCTGCTGTTCGTGGCCACGCAGGTTCATCTCCCGATGGCCTCTGCCTTCCCGGGGAGCCCAGCCCACCTCCCCGCCAAGCTCCACAGAAACTGGGAAGTAGCTTCCTTCCCCGAATAACCTTGACTTTTCTCTCTCCAGAACATTTATTTAGGCTTGTTCCTTCATGTCACAAACCAGTTATTTGTGTGTCAGAGTGCGATAGGGCTGTATTGAACCGTGATGTCTGGTTTGTACCTGTATTGAAAGATTGGCACCACAGCAGCATTTGTTTGAACTTGCCTGCAGGCAGCCTGTTGTGCTGGAAGACAGTACGGCTGCAGTCTGGGGCTGTTGGCTTTGATTTGGCTCTGAATTGCTGGCTCATCTCCAATAGCTTAATGGTCTTCCTGCAAAGGTACCAAAGCAAGCAGAAGGGGCAGGGAACAGAGGCTCTATTTACTAGTGGGGCTCTGATCTGCACAGGGACCAAATGTCTGCAAAATAAGAGCTCACAGACAGGCCAGCCTTAGGCAGGGCTGACCCCAAGCAAGACTTCAGCTCGGACCAGACTAACGATGATTTTGCTGCAAAGCAAGCTCCACACGCAGAGTGCAGCACTGCTCCTCAGGTTACATGTGTGTAGCAGGAATTTCCCACAGCATAGAGCTGGTTGGAGGTGGCCCCTCACCACAACCACATCAGCATGTCCACATCAGCAGAAGTCTGCAGCCTGTACTTAGCACTTGCTTTCAAGGCCTCAACTGGAAGCTCAGGCCTTACGAGGTCATTCAAGGTCTCTGATGCCTCTCCAAAAGAAGGATGTGCCATATTGCTTGCACTACAAGAAGTAAGTCTTGACATGGAGCTGTTGCAGAGGAGCTACTGCATGATGGGGGACTGTAGGATGTCCCAGGAGTACAGGCACTGTCAACTATGGATCAGGGCAGACACTGTGCGTGACTGACAGCCACGCCATGGAACCTTCTAGCCCCAGAGAAGTGAGATGGGACCTACTGAGGCTCATGACTGAGGTCACTTTTGGGGTAAATATGTAATGCTGGCATTGTGCCTGATGTCTCCACTCAGGGACATGCAGTCACTGAGTCACAACACAGGCATGTTTGGGGAGGATATATTCACTGACAGCATTTAGGTTCCCAGAAACTTTGGTGAAATGGTCTTGCTCATTAATAAGGTGGCAAATTTTGTGGGTGTTGATAGACAGCTGGCTGAATGTGAGCCAGCAGTGTGTCCAGGTGGCCAAGAAGGCCAACAGGAGGTTGTAGAGATGTGGGGGATGACTTCTTCTCCCTAGTGACAAGTGATGGGACAAGAGGAAATGGCCTCAAGTTGCACTAGGGTAGGTTTAGATTGGGTGTTAAGAAATATTTCTTCAGAGAGGGTTGTTGGGTATTGGAACAGGCTGCCCAGGGAGGTGGTGGAGTCGCCATCCCTGGAAGTGTTGAAAAGATGGGTAGATGTGGTGCTGAGGGACATGGTTTAGTAGTGGATGGCAGGTTAGGGTGATGGCTGGACTTGGTGATTTGAAAGGTTGATTCCAATCAAGATAATTCTGTGAATCTATGAATCACAGAAGTTGATGGCAGACACATAGGTGAGCACAAATGAGAGGCAAATTGTAATATCAATGTCCTTGGTCACTGTGCACTGGGTAATTTGCTCAGGGAGGCAAGCTCTTGCAGCATGTCTGATCCCTTAGAGGATTAGCATGTGGTAGCATGTTCATTCAAACATAGACAGAGTGGGAAAGTTTATTCTTGTTTTAGCATCCTCCCTTCCAAGCAAATCTCCACATCTTCACTCTCCAGGACAGTAAATAATAGCATAGCTGATCATCCTCTGGGCTGGCACATCAGAACAAACCAGTGTCCCAGCACAGAGGCCATTTTTGCAAAGGAGATGTGTCTGCCAAATACCAGCCTTTCAAGAGTAATTATTCTTTGGTTATTTTTCATAAAGCTTCCTGTATCTTGTGACACCATGTTAGAAAGCAGGAATGAATACTGTGCTGCTCAGGTTTTCTCCCTTTCAGCAAACACTGATTGTTTTTTGTTGGTTTTATTCTCTCTTGGCAGGTTTATTTTTCATACATGTTTGTGATTGACTTTCGTACCAGTGGAAAAAGCCAGACTGACAGCCAGCCCCAGGGAATCGCAGTCTCTTGCTCTGCAGAAGACATAGCAGCAAAGGCAAACCCTTTTTTCCCCACACAGCTTGTCCCACCTGGGTGCTCTCTCTTGAAACGAAAGAACCAATGCCTGGTGCTTGTATGGAGCTGCAAGAAGCAAACCTACAAAAACCCCAAACCCCAAACCAGATACTATGGACAAACCATAAAGCAAACTTCTCTGAGTGCTGGGGAGCAGGCTGGCTTACACCAGCTCTGCATCCCATCCCCAGCCAGGCTGCATTAGTGACTAATCCTCGAAAAGCCCCAGGTAGGGGTCGATAAGCAAATGTTATTCCCCGGGAGTGCGGCAGGGAAATTGAGCCTTTGTGATTCATTCAGCCCTCGGCCTGGCTGCTGAGCCTGCAGGTTGCGGAGATTTCTGTGATGGAGATGCTTCAGCCGAGCATTCCAAGCAGAGGTTTCTGAAGTGAGGCACTTAAACGCAGGCTTTGGCCCCCAGGTAAATGGTCTGATTGGAAGCCAAGGGGAGTTGCAATGGCAAATTGCTATTCGGCTCTGCCTCACGCCGGCTGGATGTTGCGTAGCTAATGAAGCGGCACTCACATCGGGCAAGAGCAAAATCCGACTTTGCAGCAATCATTCCCTTCACAGCGCACTCCTGGGGCAGCCTGACCCCATCCATCGGGCTGTACCCTCCCAGCACGGCTAGGAGAGGCTGCGGCAGTGGTACCCAGCGGGGATGCAGGGCTGTGTATGTGCAGTCCCTCTCCTGACGCAGCTGGATCTGCAGGGCTGCTGGAGACAGTGCTGTGCAGCCAAAATAAATGGTGCTCGTGTCAATACAGAAAACTTTCCAGCTGAGACAGGGAGCCCCAGGAGGGAATCAAATTGCTCAGCGATGTTAGAGCTTTGGCGACCTCCATCCTGTTTGCCTCCTTGCACTGGACTCGCACACGGGCAGAGTTCACGCCGTCCCATGCAGCGTTCGCCTGGGAGTTTCTCGACTCTTCAGCTGCAACTTTTAACTGAATGACATATAAGGATTTCTTTAAAAGCCATTAAAGCGACAGGAAAGACATTGCCCTATCAGGCTACCAAGTGTTGGCTCTAAATCCTTGTGGGCATTTTTCTGGGATGCTGTTCGGACAACTGGGGCATGTTGTCAGGTCTCTATATCTAATCACTGCAGAGGTTTTCCTCTGTTGGCACTGTGTGAGGGTCTTGCAGAGATGGCCAACAAGTGCGGTGCAGGTGGAAAAAGACTGTGTACGTTGTGATGCTGCCTACAAATGAGCAATACCCCCTGCTTGCTGTACCAGGGAAAGTGGTGATGTTTGTGCATGCCTTGGACACACACGGTTACAGTGCCCATGTGTGTTTGCTTGCCTGCACTCATATGTGTAATGCTGTGGTGTAGTTACCACATGCCTGCAGCGTATCGAAGGTGCTGATACAGGGTACGAGGGTGCATGTGTGCACTGCTACAGCCTGCCTGCAAACACACACCAGCTGCTGTGCCGATGGGTGCAACTCATGTGCACGCTCATGGTCAGTGCACAGGTGTTGTTATACCCCTGTGCACACCTGTAGCAGCTGTCCCTGTGTGCTCACGCTGTGTGTGCATTCACATGCACTCCTGAGGCGCACGGGCATCCTGCCCCTGTGTGCCTGCTGCCCCAGTAAATCAGTTTTTGCATGTGTTAATGCTCTGTGTGCTCAAGCAAGTCGACCTTCCTTTCCCTGCGCTGTGTGTGCTTCCCCATGGGCTGCTCATGCCTCCTCCTGTCTCCATCTTTCCCGAGCGCCGCGGCTCTGTGCCTGAGCGTGGAACATGGAGTAGGCACCCAGCAGTTTGCGGGGCTATCAGCCACCTGCAGACCCCCATGCAGCTCCTCTGTGCTTTTGCCAGGGCCGGTGACAGCGATGGCATGCTGAGCAGGACACAGCATGGGGTGGCTGGGGCTCGGCTCCCGCACCCAGCTGGGGAGCAGCACCCAGCACACCCCTTTGGCTGCATCTCCAGACTTCATGTTGTTCTGTGCCTACAGAGAAGAATAACTCAGGCAGGCAGCCATGTGTCTGTAACACCCCATCTTTGGGTGAAAGAATCATTCTCCATAAGGAAACACAGACCTGAATCCGGTCATGCCGGTGGCTGGTGTAATCCCACTGCAGGCTGTCGGTGCCTTGTGTGAGACAGGAAGGTGGTGGCTGCAAGCACTGGGGATCCTGCAGCTCCCAGGCGCTACCAGGGAAGCCACAGTGCCATCTCTGCTCATGCCCTGACCCTCAAGCCAGGTCAGCCAGGGCCCCTCCTGTCAGAAGGAGCCAATCCTGTGCAGAAAAGCAGCTGCTGTAGCAACACCAACTAAGGGAGAGGACTGCCAATAATACCACCTATCCCTGGCCAAAGTAATGTCTTTTAGGAAGGCACTCTTTCTCAGTCCACTGCAGAAGTCATATACCAAGAGGAGATCGAGTTAGGAGAGACTAAGTGCTCATCCCTTGCCACGAGGCAGGATTGTCCTCAGTCACAGACAGGTAGGTGTTTATCCTCTTTGTAGATGGATGACTCAAGGAATAAAGACTTCACCTCTTCCCCACACAACTTGTCCTTGTGTCAGAGGTTCCCTAACACCTGATCTGAACCTCCCTCCTAGGCCAGGACTTTTCGTCCCATCCCCAGTGCCCATGGAGAATTCCTTTCTGATTTGAAACAGCTTTTTAAACATTTAAAAAGCTACACTCATGTCTTGGGCTTCTCTCTCCAAGACTAAAAAGCTTCAGTGTCTTTGATCTATTCTTACATTGTTTTCACTGCTTTCCTCTGGACTGCTGCCAAAGGGTCCATCTGTCTCCTGAAACACTGCACACACCTTGGGCACAATTTTCCTTGTGGCTGGAAGTCCAGGTTTCTGGACCATTGCGTCCCTTTCAAATTCAGGCCACGTTCACTGCAGGTGAGGTTTGCAGAAGGGACTGGTAGAGGCGAGGAGAGACATGTCCTGTGAGACATCCAGAGTCCGTGGCACCTGGGTGCTTTTCTCCTCCTCGTACAGGATGAGAACTCATTCATGAGATGCATGGCTGGGTCCCAAGCATGTGGAACTGCTCTGAGTGCTGCTGAGATTCGTTCCGAGTTCACCATCATGGGCAGGGCAAGCTCAGCATGCTCAGCATCCTGCCAGGCAGACAGAGGGCCATTGCCCTTTGCCAGCCCCAGGTACCTGCACGGTGGAGCCTGAGGAGCCTTTGGGACTGAATGCCAAACTGGCAGTCAGTCAGGAAACTCAGATGTGGGTGAAACACCACTATCCAGCGGGTAATCTGAAATGTCTTGACTCCCTGCTCCAGGGCAGGGGTCTGAGATGCCATGATGAGGAGTTAGGGATGTGACTTTCAAGGGATCCATTGTCACCATTTCTTGCAAGAACCATTTCTATTCCACACCCTCAGCAGGAGAACCCAGAAGCCACAAAATCCTCATTAAACACTGTCTGTAGTGTTTTCTTTTGAAGTATGAAGGATGAGAAAAGCTCCTGGGCCACAAAGCTCAGCCAGATCAGAAAAGGCACAGTAATGTCACAGCCCTGTGCCTTTCTGGTGCACAGCTTACTCATAGGGTGCATCTTCTGCATCGGAAGCAGGGTGACCTTGCTACAGCAGCTTTGGGAGCTCTCACACTCTCTCTAACAGGTGCTTCAATGAGACATTTCTTTCAGTGAGAGGAAACCAACTCCACTAGGAACTGCAAAGCCAGTAATTTTGCCCTTTATCAGTAAGTTGTTGCCCTGTTCTTTCTGGTTTGTGTTTTTTCTTTTTTTCTTTTTCTTTTTTGTCCCCCTCATTCATGGATTTTTTTTTTTCTTTTTTTTTAAATGAGAGAGGGAAAGAAAGTGAATGAAGGAAAATCCATTAAATCTAACCGGTAGCTTAAATGTTTATGCCATGTCTAACTGCCTGATCCTGCCATTACTTTCCTCTGCATCCTGCTGTACCTGCAATTCAAGAAAATTGCCTCCCAAATTGCCATCTTTAGTTTGAGATCCACGTACAACATGGCTGTAAGCAGCCGATGGAAATGAAATGGACTAAAAATTTAATCCAGCCAGGATTTCCTTGCGTTTTTCAATAGTCCTTGCTGTCAAACCCTAAGTCCCACTTATTAAAGGTCATGTATATTACAGAATGAGGCAGGGAGAGTAACAGAAACTGACATCTTCAGTGCTGCAACTAAAAAATAAAATTAAAAAATAATCTTTGCTTGCATGTGCACGTTTGCTGCTGCATACAGGCAGACTGTGTTTGTTGCAGTGACATGTACATGCAGAAAACTTTGGCAGAGAGCTTCAACATTGAGGCAGCACTGAGATTTGCCCACAGAACAGGCTAAAATCCCTCTGCTTCACACTTTAGCGACTGGATTTCATCTCCTAATTTGACCTAACAGCCTCCAGAGATTAATGAAAAATTTCCACGTAGGTTTGGGATTTTTTTGTTTTGTTTTGTTTTCCAAGTGAAGTACTCTTCCATACCCCCCCTTCCCTAAGGAGGTTGTTAAAAAATACCCTATTTGGAAATATGGTCCTAGTTATTCCTGCTTTATTAGGGATTTTCTAGCTAAACCACCTCTGTCCTAGTTTCCCGTAAACTCACAACTTCACAGACACACACACTAATGTCTCAGCTGTTAAACTGGTCCTCAGATCATCTGCACTGAGTTCTCCAGTTCCCAAAGGGCAACCTCTTGCCTCTAACCCCCTTTCTCTTTCTTTCTTGCCTTCTCTCCTTCTCTCAGCCTCCTTTCAGTAATTACTTATTTTTAGGACTATTAACTTGAAGGTTCCAAAAATTGAAGGCATAAAAAAAAGTAAAAGAAAAAAAAAAAAGAAAACTCCTCATTGCTTTGGAAAGTGGTGGTGAGCCTGGGGAGAGATGAAGAATGGGGATGAAACAGAAGGAAGTAGCAAATCTGTGGAAGAATGGTTCTGCAGAGAATAATTAACCACCAATATATCATCAGTGGCTCGGGATGTCCCTGGTTCACAAATAGATAATGACTGGGACAGTAGGATTGCCTTATTCTTCTAATCTTCTATCTGCTGTTGAGCATCTTTGGGAATGTGACATGGTGCCTTTGGTCTGACCCAAGTGTGATGAGAGCTGGACCCAGGGTGCTGAGCGCTGTAGAGATGCTTCTGCCTGGAGTCACAGCATCTACCTGCAGGCTCCTGACTGAGGAGACTACACCAGGGCCACGCTTGATCTCAGCATGACATTAGGGAGATACCTGTGGATCCACAGCCCCCGGGGATCTGAATCACATGCTGGAGCTGGCTGCCTCTCTCAGGGAATAAGAACAGCGGGTTTCCTAGGAGCAAGCAGGGTATGGCACTGTTCTGGGGACAATCTGCAGGGCTGGTGGAGAGTCTGGCGTGCCAGCCCCCCTCACTGACACCCAACACCTATGGACAAGGCATCAATGGCTTAGCAGTCCTGCCCACCGCTTCACCACACTTCTGCTCCCTCCTCCTCATGTCCCCCACTGAAAAGACAGGCACAATAAATATTCATGGTGCACTTATGGGTCTATTAAAAGCTACGTCTCTCTTTCCTTCCCCCCCCCCGCCTTTTATTTTCCCCCCTCCAAGGTAGGTTCATCTATTCTGATTATGCTAAGGGCCTACCAAATCACTCTCTCTAAATATGCCGTCGCCCTAGTGATAAATGCAGCTGCTGGAGTGGGTCCTTTCTGGCGTTAATCGAACGCTTTAATGAAGTCAGCATGCTGTTCTTATGCATTAAAACGCTCGGTCCCTGCCTGAAGAGGCGCAGTACCTCTCTTGCTCTCCTGCCTCCACGCCAGAGGTAAATAAAGCACTTAAGGCCTGTGCTTGGAAGGATTGAATATGTATTTATCACTGCTAATCCTTTTAGGCAACCCCTAGATTTTTTTCCTTCTTTTTTTCTTTCCCCCTAAACTATGAATGGTCTTTAGTGCCTCCTGCCCTGGGATTGTAGAGGGCAGTGGCACAGACAGGCTCTGGCAGCTATTTGTTCTCACTCATTCCTGTTGTGTGCCACAAACTGGTGTGCTAACTCCAGCCTCCCCACTCCCTTTTTAGACCGTTGTGTTCCCAGTAACGAGAGTACACTGGCCACAGTGGGGGAGCCAGGAGGGAGCTAAGCAAGCAACCAGGCATGGTGGCCCTGTGAGAAGGTGGCACCAGGCCCATCCAGGTTCTTGACTCAACGTGTTTGTGAGGGTGGTGGTAGGCTTGTATCATGAGGGGTGTGGTGGGCTTGCAGGGGTGGAGAAAGGAGGCCGGGTTTCCCTGGAGAATCCTAACAGGGGTGGGATGATGCTGGGCTCTGAAAGGCCTTTAAGATGACTGCTGTGGTCAGTGGTGAGGTCAGTAGCTTGCACATGTGAATAAAGAAGGCAGTGACAAGGGAACTGAAATGAATGATGGGTAGTCCATGAAGAAGTGTGCTATCCAGGGAGGCAACAGGGGCAACATGAGGGATAAGTAAAACTACAACCTGAGACACTCCAGTCTCTGTTGTACACAGGAACTGGGTGTCCAGGCTCCCACAGGAGTCCAGAGAGCTATTCCTCCTACCCTGACTTTTGATCAACTCAACTTCTCTCTACTCGGTTGCCTAAAGATAAATGAGTGCTGCATGGGTGTCTGCATGTGAGCAGGGTGCATCACATTCATCACGTGGATCCTTGTTGTAAGAGTCCAGGAATCTTCTGGGCAAATACAGAAATGCAGAGGATTTCAGGAGTTCTCTATAAAGAACCATTAAATTTCACATATTCATTCTGAGCTTATGTCACTAACTTGCACTTGGTTAAATCACCTTTTCATAGATGGTATCTTGTGATCTGAAGGCATTGTAAGACAGAAGCTTATGTTTCCCTTCAGTGCTTTCTCTAATCACATTTGAAATTAAAAATTGGTATGTATTTCCAGACTTGAATTTGACTTCAGGTTCTGGGCTCTGGTCCCCGTCAAGCCTTTCTCACTGTGTTGAACAGCTCCTGAAAATCTTTACTAACAGCCATATTATCCCTGCTATGATGTGTATGTGCTCTTGAAGCATGCCTCTTGATCATGATTTCACTAATCTAGGGAGCTTGAGGGTGAGACTCTGACCACTTGCTTTGGTAGGTAATAAAGTGAACAGGATTCATGTCCTTAAACTGAAGAAATTCAGAAAACAGCACTCCTGCTTCACCCATCCTTGCAGAGAAATTCAGTTAGCCTTGTGCTATGGGGAGCATTCAGTGCTCATCTTCTGTGCCTGGCCTGAAGCTCCCAAGAAAGGGATACTTGTTCTCTTCCACCCTGGGGTAATTTTTGTGGGCAGCATTCCAGGGGCAGCTTCACTGACCATTTCCAAAGTTAAAACACCTTGCCTACTCCTACTCTTGCTTCTGCTCGTTATACCTTGCATCTTGTCTGTCTATCCAAATATGACACAACAAATCTGCTGTCAAAAGAAGGCAGGTTTGCTTGCCCTTTACAAACTCCCAATTTTCTCCCTTTCTCTGCTCTCTAGAGAGAGCATGTTACGCTGTAAGTGCTTCCCACACACCGTGGCCCAAGGTATTGAACTTTGCTTCCTCCTGTAGAACGCTCGCTCAAGCTCCGAGTAGGGGTCCTGCCCTTGTAAGCGCTGACCACCCTGCTAATCTTTGTGTCAACCACTAACTTCATTAGCAGCAATTTTGCTTTTCCTCCCAGATTATGGATGACAAGTCACAGTCATGCAAGACTTCCTGCCCACTCCTACAGACCTTGCCTCCTCAGAAACACCCCCACCTGCCCTTGATGCCTCATAAACAACTACTTTTTAGCAGATCACTTCGTAGCTCCTAATCCATTTAAGGAGTGCATCATGGGCAACGCATCACACTAATTTTTTAATCAAACTGTCATGAGCTGCAAAGTCAAAGCTTTATAAAAGTCTAAATATATTATGTCTGGATAGTAGCCTTTATCATCACAACTTTTTATCTCATCAAAGAGTGTTTGACAAGTCCTATTTTCTATTAGTCTGTGTTAACTGGGCCTAATTATGTTCCCAAGCATTAATTCTCTATTGATTGACTCCTGTATTAGTTCTTCCATTATTGTGATGAGATTATGTCAGACTTGCCACCCTAGAGCTGCTTGGGTCAGACCACTTTCTCTTTTCTAATACTGGCATATAATGAGAGCTCTCCGACTCCTCTGGAATTTCTCTAGTGCTCCAGGAGTTATCCAAGACTGATGTCAAGGGGTCAGAAATTTCCTCAGCCAGTTCTAGGAAGACTCTTGGCTGCAAGTTTGCAGATCCTGTTCGTATAAAATGTGTTTATCCCTAGAAGAAGTTGCTTAACTTCCTTCTTGGTTGCTAGTAGAGTGGAAAGTATTTCGACATCCTTGTGTGATATAAACACATCCTCTTCTTTCTTTCCAAACTCGGAGCAAACATATTTATTGAACATTTCTGCTGTCTCTAAATCATTATTCACATTTTTTTATGTTTCCACATGGTTGGCCCATGACATCGCTGGCATTTCTCTTTTCCCTAATTAGCCTAGAAAACTCTTCCTGTTCAATAATTTGGATCTTTCCTTGCCATCTTTATCTTCTCCTTTGCATTTTCTGTACTTCCTATCTTAAAATTTATACTGATTTGCATTTCTGCTTCATGTCCATTGTTTTACATTGCTATTCTAGGGCTAATTGCTACTTTCATGTCATGCTGAACAAAAATGTGTTTGGCCAAAATTGTCCTGTTCTTTTTCTTATGAAATCATAGCTGTTATACCCTCATAATCCCCCTTAAAGTTCTCAGGATACATATACATGCATATATACTATACACACTACACATACATGCACGTGTGTGTGTGTGTGTACGTGTGTGTACACACATTGTTCCCCTGCTCAGTGAAGCTCAAACTTTCCTTCAGACTTGGGAAACTGTTTTCTGAAGTCACAGCACATGCCTTTCAGAAGGACATTGTTTTTATTAGGTGTGATGAAGAAGGGTCCAAGGAGCAGAACCACTGGGATAGCTGATGCACCCAAACAGGTGCTTTGCTGCGCCCTCCAAGGGCTTTCACACTTTGTAGAGATGGCTGTAGCTGAACAGGAGCTAGGAAAGTTGCCCACAGAGGGTAATCAAACATAAGAACCCTCACATTTTCTTGCTTATCCCACTTTCCTTGAAATGATGTCTGGGTTTGCAGTAAGTCTTGAGTCTAAAGCACTCCTATCAGGGTCATAGATGTGTTACAGCGTTCTCAGGACAGTTCTGTGGACATAAGTGTAACACTTGCTGTTGACTGAACACATCCACATCATAAGATTCATTTGAAACCCAGACCTGTGTGACCAAGAACTCCACAGGTTTGAATATCATTGGAAGGAGAGGAGGTAGCCCAGGTAGCTGAAGGAAGAAGCTCTTTTACATTAGTAACACGTGGAAGGCAAGATGGATTTTGGTAGTCTAAGCCTCGCTTGAAGGTTGCTTGACTCAATTTGTTGAATGATTCAAAATGACTCTAGGTGTTGATAATCCTGGGTCCTACGAGACTTGCTAGGAATTCAAACTCTGTACAGCTAATGTGACTTCACCCCAGTTGTTCATCTGAGGACTCTTCAATGACAGTCAGTTTGGTTTGTTTGCAATCTCTGTATGTTCTCGAAGGTCTGTGAGGGTGCCAGGAGATGCTTTACCAGGCTTCAAGCTGAAGGAGTATGAAAAACCTTTGGCAAAGTGAGACAAAATTGTAGGCAAAATAACTGGCGTAAAGCAGGCTGTGGCTGACAGTCACTCTCTTAGCGTCATTACAGGCAAAGTTCAGTACATGGGAGGAATAAAACCCAGTCAGCTCAGCACTAGTCAGTGAATCCGAAATGGATGGTTCAAGTCATGGTTAATTTATTCAAATTGGCTTTCCATCTTGGTGTGATGGACAGGTACGATATGCCTATCCCCCTTCGACATTTTAAATAGTTCTCACAATAACGTGTCAAATTGAGTTCCACCACTAGTAATAATGCAGAACATTGACCTGTGACATTTGAAAAGAAATGACGGGGGAACAAATGCACTCCTCCCCGAGCAATCATGCTTTTCACACAGGTGGAACATTTCTGTTCCAACAACCATTTTGTTCCAGCCACAGCACCCGACTTGTGTCAATCACACTGAAGATTCAAAGAGCTTCACTTGTTCAAAACAAACAGAAGGGAGCTGTTCCTCTTGCAACATATAATTAAGCTGCCGAACTCTTTGCCTAAGGATGCTGTGGACAATAAGAGTTTATGTGAGTTTAAAGGTGACTGGACAAATTCACGGAGGAGTATGCTACCGCTGGCTATTAAGCACAGTGTCCTCACCTGCCTCAGGATGTCTGGGTGATGGAAATTGCTGGAGCCTGGCAGAGTATCAGCGGAAATATCACTATATCCTTGCTGTGTTCTTATACTTTCCATGTAGGCATCTGCTGCTGTCCGCTGCCAGAGCTGGGACTTTTTGTCTGACTGAGTGCACCCATCCTTATGTTCTTAATCAAATCCAATAGAAAGAGTTGACTGTGATTAAAATGGGCTTGGAATGGGTTGAGGGTACCCAAAAACTTGACATGGATGGCAGCCCTTCATCTGAGAATGTGTCACAACAGCTGATGTACAGCTTGGTGCAGTACCGCATCAACAACAAAACAAATGTCCTTCTTGGCCTGGGATTTCATAGCTGAGCTTGCACTCTCCTCAGCAGACACAAGCTTAATGGTGAACGAACTTCAGGGTAGACTGCATTTGATGGAAGATAGCAGTCATTATTCAAGCTGACATTGACAAAATGACAGAGTGGTAAAATAATGGCACGTTCTTTGATACTGCCTTCAGGGTCAGGATACTCACTGTTATAGGATGGCTTATTGATCGGGCTTGCCATTTTTAGAGCCCAGACAAGATGTTAGGAGGAAGTTGCAACTGTGGAATAACAAGAATTAAAGGGTTTAGCATTGGTTCATGGCCTTCATGGAGTGTGGACATGCCTGTTTCTTATGGTCTCTGAACAAATAATCTGAAACTTGTGTGCCTCCCAGATGATGATGCCACAGATAGAAGGTACTTTGATAGTCAGGAACTTTCTTGTCGCTGATGTCACAACTTTATTTCCATGAACTTCTAAGAATACCACATCCAAGGATGGATTTCATTTTGGGGCCCACAGTGACACGCAAGAGCAGCTCTGATTTCATAGCCGAATGCATTCCTCCGAAGAAGGAAGGTTTATGCAAAGTCTTGGTGCACAAGGAAAGATGCCAAGCCAAATGTATTTTTAGCTGTTCAGCCAGCTGGGTTTCTTGTGTCTGTACAAATTCACTGCTTTTCCCCACAAGGATGATCAGAAACATCACTCTTGCAAAAGTTCTCAGTAAAATATCCATAAAAACTGGTGAACCCAAAGGTGCTGTGAAGCTCCCAGACTTTCTTGGGAACCTGTCCAGCAATGGCAGAAATGCTTCAGTTTTATGGCTGTTCCCTCCAAGGAGATGACGTATCCAAGGAGTTGCACTTTAGTGAACTTTTCACGTTTTATGTTCAGCCTGTTTTCTCAAGCACCAGCTAGAGAGGACCAGCACTGTCCATGCAGCCAGCCAGGACTGAGCCTGATACATCCATGCAGATGTTCCTGATGAAAGGCACCAACAAGAACAGCCTGAGCGCCGTGGCTAAACATACAAAATAAATGTGTTCTACATAGACTAAAACCTTCTAGTCAACACCTTCATAAATACACACCAAGCTGCAAGCTCTATTTAAGCCCAACTTCATAAACATCCTGGCACTCTGTGTCCTTTTCAACAATTCATTAATTAAAGACAGATGACATTTGGTTTTGATCATTATTTATTTTTCACGATTTGATGCAGTCAACAACAAGGCATAAAGAGCTGTCCCTTTTTAACAAACACGACAGAGGTACCAGAGGGAGATATATGAGTGAATGAAATTCTTTGTCAGGTTTTTTTTTTAGCTATTCCTGCAGGGCTTGAAATCTAGTCTGGAGAAGCTGTAAATTATTTCAACTGAGGTGCTGGCTTCAAAATTCAGCCTGTTTAGATATCAAAAGGCTGAGGCTGAATTCAAGTACCCGACAGATTTCACCCAGATATTTTTCAGAGGTCTGAGTGAGAAGTTCACTTAGGCTTGTTGGACACACATGCAGTCAGTGTGTCCAACTTATTCCCAGGACATCAACAGCTTGTACCACAAAAATGGTGATTTTAGACAAACTGTGTGCATGTTGATAGGATTTCTGTGAAATGCAGAGGGGATGCACTGCAAGAGAGAAACACCAAATAGCAGGGGAACCCATCGTGTCAACTGAATCAAACTCTGTGCTCACAAGGTGATCTCACTCCAACGTCAGGAGGGGGCCCAGCTTTGCTGGGCCAGGAAGATTCAGGGTAGCCATGAGGTCCCCAGATGTGACAAAGTCACCGCAAGAGACTGTGCGGCACAACAAGCAGAGCTGACTTTCGTGTGCCTGGAAAAGCCGGCTTAGCAGAGCTATTGACTTTCAAGTCTCACTAAGGCTGGGTGTTTTGCACATTTTCTTGGCTGGGCAACCATTAAGAAAATGGATTTTTCAAGCGTGTTATAAACAAAACCCAAGGAAAACAGTCCTGGATTGTCCATCTGGTGCCCTTTTTGGGTGCTTTCCTGTCCTATCAGCCGGCACTGGTAGGAGTACAGGTTGTGTGTGGGGAAAGTAAGAATGACCTGGGCAGCAAAAAGCTTTATTTGCCCTTGATTTTTCATACTTTGTGGGCCTGTCTGCAGAGTTCAAGCAGGGATGTGTGCAGGTCTGCAGTGTTGACCCCAGTCAACTTAATCCCCTTTATTCTATCAGCTTTGGCAGGAACAGAGTATCTGAGGCACTTCAGCCTACTCCCGCTCAGAAACCTTGCACAGCCGATCAAAGCGGGACAGACACTGTCTGCTGCTTGCCAAGAAGGCCAGGTGGCAGAAAGCTTCTCACATGTCAGCAGGCACTAGGAGAAGTTCGGGAAACGTTTATAGGCAGCTGACGTCTTTGTGGGGATCTCAGGCTGTAGCTTTCAAGAGTTCACTGCACCTTCAAGCACAGCTGCTGAGGAGTCAGGGTGCATGCAGCTGGGTGGGATGCAGGGCTGAGCACAGGTTTTCCTGGGGTGGGTCAGTGTCGAGATGATAACTGAGGGCTGGTTGGGAGCAGAGGCAGATGGCAGGACAGAAATACGAGTCCTTGTACCCATAATAATCAGCTTTGTCTTTCTTCTGATCACAAACAAGCGTTTAAAAGGAAGCTCATCCTCTTCCCTGGGTTGCTTTGGTGGTCTGGAATAGACTCCAGGAATTGCATCCAGTCAGCTGTCTGTTCCTACGCTCAGCTTGCAAGTAGATGATGCCCCAAATCTTAATGGAATTTAAATGGAAAAAGGGCAAAAAGGCTAATCCAGGGAGGGAGCCAGGAAGACGTTTAGAAGCAGGAACATGTTAATGCAAAATTACTGTTCCCAACAGAACTTTCAGTCTCCTCCCTAGGACCAAGGATTAAATGGCACAGAGAGCTGCTGTGATTTGGCTTCTGCTCTTCATATGTTGAATTTTATTTTCCTATTTCATTTTTTTATTGTCTTTTTTTTTCTTTTTCATTTGGGAAGTGACCCAAGAAACTGTGTTTCCCACATAGCCATTTCAAAGGAAATCTGATGCTGCAACAAGGGCCCTGGGGGAAACACTTTGGGAAAACAGCACCAGCTCTGTCCTTCCTCTCTTTTTTTTTTTTTCTTAGGAAGGAAAAAAAATGGAAAAGGAGAGGAGTCCTCAGTGTGGGGAGATGTGAAGCTGGGGGAGATTGGGTTTCAGAAAAGCAGGCGGTGTGGCTGCTTCATCCTGTTTCTTGAGCCAAGGACTCTCAGTCTCCACTCCGCCACAGAAATACGTCACCCTTCAAAGCTGATGCTTTTGTGATCCATTTTTTGGTCTCTTTACCTTCCTGTTCACATTGAAAGACACCGTGAAACCTTTCCTGACTGGGCTTGGCCCACAACAAGGGTTTCTGGATGTTTCAAGACACAATCCCTTCCAGCTTTTCCTAGGAGATAAGCAATTTGGTGGGGAGACACTGCTGCTCCATGGTGAGGTCAGGAACCCCTTGGCAGAATCCTGCAGGTCCAGAGACCAGGCTGTTCTTGCCAGGGGCTGACACTTGTAGGATGGA
Organism: Porphyrio hochstetteri; assembly: GCA_020800305.1. Taxonomy (NCBI): domain Eukaryota; kingdom Metazoa; phylum Chordata; class Aves; order Gruiformes; family Rallidae; genus Porphyrio; species Porphyrio hochstetteri. The sequence continues at coordinate 81,752,512 of CM036938.1, read as the reverse complement.
TATCCTCATGTACCACACACCTCTAAATTCTGCATGCAGAACAAAGATCTAAATGTCTTCCAGGGATGCAGAGTGATTGCTCAACAGAGCTGCAACAGGTACCATGAGGATACTTCAGGGACTCATCTAAACCTTCATTATCCTGAAGAGAAGGATCCCCCTTCCCAAAGAGCCCCCATTTGCAAAATTATCTCTCCCAGCCATGCTGGAGTTGGCTGAGCTTGGAGAAAGGAGGAAAGAGCCTTTCCCTAGCAGGAGCATGTCCAGCTGTTTCCCTTGCCTTGGATAACTAAATAAGGGCTTTGATCAAAGCTGCTTGGCATGAGCATCCATCCCTGCCTCAGAAATGCAGCATTGCCTTGCTGGCTTGGAGAGACAAACTGCTGGAGGCTGGAAGGAGCCAGCACAGTGTGTGAGGCATGCCCTGCCCCTCACACTGGCCATGTCAGCAGAGGAACAGGCACCATGTGCTTGCACCTGAGCTGCTCAAACCACCACAGCTCCTGGGCAGGCTGAACTCAGACAGGACTGGAGTCACCAGCTCCATCAGTGGTATGAGGGTCAGTGGGTAACAGCCTCTGAAGGCTGCAGGGACAGACCCCATCTTACACTCTGCAAGCGGCTCTGACTCTGTGGGTCAAGGAGACCTGGAGAACTGGTGGTATTTTACCAGTCAGCATACTGTCATTCTGTTCTGTGGGATGGGAACATTGGCAATGCTGACCTGGGTCATGCCCAAAAACCCTGAAGTATCCAACAGCAGCCAAAATATTCATCTTCAGAGTTGCCCCCCAAATCCTTCATACTCTTGATGGCCCTTAGAGCCTGAGTGGATTTAGTGCCTCCAGACAATGAAAGCAGAAGCCCTTTTGTCCCATCTTGATGGACCTTGTTGCACTTGCTGCCCACTTATCCCAGGGCTGGGAGCTGTCTGGGAAACACTGGAAATCAGCTCCCAGCTCAGCACAGCTCCAGTCCTCACCCTCTTGCACAGCGTGAACCAAGAAGTGCTGCAACAGGAACGTGCATGTCCCACAAATCACTTGCCACAGTAGCTTTGGTTCCCAGGGGTCAATGAACAGATAGGGCTCTGGGTGCCTACCCCTCCTCTGTCCCTCACCATCCCATCATAATGTGGTACACAAGGGTGAGCAGATCAGAGGTTGCAGGGACATGACAACAGATGGGCAGCTGAACCCTGATCCGATGCAAAGGATGTGCTGATGAGGTCCCTAATAAGACAGGGAAAACAGTTCTTCCCTGTTATCTCTCCCCTTGTCCTCACAGCCTCGCTTCACACAGCTATAAAGAGACCATGTAACTCCTTACAGGCTCTTCAAGGTCTGAAATTGCCCTGGGATAGCAGGCTGACCCTGTATACTGCAGAGCATTGGAAAGCTGTGCCTGCTCTCCTATAGCCGAGCAGCCTGCTCGTTTCGTACAACCATAGAATCACAGAGTAGTTTGGGTTGGGAGGCACCTTTAAAGGGACCTTTAAATGTCACCTGGTCCAACGCCCAGCAATGATCAGAGACCTCTTCAGCTTGGTCTGGTTGCTCAGACACCCATCCCACGTGACCCTGAATGTTTCCAGTGATGGTGCATCTCCTGTCTCTCAGGGCAACCTGTGCCAGCGTTTCACCAGCCTCACAGTAACACGTTGTCCTTCTATCTAGTCTGAATCTATCTTATTTTAGTTTAAAAACATTCCCTCTTGTCCTGTCGCTACAGGATTTGTCATGGTGCACTGCTCTGGGCAATGAGGCCACAGGAGGAGGCTGCTGGTTGGAGAGGCCAGTGCGAAGCCCCAGCCCTCTCTTCCACCATTTGTACCCATGCCCAGACGATTTGACTGTTCATTTCCACCAATACCCTCGGGTTGAGCCTGGCTGAGCATCCCATAATGTGTGCAAGAGGCTGCAGCTGTGAGACCAGGGGGCTGCAGGGACCGTGCTCCTGGCCATAGAGACACAGGACATTTCCTCCACTGGTGTGAGGCTGCGATGGGGGGAATCCATTGTTTGTGCCGGGAGTCATCTCAGCCACACCAAGAAGTGCAGCCTGACAAGCTCCATCTGCTTCACCTCCCACCACAGAGGCAGCGAAACCCAGATCTGCCCCAGAGCAAGGGACATCTTTCAGAGCAGCAGAAGTCTCGGCAGCACCCAGTATGCTCTCATGCCCCCTGCTAGGACTCCAGGCAAAGTATTCCAGATAAGCTGAGCATTTTTCTTGACACATAGAGATTCACTCATCGAGGGTGGGGAGAGATCCATGAGATTTGTTCCAGGGATGTCTCTGAGTGGCTGTGACACAGAAACAGTGTTCAAGTGCTTTCAGCCTGGCTGCATTTCAGCAAGTGTCCTGGAGGCCCAATTTACTTTCTAACCCATCCACCTAGGTATTTCAACCACACTGCCACTGCAGCACCTCAGTCCCTGCTTATCTCCGTATCCTCTTGCATATTCCCAAAAGATGCTGAATAATGTGCCTCCGATATTACTTTTTAAGTAACCTTAATTGTCTGATTTTGATTTGTGTTTAAATTGCGCTTTCCCCTGCAACCTGAGAGGCATTGGAATGATACACATGGCGTTCTGCTCCAAGTGTTTTCGTGTGCCTGTCTGGCAGGCATTCCTGTCGGAGGGCACCCGAGTGAGGGGGCAGAGGTAAGGCTCCTGGGGGAAGAAGATCAACTTCTGAATTTCCTGAGGTTTATGACATTAAAACCTCACATTTAGCGCTGCATTAAAAGAGAGCTGTCAGGTTCTATTTCACGGAAGATGTTGCTTTTGTGAAAAGTGCTTTTTACAAAACATATGGCCAAGGTAATTGTTTGGGTTTGGGGCGGGGGAAGAGGGAGTCATTCCAGGGAAAGCGTGTCTTTTGAACAGCTCTGGCCTGAAGAATTTGGAGCCCTTGGCTAATGCATGAAAATGAAGCTGACTCCACAGAGCAGCGATGTTTGCTCTCCTGTTTTCTTTGCCAGGAGGTCCAGAAGTGAAGGGAAGCAGGCTGCTTGGAGGAGTGCGATGTGGTACCCTGGCACAAGCCTTAGACATCACTCATACCTCCAGACTCACCTGAAGCCAGGCTGAAAGGCCATGACCTAACTGGAGAAGGCATGTTTGCTCATGGGTCTGTTTAATGAGCAGCACGCTTCCTTCATTACACATCTTCATTTAGAATCATAAGCGATTTCATGAAGGCTTTTCCTTTCCAAACATATGTAGATCGGTCGCTCCCCTTTAAGGTGGCTTTTGTGTTCACAGCAGAGAGAACTGCTCAGCCAGGCTGAAGCTCAGGGCTGACATCAGTGGGAGCTTTCGTTAATTGAATTACTGTTTTGTGGCAGAATGTTTTAAAAATAAGCGGAAATGTCCCACATACTTTTTTGGCCGGGAGATCAAATGTATCCAAAGGAATTCAATAATATTCCTCCATCTGTGAGTCCTGCCTGTCCCTGGAGAAAAAAAGTCAAATTCAGTCTCCACCATTGTTTGTGTTCATTATATTCCCTTATCGTCTTTTTGGCTCATGGGCAGTGGGGGGTGGGGGGGGTGAAGAACTAGCAGAGTTCCTCAGGTCTCAAATGGAAACATGTAGAGTCGTATGCATATCACAAAAAGCAGGAAGGACAGTATCAGGAAAAGAAAAAAAAAAGACTCTTCCACTATTCATCTGAATAAGAGCCATGATTTGCTTTGAAGGCATTCGCCTCCCCCATTGCTTGCTTCTCTTGCAAATACTTACTGCGGCAGAATCCAGGCTGAAAAGGTGTAGGTAAAGAAAGGAAAGCAGGAGGTGAGATCCTTTGAACCTGCATTCACATGCAGAGCTGCATGTGGTTATGAATTTTCAGGCAAGTGTATCTTCAGGTACATATTGGCAGGCAAATCCCAAAGCAAATACTTGCACTTATATGAACTGATAAGGATTTATCTAAGAATTTCCTGGCAAAAGAATACTCATGTGAGCTCTTATTCAGAGATACCCTAGCAGGGAAATACTTGTTCACAGGCTTGTCCACAAATGCATTAGCTGCAAATTCGTATGTAAATACTGGTGCTACAATCCCTTCATATGTGGCTGGGTCGGAGAATCTGTGTGCATGCAGAGATGAGCCAGGCAGGCAACTAGCAAATAAGAATGCAAATATGAGGTGAGAGGAAAACAGCTCCATACTCATGCAAATGGAGTTGGGTACTCGTGAGTCTGCAACCTGGGATGTTGGTGTGATCACAAACACAAGCATATTCAGGACTTTCCTGTCACAGATGCTCATGCATATTGACAGTGCAGTCAAACGCTAATGCATCCCCATTTTCCCAGCTGATGTTTGGACAATCAGGTATTAACTGGTGATTTTTTTTTTTGGTGGTTCAGGAAAACAAGGGCTGGAAGGGCTAGGGTGCCCAAACCTTAGCTGGCTGCTCTGGGAAACTTTCAGGAGTCCTCCTGGAGGGAAGGTGGAGGAAAGTCACAATGAACCTTAGGTCAGGTTGGCACTAAACTCATAAAGAACCCAGGTGGAACTGGCTGGCCAAGTCCTGAAGCTGAGATGTCAAATCAGAAAACAGGAATGGCATCGAATCCCTCTGCATCTCCTCCACTAGAAAAATTGTGTTGGACATTTCGGCTTATTTTTAAAACATTCTGCCACTAAACAGTAATTTGAAGAGCTAAATCTCCCTCTGACATCAGCTCTCGGCTTCAGCATCAGGTCAAGTTTTATTTAAGCTGCCTTAAATGGACACTGGCAAGCTGGAAAGAAAAATAATTCTATGAAACATCTGATACTTAAACAGCAAAGAGTTATTTCTGACAGAGGCCGTGCCCACCCCATCCCCCAAGAGCAGTCTCCTGCACCACTGTCTCGCAAGGTAGGATTTATCAGGGGAAGTAAGGAGGTGATTTCCCCCTGTCAGAAGGCTCCATTGCAGGAAGACCAGTGCCAGGCATTAGCCAGTGCCAAGCTTTCTTCTGATCTTAAGGGGCTTCAGGCAGCTTCAAGCAGTTCAGCACTGGGCGCTACTTGATTTAAAGCTTATCACGCCCTGTGTACCAGCACAGGGAAGTGAGCCATACAGCTGGAGAAGAACCAGCATGGCTCTCAGACACATCCTCCATGATCTCTCCATGCTCCTGCTGCTAAGCTCGTGGAAAGTAATGCAATTACCACTCTAAAACAAAGTGTGTTTGAAAAGTGCATTTAATTAGACACATGTTCTGACGGGCTGGGTTTGTGTAACTCTGGCTGTGTACGCTCCTCTCCCTTGCCTGTGCTGCTTCATTAACAAGTGCCATGCTCTACCAGATTAATGATCTACTGATAGGCACTGAAGAGATGCTTTAGCTTAGATTTATACCACTTAAGCTGTAGCAGCTTCCCTGAGGCAGATAAATAGGGAGCAGGATTGCTGGTGCAACAGCACTAACACCTCTGTGTGGGCAGCAGGTCTCAGCAAGGCTGCATCCCTGGAGAGAGTGACAAGCTCCAGGTGCAGAGGAGGCTTTTGGGGTTAGCAGAGGTGTATAGAAGCAAGTAATGGAGGGACGAGCTGCAAGCACCTCATTCAAGCTTTATTTATGCACCTGAGCCCCTCAGAGGTGAGATCCCCACCACTGTCCCCACCACTGCTGCCTGACCACCTCATCTACCTGCTGGTTCTTGTTCAGGAAGGTGCTGGATCACGACTGGGATTGGCTCCTGCTTTTCTTTGTGAGCAGGTGAGCCAGCTCAGAGCTCTGCACAGGCTCCCTGGTTTCTCCCCAGCTGCTTTTTCCTCTTCAAGGAGAGTTTCAGGCATGAGCAATTGGGAGTCTCTGTATGCTGTGGGAATGTACTGAAATAGCCCCTCCTGACCTACTCTCATCAAACAATTTCTCTAACCCCACTTGCCTGAGAGGTCCTTAAACAGTCCTTACTCTCTGAGACCTCTGGGCTGAGTAGGAAAATGAGTCTGATGTGGATCTAAAGATGCTGTAACGAATCACTGTTTGTGTTACAACAGGAGGGTCTTTTCAGTGTGCTTTTAACATCCCAAGCCCCAGCTTTCTTCACAGAGGAACCCTTGATTCCACTATCCTGGTGTTATAAGTGCAGAAAACAAAATACAAAGGGGGAAAGAGAAGGTTTTGATCAGCACAGTGCAGCAAGTCAGCAGCAGACTGAGACAGGCACAGCTCTCTGATCACCAGGTACTACTTCCCAGTTTGAGCTGGCTAGGTGTTGTGTGGCTGATGCCAAGTGAGTTTAATGTGGGTCATGCCTGCGTGGTCCCATTTGCTGTGCAAGCTCAAGAAGGGCATTTGCTCTGCCTGATCAGTCTCACTACTTCCATGTGTGTGCTAGCACCTGGGAAAGGCAGTCTCTGGAAATAGGAAACAACAGAGGCTAGCACCGGGAGGGCAGAGGGATTCACCCCTGCATCCTTGGGGAGAGCTTGCAATGTCTGTACAACAGAACAGCTCTCACTGCTCATCAGAAGAGCCACTAGTCTGGATCAGAGACCACAGCGAGCATCAGCAGTGTCAGCAAGCATCAGCAGTGTCGTGCTGCCATGCAGCCACCAAACCCCAGCAGGTCTGTGAGCAGCAGGTCTCATGCTGCAAGGTCCCAGTGGCTCCTTCCTATCAGAGTTCTCCACAGCCTTATGATGTGTTTCATGAGGCAACTTCTCACCCATCTGGGACAGCAATACGTGCTGCTCCTCCCTATGGGGTCACCTATTGCCACTAACCCTGTAGGAATCCAGCATTTCTGAGAACTTCATACTTCTGCCTGGTTTGGATAAAATTAGCCAAAGCATTTGAAAGACAGATAAACAGACCTTGACTTGTTTCTTTAGGAAATCAGCCTAAAAGCCCCATGCTAAACAGAGGTTTCTTTGAAGAATTGTTCTCTCTTTCCTCATACACAGTCCATTTGCAGGTTGTCAGCCCTTATCACGCTTCAGGTTCAGCAGGGATTCAGTGGTGGAAATAGGAGCTGAAGAAAGTGAAGGCTGATGCAAAGCCAGGAAGGAGTAGGGAGAGATTCTTTCAATGGCTGCCTACCCCATCTAAACTGCCTTACATCTGCAGGCACCCACGTTGTTAATTACAGTGTTAATAGATTTAAGATCTGAGTGGGATCCACCATGCACCATGCCCCCTGAAAAACAAGCACCCTCTCTCTCTCCTGACCCAATCCTGGGAACATCTGTCTGGGCATGTGCTGGGGACTGCCGTGCATGGAGGATCCACCTTTCACCTCACCAGCATTTAATAGATCACTTTCTTTCTTACACGAATTCATCTAGCTTTAACTTCCAACACAGCTGCTTTCTTACAGCTTTCAGTGGTAGATTAAAGATCTCTTTGGTACTCGCAGCTTCTTCTGAAAGTGCTTAGACACTATTATCCAGTCACCTCTTCATCTTCTTTTTGATCTGCTGAATAGGTTTGGTGGTTTAAATCTCTCGCTCCGAGACATCTTTGTCCATTGCTTAAATTATTCTTCACTTTTCTCTGTTCTCTTTCAGGTTTTCCATGTTCTTTTTAAAACATGGGCACCAGAACTGGGATTTAGAGGCTTAGTTACAAATGGATACAAACCATTTTCCCTGCCTTGGGAAAACTGTTGAGGTTTTGTCGTGTTTTCCTGTCTGCTCTGAGGAGAGATGTCAAAACTTTGATAAATGCAGCGACATCATGACCCCAGGAAAAAAAAATTGCTTGGGAGCAAAGTAAATATTTCATATTGACCTTTTAAACTACATTCTGGTTTTCAAATTCGTATTTTTTTAATTTTCCTCCTTTTTGCCCAGTTTCTCGGATAGAAAAGAAATCTTGAAGAAACAAGAGTTCCTAGCCCTGAAAAGGTGTTGGAAAAAAATGGTTTGACCATGCAGATTTTTACACCACCCCCACCCCGTTTGGTTTTTGTTTTTTCTCAAAGGGACAAATGCACCACCTCACCACTCCCCTCTTGAATGTTTTGTTTTTAATTAAGAACCATTCAGGAAATCACTCTCTTTGCTCTGGTTTCTCACATTTCCCCCATCAATACAGAGATGAACTGCTCTATCTGACCCTGCCCTGATCCTGGTGCTTGGACTAGGTTATCTCCAGAGATCTCTTCCAAACACAGTGATACAGAGTTAGCAGGTCACTTAGCAACGTAGAGCAAATTTCTTTTAATTATGGCCAATTATGTTCACATTTCATGTGAACAGGCACAGGGCACATCAGGTCTTGCTTCAGTTTAGTCTAAGACTGTTTGTAATTGTGGAAGAGAAAGTGAAGCATGGGGGGGTTTGGTCTGGGTTGCCATATTGGGGGTGTGAAGTATGCCCAGGCTCGTTGTGAACTGGGAAGGGTAAACTGGTGTCCACTTGCTCAGCTGGTGAGCAGAGACTGATTAAACTGCAATACACCAGCCCATGTCCTCCTGTTTCCCAGACTCTCAGGCTCTTGCTCCTGATGGGAGCACTATCAGAAATCAGTGGATGGGAAAGTCGGTGGGGACCCTGGTCCTGGGGATGACATCAGCACTGAAGAGGAAGAGATTTTTGATGCTGCACGTGAATTTGATAGCTTCTTCTCCAGCATAAGAGCAGCTCATGCATTTATCAAAAGGAAGCTTTCCAGAGAAAGCAAGCAGGATGTTTTGTGTTCTCCCTTTCCCCGCATCTTCTTCTAGGCTTCGAGTGCTTTATTGCTATCTTTGAACACTATCATAAAAGTGGAAGGATTAGACCCCAGCCATCTGCTCTCATGCCAATAGCCCTGTTGAAGTCAAAGGGGCTGTTGGGTGATGGTGTCTCAGTGCAGACTGCTGGCTTGGTCTCCGTGTCATGGAAAACTTCCAGCTGGATAATTGCATCCTGCCTCAATAAATTCTCCCTGGAAATCCACTTGGATGCAACATCTTCTGTCCCTGCCTGTCTTCAGCAATGGTGAGGAACGGATCTAGGCAGTGAAGCAGCTGCTCCGTGCTGTCCCAGAGGTGGCCACATTCCAGTTGCAGGCAAATGATCTCTGTGCTCATCAGGTTCGCCAAATTGCTAGGAGGGTTGCGGTGGGGAGGGATGTGGAAATGACTGCTACTGAGCAGAAGGGCTGTGAGATGATAGAGAATTGCTCTGCTCTGTGCTGCTGCCCTGCTGCAGCCCGGAAAGCTGATTGCTCTGCCCTGGGACATCAGCCTGAAATGCAAACAGGGAAGTGCAATGGGTTGACATTTGCATCCCTCTCATCTGAGCCCTTCAGCATATGGCAAATATTTGCTGGTGATATTGATATCATCTGAGAGCCACAGAAATGAGGACTGGCAAAGGCATATTACATCATGTGCTCCCAGTAGTGGTGCAGGATGTTTACCTGCAGGAGCATTTCTCCAGGCTTCATCCAGTCCTGTTTCAAGACAGGCCCAGAGGACCATTCACCACATGGAAGAACAGACACACAAACCATCAACGTGTTGAGACAGCCCGTCCAGAACTCCTCTTGGAATAAAGCCTCAACCTAATGAGCAATTGATGCCCAAAGTATAGGGTAATAACAGAATCTTTTCTCTTATGTATTTTAACACTTATTTTTACCCCGAGCTTGATTTCTCAGTGTCATGCAACTTGGCATGAAAACATGCCAAGGAGAAAAGCAGGAGGACAGACAGGTGAGATATGTGGGGGACTGGACACTGGCACATCCCTGTAAGCACCCAGTCTCAGGCTGTCTCCATGTCAGTCCTGCTTACATGGAAAAGCTGTGTAGCGGGACTGGCTGTAAGAAGGAGAGGGTGGTGGGGACCAGAACGGGTGCTCCCTGGGTCTGGCTTTGCAATAACTGCCCCTCCTCACACGTTGTCTTCATCTATCTCCCTCCTTTTGTGCAGCTCTGCTTTCCATCACTTTCCAGCGCATGCCTGCACGTCGTAAAGCAGCCCCTGCATCCACCTCACCTTTCCCCACACGCCCGCAGGAGCGCAGACGGCAAACACACCTTTCCTATCATCAAAGGTGGACACCCCCCCCCCCCCCCCAACACACCCCATGCGAAAAGCAGCCAGCCAGGCTCCCAAAACGCGAGCTTGGGGAGTTATAAAAAGGTAGATGTGTTTTTCAGGAACATGAGCAGCCCAGCTGAGTAGAACTTCAAGGGGGCCACTTCTCGCTCCCTTTCGTTTCCACTCCAAAGAGCGCGTGAATGATGTCCGGTGGGAGTGAGCTCGCCAAGAAAAATGCAGCTGAACTGCAGTCGTAAGGGCTGTGTGCTTCACGCCATAAAACTGGAGTGGAAGAGCCGTGTGAGAAGCTAAGACCCTCACGCACAGGCCATAATGTTCTTTTCTGCTTTGAAGTGGATTTAGGGCTGGCTCAGCCTCTCTGCGGGCTGGAGGCTGCTGCTTATCCATGCAGCCTAGCAGCAGCAATAAGCAGCTGAAAGTCCTCAAGCTTCCTCCATACAGAGAGCAGAGAATGTTCCTCATCCCTCTTCCTCCAAAGCAGTGGCTGCAATCAAGGAATCGCAGGATGGATTGTCACAACACATTCCCTCCCCTCTCTCTGGCACATTTTGGACCTGAAGTCTCCCCCTCTGAGTTTTTTTAGCAGCTCCTCATTTTGATCCCATTTTCTTGCCAAGGAGTGCTTGCAGAGTACCCTGGATGGGGCCTGGGTGCTTGGTGGCTTCCCCACAAGCTGTCTCGAGGCAGAGGTCTGCTGGACAGCATCCCCCAGGTCCTTGCTTAGGGCCAAAGAGAGGTGGGTGCTGTCTGGGTCCCCTAGGATTTGCTTTACTCAGCTTGTACCTCCCCTTTATTTCTCCTGTGTGGAGGGCAATCCTGGGTTTTTTCCCTCCCTTCCTGCTCAAGGGACATGGATGTTCAGCTGTGAATGGACCCAGGCCAGCTCTTTTCTTCAAGATTCCATTCAGCAAGGTCTGACACCAGTTGCCGGATGATCACACTCGTGCAGCTGCCCTGGGGACTCAGGGCACAGAGCAGGAGCTCTTGTCAGGGCAGGCATGGCTCACAACTGCTCCAAACTCTTTACCCTGAGCATGTTTTCTGGGATAGTCCACAGGAGCTGGTCACAGGGTAAGAAACTCCAGCACTGGGACTCTATGGCAGAACTTCTTTATTGGGACATTTCCTCTCAACCCTTTACCTCTCCCCAGCAGTGGCTGGTTATGCCTGGCCAGGGTAGAGGTATAAACCCTATTTTAAATGAAAACTCACCTATGGGAAATGGAGATTTTGGAGGAAATGTAGCTCTGGGTGTTTGGGTTACTTACTTCACTGCAAGCTACTTCGTCACATCTGCCTCACGTAGGGTGGTCACTGCAGCACACACTGATGATAGAAAAAGACCATCCAGGGCTCAGAAGCTAAATCCTGCTTTGGCCACAGAAGCCAGCCACATCTTCCTACAGCCCTCCTGGGAGGCTGCAAGAACAAGTAGCTACTAATGTGTGACTTTTCTCCACCAGATGCACCTACCTGAAAGCTCAGCATTTAATTTGCACTTGTCATCTGGGATATCTCTTGCTTGTGGAACACCTTTTGATGCAGATTCACCCTGTCTGTTCAATACCCCTGTATGAAGAAGAGATGATTTTTCCTCATTCCCCAGAGGTATTTGTTTCTCTCCACTGGCTGTGAAAGGAACAGACAGCATCTTTAGTGCAGAACAGAACTACAGCCAAAACCAGGTGGGATGAATCCTACTCTCTGTGTCGGATAGGAGGTCACCCCTGTATCATGCTGCACACCCTTTCTCACTGTCTATAAAAACAAATTTCTGATGGTTCTGGTACACCCAGATCTCAGGAGTTTCACTAATGTGTTTTTGGTATAAAGTTCTCGATGCCTGGGAGTGAGAGAGGAAGAGGAGACAAACCCAAAATTTTCAGTGACCTTTCTAGGATATAAGGTTATTAAATTTGTAGCTGGTCTCAGGGTTACCCAGATCCCCTACATCTGCCCCGATGATCCCTCCTGCCTTAGGGATGGCTGGATATGCCACTGTGGCTTGCAGCCCACCATTCCATTAACGTCCACCCAGGCTCATTTCAGCTGGTAGTAATGCATTTTGCCTTTCCTGCCATGGTTGAGAGGACCTCTGGAAAAAACCTACTTTAACCAGTGTATCTAAATCTGCTGCCAGTCCGAGGGAATCATTGCACATGCTTTATGCCCTTTACAACCAAAGTCCTGGTGCTCAGCTCAGCACAGCGAGCACAGGCTGCCTGGAAACCAGGCAGCTGCAGCGAAAGTGCCAGCACTCGTGCTCATGACCTTCTTCCCAACCAGGTCTGCTAGAGATTTCTTGCTTTATTAATGAGAACAGAGATTCTTGAGGACAATTAAAAGAGTTGCCATAGGCACAGATGGCGCATGTGCAGATGCGTCGTGGTCCTCCAGGTACCACGCAGTGATGAGGGAAAAGGTGGCAAAGTCAATGCCCAGGAAACTCTTTTTCACTCAATTATGGTAGTTTAAAATAAGGTTGTGATCCTGGTTCACCACAACTCCCCAAACACACCTACTGTAGTTCATGTCTCAAACGCGTGTATTAGATGCATTCAGATGGGCTGTCTGGGCTGATAACAGACTTGGGGAATGACCTCAGGTTGAACTGCAGGGAAAAAAGGCTGTTTCCTCATTAATATCTCTGCAAAATAAATGTCAACTGGAAAAACAGTTTCTGTGTAATCAATCTTGGTTCATAGACACTGGGCTCTGACAATTCCTCTCATGGAAAGGAATATATTTCCCATAGATCTAGTAGTGTTTCATACATTATAGCTTTCATAATAGCAAAAGCCAGTGCTTGGGTTACATTGAGCTTTTCTTTCTAACCCTTTGGTTTCACATGATCATAATTCTCTGAAAAATTTCTCTGTTCAGACTAAAACTTTCACACTTTGTATAGGGCAAGAAATGATGATTTTTCTTTCACTGAAGAAAATCCTTTTAGCTATCTTTGATTTATTGGAATGTGTGTAGGGGAGAATTACACTTTTATGGCTTTTTAAAATGTATTTTTCTTCTTGGCAACTAACAAGGCTAGAAAAGCCCTTTTCCTAACTCACTTGGCATTTTCCTTCTTGAGAAGCTGAGCTTTTGTTGGGGGTGGGCTGGGGAAATCATGTACAAGAAAAACAGCCATTGAAGGATCACCTCTGAGCATGCTTAGCTGAGCTATGCTGGGATTTTAGGGGGAAGGGGAAGTGTTTAGATCTATTTCTTGCAAGACAACGCCATGTATAGAATCTGCTGCTCAACCTGGGGCTGATTTAGGTTGGTCACCAGGTTAAGGACAGGAATGCATGGTTGAGTGACATCAAATGCAGAGGGAAGGTGCATCTCTACTTGTGGTCTCCCCTGGTTGTGTGATTTGGATGATTTTTCTTCTAAAAAAGCTGTAGCTCTGAGAGTCAGGTGATACAGGGGAATCCCATGTATCATTGCAAATAAAGCACTTCCTCAACTTCACCTTTATGCAGGGAAGCGTGAAAGCATGGCTTGATAAGGCTGCAAGATCTCTCTGATCTCACATCCACAGACTGGTTCCTACCTTCCTCTTCAGACTTTCCTTGCCTCCCATGGCAGAAGCAGGTGGTTGCTAAATCACTGGCCAAGTTGTCCTTAAGAAAAGGTTCTTCCCTGCTGCAACCCCATGCCACAGCCCAGCATCCCCTGCCCTGAGCATGCTGCCGTTCTCCCAGACCCACCATGATGGGTAGGTGGCATCAGGAGCACTCAGAAGAAAACACCTTCAAGGCCTTAAAATATTGAGTTGAATTAAAGAACCTCACATTTTCAATAAAGAATTATTCTTAATCAATGTCGTGCTGCTGATGTTACTGGTCAATGAATTTGAGCACCAGACATTGCCAACTCCATGAGCTCACTCATTTCCAAGGGGCAGCAGGATACAAGGGAAATGCAGACAGCTGCACAGCGCTTTCTTCTACCCTGATTTTCTCTTAGTAACAGGAAATGTCATGCGAAATGACTCTGTTAATGCAACAATAGGATTATATATTCATTCAGTGAAGGATGGCAGGAAGTTGAGAGGTTGATCCCATCACAGACACATTAATTTGTAGCCCCTATTTGTTGTGCTGTCTGAGTCCAGCCTTGGTGACTGTGGCAGCTAATTCTTGTGGAATTTCAGGAAAACTCCAGGAATCTTGGCTGAAAAGCAAGTTTTTCACTTCTGGAATTTTTAGAGCACACAGGACTTTGGGGTCAACCTATTGCTTTGCTTTCTGACCTGTGCAATGCAGCTTGTTCTGTTGATCTAGCCTTTATTCCCATTTCTTATGTATGTCCTATGTGTTCCCTGCAGCCATTCAGAGACTGGATTCATCCTCAAAGCCTTTTCCTCTGAGATCTCTGCTTTCTATGCAAGAAAATTCTAGATGGCATTTGCAGCTCATTTTAACTAGATCCAGTCATTACCCTATTCAGTGCAGTTTGCTACCCCATGGAGATCTCTTCATGTCACAATATTTGTCCTCAGAAATCTTAATTGTAGACCTGTTATTGCCTAGTGCTATTTGAATTTGAACCAAAGCTGGCAGTGATTGCTTGATCTCAGCCTGCTTTCTGCAACAAGTTCTTTTAGCAAATAACTTCTTACCAAAAATCAAATCTCAAACAGCATCACTCCACTCCTGTCTCGAAGTATTTGGGAGAAAAATCTGCCATCTGCCTGTTCTCAACAGTCTTGACTGACTTCAACAGTTGGGTTGGAAAAATCTATTAAAAGGATTAAGTGATGCATTGCTCGCAGGCTGTCATTTGGATCCCTCCATCCTCGAGGCCATACACCACGCTGACTCCAACTGAAGGGCAGTCTGGGATTACACGGCCATTAGTAGACATCTTGGAGGAAGGCATGAGTGTACAGCTGGCAGGAAACCCTACAGTTTTCCCACTGATGCACAAAGCATGAAGTGTAAAGGCTGGCCCAAAATGTGCTGTCCCTAAGATTGATAGTTGATGGTCCTTTATTACTGGTACAAATAACCCCAGACAACACCAAGAGCCCATCAGATGGACTATGGATGCTGCTTTCAGTATGTTTTTTGGCAGTGAGCTGCATAGCTTCATGTCCTTGTCCTACAGCCCATTCAGTGTCCAACCCTAAATCTGTGGGGCAATTCACAGGGTTAATGGTGAAGTGACCTGGGACCATACCCCATACATTTAAAATACAGCCAGAGAGACCTGTTGTCAGGAAACGGAGAGCCTACAGTCAGGTAGGAACATATTTTAAGACCATAACACTGTGTATTAAAAGTATATTTACAGCATAATAAGCCAGGGTCTATATTTCAAAGATCAGTGAGAAGGGGCCGGTTTTGGTGACGTTTGAAGTCTATCTCCTGGGCTGTCACATATATTCGAAGAATGCCTGCTATACATTTAGATCAACCCCCATCCCAAATGGAGGGGAACGCAGCTCTCTCCCCATATGGGGCTAATCTCCGGGAAGGCGGCGTGAGCACATGGTACCAATTCCTGCACACTTTGGTCCCTTAACTCAGTCCTGAAGGCAGGGAGCTGAGATGGGGGGCAGGGGTAAAATCCTGGTGTCACCCATTTATCTTTTCCAGAGAGGGGTGCCTGCTGCTCAGGGGTGATTGGTTTTGCTTTGCTTCTGCAGCAGGAGGAAAATACGAGGGGACTAATCACAGGGAGACGATGCCTCGGGACAGGAATGGCTCCTGGTGGAAATGCAGAGACTGCAGCTCCCTCCCACTTCCCAGGGCAACAGCCAAAAAGCGAATCGAACCCAGAATGAGCTGCCACCTTTCTCTGCAGCCCAGTCCTGCAGACCCAATCCTGTGCTTAAATAAATATGTTAACCACAAAGAACGAGTTAGCAGGAAGTACCCTGTCTTTGGGGAGGCAGGTCACCTGCCATCAGAGATGCCCTTTCATCCCCAGAGGGTCTGGATGGAGCCCACGGGAGCCAGCCGCAGTGGTACCCTGCACATGCAGGTGTGAGAAGCAGCCTGTTTCACTAGTGGGTGGGTAAAGAAATGTAGCTTCTGCGTACACCCTGCAGTGGTGATTGCACAGGGAGACCTGGCTGAGAACAGAAAATGTTCCTGGGGAAAGGAGAAAGTGCAAATTTTCAGTCACACGTTGCTTCCTGGAAGTTTCCAAAAGCTCTGGAAACACCACATTTCTTTCTTTGTGGTGGCACATTAAATAAAGTAATTCCCAGTTTAGGAATTCTTGATTTTTCCTTGTTTTTGTTCTTCCCATTTCCTTTTCTCTCACTCTGAAGAAAAAAGATGTAGAAGAAGGGAAGGAGTAATAGTATCAGGGGGTAGTGCAAGAAGAAGTAATGTTAGTGCTCCCAAACTTAGAAAACCATAATTTTCAAGGGAACGTTTAAACTGGTGGAGTGGGTGTGTCCTGGTTTCAGCTATGATGGAGTTAATTATTTTTAGCAGTGGATGGAATGCCATGTTTGGGTGTTAGGATGAGAACAGTGCTGATAGCACCCTGATGTTTCTGGTTGTTGCTGGGCAATCAAGGACCTTTCTCAGTTCTTCATACTTCCTTACTAATGAGAAAGGAGGGGACGCAGCCAGGACTGGTGATCCGAATTGGCCAAAGAGGATATTCCATACCAGTTACGTCATGCTCAGTATAAAGGGGGACTGGGGGGAAGAGGAGGAGACAACGCCAGGACGGGCAGTTTCTGGGTTCGGGGACGAGAAACTGCATTGTGTATCACCAGTTTCATCTATTTTGTGCTTTAAACTTCTGTTATTGTTATATCTAGTTTTCTGTTATTGTTTAGTAAACTATCCTTATCCCAACCTGCGTGGTTCTGGTTTCTAGGTTGTGGTTTCTTTTCCTCCTTTCTTCCTTCCCTTTTCCCCCTCCCCCAACTTTCCCTCCCCCTTCCTTTTAAAAGTACAAGCGACTGTGTGGGGTGTGGCCCTTGGCTGGGGCAAAACCACGACAGGGTGGGAAGAGAATCTCTTGCTTAAAAATTTGAAACAATACATACTGATACATTCTCTTTCAAACTGCTGTTTTTTCTCTTTTAGTTGCATTACAGAAAAATAGTTTCTAGGAAAACCTGTGATGAGAAGGGAGAGAGTCTGAGGTCTGAAATGATCACCTTCCTTAAGACACCCACATGCAGGCATGAGTTGTTCCTTAGCAGTGTTAGATGGTGTCACCTCCCTTTAGACAATAAAAGTGAATTGTTTTAATTAGAGGTCACATCTCTTATGCTGCCAGAGCAGAGATCTTGTCTTATAGATTGGACTCCCCTCCACCCTCAGAGGAGTTGGCTCTGCATTTGGAGGAGCTGCAGGATCCCAAATCTGAGTGACACTGCACATTCACACCCATGATTTTTAGATGCATAGCAGGAGAGAAGACTCCTACACTGCATTAATGGTGGTCATACAAGTCTCAAGGATTTGAATAAACACTGGGTACCACTGTTGGTAGAAACAAGGATGCTCAGCTCCATGTTCTTGGCTCTGTACAGCTCTGGAAGATCTCAGCTACCTTGGGGTGGTCCTGTTTCTTAGTGCTTTCCAACCCATCCAGAACCCATCATCTGCCTGCAATGGTACCGTCTTGGGCAGACACCCTTTATCCCACTCCCTTTCCATGCCCCAGCAAGTGCTGTCAGGCCTCAAACTCTTCAAGCAGCATCGTCAAACTTTAATTATGTGTCTACAATCTGTCCAAGAATTTTATGACATTAATAAGAGTGTTCCTAATTAGCATTTATTGTTTATATTATTGAAATTCCAAATTACACGACCAATTGATTTTTCCCTGTTGCCCTCATTAAGTCACAGTGAAATGCATTTCAAAATAGATTGGCATTTAATTCCTTTAGAAAGCGCTGATTAGATCAAGGGCCTGTTGCACTGCTTTTGGTTGCATGAAGTCACGTTAGGTTTTAATTTCTCCTTGTTAGTAAGATGCTGAGTCACTGACTGAGTTCCTCCTGTCTTGCCACACAGGCACCTACTGGAAAAATCCCCCATGGCTTAGGCCAGGACTTTGGAATAAATGAAAACAAAACAAATGTCTCCAGACAGTGGATTTGACATGAGATGAAAAGCAAAGCTCAGCCAGGTGTTGAAAGTGTTCAACTTGCTTCATGAGCCAACAGGATGAGGAAAGAAACCTGGAATTATTAAGGGGTGTTTTGCTTTGCTAAATACACAGCCCCTTGTCTTTTCTCATCTTCTCAAGGAAGGGTCTGTCTGTTGCCTGTTGCCTGTCCCCTGCCCTCTCCTCCCCACCAGCTAGACATGCCTCTGGTCTGCCTTGCAGTGTCTTGAAAACTCAAGGCATCTATGGTGGTCAGCTCCAGCATCTGGATCTTATCTCCAGTTGAAGCATACTTTTCTCAGATGCCTTCACCAAATCACTTGGTCCTCCTTAATTTATGTTTGTTCTCTGTCTAATGGCTGCATCAAAAAGAGTGTGGCCAGCAGGTCAAAGGAGCTGATCCTCCCTCTCTGCCCTGGTCAGGCCCCACCTGGAGTATTGTGTCCAGTTCTGGGCTCCCTGGTACAAAAAAGACAGGGATCTGCTGGAAAGAGCCCAGCGGAGGCTACAGCGATAATTAAAGGCCTGGAGCATCTCCCCTACGAGGGAAGACTGAGTGAGCTGGGGCTGTTCAGCCTTGAGAGAAGAAGACTGAGAGGGGATCTGATAAATGTTTATAAATATCTTACGTGTGGGAAACAGGGGGAAATGGCCAGCCTCTTTTCAGTGCTCTGTGAGGACAGGACAAGGGGCAGTGGTCTCAAGTTGGAGCATAGGAAGTTCCGCACTGTGGTGTTTTAGCCCTGGCTGGAGGACAGACACCCACCAAAGCTGCTCCATCACTCCCCTTTCCAGATGGACAGGGGAGAAAATATCTATTGAGAGGCTCAGGAGTGGAGATAAGGACAGGGAGAGATCATTCTGCAGTCAGTGTCATGGGCAGAACAGACTCAGCACAGAACAAAGGAGAAAACTCTCTAATTGATGACCCTGCCCTGCACCCCCAGTGACACCAGAGTTGGGTGATGAGAAATGCCACCAGATCTTAAAGCACCTCTCCCCACCCCTCCCTTCTTACCAGACTGCACTTGAGTCATGATTTAGCTCCCTTCTTCCCCACATTGTGGCACAGGGAGGGGCAGGGACTGGGGGAATGAAGGTTTGGTCAGCTCCTCACAAGATGTTTTCCTTCTTAGCCAGGGGGCACATTCCTCACACTCTTCCCCTGCTGCACCATGGGGTCACACCCACAGGAGACAGTCCTCCACTAACGTCTCTGTGAGTTCTTTCTGTCTGGCATCATCTCCTCACAGATTTCTTCAGCATGGCTCCCTTCCATGGGGTGCTGTCCTTCAGGCCCAGACTGCTCACAAGTCCCCCAGCAAACCTGCTGCAGCATGGGGTCAGTCTCTCCACAGGCTGTAGACGGGATCTCTGCTCCCATTCACTATCCATGGGCTGTGGGGGTACCCCCGCTCCACCATGGGTTTCTCCAGGGGCTGCAGAGGCATCTTTCTCTCTGCCACCTGGGGTGCCTCCTCCCCCCCTTCCCTGGCCTTGGTGTCTGCACAGTTCCTTACATCCTCTCACTCCCTTCTCTGGGGGCAAAAAGTGGCTGCTGGTGGGTTTTTTCTTCTTAAATGTGACTCCCAGAGGCGCTGTGACCGTTGCTGATGGGCTCGGCCTTGGGCAGTGGCAGGTCTGGCCTTGAACCAGCTGGTGTTTGCTCTGTGGGGCCTGCAGAGAGCTTCTGGCTGCTTCTTACAGAAGCCACCCCTGAGACCCCTTCTCCACCAGAACCCAGCCATGCAGAACTATGACATGCACCAATATGCGGAAGAACTTCTTCACAGTGAGGGTGACAGAGCCCTGGGACAGGCTGCCCAGGGGTTGTGGAGTCTCCTTCTCTGGAGACATTCAAGACCTGTCTGGACGCCTCCCTGTGCAACCTGTCCTGGGGAACCTGCTTTGGCAGGGGGTTGGACCTGATGATCACAGAATCACAGAATCACAGAATCGTAGGGGTTGGAAGGGACCTCGAGAGATCATCGGGTCCAACCCCCCTGCCAGAGCAGCTCCCTAGCTCATATTGCTCAGATAGGCGTCCAGACGAGTCTTGAATATCTCCAGAGAAGGAGACTCCACCACCTCCCTGGGCAGCCTGTCCCAGGGCTCTGTCACCCTCACTGTGTAAAAGTTCTTCTGCATGTTGGTGCGGAACTTCCTGTGCTCCAGTTTACAGCCATTGCCCCTTGTCCAATCTCCACAGACCACTGAAAAGGGGTTGGCCAATTCCCCCTGCATCCCATACTTAAGATATTTATAAACATTAATTAGGTCCCCCCTCAGTCTTCTTTTCTCCAGGCTGAACAGCCCCAGCTCACGCAGCCTTTCCTCATAGGGCAGATGTTCCAGGCCCTTAATCATCTTCATAGCCCTTCTCTGGACTCTCTCCAGGAGATCCCTGTCTTTTTTGTACCAGGGAGCCCAGAACTGGACACAATACTCCAGGTGGGGCCTGACCAGGGCAGAGTAGAGGGGGAGGATCACCTCCTTAGACCTGCTGGCCACATTCTTCCTGATGCACCCCAGGATCCCATTGGCCCTCTTAGCCACCAGGGCACACTGCTGACTCATAGCCAACCTGTCATCCACCAGGACCCCCAGGTCCTTCTCCACAGAGCTCTTCTCCAGCAGGTCATCCCCCAGCCTGTACTGATACAGACGGTTATTCCTCCCCAGGTGCAAGACTCTACACTTGCTTTTATTAAACCTCCTCTGGTTTCTCCCTGCCCAGCTCTCCAGCCTGTCCAGGTCTCTCTGGATGGCAGCGCAGTGTTCCTGCGTGTCAGCCACCCCTCCCAGCTTTGTATCATCGGCGTACTTGCTGAGGGTGGATGCTGTTCCCTCATCAAGGTCGTCGATGAAGATATTAAACAGGACTGGACCCAACACCGAGCCCTGGGGAGCACCGCTAGTCACAGGCCTCCAGTCAGATTCTGCTCCACTGATCACGACCCTCTGAGCACGGTCCAACAGCCAGTTCTCAACCCACCTCACTGTCCACTCAACTATCCCATGCTCTCTCAGCTTTTCTATCAGGATGTCATGGGAGACAGTGTCGAAGCCTTGCTGAAGTCAAGGTAGATGACATCCACTGCTCTCCCTCCATCCACCCAGCCTGTGATGAGTTCATAGAAGGCTATGAGACTGGTCGAGCACGATCTCCCCTTGGTGAATCCATGCTGACTACTCCTCATGACCTTCTTCTCTTCCAGTTGATCTCTGGTGGTCCCTTCCAGCCCCTACACTTCTGTGACTCTGGGAATCTGAAATGGCCTAACAATGTCTCCCCATCCATATATATTTGATAGAACTGAAAATACCTAGGTACACGAGGACCTTCATGGTTTCATATACATTAAAGCCAGCTTTCACCTAAGCTTGTTGTATAACATGAGGACAACCTGTATGGTCTTGGGGTTGTATCTTCTTGACCTCCTGTACAGGCTACTGTACAAATTGCTCTGTCTTATTTTATTTCCTGGGTGATGGTCAGGTACCTCTGCAGACAGAAGTGTCCATCAGTCTGAACACTCTGCTGTGCCTGAGAATGAAGAGATGTTTTATTCTTCTGTCCTGGCTAAGACTTGGCCAGCAAGTACACCAGGGTTCTGTCTACATAATGTGAGAAGAATTGTCTTCCACATCAGAAGCCCGGTATCAGTGTAACCATGGCAAGGCACATGCTTCAAAAAAGCTCCTCCTCTTTAATTGCCTGGTGTGTCATCCATATCCAACAAATAATACAAAGACAAAAGAAACAAATCAGAATTTATCCAGACAAGCCTGCTCAAGGGGAACAATTCCTGCTCTCAGCCAGTGCCTGGAGTTTCTGTCCTAATTATGCATTACAGCTATCACAGCCCTGTGCTAGACAGTGGCTGTGCTGGCAGAGCTGTGTGCTTGGGCTGGTGGCAGTGTTCTGCTGGGCACTGGGGTGGGCATGTCCTCATAGACCTAGATGCAAGGCAAAGAGATACTCAGGTACATCAGCTGGGAATGCCAAAGGGAGAAACACATAAGGATGAAAGCACGTCTGCATCTGGTTGAAGAGGGATGTTGCAGGACACTTTCCTTCTGTGCTCTGTAAAGTGGGAGCGTTGCAGGCACTTCCCAACCCCTCTGACTTCCCTCACAAGTGGCTCTTCCCAAAGCTCTTTTCAGAGCTGTTGCAGGTTTTCCTTCCCTTGTGCAGCAGTGATCCACTTTTTTCTTTTTTTTTTTCCCCCCTTCCTTACAAAATCCAAATTGAAATTTGTCAAAATGTCTTGGGGAATGCCACTTGCTGGCCTCAGACTGCATCTGCAGCTGTGTGGGGGGAGTGCTTGCGGGGCTGGCGATGCAGGGCACTGATCCCAGGCGGGTGCCACCATCTGCTTCTGTAAAAGCAGTGCCGAGTACACCACTGGCAATAAAAGTGCCTGATGCTGGGGCTCCTCTCATGCTGGTTTTACATGTGACGATAAAAAAAACACTGTGTTTGTCTTTACTTTTATACAAACTTTTTTTTTTTGTTCTTTTACACAAATAGGTCATTTCTACTAGGGAAAAAAATATGTTTATTTCCTGTTTTTTATTTTCCCACCAAACTATGCAGCCACTCTAAGTAGGGTGAGGAACTGTCTGCTGAAAATTCTGCCAAAAGTAAAAAAATTTTGCTCTCCACAACATTTGCTCACATGGAAAGAAAACACAATTCTCCAACCCTCCAGCCAGTCTCCAGTTGAATCTGTGAGTAAAATCAGAGTTGATTATGCTCTTCCACTGTTTCTTTTTGTTCATGTTGGCGATGTCAGTAAGCCAGAATCTTATTTGCCACCAATTTATCTGAAAACTGAAGAAGACCTGGCCTGGGAAGCTGGTGCAGTGTCAGGTCACCTGCACAAGGAGCTAATCCTGCATCTCCACTCGTGCCCCAAGCTGCATCCAGGGAGCCCTGGGTTTTGGATGCACTGGTGACCAGAACAGCTCTAAGTCCTTGAGCACCGGGCAGGTGTGTTGCCTAGAAAGCCTGGGCTCAGCCTTGGGTTGGGGCTGCAGCGGTCAGCGCTACAGGGGACATGGTGCAATAATTGGTTGGATGGAGGATGAGGGGTGGTGGCAGCACCAGGGACAATTTCTAGCTCTCTGATAGCACTTAACCCCCCCATCAAGGCACAGGAAAGGAAAGGGTAGGCTTACAATCTCACTATGTAGAGGGGGAAACTGAGTCACAGAGCAATGGAGCATTTGCTCTGGAGCTCTGCCAGAGCTGGGAAGGAATCCAAGTATCCTGATTGTCAAGCCCTTGACCCAGACACCACCCTACACAGCCTCTTTATTAAGCATCCTCTAAGAGTCTTTAAAAGGTCTTACAGAAAGGCTCTCTTGTTCTTTTGCAAGCTCTATATTAGCATCTGAAACACCCGTGCTAAATTTGAGGAGGGAGGGGGAGGCGAAAAACGCATGAGTAGCTACTTTGATTAGGTAATAAAGTATCAATTTATTTTTTATAAATACAGAGAAAATTCAAACCAGCTGGAACTTGCAGTACCTCTTTGCACGCCACATTTCCAGCAAAATTTCCTCTGATTCCGTGGAATCTGCCCTAAACATTATCATGCACCAGGGTGCGTGGACACTTTATTTGCTGTCTCTCTGCTGGTCAGCCAGACTCATAGGAAGGCAAGGAGTAGGGAGAGTTTTATAACTGTTTTTGCTGATTTTTTTTCCCCCCCTCTCGAATGCTAAGAGGATTTTCCACAAGGGCTGCACAGCCCGTGGCACCTGGGGTTTTGGAAGAGCTGGTTCTTTCTCTGACAGCTTAGAGACTTGTGTGGCTAGCAAAGGATGCTTACAGAGGAGAAGTCTGGACTCTGTGCGTGCTTGGGAGCACACATGCGTGGGTGTGCAAGCCCATGTGCACGTATCTCTTGGGTGTCTGCTTCTCTCGACGTGTTTGTGTCTGAACGTCTACCTGTGTCTCTCCAACATGACCTGTAGAGAGAAGCAGAAAGCTCGGGGTTGTGGGGAAGAACAGGCTGTGTAGAGGCTGGAGAATAGTCATGAGGCTGCAGAGATGGCTGGAAAGATCCATAGGCATTGGACAGGAAAGAAGAAACAGGTTTAAACTGCGGGAAGGGGATTTCAAGCAAGATGCAAGTAAACCAAAGTGACAGGAATTAAGTGTTTGCTGACTGTCTGGAGAGAAGTAGACTTGCTATTTTGGGGAATCTTCAAGAATAACAAGTCTGCCAGGCAGGGCTGGAGAAAGACTAGTTTTGGGGAAGGAGATGACTGATGGCTCTGTGGGTCCTTTTCAGCCCTCTCAGCTGTGACCCCACATCCCATATGCTACATCAGGAACTGAGTTGCTGGAGTGCTGGTGGGAAGCAAAACCTCTGAGTGCAGACTGAAGGCAATATGGACCATACCCTCTCCCCCGGGACCTGTGCTGGATGAAGCAAAAGCTTTTTGGACCAAGAAGTTCCAAACGCACCATATTCCAAGTCAAAGAAATGGCATCTTCTCACAGAGCTTGTTTTAATCGTGACGCTCAGGAGTGACTCCAGATAATGGAGCTTGCAGTCTCCCATCTTCATGTTGAGAAAAGCAAAGATTCACAGAATTGATTCACAGAACTGTAGGGGTTGGAAGGGACCTCCAGAGACCATTGGGTCCAACCCCCTGCCAAAAAAGGTTCCCTGGGACAGGTCACACAGGGAGGCATCCAGATGGGTCTCCAGAGGAGACTCCACACCCCCCGGGCAGCCTGTCCCAGGGCTCTGTCACCCTCACCGTGAAGAAGTTCTTCTGCATATTGGTGTGGAACTTCCTGTGCTCCAACTTGAGGCCATTGCCCCTTGTCCTGTCCTCACACAACACTGAAAAGAGGCTGGCCATTTCCCCCGTGTCCCACACTTAAGATATTTATAAACATTGATTAGATCCCCTCTCAGTCTTCTTCTTTCAAGGCTGAACAGCCCCAGCTCACTCAGCCTTTCCTCATAGGGGAGATGTTCCAGGCCCTTAATCATCTTCGTAGCCCTTCTCTGGACTCTCTCCAGCAGATCCCTGTGTTTTTTATACCAGGGAGCCCAGAACTGGACACAATACTCCAGGTGGGGCCTGACCAAGGCAGAGTAGAGGGGGTGGATTACCTCCTTTGACCTGCTGGCCACGCTCCTTTTAATACACTATAGGATCCCATTGGCAGCACAGGTAGAGAAGCACAGAGTGGGGAGCTCCTGTGACTGGCGTGGGGTTCCACTGGTGTCTCTGAGTGCTTGGGACTGGTCCTACAGAGGGGAGGCAGGCATGGGGCATGCAGTGCTTCATTTCTCCAACCCATGTGGTGCAGCACCTTGCATCTGTAAGATCACCATTCAGTTCTTTCCCTTTTTGAATTTTTTTTCTAATAGGAGAGCTATATTTTGCAACAAGCTGAACTCTACAAACAAACTAGGATTCTATTTTAGACTCCAAATTGATGTATCCAACTGGCAAGGAAATTAGCATGAATTAATTAGAGGGAAGATGAAAGACTTTAGTAAGCAGCGTTATGAGCAACATCCTTTATTAAAGCTTCACAATACATTCTTATCGTAAGATACAGCGTGCAATGAATACTAGATCTGAGCAAACTGATGACTGGGGCTGACAAGATGGGACCAGTGCTTAAATCCCAGTTCCCTTGGTTTGGAAACCATACGCTTTAGTTGCCAGAGACAGTTTTGTACTCTGACCATCCTCTTCTGCATGGCTCTGTTTGGCTCTGCAGCCTCTTGTACAGCTTTAGCTTCATATAAATAAGCCCCTGTACAGCACATTGGATAAAGTGGCTAACAAACAATCTGATAAGTAATAGCTTAGCTGGCAAACAATTCATCACATCAACAAAGGTGTTTAAGGGGGAGAAAGGGGAGGCAGCTAGCATGCTGAAGCTCAAAAGAGCAGCGGTTCTGAGCTGTTAGTAAGGTAGCATAGGGAATTTGCAAGGATATGGGCATGTCCTCTCCATCCCCTTGAGCAGCACAGGCATCAGACTCTCTGTTGCAGTTTCCCACAGTTTCAGCTCAGACTGGCAATCTGTGTCATGTCAGAGCTGTGTCTTCTGGCTTTTTTTCACCAACCTGGAAGGGCACAAGGATAAGCCCACCGAGTTAACAAAGTTGGGGCGGTTAATTAGAGCAGGGCTCAGTGCCCTGTAACCCTGCCCTCAGCTCACAGTGTCATTTCTAGAAGATGGATAAAACGTGTGTTACACTTGGGTCCTTCAAGACAGCGGCTGATTTTAATAAGAGATTATGTACTTTTATCCCTGTAGATTTAAAGGAATCGCTTGGCTCCTCAGCAATGCCCTCCTTCGCCTCCTCTTCCTCCTCCTGCTCTTTAATTGCTCCTTTCTACCCCCCGCTGCTCCCTCAGACCAATCAACTCCCTCCAGTGTTCTGATACAGGTTATATATTTCTCATTATTTGAGTTTATGCTGTTAACTATTTGCTCTTTGAATTCCCTCTTGGCCCTCAAGTTTCCACCATAAATGTGATAAGTTACAACATCTGTTCTGCCAGGGCTGGACTTTCGCTGTCAAAAGGTTGTTATTTTGCTTAAAAAAGCCCCAAAGCGCTGCAACTCACAGATCTCAGTGGTTCTTCCTCCATTTTCACAGGAGAACCACAACCCCCTTGCGTGACACCTCTGTGGCCACAGGAATGCAAAGAAATTCCACCCTTTTTGTGAAAATTTATCCAATTCGGTGCAAGCAGCATATTTGGAATCCTTGTGTCAATTTTGCAGTTAATTTGGGTGTGAAAAGATGCTGCTTCAGTCAGAAATAAGCCCTTCTACAAGCACTAAAATTGCCTTTTGACATTTTCCATGTGAAAACTTTTTTCTTTTTTTTTTTTTTTTTCTTCACAGAGGTTGCATTAGGAAACGTTGGGAAGCTCTGAAAGGAAACAAGAGGCTTGCTTTGAGCCAGAAGAACACTTTTCACCTTTTAAGTTCACCCAAGGTTTTACTTCTGGGGCAAAACCATTTTTCAACTGTATTGTTAAAGCAAGCTTGAAAAAAAAAATGTTTTGCTTGTCCAAGCCCAGTTCTGAGCCTAGCTGTTCTTAAGTAATTATTTATTTTGTGTGTTAAACAGCAGTGTGGCCTCTCTGAGCGAGGTGACAGAGGACTTCTGTGTGCTGGGAAACACCTCAAGGAACAGGGCAGGGCGGAGTGAAAAACAGGGCCTCAAAAGGCCTGAGAGAAGATGGGAGCAAGAAAATATCTTCCTTTGGTTCACAGATTTCATTGGCTGGAAAAAGTGTGGTCCTTTGCTTCTGTGCTACCGGCACGGATGCAACTCATCTGACCTGGGGCTTGGAAAAGTGCTTCACCATCGTTCAAGGCCTAATGGTGGAGGAACAAGGGGGAGAGCTGGGCCCAGGGGGTGCTGGCATCCTGGTGGGGTGGACACAAGTGGTGGTGGCTCTCTGCTTGGCCTGTGCTCTGCTCTCAACCATGCAGAACTAGCATGGCTCCTATAGCCCACTGCATCTCCAGGGGCAAACTGCAGAGCTTCTCCTTGGGAGAAATTCACGGCAGTGAAAAGGCATTCGACCAGCAGCCATGGAGCTCAGCATTTTCTCTTTCTGCCCAGTTCAGGATGGATGATTTCCATACCAGCTCTCTGCCTTGCTTTCAGCAGAGCTCAGCACGGGCTCTGCAGATTATCTGGGGCAGCTGGAGAGTCGGAAGGTGACCTGGGTTCGATAGCTTGGCTTCTTACCACAGAGGTCATCCCAAAGAGCGGGGAAGTGGTTGTGTGAGAACCTGGGGGGAGTTCAGTGATTTTAAGAGGTTTTCCGTTCCAGAATGGAACAAAAGCCAGGGAGATTTAACCGCCTTCTTGAAGGAAAACAGCAGGGGAAAAAGAAAAGATGTGGGGATGACTCAAAGAGTTCTGCTTCAGTTTCTGCTTTTTTCATTTTTCATTTGGTTTTACAATGTATTTCCCTTTTTGAAACAGGGGAAGAAGTCATCTTGAAACACTGCACTCCAGAAAGACCCAAATGAAGCATTTCAACCTTATCAAAGTGCTCATCCTCCTTTTGTTCTCTTTTTTTGTCTTTTTCTACCTCAAAACAAGCTTTTTCCCAGAGGCAACATTTTTAAATGAAACATTTAGGATAAATTGACCTTTTCCAGTGGAGTATTGTGCCAGTGGAAGGAGGTTGCACAGTTTGGGAGGAGGTATGGCATGCTGTCAGTGCCCACACCACCAAGAAGGGGGGTCAGGTACCTCCACAGTCCCTTCCTACTGGATGGGAATTGCCCTTTTCAGTGGTCTGTGGGGATAGGACAAGGGGCAATGGCTGCAAGTTGGAGCATAGGAAGTTCCGCACCAACATGCGGAAGAACTTTTTCACAGTGAGGGTGACTGAGCACTGGAATAGGCTGCCCAGGGAGGTGGTGGAGTCTCCTTCACTGGAGATATTCAAGACCCGCCTGGACGCCTATCTGAGCAATATGAGCTGGGGAGCTGCTTTGGCAGGGGGGTTGGACCCGATGATCTCTCGAGGTCCCTTCCAACCCCTACAATTCTGTGATTCTGTGATTCTGTGATTCCTACTGGATGGGAATTGCCAGAAATAGGACCATAAGAGCACACAGACTCAAATACAAAAATCCTTCTAAGTAATCTGTCCCAGCACTGCAAGGTCTCCAAGGGTGTGTATCAAACCAGGACCAATGCATCATGATTTTTCCTGAGAGCTGTCTTCAAGCTTCCAACAAAACACCACTCCAGGATTAAAGCAGCTTTTGATGAATTCTCCCCCTGTGAAATAATCCAGGTGGTTTTTATAACCCTTATAAAGTTTTACCACCCACAACATCCTGTGGTGAGAAGTTGCACAGGTTAACCTTCATATATGAAGAGCCAAATCCCTTTGCTTCTCTTGAATCTTCTTCCTTCTAGTTTCACGTACTGCCTCAGGAAAGAGAGAAAAGCATCCATCCCCACTCATCTTTTCCATCAAGTCTAAAACAGACTTGCTGGACTCCTATTCTACTCCTCCTTAATCATCACGCAGACATTACACCAACTGAACTAGCCCATGCAGCTCTGCTTCCACTTCTGCTGGCCAGCTGCTCCTTGTCTCCAACTGCTCTTTGCCTTGAAAAAGTCCCAAGTAACCACAGTCTTCATATTTAAAAAAAAAAAAAAGAAAAGAATCTGAAAGATGCTCTGTATCACTGTACCTCTGATCATGCTGGTACTTTTCCCATCCTTATTTAGGGGAATGCATGTCTCCCAGAGTCTCTTGCACAATGCTGAAATTGCCTCCATTCTGAGCTGAAATAGGTGACTCTTTTTTTTTTTTTTTTGAAGGAA
The DNA here is from genome assembly GCA_020800305.1 of Porphyrio hochstetteri. Classification (NCBI taxonomy): domain Eukaryota; kingdom Metazoa; phylum Chordata; class Aves; order Gruiformes; family Rallidae; genus Porphyrio; species Porphyrio hochstetteri. The sequence continues at coordinate 81,723,037 of CM036938.1, read as the reverse complement.
TGAATGAATGAAAATTTTCCTCTTTTCCTTCTAAAAATACACCTCTGGCTGATGGGGGTAGTTCTGATATTTTTTGTCAATTTTGACAAATAGCTTCAGTGTCAGAAGACGCTGAAAAAACGTTTCTGAAGGGATGGAACATCTTGGGTTTGCATTTTCAAAATGAAACTTTCTGATTTTTCTTCAAAATGGTATTTGACTTAAAAAATTTAGAATGGGGAATGAGTGATGTCTTAATTTAGGGTCAGCATGCATTTCCTTACCCCAGAGAAGCAGTAACGTAAGAGACCTGCTCTTCTAGGGCATTGGAGGGCATTTGACAGGCTGGAGGAAAGGATTTGTAGTCTGGAAGTGAAGAAATAGCTGATGTGATACTATTTGGCAACTGGCTGCAAATTGGCCAAACTGTCTGCCCTGAAATCCTCTCTCTTCAGAGAAGAAAAGCCCCCCTGCCCTGTCTCCCAATCTCAGTCTGACAGGCTAAAATCAGCGAGCTCCCGCCAGGAGGCTGGTGACATCCCATACACTGCAGCTTTCAGACGGGTTTCTGGTGGGAAATGAGCTCTCTTAGGAGCAATCGGGCTGCAATTACAGGTCCTGTGATGAGTGTCCAACATGCTGTTGGCTCTCCCCCCTCCCCCCCAAAAAAGTCAGACTTCGAAACACGGGCTGCCCTATTCAGGCTGGTCCTTCCTGGGAGGATGCAATCCTCTGGTAGGGTCTGGCTGCCGCGGGCAGAGTGAGGAGGTGAAGAGGGTGGGAAGAAGGGAGTGATTGTTCCCAGCACTCCTGAGCTACTGCTTAAATCATTTAACGCCGAATAAATTATGTTGTAATTTAGCTGCATAGCATTTCATGCTCAATTAGTGCCACTTTAGACGGAGGCAGTTCTCTATGGAGGGTGAAGCTCGGGAATTTCACTCTGCACTGGGAAGAGGGGAGGGGGGGATGTATCTCTTAAAGATAAAGGGGTAACCATGGCAACAACACAACTCCGGGAGAAGAGGGGAGGAGAGGAGCCAGGCTGCAAACGAGGAAAAGGTAGATAAGAGAAAGGTCACCAATAGGTCTTATTTGGGAAACAGATCTATCTGCTGGAGGAACGGTGCTGCTGGCTGCTGCAGGCAGCGATTCTGTAAGAAGCCACCGGTTTGGTAAGGGTAGTCTGCCCTGGGAGCACAGTCACCCCTGGCCAAAGCAAGCCGGAGGGGATGGGTTGTCTTGCAGGGGAAGGCAAAGGAAAGACAGGAAGCCCTACAGCCAGCATCCCATGGGAAAAACCTTGGTGGCCCTGTGGTCACATCAGAGCTTGGAGGCCACTGCTGGAGGTGGGGTCAGATCCATGGAGGCACAGCAGCTAGCTGTGACCTCCTGTCCATCATACCCACTACGATGCAGGGGCACTGCTGTGGACAGCAGCGTAAGTTGTCCAGGATCCCTGGGGAGCACTCTTCCCCCTGCCCATCACTGCCACTGCTGGTATCTGAGCAGGTGAGAAGGGAGCCATCCATGAGAGGAGAACACAGCAGCTTGGGGTTGAACACCACAAGGAGGGCTACCCCCCTCCCGAAACTGTGCTGGGAGAGGACACAGCACCTCAAGGTCTCAGGGATGCAAAGAGGGCACCCAGCAATGCCATCTGAATGACACCAACACAGTGGGAGAGTGACAGCAGTGCTGGGACAGTCCTAATTTGACGCAGCTCAGGGATGCTGACTCCTCGACATTTCCCTTTGAGCTCAGAGGCCCTGTGAGCATGTCTTGAGAACCATGTCCTCACACTGAGCCTAAGGAGGCAGTTCCCCAGACTAATACATCTCGATGACAGAAAGCATTTCCCCATGTTCAGATGCAATTTTTCTTGCTTGATTTCCTTCCCTTCCTCCCAGTGAAACCACAAGGAGACCTTTAATAACCTCCCCCCCCCACCCCTCGGCCCCAAGTTCTTGCAGGCAGGCAAGTCCCCCTTTTAGTCCTCCTTCAGGGCCTTTCCCCTCAGGCCTTTCATCACTCCTGCCCGTTTCTGAAGTGCCTTCACGTTTCCGGCAACTTTACGGTGTCCAGGAAGTCACACAAGCGCTGTCCCCGGGAGAGAGGTCTGATCCAGATGGGTCCTGTCTCCAGATGTCTCCTTGCACAAGACCCGTGTGTAAGCAGCAGCACACTCAGCCAGCTCCCTTACGGAGTGCAATGGCAAGGTCAAGCCTACCCACACTCCCAGCCTTACCTTTGTTGTTAATTTAAATAATAGCAGCAAAAAACAACCATCAGCCTTCCTCCTCCCTCTTGGCTCCTTCCTGGACTCCCAGTCCCTTGAGTCCACTGCTTCCACCTCCCACGACATTTGAGCCCCTCCTGCAAATTTTAAGCCAGTGTGCATTTAGCTGTAGGTTGAGCCAGTGAGAACCTCTCAGGAGCTGCATTCAATGAATCTGATACCAGGTTGTCTCAACTTAAGAGAAGATGAGGCTGTGCTGCCGGAAAGGATGCTAGCTTCAACACTGAAAAGACATTTAACAAGCACAGAGAAGGATAAAGCTTTCCTAAAAGGGAGCACAGCGTAAGTTTCCTTCTTTTAACAGTCTCCTGCAGGTCTGGGAATAAAACGGGAGCTGTCCTATGGAGATCTTAACAACAGGTGTGGAAAAAGCGTGGGGAGCAATGGGCTCTGCTTTGAAATGACAGGCAGCGGTGTGGGGTAAATGCAGACACTGGAATAGCAACCACCACAAAACCAAGTGCTCTGCAGTGTCTAGATAGGACAAAGGAAGAGGAATGCAGATCTGGAGTTATGGCTGTAAAGAGGATATAATAAACTGCTCAGTGGATATGCCAGCAGTTGTGGAATGAAAAGGAATGAGATGCAGCATAAGGTATTTAAACATCCTCATTCAGCCAAGTAATTCTGGAAGAAAACCACAGGTCATCTGCCATGACCCCCTCTACAGCACAGCCCTCTTGTGTGGAGTGGGGAGTTGCATCTGGTTTCTACTGAACAGCGTCCAGCAACATGTATTCGACTGGAGCATCCTACAGAAAATCATCCCTTGCTTTAAAGATGTGAAGAAATTACCACGTCCCAGAAGTTACCACATCCTTGGGATTTTGACTCAATGTCTGGTCACATTTTCTGCTGCAAATCTGGGGTTTTAAGTCTTACTGGAATTTGTCTGACCTTAATTTCCAGCTGTTGGCTCTTTTGTTCCTTTCCCCATGTGATTGAAGAGCCTTTCGCACCTTGTATTTTCTTCCTGGGAAGGTACTTAGACACTGCAATCAGTTAAATCTCAATCTTCTTTTTGATGAGCTAAACAGATCAAGATTTTTTCAGTCTCTCGTTGCAAGGTTGCTTTTCTTCCAGCTCCACAGTCATTTTTGTGGCTTTATTCCTGCACCGTCTCCACTTGTTCAACGTTCAACATCTCATTTTCCTGCCCTCATCTTTCTCCCCAACAGTTTCTCTCATAATTCCCTCAAGATGTGGAAAATTAGTCTTTCTGAAGCGTAGAGTGTGCGTGTGTACATGCGTTTGCCTGGCCAGGATCATCCTCCAAAAGGTGACATAAACGAAATAAAAAGACAATTGCTGGTATCAAGCAATCACCGATTTTGAAAAGGAGGGATCTTACTGATCCCTTCGTGCTGACTTTCCTGTCCCTGTTACTGACACAGCATTCCTTGGTGCTGCTGCAATACCTTTGGAGTTGGGAAAGACAGCGTCTCTAATTTTAAGCACTTGCCTGGAGCTTCCTTGGAGGAGCACCACATCTTGCAGGGAGCATCTGGCTGTGGAGATGTAGCTGCTGATCTGTTCAGCCTGCTGCATGTGCTTGCAGTGCCTCTTCATGGGGCAAAACAGAGGCTCTTGGAGGGCAGTGGCGTGGGATTTGCCCCAAACTTCCTTTCAGCGTCTCCCATCTCTTGTTTCCTGCCTGGGCTCCTCTTCCAGACCCCTTTCCCCCCTCCAACAGCCCCTCTCCCATGGCCTGTCCACAATTCATCCCTTGACCTTGATAACAAGAAGCGAGCAGCTTTGCAGGGTCAGCCCTTGCTCTGCAAATTCCTCCTCTTGGCTCTGGCTAGGGAGTCGCGCTGTTTAGTATCATCCTGGGATGTTATTAATGTGTTGTTTACTTCTCCCTCCCTGTCATCAATTAAGATGTTAAACTAAACCAGCTCTAACATCGATCCCTGTGGCACCTTCTGGACACCTCCCGGACACCTCCCTCCCCACGCAGTCCCCTGCAGTTTATCATGGCTCTGTGTTTACACACCTTAAGCCAATTTCCCGTCAGGTGTCTCAGCTTGTATCCACTCCAATTGGAATTCATTTGCCAGATACGATTTTGCAAGGCACTGCATCAAATACTTTATTAAAGGTGGCCTCTAGATGCTTGCATTTTTCTTAATACAAATGGCTCCATCTGAAGAGATAACACACAGGTTGGAAAACACATTTAGAAGAAGAGGGGGCCACGTTTCATGTGCAGCCAGTGGTTATCTGCATGGGTGTTTAAGTTCAGGGGTGCCAGGGAATGCTAATTAAAATTGCCCAAGTTCCTTACGGATGGGTATTTGATTCTGGTCACCTTTATCCAGTAGGAATGTTTTTGGTTTGTTTTGCCCAAAATGCAACTGGTGTTTCTCAAGAACTTGCCACATCTCACATCTGATGGGAGGTGGTTTCCAGAGTGCTCAGTGACACTCGGCACAGGTGTATTTCCTGGACAACCCCAGTTTGCAGAAAAGCTCTGGTGTGATACCACTTGCAAAGAAAGGCATGGGAGGGGATATCTGTCTGGGCAAATGTTACATCCTGTCTGGTTTTGATGTGAAATGTTTGGTTTCCAGGTCAGAGCACCTATGTGGGCAGCAGGAGAAAGCCAAGAGATGGACTTACCATATGGATGGGCTTGAGATGTCACTCTGCCTTCATGTCCATCATCTCTGATCAGGGAGCCCTGGTTCGTGCCCCTGGAGACAGTCCCAGCTGCGAGCTTCCCCCAACCCTCTCTGTGCTGCTGGGGGATGCTGGCAGCTCTTGCGTCTTGCTGACCCAGGAGAGGGTCTTCAAATCTGGGTGAACTTCCACCAGCCCCACAGAGAGCTGTAGGACATGGGTAGCAGAGGGACTCATGCCAGCACAAACCTTGACGTGCTGCAGGTGGGGTCTGCAGTCAGTAAGCATCGTGGCAGGTCAGAGAGAGATCACATTCTCTTTGCTCCACTTCATCTTTTCCTCCTCCTTCTAACAAGGCTCTCCATTACAAAACGTACAAGTCAGGCAGAACAGCCCATCTCCCCTCATTCACGTGCATGTGTGTGTGTGTGTGTGTGTGTGCATGCAGTCATTTTTCTCCTCTGTCAGAAGGCAAAGCCAGCTTGTGAAGAAGCCATTAATCTGAGCCCATGCCTTGTGCTCCTTTTCTGCTGTGGAGGACTCCGGAGGATGTGCTGGAATGAGCCATTCTGCTGTGCTAATGCCTCCTAATCTTCCCCTCTACCCTGATAGTCTCCAGCAAACTCTCACTGAGCTCTGGGGCTATACGTCTTCGTGGCTGCTCACCAGGGGCATCATTAGGAAAGGGCTCTTAAATGGCTTGACATTCATGGCTTCCCAGAGGAATGGAGCCGCTGACAGATCTCTCCATTTGGAATATGAAATCTATTTGTTCAGATGCATAATGACCGATTTGTCTTCTCAGAGGAGCTGCTGCTGAGTCCTGGGACAGCTAGTTACGGTGCTACAGGCCAGCAGCTGCATGCTGAAACCACAGCAGGGCCAGCCCTAAGTGACACTTATTAGAGGAGTGGGTAAAAAAAAATGGCCCTTCGGGGGCAGAAGAAGGTGGGGAGTTACAGGCCTTGTCCAGGGATGGAGAAGGTCTGGAGAAAGAGAGGGAGCCCCAAGGCACCCAAGTGAGACAGTGTGATGGAGCTGGCTGAAGCTAGATGGAGCAAAAGGCAGCAGAGCCAGCTTGGAGGAGATGTTTGGTCATTTACCACAAGAAACCTTGACCATGGCCACATTTTCTTGTTTGCAGGCAGCACCCAGGCACTCATCCTGCACTGCACCAATCCTGACACCAAGCAGCAGTGGGCACAGCTAGTTCCCTTATTGCTGGTCAGAGTGGTGGGGAGAGCAAGGTGGAGCAGAAAATCTGCACAGTGCACAGATGGGGCATGATGCTTCAACAGCTCAGGCTTTGTCAGGAAAGGTGTGTGGTGTGGGGTGGCACCCCTGACCTCCCTGTTCCATCCCACCCAAAGCCTAGAGCAGCTGCAGGGCAATGAAGGAGGCTCTGGGGCTGAGGAAGGCGCAAAGAGACCTGCTGGGAACACAGAAAAAAGATGTGGGACCCCAGAAGGGATCAAAGAAGAGAAGATCATCATACTTTGGGTGATGTAGTCAAGGGTAAGAGGAGAACACACAAAGGGCAGATGTCAGGAAAACTTCACCTGAAACAGGGTGAGCCAGGAGAAGCTGGGTTGCTTCTCCTTTCTGAGCCCTGGAGAAGCAACCTGGAAACTGATTCTTCTTCAAATGACCTGCATGGAGCTAGCACCCTGACAGACATGTAATGCCAGCAAAGGGAGCTGCTGGCGGGTCACAGGCTCTGCTTCCTGTGGGATAAGGGCAGGAGATGCCCAGGGCACTGAAACCTTCTTCTCATCCTGCTGAAGGGTCTATCTATGTCTTAGAACCCCCATCCCATGGCACCCTCCTGCCTCAGCTGAACCAAGGCACTGACCTCTCCCACCAAGACGTGGGATTTTCGCTCCGAGGGGAATCCCAACATTTCAGTGTCAGCTTGTTTTTCCCCAAAAGGGATGGAACAGTTGCCATTTCGAAATTTTCCACAGAACGGTAATTAAACAAACAAACAAAATCAGAAACAACAGAAAATTTGGACTGAAGCAAAATGTTCTGATGCCGTGAGAAGGTTTGCCATAGCCAGGCTTGTGCGGTGTAGGAAAATGCATGCTGGGGGGATATGGGAAGCTGATGCAAAATTATTCTCAGGCCTGAGCTCCCCTCCAACCCCTTGGCTTGGCATCAGCAGGTCAGAGGAGAAAAAGGCATCTCAGGACAGTGCAGTACCTGCTAGTTCAACGCCAAAGCATCTGCACTTGGTCTGCCTCCCACCTTCCACTACGGGTGATTTAATGTTCGAAGCATAAAACAGCTGAAGATGCCTGGGCTTGTTCTGTGCTGATGGGAGGACTTCCCAGGCACACAGAGCCCTGACTGCTGTGAATGGTCTCAGGTCCTGCTGCCTGCTAAACCAGAAACACATTAATTGAGAAAAGAGCCACCTCTCTGCTCTTCTGTGCTCAATCAGCAAATCAGTTGGCTGTGCTGGACTGGTGGGGCTCTTCAACAGAGCCCTTGGCAGCACTGATTACAGGATTGTTTGCCTCTATAATAACAAAAAACACCAAGGAATTGCCCCATGAAGGGCCACCACTCGTACCAAGGTTTCTCTGGTTGAACTGAGTTATCAGTGACCCATGAATTTTCAGGGCAGATGCCAGCTGGGGACCAGAACGGAGGAGAGCTGCAGGGAATGCTGGGCTCCTCGAGGTTGCCATCATGGAAGCCCATGTCTAGCACTTGCCCTGGCCACTGTGGCTAGATGAAAGGTCTGTTAGGCAGCTGGTGGTGGCTTTCCTGTAGCTCATGGAGTCACTGCTGGGTGTACATCCAGGGAGGGGTGTGGAGCTGGAGGTGCTGAACATGCCTCTGGGGCTGGAGCAGGATGTCTGCAATATGGTTCAAAATCGAACCAGCCTGGATTATGCCACCTCCATCACTACCTCCATGGCCCTGCAGACCCAGTCTGTCCCCCAGGGTGACAGCTGAGCTTCAGTCTTGCCCCTTATCCTGCCAGACAGGTTAAGAGGAGGATGGTGTTGTTACTTCACATGCAACACCCGTGCTGCCGTGTTGCTGTGGAAACAGCCTGGGAGGATGCAACAAAAACACTGTGTGGCACAGTCAGCAGCTCCAGTGAGGGGGAAGAGGCAGCAGAGTTCAGACAGGGCAACCAAAATGCCTGTGTCAGTGGCACATTGCTCTCGGGTCAGTGGACTGTCCAGGATGCAGAGATGCAGCCAGCAAGCAGTCTGTGTGCTTGCTCTTGGCTAGGGAGAAGGGAACAGGAGCTCTGCTCCAGCCGGAGCCAAACTCCGACTTACGGCCACATCCATTCCAGGCTGAGCCACAAGGACTGTGATGCAGCTTCTTCTGGTCTGTGTGGGCAGAGGATTGTGTGAAATCCCCTTGCATTGTGTTCACCACAGGCTGCAGCCACACTGCTGAGGCTTTTCAGGACTCAGCTGATGCATGGGAAATTGGTACCCACCAATCTCCAAGCCTGAGACCCCAGACGGAGTTTGGTCCAGGGTTCAGCTGAAGCCCAGATAACAGAGAGGCACGAAAATGGCTTTTCCAAACTCTACAGAGAAGCATCATTCCCTGTACATTGGCAGAAACACCAGTGCCCTGGGTACTGGAGCTGTCCCTGCACACGTGGATGGATGAGGGTGCAGCTTTGTGGTGTATCTGGGAGGAGATGGATCAGCCCTCTGATGACAAATGCAGTTCTCAGGCTCTGCTCTCCAGGGACTGGTGCCTTAGCTCCCTGCTTCTGTGAAAGCATGGGCATCCCAACAGAGAGGCTGCCCCCTCTGCCAGCAAATCACAGCCAAAGCAAAGTCACCCTCCTCTTCTCCAAACCAAAACAAACCCGACTGAAACGCAGCCTTCCCTGGCAGGCTCTGCCTCCAGGGCAAGGAAACAAACAGCCTGTCAGGCAGATGTTAGCTAATGAACAGGAAGGTGCCAGGGGTGCAGCATCTGGCTGGAGTCACACCAGAAGATCTGTGCAAGTGCGATAAACCCCGGGTGAGTGCGTTTAGTGGGCAGGCTGTGAAACGCAACTTCAAGGCTTCTCTAAACCAAGGGACCCTGCTATGCCTTACATAAAGCGTCCCCACGTCTCCTAAGAATATGTTTCATCCCTCCCTGAGCCTTGCAGGATGCTAAGATGTCAGAATCTCAGCCTGGCTGGTGTCAGAGTTTATTCTGGGACAGTTTACTTGGGGAGGGACATTTGGGAGTTGTGTTGTTTTTATTCCTTGGCCCCCAAAAACCACACCCCCCCCCTGCACCTCTGCTTCACATCATCACAACCGTTGTGTCTTTTTCAAGCTGTGATCTGAGCCCTTGTGCCAGAGGTGTGTGCAGCTGCCTGTGGGGCTTCTCAAAGGCATCCCTGAAGGAGATGGTCTGTCTTCACTGCAGGGGCTCTGCTGCCTTCCCACCTCTGTCCTGACCCTCTGGACAGCTTCAGACCTGGCTGGCATTCCCTCCGCAAGATGTATTACCTCTTTCAAGGCTGAGATGATGCTTGAGACAGATGCTGATTTTTGCACTCAAAACTTGGGAAGTTTTCATTGGGCCCTTCATGTACAGGAAGAGAAATGAGAATAAACAGATGCCTGTGACTGGACTGCTCAGAGTCCTGTTGCACAGCTCAGGCCAGCCTGGGGTCTCTCCCTGTGACTGGCTCTGCTCGGACATGTCCCTGATGGAGGCACATCACCCCTGAGCAAGCACACAGGGGACTGAAGGTCCTCAGCTCCTCCAGAGCCCTTCTGTGTCACTGCCACCAGACTGACACGGGCAGGTCCCACTGGTCCGGTTTTGCTGTTTGCTCTGGAATCTTGAGGGTCTCCTGGGTGGGAGAGGGTCAGTCTCCTCATCCTCACCAAGGGACACGCCAAGGAGCAGAGCAGAGTGGCTGTGGGGGCTGAGACGGGATGTTTAGTGGATGTGGGGGTCTCCTGCCCACGCCTCAGATTTCTCCACAAACTCATGGGGCAAGGGGACACCCCAAGGAACCCGACCTACCTGCAGCTATAGCATCATCACAGCCACGTCTTGCCTCTCAACTCCACAAAAAGAGCTGCCTCAGTGGTGCAGGCACCCTGCCATCACCGCAGGCCTGCACTGATGCATTCATTTTGCCTCCTGCTCTCTGTCCCTGTCCACCAGGATGCTTCCAGGTGCTCAGGAACATCAGCACCCCAGGGCCACCTGGCTGTGTTTGGCCCCACTCCTGCAGAGGCACGGTGTGCCTTGCAGACCTGGCTCCATGCTGTGCAACTGACCCAGAAATACTCACTGCTCGGGGAGCAGAGCCGGGCTGCCAAATAAATGCCTGGCTCCTTTACTGCTGGTTTCTAGCAATGAAAGAGTGTTGTAAACTTTATGCAAACTCCCAGGTGACAGCTGCAGAGTGGAAGGACATATTTGCTATATTTTTTTTTATTTCCTCCCTCTGATTTGGGATTTTGTTCCCCCTTTAACTGTGGTGAAAGTGGCATCTGCATGGAGACAGCTTCTTTCTTTTTCTTCTCTTGCTGTCCTCTGGCAGCTTCTGTCACCTTTCTCTGCCTGCGTGGGGTGATTTGTCACCAGGAAGACAGTCACAGCACCACGGGGAAAGGTCTGATGGAGGACCTGAGTGACTGAAGGGAGCTGGGTGCCTGCTGCCTGCCAGGCGCTGTGTCCCCCTCCCGCACAGGGACAGGGGGGTGTGTAAAACACAGGTCCTGCTGCAGAGAAAGGCAGGAGCGCTGCCTGTGTGTTATGGGGCAGTGATGAAGCCCATCTCTTGCCCCTGCAGTGACTGGGGAGCGCTGGGTTCGGGGCTGTGCTGGGCAGCGCTAGCAGCGAGTCAGACTGTGACAGGGATCCCTGCAGCTGCTTGTGCTCCCCAGAGCTGAGCTCTGTGTGCATGCCCCACAACCAAGCAGCTCTAACCCACACTCCCATGCACCAGAAGTGATGGCTAATGGCTCAGTGTCATTTTCCCCACACATCCTCCCCCGCAAGGCTCACCCTGGGGTCGCACAGGCAGAGGTGTGCCGTGCCTCCACGCCTGTCAGGGCTCCTGCTTTTCCCATGTCTCCCTGGCTACACGGGGGCCAAGCACCCTCCTGACTCAGTTCATTTAGCTGCTCAATGTGATGAAGCTTAAAGGGAGATGACAATTAATCATCCTCATTCAAGCACTTCTCAAGCACCCTCCTCAGCTCCCCGAGTGGCTGCCAGGCTGTTGATGGATGCATGTGATGCAGGGACATGCAAGGGAAGCCCCAGTCAAAGTCACTTGTGCTGTAAGGAATCACTCTGGTTAGTCCCTGGAGCAGCAGGGTTTGGGTGCCCACAGCCAACCAGACCCCAGGGGACCCTCCAGCATTACGTTATGTGCAGTCCAAATACTTGTATCTCCACACAGAGCGACCCACATGAGTTCTGGGAGAATGGTTAAGCAAAGGGGACTACTTTTCACCTTGGGAAAGAAATAGAAGAGCACAAATTGTCCTTCTACTTCCCCCACACAGGCAATAGGAGATCACTCAGACGGAGACAGGAGCACGCGTAAGGAAGCTCTCATGTGATTTTTCTGTTGGTTTTGGTGCTTCCCTCTCAGTGCTCTTTGATGTCTCACCTGCTTTTCTTCTCCAGGGTCCACGTGCTGTTGGGGCTCCTTTTGTTCACTCAGTGCTTGTTCTCCTCCTCCCTCTCTGGACTTACCATGCCAAATGGATTGTGACTGCCTTTACCTGGAGATCAAGCACTGCTCTCTCTCATTAGATGCAGTATTTGTTGTACCAGGACTCGAGTGACCCCAGTGCAGAGAACTAGAGAAGAATCCCTTTAGCTGCTGTGCAGTAGACAAATATTTGCTGGTACAGAACACTTTGGGTGATGTTATAAGGAAGATTTCTGCACACATCAGACGTGCAGCAAAGCTGACGTGCCTTTTCACCAAGTCACAAGTACCCTGACACCTCCTCTGTCAGAAAAACTGGGAAACAACAGTTTAACTTTACAGGGAAAATACATTTGTTAAATGTCTGCCTTTTTTTTTTTTTCATCCTTTTTTTTTTTCCCTTCTCCTGAACTGGAATAAAACCAAGGTTCTTAATTTTATTTTTAATGTATTTATAGGTTGTGAGAAATGAAATGGAAAGAGCAGTGCTTGAGGCTGGCCAACAGCCAACGACCACTTCTTGGTGCTGGTGAGCTGAAATGAGTCCCAGGCAGGCTGATTCCTCCTTACCCACCCTGAGTGCTCTGACTCCTGTGCTGTTGGCTACTTTGCATCTCTTTGATCTTCATTAAAACTCCACTCAAGGACCTGTTGAATTTTCCCATCAAGAATTTAATCAAAATCAGTGCATTACCATTGCATTTTTTGCTTTCTTCATTTTTTTTTTTTATTCCCTTGAAATAATGAACAATGTCCTTTGCAAGTGAAAAGAAAATTAATGACCATTTCAAGCTGAGAAACAGAAGTGGAAGAGGCATCTTAAGTGGGTTTTCCCTTCTTCCAAATCTTGGCAGGAAACAGCAAGTGGCGAAATCAAGTTAGCATCCTTTTCCAGCTGCAGAGGCTATATTCTGAGCAAGCTGGGCTTTGAGTGAAGGATCAAGGTCCTTTTCTAAAGCATCACATCCTGCAAACCGTCATTTCTCTGCGTAACCAGTCAGCGAGGAAGAGCAGGAGCATGGAGGCTTTCCAGGCTCCAGTTAGACACCCAGCAGGGGACTGGTTTTCAAAGCGATGGCAACAGGTTGTGTGTGTGTGTGTGTGTGTGTGTGTGTGTGTGTGAAGAGCTGAACAGATATTTTTTTCCCCAGAAAATCTGGCACAGGCTGTGGGTGTGGAAGGTGGGGAAAGTTGTATTTCCATGGCCAGGAGCAGGTGGGATGGGGAGGTCCCTCCTCGCAGCTGGCTTCCTCCAGGGTTTTTCTCTCCTTTTTGGGATGCTCATTTTTAAAGGCTAATGAGACATGCTGATTCCACAGTTGGGAATTTATTCTGTAATAATAATTATCATCCTTTGCCCTTCCCTTGCTGCTTCTAGTTCAAGACCTCTATGCCTCCATGCAGTAATACATCTTGTCTTGCCAACCCTTCAGCAGGCAGACAGATGATCTCTGTTTCACAGACAGAGGAAAACAAGCCTGGGTAAAAACAATAGGTGTTTCTTCTCCTCAGTGCCCTCTTCCCCAGGTCCTTCCCATGACAGATTTGGATTCCTCTGGGGATAGATGCCGTTCCCTTCCACTTGCTCACGGGGAGGTGAGCTTTGTCTGGCACACGCCAGGCTGATTTCCCCTGGCAACATGACCGAGTTTCATAGTGTGCTTTCAGCCATCCAGCCATCAGGCTGAGCCTTCCTACTGGGAAATAAACCCCTTGCTCTTGTGACTGACTGTGGGGTGCCTGGGGTGCCCGTGCTGCTGCTTGCCAGGACTCCGCAGGCTCATTTGTTCCACAGACTCATTTGCAGCTGGTCCCACTGGGTAGCACGAGCAAGCACAGTCTAGCAAAGAGAGGAGAGAGGCTCAGCCCTAGGTCCAGAAACTCTGCCAGAATAAAATGGAAAGAATAAATGGATGAGACACGGTGTCTGAGTGTTGGGCACCGGAACAGCTTTACTGCAGCGTGTCAGGGCACATCACAGTGAGGAACAGCTCAGTAGCCACCAGCCCCCTGTTTGGAAACGGCCATGTGGAACTGAGCCCTCCTCACCCAGGGCAGGGCAGAGCAGCTGCTCCTCCACACTCCCTCTCTCCATCCAGCCAGGCAGAAAGGGAAGTGTTTTGCTGCACTCTTCCCCAGCACAGTCCCTCTCATCCCATGTCTCACACAGATACACCATCCCAGGAGCCTCAGGGGACCACACTCAGCCACTCCATCACCCAGCTCTCTCCATCCAGCAGCAAGGATGTGGAGACCAGGCTAGCAGGCAGGTGTTTACCTTTCTGAGTACAACACACTTCATGCTACCACCCAAAAGCACTGACTGTTAGTGATCTCATGCCTGGCATCTTCCCATTCCCCGTGCTTGCTGGGCAAAGGGTTCAAACAGGGTTTAAAAGTTTCTGGTTGGCGTCCCTAGTTACTGGGTTGGCATCTTGAGTGGTGTGCTTCAGCCAACATGAGATTTTTGGAACACAATAAAGCTCTAAAAACAAACAATCCTAAATCTTTAGAAAATAAGTTAACTCTCAGATACAGATACCCCAGTCTCTTAGACTCAACTGTGCTTAATTTGCAGAGCAGCGAGAGGTTTCGGGAGGTGTTTGCCAAGACCCTGCTATTACCAGCATTACAGGATTAGCTCTCTCAGGGCTCCAAACCTTGCTCCATACATCACACAGCGCCTAACCCAAGAGCACCAGGAGACAGGGAGAAGAAAATGCAGCTTGATTTCCCATCTATCAACTCTCTGATACGTCTGTTAAAGCTGCAATCTGCCCTTTCCCTCTAAACAGAGGAAACTGTGACCGCAATCGGTAACTTCTTTCCCCATCCAGCTGCTTGGGATCTTGTAATGACACTGCAAAGCATCTCTTGCCATGCAAAGTTCTCCTTTCAAGACACATTAGGGTCATTCTTTTTTTTATGGGAAGGAGCAGAAAGGGGGAGGAGGGAACGATCCTGAGGGAAAGAGATAAATGATCTTCAAAGAGAACAATTAACAATCAATTGCAGCGCCGCTGTGGAGCAGAGATAGATGCATATTTCTGGCTTTTATTTCTGATTAGCTAGAGAAAGGCCTGGCAGCCCCTCTCCCCAGCCCCAAGAAACTGGTCTCCTGATTATGTCACAACTGATCTGCAATTGTTCTCTCTGAAGATTATTTATCTCTTTTCTTCATGACTGCCTGCTCTGAGACCTTAATAAATTGGATCCAGCCAGCAGCAGTGCTTGCTAATTTCCCCCTGAAGAGGATTTGAGTTTTTGTCAAGCTCTTAGGGCATCCGTTTGCTTGGTCTCCATTGCTTTTTAAAACATCATTTTCCAATACTGTAGCATCAAGGCTGCTGGCAGTTACGTGTTTGTGCTGAAGGAAATCAGGAGCAGGCCTCAGCCTTGGCCTCAGTCACTCAGTACTATGTGCTGTACAGAGATGACCTTAGTGAATGGGTTTTGTAGGGTCCCATTTGGGGTATTAAATGCTATGGAGAGCACCTCGGTCTCCTCCCCAGCTTTCAGCAAAGAGTGAGATGGGGCAGGATTGCCAGCAGCTTGGAAAAGACCTTGGCTGATCTGAGCAAGCTGGAGCCCAGACAAAGCTGCAGGATTAGTGCAAAGCAGTGGATTTTGGAGGAGTAAAGGGAGGCAGAACACTGTCTGACATAGAAAAGATGCTCAGAGCCAAACCCACAGCACAACTAACTGTATGTTTCCAGGAGGCTGTGGGTCCTGCTTTAGGGATGGCTGAGCAGGGAACAGAGCTACTCCACCTGCTCAGGTTGGCACCCCTACATTTCAAAGGAGGGTGCAGAGCCCTCCCCAGGCTCGCCCAGGGCATCAGGCAAACTGAGGGCTAGTTCTGCGAGGTATTTCTCTTGCCACCACCCTGCAAGGTACTTCCCTGCTGAATTCAAGCTGTTGTATGGACATGCAGTGAGGCAGCCCTTCTGTAGCAGGGGCAGGGCGGCGGCAAGGGAGGAAATGGATGGTGCCTGTTTTTGTGGGCAGCACAGAGGTGTCCGTGCACTTGTTTATTGCTCTGCAAGTGTAGATTAAAGATTTCTTGCCTTGCTCCCTTCCCATTCTCAAGGCAATCCTTTGTGTGTGTGTCTGTCTGCCCGAGTGCCTCTGTTGCTGCCTGCATGCACACAAGGGTCTATCTCACATTAATGCAGTCAGATAAGGAGGTCTCCTTAGGGAATCGTTCCCCACAGTTTTTATTTTAATATGACAAACACTGCATGCTTGAGTGGTAAATGAGATGGTGTTATTCCTCCAACTTCCTTTATGTTCTTGCCCTAATCTTTCCTCTTATTTCAAGCTGTTGCTACAAATTCTCTCCCTGTACTCCCTTTTCTCTGCGACTCCCATCCTTCAGATGTTTAGGCTAACTCTCTCCGTGGGGTCTGATGGGATCAGCTTCATAAACCTTCATGCTCTTAGGTTTCCTAGGAGAAAGGCCATGGGAAGGAGTGTTACCAAAGGCCATGCTATCCCCAGGGCCGTATACTGTAGCCTGCTTTGTGATCTGACTCTTTCCTCTGGTTTGGAGTGATGAAAGCTACACCCCTAAAAACCTGCATAAATATTTCGGCTGAAAAGAGAGAAGAAAAATAAAAGATCATGATGAGAACGGAGAATCAACTGCCATGCCAGCTCTGCTGGATACAGCAAACTGGGACATGGGCTCTCTAAAGGTCACCCTGAGCCATGGAAAGCCTCAACTGAATTCAAAATACTTCCCCTCCTCATTGGCTGCAGCACACGTGTTTGCGGATCGGTGCTAGGTTTCGCTCCTACTAATGCTGTTTCCCTTTGGTGTGTGCCAGGGTGAGCCCCAAGCTTGCACAGGGATGGGAGCTCTCCCTGGTTTGGGGCTCCCACAGCCTGGTGTGGCTGGATGGAAATAAAGCTGTCCTTTCTCAGATCCATGCAGCTAAACTCAGTGGCAGGATTCCAGGTGGCCTCACCCTCTGCAACACCAACCACGGCAACCATCAGTAGGGGAAGCTACTGTGGACTGTAAGAAACTCAGCAGTGACCACATTTGGGCTCAGGGTGCTGGAAGGAAAAGGCATCTTGCTCTTCCTTGAGACGTGTCGGGGTTACTCCTGGGGCTGTAAGTGGCAAACCCCTTCATTTAGAATGAAGTTGATGGGTTTTGCCAAATTTCTACCATATCCATGTTGCCATTAAAGAAATGAGCTGCTCACACAGCCCTGACCAGTGCTTAGAAAACTGGTGGGGGGTGAAGGCAGTTCTCACCAGCTGTGAGCTGCAAGGTGGATGAGAAGAGCCAAGCTGTTAACTGCAAGAGCCAGCTGATCTTCCAAATGCACAGCCACAACTGCAGGTTGCTTTGAAACACGAGAAACCAGGCAGTGATACCACTGCTGATAACCACAACATGAAGCCATGGGTCAGGTTGGGACCTGTGCAGACTCACCCCTTTGCCCAGAGGTGCATCCATGGCTCTTGACCACAGCAGATAGACTTTCGTCCTGCCCCAGGACCTCTCCACCAGAAACAATTAGCTGGTGACAGCTTCCAGGTGGGAAGCAGTAGACACTTCAGATTGGATATAGACATTTGACAAGGGTTTCCACAGAAACCTATGCCGATCTTGGTGGTCTAGGGAATAAGTCATCTTACTAGGGCTGAGACTGAAAACTTAATCTTGGGCACAGTGCCAGACCTGCAAACTTATAGCTTCCTCCTCCTGGGTCTGAAAGATCTCGTGCAAACCCATCCAGGCAAAACCCTGTCTGGCTGGAGGAGACACCCTCGTTTTGGCAATGCCCTCTCCACTAGGGACCAGTGCCACAATTTCAGCTTGTAAGTGTTGGAACTTGATCTGTCATCACAGGTTCCCAGAGTCACAGAATCACAGAATTATCAAGGTTGGAAAAGACCTAGAAGATCATCCAGTCCAACCATTCACCTATTACTACTAGCTCCCACTAAACCATATCCCTCAATACAACATCCAGTCTTTCCTTGAACACCCCCAGGGTTGGTGACTCCACCACCTCCCTGGGCAGTGCATTCCAGTGCCTGACTACCCTTTCTGAGAAGTAGTGCTTCCTAATGTCGAGCCTGAATCTCCCCTGGCGCAGCTTGCTACCATTCCCTCTAGTTCTGTCACTGCCTACACGGGAGAAGAGGCCGACCCCCAGCTCACTACAACCTCCCTTCAGGAAGTTATAGAGAGCTATAAGGTCTCCCCTAAGCCTCCTCTTCTCCAGGCTGAACAATCCCAGCTTCCTCAGACGCTCCTCGTAAGGCCTGTGTTCCAGACCCCTCACCAGCTTAGTAGCCCTCCTCTGAACGCGTTCCAGAGCCTCAATGTCTTTCCTGTAGTGAGGGGCCCAAAACTGAACACAGTACTCGAGATGCGGCCTCACAAGTGCTGAGTACAGGGGGACAATTACCTCCCTGCTCCTACTAGTAACCCTATTTTTGATGCAAGCCAGGATGCCGTTGGCCTTCTTGGCCACCCGCGCACACAGTCACAGAACTGTAGGGGCTGTAAGGGACCTCCAGAGCCCATCGGGTCCAACCCCCTGCCAAAGCAGGTTCTCCAGGACAGGTCACACAGGGAGGTGTCCAGATGGGTCTTGAATCTCTCCAGAGAAGGAGACTCCACACCCCCCTGGGCAGCCTGTCCCAGGGCTCTGTCACCCTCATATTGGTGTGGAACTTCCTGTGCTCCAGCTTGAGGCCATTGCCCCTTGTCCTGTCCCCACACACCACTGAGAAGAGGCTGGCCATTTCCCTCTGTCTCCCACACTTCAGATATTGATAACCATTGATCAGATCCCCTCTCAGTCTTCTTGTCTCAAGGCTGAACAGCCCCAGCTCACTCAGCCTTTCCTCATAGGGGAGATGCTCCAGGCCTTTAATCATCTTTGTAGCCTCCTCTGGACTCTCTCCGGGAGAACCCTGTTTTTTTATACCAGGGAGCCCAGAACTGGACACAATACTGCAGGTGGGGCCTGACCAGGGCAGAGTAGAGGGGGAGGATCAACTCCTGTGACCTGCTGGCCCCGCTCCTTTTAATCCACCCCAGGATCCCATTGGCCTTCTTGGCCCCTGGGGCACACTGCTGACTCATAGCCAACCTGTCATCCACCAGGATCCCCAGGTCCTTCTCCCAAGCTCCTCTCAATCAGGTCACCCCCCAGCCTGTACTGATACAAGGTTCCCCTTCACAGTCATGGAGAGAAGCAAACTTATGACCCATGATGAACCTCACTCTATAGCAAGGACCTCAAGCAAGACTTTCCCTCCATACCCAGAAAAGAGAGGCAAATGCCTTATTTTTTCAGTGTCCAACTCTGGGGAAGGTGGGACCTGCCCCAGCATCATTGACCCCTGGCACCTCATGGTGCCCAACCTGCATGTGTGGCCATTCCGGCTGTGACACTGTGCTGGGGTTGCCCCTCTGAGGGCCACTCCTATGGCCATCCAAGTGTCTCAAATCTTTAAACTTCTCATTAGCTTCCCACCAAATGACAGTGGCAAGCAGGAGGGCATCAAACTCCCAGAGTCAAGAGTTCTCCTAAATCCACAGCCGCCCCAAGATTTCCGTGAGTGTCCAACCCAGCCCATTGAGTTTGCCTGTGGGGGGAACTTCGAGGACAAGCCTTGCTCAGGAGGGAGGTGATGTCTTGCACTGACTCCCGTCCACAGCACATCTCTGTTGGATGAGGTGATCTGCCCACGGGAAGCAGAGGGATGGAGAACAGTTCAGTCTACAGCGGGTGGCACTCATTACATGGAGCAAGCACCTGGAAACACCGGGACTGTGCAGCCTCGCTCACTAATGGGGAGGTCTGCCCTGAAGACTACAAAACATGTTATTTTTGCAACTTCCATCCCTGAAACTACATAGAGTATAACAGGGGAGATTACCTTGACAGCTCTCTTACCTTATTCTCTCATTACAACACATCCAGCAAGGAGGGGGGGGGGGGGGGGGGGGGGGGGGCAGCGAAGCAATTTTAGGAGGCTGCGCATTTTTTATGGTTATGTCTTATGATGTGTTAATTTGCCAAATCAAATATATGTCTCAGCACTTCCACCTTTACCTCCCGCATGCCTGCAAAATAAATAGTCATATTAATCATACTTTGCCGTCCTCTCCAGGGATTAGAAAGCAATTTGCAAGGATGGGTTAGGCTGGCCTTGCTGCCTCGCTGCGAGGGTGCACCACGGCCACCATGCAGGTGGGGAAGCTGAGGCACGGGGAAAGCAGAGCAGCTTGCTGGGGGTAAGATGAGAAGTGGATGGTTTAATTTAGTCCCCCCAGGTCCCAGTCCCCTACAAGGAGGGAAAGTGGATGAAGGCAGCGTGGAGAGAAGTCACCCAGGGTTTTGAATTGGGTCTTGTGAGCTCTCGCTGTCTGAGGTAGCCCCGTGTCGGGTGGTGGAGGGAGAGTGGACAGGGGGCACCGGGGAAGTGAAAGGGGGAGAACCACACCCCTAATCCAACCCTAATCCAAATGGGAGCTGCAAACTAAGTAGTTCAGCTGCAAGCAGCTGAGGCTGAAATCAAGCGGCAGTTCGGTATTGAGGAAAGGGACTCTAATGTTTTAGCACGGAGTCTGTTCTTACCCTTCCCTCTCCTCTTACTTGCCTCCTAAAACAACCTTTCCTTCCCTTGCAGCCCTGACTGTGACTGCTTTTTCTCCTTCTTAATCTTTGAAGACTTAATTTACACCAGTTCTCTGTCTGCTGACACCTGCCATCAGCTCCGAGCCTCTCTCTGCTGGAGCAGGCTGTGTGACCTGCAGGCTGTAGCGTGGCAGAATACATTATTAACAAAAATAATGTCATCCAGCAGCATTGCAAGCCAGGAAAAAAACCCAAAATCGCTGTCCACTGTCCCCGTTAGTGGAGACGTTCCTGGGGTTCTGCAGTGAGAGGAGCCACCATGCCCATGGCTGACCCGACTTGATCGTGTTCCTGGCCAGACTTCCCAGGAAGAAATCAGTGCTGACCACTGCAGCCCACATTTCTGGGAGCATATGGGCAGTGGGTCTCACTGAGACGTGAGCAGTGCAACACTGAAGGCCATCTCCAAGTGTTTAAAATCCAGAAAACACAAGCTGGAAAAAAGTAGCTGCCTGGGTGGCCTACTTTACTGCCAGCATAATGATACACATCCAGGCTGCAGCCAGAAAACCTGTACGTGCAAAAAATCTCAACAGCCCTGCAAGCAAGGGCACGTGCAAGGTCCTAGAGGGAGGCTAGGAGAGGTTTGGATGGTGTCACATCCCTCATTGTCTCTCCTGCAAAGGGCCATGCCCATCCGTGACCTCGGCCCCTCTGCAAACATCACAGGTGCATCCTTCCCTGGAGGCATCTCACTGGGTTGCCTGGCTGAGCAAACCCTGCAGCAGGGCATAGCTGTGATGTTTTTGCAGGACACCTCAACCCTACCCTCCCAGGTAATGTCAATCAGAAATCAATCCTTTCAGTGGCACTGGTGTAAGAAGTGTCAAAGCTGTGAGGTCCAGGGGAGGTTTGGTTGAGTGGGAGAGGAGGTTAGGGTGAAAGGAGTGGCCCTTGTGCAGCGTGTGGGAGACTTCACTTTCTTGCCTTAGGGTCAAGAGAGACAAACTGTGCCAAGCATGAAGCTACAGCTGAAATGCCACAGCACTGGCTTCTCATTCAGGCATCATGGGGTGCTGTTTTCCCCCACAGTCACAGCTCTGGTCATGCCAACACACTGTGGCAGCCTTTGGGGAGGTGTCTGCAGAGTTAAGCTGAGGAGCTGTTGACCTGCTCCTCCTCTGACATGATGCTTTAGGTTTCCACAAGGAGCACAGGTTGGTGGACCACCATGAGCAAAATCTGTCAACTGACTCTGCTTCATGCTGCAGAGGAGGCACAGCATGGCAAGTATGGTGCCCCTCCTGGCTTCTGATGACTGAGCCAAGAACTAAAACCATACAGCATGACATATACATGCTTTGTAGTCTTTTGAGACACAACCCATCCCAGGGCTGGTAGTGATGTGGAAGATGGGTTGCATTTGTTCTGGCCATCCTGTCGTGTCCTCCGTGGTGAATGACACTTTCTCTTACCCTCTGGACAGGGTGTTGGCAGTCCACCCTGTTCCCACACCTCTCCAACGTCCTTCCCATGCACACACTGGCAGCTCTGTCTCAGTCTCCCAGTGTGAAGGACAAGTTATAACTGCAATAACCTGACAAGTCACTTACCCTTACAGCATGGCTCAGTTCCCAGCTCCTTTCCTATTATGTCTTCAGCCTCAAATAATTTGCAGTAAGATCATGGGATGAGACTGCATGGGATCAGTGCCCACATCTTCCAGTGGTTTGTAGGGAAAAAGAAGTGGCTAAGGCAGGCAAGGATTTCATTGGGTGCCTCACATGCAGGGAAAGAGAGGAACCAGCCACCTGCACCATGAGGAGAAGGAAATGCTGGAGATGCCTGCTTCCCTGCCTGTGCCTGACATTGCAGTCACTCACCTGCAGTTTTAGAAGGGAGAGCGGCACCCCGCAGGACCCTGTCCCCTGAATGCCCAGGGAAGCAAAAGCAGGGTTTGTGTAAGTGTGCTCCCTTCCAACCAACATCTTTATCAGTGACCTGGAGGAAGGGATTGAATGTTCCCTCAGTAAGTTTGCAGGAGACACTAAACTAGGAGGAAGTGTTGATCTGCCTGAGGGTAGGGAGGCTCTTCAGAGGGATCTGAACAGACTGGACCGATGGGCTGAGTCCAATGGGATGAAGTTTAACAAGGCCAAGTGTAGAGTGCTGCACATGGGACATAACAACCCCCTGCAGCGCTACAGGCTTGGGGGGGACTGGCTGGAGAGCTGTCAGGCAGAGAAGGACCTGGGGGTGTTGGGTGACTGCAGGCTGAATATGAGTCAGTAGTGTGCTCAGGTGGCCAGGAAGGCCAATGGCATCCTGGCTTGTATCAGACATGGTGTGGCCAGTAGGTCTGGGGAGGTGATTGTGCCCCTGTACTGGGCATTGGTGAGGCCACACCTCGAGTGCTGTGTCCAGTTCTGGGCTCCTCACCATAAGAAGGACATGGAGGTCCTGGAGTGAGTCCAGAGAAGGGCAACCAGGCTGGGGAAGGGGCTGGAGGGCAAATCCTATAAGGAGCAGCTGAGGGAGCTGGGGCTGTTTAGCTTAGAGAAGAGGAGGCTGAGGGGAGACCTTATCAGTGCCTACAACTACCTGAAGGGAGGTTATAGAGAGGTAGGTGATGGTCTCTTCAGCCAGGTGACAGGAGATGGGACAAGGGGAAATGGCACAAAGCTGCCCCAGGGCAGGGTCAGCTCAGATGTTAGAAAAAGTTCTTCACTGAAAGAGTTGTGAGGGCCTGGAACAGGCTGCCCAGGGAGGGGATTGAGTCACCTTCCCTGGATGTGTTTAAAAAAAGGGTAGATGAGGTAGTTAGGGATCTGGTTTAGCGTAGGACAGGAATGATTTGACTTGATGATCTTAAAGGTCTTTTCCAACTTGCGATTCTGTGATTTGAGGCTGCAGTGAGCCAAGGCCAGCTAAATGCCCATGTGGCTCATGCAGACACTGAATGGCTTGTGGGGAGTGGCGTGGCTGGGAACGGAAGGTGTCACAGGGATTAAAATTACTGTGTCCAGTTCATTTGTGAGCTGAGGATGGAGGATCCATCAGCAAGTCTCTCTGTACAGCTCCCCTGTTGCTCTGTATTTTCTGCTGTGACGTGTACACGTGTCTATTGCAATGGAAGTGACAGCCTCTGGTGCCCTTGGGGACAACCCCCAAGGACCCAAAACATCTGCACAAGGATGACTGATACAGTAGAGGACCCAGCCCCTTGCACCCTTATGAAGGCCAGGTGGGATCTCCTGGACATCTCCCCAGTGTCTGGAAACCTCCACCAGATACGTGAATTGCTCCCTCAAGGTCACGGAGTGGAAAAGCAGCTGGAGTTCTTCCACATTCCCTTTTTTTTTTAAACCCAAAATGGGCATGTGCATAAGGAATTACATGCTAGAGACAGCTTTCAGGAATTTCACCAGGGAAGAAAAGATGTCTTTCATTTTGGGAACCTTTTCTTAATGCTCCAAACTGACACGTACCCTAGCAGCAAAAACATCTTGAAGCCCCTCAGATTTTTAATTTCTGCACAGAGTAAAATTTGCATATGTTAGCATATGTATTTGATATATAATGTATATATCCTCTGAAAAGTAATTAGTATTTTTTCAACCAGCTGCAATGATCACATGTTCCTGGGCTCCGTGCTGGCATAATTGGATGAAGCTCCGTTGTACGTGTTTTACTGCCATTTTGAAGAGCTGATCCAGTGTTTCCATCTGTCCTGGAGATTTCAAGACTTCTGTCAGTGCTCTAAACAGTCCTACTGCAGCCAAAAGGTCAGTACAACGTGGGAGGCTGTAAGGACCCAGCCTAGGGCTAAAGGTCATGTCCAAAAAAATAAAAAGAAGAAAGCTCATCAGAAGCTTTTAGTCAGAATTTCTGCTCACTCCTGAAATCAGAAGGCTGAGGAGAGAAAGGATTCTGGAAAGCCCCGGTCCCTGACAGCACACCTGGACAGTGAGGGCTTCGGTTTAAATAATGGGTGCAAGCTGGAGCAAAGGAAGTTCCATGTGAATGTCAGGAGGAACTTCTTCTCTGTGAGGGTGACAGAGCCCTGGGACAGGCTGCCCAGAGAGGCTGTGGAGTCTCCTTCTCTGGAGACATTCAAACCCACCTAGACGTGTTCCTGTGGGATTTAGTCTGGGTGACCCTGCTCTAGCAGGGGGGATGGACTAGATGATCTTTTGAGGTCCCTTCCAACTCCTAATGCTCTGTGATTCTGTGAGTTACGGCTTCTTTTCAGTTATCCCATTGCACAGCCAGACCTGGGAAGCCACTCCTGACAGTGATATGCCATGGGAGGAATGGCTTTCTCTGAGGGCACGGTGAAGGCTTTCTGAGGATAATGAACAAGACCCACACATCTTGTTGAAGAAGCCACAATACACCAGGAAAGCTGTTGAGAGAACTCTGTGTATCACTGGAGATATGAGCTGGCTGCTTGAATCTGACTGCCAACATGCTCCTGCTGTGTCTGGGGTGAATGCACTCCACATCCCCCACGCTGGCTGGAATTTGTCACAGGGGAAGTAGCAAGAGGCAAAAATTATTTAAACGTTTTCCAGTGCAGCAGATGGAATGTTTTTTGATTGTTTTCGGGTTGTGTTGGGGTTTTTTATCATTATTTAAAGTGCTTTAAAACTTGTGAAGAGTTTGGGTCAAGAGGAGTTTAAGAAGTGAGAAAGGATGAGGTTTGCTTCCAAGTCCCTAATCCGCTGGGAGTTCTGTTGATGCCTGTGAGCAAAGCATTTTGGGTTTGAGATGGACTGGATCCCTCAGGATCCTATTGAACCAAAGACACAAGGGACCCCAGAACATGGTGCCATCTTAACCCCATCTGTAAAAGGAGGCCAGTTGCACTTGCCCACCTTGCAGGGGTGTTGCAGGAATAAGAGCTCATAAGTGCTGGCACAGGATAGCTATCACACATACACTTGAATTAGGTGGCTTCTGTGTTGCCCAGAAAAAGTAATTTTCCAGCTGGAAACCCACTGCATTGAGAGGTTTTGTTTCAAACAACCTCAGCAACAACAGCAAATGGCATCCCAGTAGGTCTGGAGGTGAGGGACGCCATGACAAAGAAGAGCTCTAACTGCACACTTGGGCACTTTGGAAGGAGCAGGTCTTGGTAGGTATTCTGGGGGATGGAGAGCAGTTTTGAAGGCCAAGGGGAGGTTGTGATTTGCTGGTTGTTATGTGTTGGTTGGAAAGCAGGCTTCAGCCACGAGACAGGGAAGACACCTCAGATCTTTTAACCTGAATGTCAAAGAGGAACATTTTTTTCTGTTTTTTTTTTTTCTTACATGTATTTGAGATATCTGCAAAATGTGATGGATTATGGATGGCAGCAGAAAACTAGGGAAGGGGCACTGCTTGCTCAGGAGACCCTTGGATTCAAAGGCAAATGCTGGTTACCTTCCAGTCAGGGATCAGCAAGAAAACACAGCTACTTTCACGGGTGGGGCAGAACCCAAAAACATGTTTTATAAAGGCTGTGTAAGGGAAAAAAATTCAGGGAAATTTTTATTTCATTGGCCACAGTTGTGGATAAAATACTTGTGCAGCCCTGATTTTCATGCTGCTAGCAGCTTTGAAGCTATTGCTCTGTGTCTCCCAGTCTTGGGAACCCAGGCTTTGTGGACATCCTCTGGTCAGCGCTGGGAAAATTCATCTCAGCAGAACTGTTGCTGGCTTGTTGACAGGACAGGCTGGACCTGAGGTGAGTGCAGAAATGGCCAAGCACAGCATGCAAAACACAAGCCCAGCAATGACAGCTCTCGGTCCTTGCTGTAGCCTGCCAACGTGCCATGGCCACCAGGCAAACCATAGCCAGGAACACACCATGGCCAGGAGACACGCCATGGACAGGGGACAAGCCATGGTCAGGAGACATGCTATGGTCAGGAATCACAGAATCACAAGGTTGGAAAAGACCTTTAAGATCATCAAGTCCAACCTTTCCTGTCCTAAGCTAAACCAGATCCCCAAGTACCTCATGTACTCTTTTTTTAAACACATCCAGGGTCAGTGACTCAGCCCCCTCCCCAGGCAGCCTGTTCCAGCCCCTCACAACTCTTTCAATAAAAAAGTTTTTCTAATATCTGATCTGACCCTGCCCTGGGGCAGCTTTGTGCCATTTCCCCTTGTCCTGTCTCCTGTCACCTGGCTGAATAAGACCATCGCCCACCTCTCTGCACCCTCCTGTCAGGTAGTTGTAGGCGGTGATAAGGTCTCCCCTCAGCCTCCTCTTCTCCAGGCTGAACACCCCCAGCTCCCTCAGCTGCTTCTCATAGGATTTGTCCTCCAGCCCCTTCCCCAGCCTGGCTGCCCTTCTCTGGGCTCACTCCAGGACCTCAATGTTCTTCTTATGGTGAGGAGCCCATGTCATGGTCAGGAAACACACAATATCCAGCAGATACACCATTGCCAGGAGTCAACCACATGCACACCACATAACACTGCCTGAAGATAAATCTTTCAGGCTAATTATTTTCTCACTTATGGCTTTGAGCATTACCTGCTGTTACCAGGGTCATCTTCCCAGCTCTATCAAAACCCCTTGTGCAATAAACTGCTAAAATCACTGAGTATCTCTTGGCATCCATCAAAACAAGGGTTACAGCTCTCCTTTGTCCCCAGAGTAGAAGTTCTGAGATATCTGAAGGTTCTATGACCCCAGCCTCTGGCCACTTTTCCAACCACTTTTGCAAGTTGAAAACAGAACTATCCTCACCCTGATGCTCCTTGAAGAGACATCTTTTTGGTGGTTTGAGGGACTCAGCATTCATGTGGTCCTCACAACTGCTCATTTCACACCCTTTTGAGGGGCGCAGAATTGCAGCAAATTTTTTTTATAACTGAAATTTTTTTACAGGTCCAGGTATTTCACTCCCTTTATTCCCTCCCACTTTTGGTGACACAGTGAAGCAAGATCCTTTCCTGGAGCTGGGTTTAAGCTCTTCACCTCTGGGCTTGGGCATTAGATTTTGGGGTATTGATTTTAATTTGTCTTTCTCAGCTCTAGCAGCTGATGGTCACTGCCAGCTTTTCCTTCTGCTGGATGCCGTGGCAGTAAGCTTGTTCCCCCCCAAAAGAGGACTCTCCTAGCTCAAGTCCCTATCTGCAGAGCTCACATAAGCACAAACAGGCTTCCATGGATGTTTACTTTTGCATTTATGTCACAGTTCTCTAACTGCTCTATCTCTGAGTTCACTCACATCTTTCTAGGGCTTCTCACAACCCTTCATATTTCTTACCTCCTTTCATTGATTTCTTTCCTTCTTCCATTAACAAATAAAACTCTAAAAAGTTTGGTGCCACCTGGACAGATTTCACCTCCTGCTCTGTCCTCTTGCTTCTCTGAACCATTAATAAATATTTTCAGACACATCCTTCCCAAAGCTAGTCCCTGGAGTCTCTCCCATTTAACCTCCCCCTGCTCCAAGGACCATTCATTCACTCCAACCCTTTGTATCCCGTCGCTCGAGCAGTTTTTGACCCGCAACAGGATGCTGCCCCTTACCCCACAGATATTTATTTTCCTTAAGAGTCTCCTGTGAGGGACTCCATCAAAAAGCCTTTAGAAAAATCCAAGTAAATTATGTCCAGGAGTGCCCTTTATCCCATTTGCTCTATTAACTCTTTCCCAGGTTTTGGCAGGCTCAGAAATCACAGTTTTCTGGGTCTGCCATGTTCGTGCTCGTTCCCTGTGTGCTGTCTGGTAAGAAATGACCGGATTTCAGCTGATTTATGGGGTGCTTCAAAGGTCTTACCCAGCGCTGGATCCCTCAGGATCCTACTGAACCAAAGACACAAGGGACCCCAGAACACGGTGCCATCTTAACACAGGCAGGAATTTTATAATGAGGGCAAAACTGTGGAGCCCAGATGAAAGTTCCCTCTTAGTCTCCAGTGGAAAGGGCATTGAGAAGAGAAGAATTACTTCCTTGTGTATTTTCAAATTTTGATTAATTCTGTATAACTTTCATTTGCTGCTGTTTTTTCCTTTGCAAATTCCTGTGTATTTAAGATTTTGTTTGTTATGTTCATGTTATGGGATCTTTTAGATAATCTGTTTTTCAAACAGAATTTAAAAAAATCCCTTTTCAACTTCACAGTTTTGAAAACAAATACAAATCAAATTCAAGAATAAGGAAAAGATACATTATCATTTTGCAAAACACCCGATTTTACATTTGTCTGCATGGGATGGGATTGCACTTGTATGGAAACAAAACTTGGTTTCTTGGTATCTAAGACATTAGCAAGATCTTTGTTTGAACACCATCTTTCAGTTCAGTCTGCAGCTTTTAAAAAGATGTTAAAAACCAAACGAGTCAACAAAGGAGCTGTAAAAATGATGGGAGGTCTAGAAGAAAACCCTTGGAAATGAGTGTGAAGGAAGTTATTCTATTTAGCCTGCCTGAGTGAAGGGTAAAAAGCAATTTGACCTGTAGATATCTACACAGGAAGATGGTATTTGATATCACCGTGCTCTTTAATTGAGCAGACAAAGCAAAATGAGGTCCAATGGCTGGAAGCTGAAGCTGGAAAATTAAAGGTGGAAAAAAGGTGCAGGGTTTGGTTTTTTTTTTTTTTTAATAGGCAGACCAATTAACCACTGGAGCAATTTTCAAGAATGGGAAAGATTATCCATCACTTGAGGTCCTGGAAGTCAAGACTGGATGGTTTTCTGAAGTGCACATCCCACGTCAGTGCCCAGTCGCGAGCGCTTTGTGGGACCGCTGTAATTCCACGGATCAGGTCCTGCAGGAGGTCAAAGCCAATTACCATAATTGCACTGTCTGGCTTAAATTCCCTGAATCTCCACGGCCCTTTCTCCACGGTGCTTCTAAGACGTGACTATTAAGAGCCGCGCAGCGGAAACATCTTTTTAGGCTGAGAAATATACGTAAAAGGAAAATTGCCACAACGCCCTTTTCCTTTGCCCTCTGCAGATAGCCCTTGGGAACTCAGAGGCAGCGCTGAACCCCGTAGCACCTCTCCCCACAGCTCTTGTGAGGGATGCTCATAGATGGAAAGGCTGCCCAAGGCTGATGCCTCCCTGTCCGCCGCTTCCACAGCCTGGTAGTGGATTTGCACCTATGGTCATCTCTCAATCCTGGCATCCTCCCTGTCCAAGCTATTCCCAAACCAGCTGCCTTGCTGCCCTGCTGGGGCTGGTGCTTGTGAATTCTGTTCACTACATTGGCTTGTGCTGTGGTGTTTACCCCAGTATCAGCAAACTTCTGCTCCCTGCAACCCAAGACCACGGCCTGAAATTGGCAGGGCATTTCCCTACACATCTGCCACTTCCAAGTGTTTCATACCTTGCACTGGGAGGGAAAGATTCTCATATGAACCCAAACTGGGTGGCCCAAAGGTCCTCTTCATCACCCTACCTGTCTCTGTCAGTGGCTGAGACATGACCCAAAGGGTGAGAACAGGAATTGGGCATGGTCCTGTGCTCCCGTTTCCAGGGAACTCTCCTTGTTGTGTGTTTATAGAGCACCTCACAGAGCTAGCCCGCAATGCAAGATCCCCAGGGGCATGCTAAGAGGAATCGTTACTATCAATTATTGCAATTATTGCAATTATAATAATTATTATTCTGTCACTTAAATTTCAGCAATTAATTTTTCCAGAGTCTAGTTTAAGCCATTTTCTCTCTGCCAGATGCTGATCGCAGCAAGAGCGAGATGCGGCATCTGCTGCTGGTCAGAATCTGCTTTAACTCATGAGACACCATGCAGGGACCTGCCTGGTAAAGAGCAGAACCAGGTTCCCTTGACAGGCTCAGGAAGGAGCAGCTGGGTGCACGGTGTGATTTCTATGCTGTGGAACTGGCACAACATTGATGTGGGGACACTGCAGGCTGGAATAAGACTTCAGTAAACTGGGCTAGAATGGTTCAAAGGCCAGGATGGCCAGGACACCAATTTTATTGGTTTGCCAGATTAATATGAAGCATGGGGAGAAGTGTTTTTCATCTTTAGGCAGCTAAAGGTTAAGTCTCCAAGCTACAGTAGCTGTCTAACAGCCAACAAAGATGGCCTGGCCCTGCTGAGGAACAGTTCATCCCATCCTCATGGAAGTGTCTCTGACCAGTGCATCCCCTTACCCTCTGGAGATGACTATATTTTTCTGCTGAGGTTGGAGAAGCCCAAAGCGTTTGTTTAGACTAGACACCTAACTAAAGTGGGAGGAGATGAATCCTACCCTTCGTGTTCTCAATTGTAGGTTTGATGATAAGAAACCTTGACATGTGAGAGGGATCCATCAATCTAGAGGTTTGGGAACCACCAATTCAAGATAAATGTAGGAAGGGCAAAGCCAGCAACAGTTTCCGCTGTATCAAGTGACACTAATAACAGGCTGCTTTGGCATAAATGAATGCACAGTATCCAGGTCACCTTCCTGAGTGACAGCTCTGAGACCTAAAACGAGTGTCAGTTGGACAGGTCCACTGAGAAGTATTTAGCCATTTCCATTTGCATCAGCTCAGAGCCAGCTTACACCATATTCAGGATATAACATTAATCCCACACAATGAGGTGCTCTTTCCTCGGGCATCACTGCTGCTCCCATTAATAAGTCCTCTCTTCTACTGCAAACCCTATTGAGAAATTTCACATCCAGGCCAGCAAACCTTAAAATGAAGGCAGGGAACTATATCTCAGAAGGCAGTCACTCTTGAAATGACTGAAGGTTCATAATAGATATTCAGTTCGCTGAGAGCTGTCTTTGCACTGCTATAAGGAAAGGAGTGAATGATATCTTCAAATCTTCCAGCAACAAGACAGTAGGCAGGAACTAGGAGATTGCTGCTATCTTCTGACTTAATATTGTGCCCAGTGCTGGGTTTCCTCTTTCAAAGAAAGAGCTTTAATTAATTAGAGGGGGATGAGAAAATTGCTGCTATAATGACTTGATTTTGGGGAAGGTTGTCTTCTAGTGAGAAATTCACTTAGGTTATTTATCCAAGGGAAGATTAAGAGGCAATTTGGTCATGGCCTATGGGTCTGAGCATTGAAAAAAAGTCCAGGGAAATAAATGGTACTTTGATCTATTGGAAAAAGACAGATAAAAGTCCAGTGGTAGGAAGAAGAAATGCAGTCACACTGGGAAAAGAGTGCAAAAACTTGAGGGGATAAATAGTGAGGGCTTTATGAGCTGTCCCTTACTCATCTTAAAATCCAGACTGGGCATGTGCCCCGGAGCACACAAATATCACACGGTTGATATAAAAATTAGTGGGGTGGGTCTCTGCTCTCCTCACTGCTGTTTGTGGTGCTGTGTTCTCTAATAGGATTCCCAGGGCTACTAACTGTTGCCTTACCTACGTGAGAGTAGGCACAGAGTCTTTCTTACATGCTGAGGTAGGAGTTAGTGGTGCAGAGAGTAATCTGCCATTTGGTCATCAGGGACAATATCTGTTCTTTAAAAGACAATGCTTCATTATGTGTTTGCTCAAAGGTTTCCTGGTGATCCATGGGAAGACATCTGGAGAAAAATTAAAGTAAATGGACCAGTAACCAGACATGAAACATCTTGCTGCCAAATTAAGAAAAAGAGATGAAAAAAGAAACATCTTCTTCGAGGTCCTGCCAGTAAAGGTCACATTTAAGGCCACATAAAGTAGGGGGAAGCTTTCTACTATTTCAGTATCCTTTTTAGTGAGCTCTGCCTTAGTGAAGTTGTCACAGAGTTCCCTCTCTGGGAAAAAAGGAAAATAAGGACACATTTTGATGTAAAATCCCTTAGCTGATGGTAGAGATTCAGGAGACGGCGGGCTGAACCCCAGGGCTGTGAGTGGGGTTCCCAGGGTGGTCCCAGGGTGAGGCTGGACCTTGGCTTTGCTCTCACCACACATATTTTTAAAAAGCTTTGGAAAAGAGAGACCAGAGGATTGGGAATAAAGAAGAGTCTTGTTACACGAAGGCAATTCAGCCAAGGTAGCTGATAGAAAAAGAGATAGAGAAGTGGGACAAATAAACTGTGTGAACACCTTCGTGAGAAACCTTTTCCTTAATCTGGGGAAGGGTGGTACCAGCCAGAAACAGCAGCTAGGATTCAATCCATACATGAGGAATTCGATTCAGAAGGGAAGCAAAGGGGTTTTTTTTCACCTCAAGGCTTACTGACCACTCTAACAAACAACAAAGGAATCAGTGGTTTCCTTTCCACCCTGGCTCTCAGGGATACTATGGGCAGCCACGTGTGGATCCACAGTGGGGTGGAATTGGGCTACACCTGGTGAGGGAACATCTCCCCGTGATGGTCATCTGGTGAAGCTTTGTTCTCCATGTTACCACTGGCCCGAGTTGATGATTGTGTGGTTCCTTTGCTGTTTCAAAAGCAGAGTGGACTTCTTAACTAGGAACATACAGAGAGCATTTCAGCAGGTTCTGCTTAGCTACAATTGCATAATGAAGTCCTTTAAGGAGTAAATGTTTCTGTTTAGTTCAATAATAGGGCTTCATTAAGACCCTTTATAGACCAAAAGGGGAAGAGTAACCCAATCAAAGCTTCCTGATGGAGAGAAAACAGGGAAGTAGGAAAATCAGAATTCACTACATACCAGGAATGTGTAAGCTCATTCCCTGCAGTGAGCTGAGATGTAGTTTCTTCCTTTACTTACAAAGACATTTAGTGCTAATTTGATTAATACAAATGCACACAAAGAAGCATAATCCCAGGAAGGTGTCAGCATTCCGAGGGATCCCTCCTAGCTGGGATGGAGCACTTCCAGCTTGTTTTATAGACTGCAGGGATTTGGGTGTGAGAGCCTGGGTGGATGCTGGATGCTTCTGGAGCATGGGATCTGGAAGGGTGAGCAAAACTGCAGCACGGTGCTACGAAGGGACAAGATCCAACCCCAGCTGTGCTCTGAGGAGCCACTGTGCACATTTTGCACTCTCTGCAGGGCCAGCCATGAGTCTGGATGCTCCCAGAGATGAGCCTGTGGTGGATGGCTCCCCAGCTGCAGGTGCTTCAGGAGGAGATGTGCACAGAGCTACTGAGCCCCCAGCCCCTCCCCCTATATGTCTACTCCAAGGTTCAGAAGGACTCCTTGTGAATGCTCTCAAATCCCCCAGTCCTTCTCCCATTGGAAGGCCAAGAGTCACGGACAGAGTCAGTGCAACTCGGCTGTGTCACACCCCAGGAGAAGGTGTGCTTCACCTTGACTCTATTTCTTTACTGGCTGTGTCTGTTAGTGTGGAAGGGTGACTAGCAAAGCCTGCAATGGGATCCTAGCAGGCACAGTGATCTCTGCAGCTTATCTTCTGGCCACCATAGGTGTGCAGTCCCAGGTCTCTCCAAGAAACCACATGATCCCTGTGTCGTGTCAGCCAACACCGCGACCTCACAGTCCCAGGAAAGGAGACCTTTGTCTCACAGAAAAGAGCAGAGTAAAAATAAAATACACCCAACAGTGAAATTTTTCCATCACAGTAAATCGTGGGACAAAATTTACCACCGGAAAGGACCTCCTAGGCTGCTGCAGTCACTCATCCACAAGAACCAAAGCCTCTAATCCCATTAAGAAACTTATCTGTCCTGATGGACAAAAAAGCTTTCTCCCATCAAACATCTATTCTGATGGAAATCTTTATACCAGAACTCTTTCTGTCTCACAAAGGGCCAGGGTGCAATCTAAGCCTTTGATGTTGTGTTTGGAGTATAATGAAAGGCATTAATTTGAATAGAATTATTGAAATGGCATGTCTGTTTCTGCTATTAATAGAAAAGAGTCTTAAAACAATGAGCAGCAGAGATGGGGTCTATTGCAGTGAACAGGAACAAAGGCAGAGCATTTTGCTTTGGTTGTTGTATTACGGGAATGGCCTGAGGTCTCTAATGTGCTGGGCTCTGTATAGAGCTGAAACAACAAACCTTGTGGAAGAGAAAATCTTGGGACTTGGGCTCTGTCTGCAGATTTCTTATGACTCAAGAGCTGCAGGGCATTAAACGAAGCTGGCACGGAACAGACTCAAAGCAAACAGAGATGACAGGTCTTCATTTAGCTGTGGAACTCCTTGCCAGAGGATGTTATGGCTGCTAAAAGTTTACCTGGGTCCAAGGGAAGATTGAATGAGTTAATGAAAGAGAGCTCCACTGAGGATCAAGCCTCCAAGTCTCTAATATTTGTAGCCTGGGAAGAGTGCAGGACAGGAGCATGTTACCTGCTTGCCATGATATTATGCCTTCCCTACACATCCACTTTTATGAGGATGCTGAGATATCTGGGCTTTGATCTGACTTAATAAAGCTGTTCTGATAGTCTTGAGTTCTGATCCCTGTATGTAAAGAATCATTTGTATTTTTATCTGCACAGCATTGCATAATAAGCTGAAAATCATAGAAGTGGGTGGATGCTGCGGTGAAGACAAACCCCAAACAACCCTCCCCAGTGGCGTGAATTTCTAATGAATTGTCTCTTTGCCTTGTGTGGTGGCTCCCTGGGAACAGGCTGGCAAAGCAGCTCAGAGTTTTCTGCTGGTATGCTGGTGTAACCTGGGGGCAGAGCTGGTGAGGTGGTGTGAAGCAGCGTGGGCTTACCTACGCAGGTTCCTCAAGGAGCTCACTATGAGAAACATCTTGAGGAAGGCTGCCTGCATGGGGTGAGGTGAGACACTTTCTCTGCGGTGCAGGAGGAGAGCTACAGCCTCTAGGAAGGTATGTCAGAAACATGTCAGCAGCGCTGAGCACAGGGAAAGAGGACAAGAAGTACCCCGAAGAGCAAATGACCTAGTGGTATATGTTATGTGCCACCAGTGTCCTCAGCAGCCGTTTCCATGAGGAAGGGAAGGACCATGGGGAAGGGTGTGAGTTTATTCCCTGCCTTCCTAAGGGCTTTCTGCAGCCCCTGACTGCAGGGGATAAACTCTTAACTTGTGCCACCTAACTTCACCCGTGGAGCTGTTTGGATGGGCACAGCGTGACACTACTCCCAGACACAGTAAGAGATGCCATGGAGCTTGGGAACCAGCTGCAGGAGGACTCAAGTGGAACTCCCCCCCACCGTGGGATGTCCTTCCCCAAAGTTTCTTCCTGTTGTTCACCCAGAATGATGCAAGACTTGCCCTGCACAACTGCTGAGTGTCCCTTGCACATCTTTTCTTGCTCCCCAAGGCACCCACACCCAGGCCAACAATGTAGGTCCTCTTTCTGTTCCTCTACATCCCTGGCTTGCAGTGCACACTGCTGGGGTTTGAAAATACGCACATGGACAGGACCTGCAGGGCTTTGGCTGGAAGTAATAAAGGGTGGGAAGGGCCCAGGACAGCTAGAAAGGAGATAAACTGGCATAGGTTTTGCAGAGCAGAGGAAGAAGCGATGGGGATGGGAGGCTAGTTAAAATTAAAGCTGTGAGATGGAGGAGA
Organism: Porphyrio hochstetteri; assembly: GCA_020800305.1. NCBI lineage: Eukaryota > Metazoa > Chordata > Aves > Gruiformes > Rallidae > Porphyrio > Porphyrio hochstetteri. The sequence goes on along the minus strand of CM036938.1, from coordinate 81,687,460 downwards.
CCAAAAGCAGCTGAGACCAGGAGGCAGCACTGCAGTTTCTGATCTTCACTGCTCTGGTTTTAATTACATGGCAAAGCCTCCTGTAACAGTCCCATCCCTCTCATTCATGGAGGCAGGGTTTCTTTCCCCTCCACCGCCACAGTCAAAGCCGGGTACAACCTTTTACCTTCCCCAGCTTGGGGCAGGAAGGCTGCAGGCTTGCATCTCCGCAGCGATAGGAGTGGGCAGCTTGGCAGACAGCGCCGTTGTGCGTTGCTGCCGTTGTGTGTACGCACCACAGCGAGGAGCCTGCTCTGTATCGGTGCCACTGAGCTTTGCACAGGAGCCACCCGGGTCGGGCAGCCATCCCATCCCACTGGCCGTGCTGCGTGAGCCAACGCAGCCGCTCCGGGCTCTGCAGGAGGCTGCTGGATCCATCTGTGGGCCAGAAATCAGCAGACTGGTGGCCCGTCGTATAACATTTACTGCTTGGGGAGATGCTGCAGTAGCAGAACGTATTTCTTCTCTACTCCAAAGCAGTAACACAGTCCAGACCCCCTGCTTGAAAACGCTGAGCTGCTGTCACTGCTGCGCTGTCACTACTTCTGCATGCTACTGCAGAGCAACTTAGGGCATGTCTGTATGTGTTCAAGAGCATAAAACAAACTCCAGTGCAGAGGGCAGAAGGGTCAGACAGGAACTGGAAGTAGGAGACCTGCCCTAGCTTGTGGTGGCACAAAGCTGATTGTCCTCATGGTGCATCTCCTGCAAGGACACAGCCTCCAGCTCCAGAATGAACCCTGCCAGCACAATCTCTTGGCCCTGCTGTGTGCAAAGGATGCTTCAGCCCTGAGGCATCATGCGGCCAAGCCTGCCCCCAGCATGCATTTGTTTTAGTGCTGCATTATCCCCTTTGTCTCACAAGGCTGCCTCTGAAGCAGGGCTGTCTGGTGCTTTTTGGGGGCTCAGTGAGGTTGTGTGAGTTGACATAAAACAGAGGCAAGAAGCACACTGTACCTAAAGAACTTGCAAGCTGCAGATGTTCCCCTGCAACCTTACCTGGCTGTTTAGTTGCTGGGATTTCATGCACATTTTCAGAAGCCTCTTCTCCCATCAACACCAGCAGACAGGACTGGAAACCAGCGTAAAACAGCAAAGGACAACAAAGCTTTTGGTGGAGTCAAAATGAACCTCTGCAGATAAGGTCAGACACAAATACCTTATCAAGGAAACATTTAAAGGGTTACCTCTTTGCTTGTGATCAAAGGAAATTACAATGAGCAGACACTTCTCCAGCCTTCCTCCTTTCCTCTTCTTACTCTTTCCTGAACCCTGCATTCATTGAGGAAATGGCAAGACCTGAAGCAAGTGGGAGATTGACAAAGCCTGGGGCAGGACCAGCAGCAGGCAAAGGTCCATGCTATAGCCTGAGCACAGCTTCATTAGAGGCTGGCAGCTCTGCTGATTGCTAATTGATGCTGCACCAGTCTGGACGCAGCAGCACTGGCATCTGATCTAGGTCAGCCCCTGCACCACTTCTCCGTGGTGTTGCTCTCCACCTTAGTCCTCACTGCCCTTTGAGTAAATCTTTCCTGCACAGTTGAAAATGATGACTTAAAGCTCCCAAAATGAAGAGCCTTTTAGCAGATGTTGGATCTATTGATTAGTCTACTGGCCTCTCAGTCAGAGGGGTTTGCATCCTCAAGATCTGCCACGAAATCACAAGGGCTGGGAATAAAGAATAAAAAAAGGGGGCTGAGATTTTTCACAAGACTCCAGTCGTTAGCAGCTTTAAGAAAACAAAGTACCAAGCAGTAACTAAAGTCCCTGGGATATACACCGAGCGCATCAGGCTGAGGTCCAGGAACATTCCTCTTACCAGCTGTAGGGGCAGACACATCTCTCACCGTCTCCTCAGCTTCCAGCGGCTCCTGCTCCCCTCTCTGCACCATCTCCCCAGACATGTTTGCACAACTATTTACAAGGCTAGACCGTGAACTGGAGCTGATCTGGCTTAAATAAAGGTGCTCATACATATTTCCGTATTTCCATACTTACAGAGGCAGCTTGCTGTCTGTCACACTCCTGACTGGAGTTGTCATGTGGCTTCAGAATAAAAGGGGGTGCTTTCACATAATTTCCACCATTTGCCATAAGCAACCACTGTGGTCTGTCTAACCTGCCCTCACATCACTTGCGCACTGACTTCGTCTTCCCCTCTGCTTTGTGCAGGAGAGCCATGGTACAACCAGTGTTTTATTTGTGGCAGCTCTTTTAGACTACCCCTTCTGCAGTTACACGCAGCAATTGCTGTGCAAAAGCAGCTCATGGCAGAGGCAGAGCCTGGGGAGGGTGGAACATGGGCCAGGCTTCCCAGGGCTGCTGAGCTGGGGGAGATGGCAGTGCAGGTGGGGGGAGCAACCTGGCATCCCCAAGGCCTCTTGTGAAAAGAACGAAGACAAATGAATGCAAGGAGGCAAAGCTCAGCAGAATGATCTATGGCAAGGCTGGAAAGTGATGCTAATGGCAGAGAACAGAGTTTTCATCCTGGGAGTCTGAAGGTGATAAAGGACCATCAAAGGGGCTGAAGGTGCTGAACCTCGTTTAAGGTCCCTTTTCCACTGATAGGTGTGGGTGAACATTTTGTCTGAGCATCCCGAGGTGCTGGGCTGCTGTTCCTGCTGCTGGCAGATCTGCTGTGCACACTTTGTTTGGCTGAGCCCCCAGAGCGGCCTGCTCAGACTCTGCGAGGCGCTGTGCTGCTGTGGTCAGCTGGGCCAGGACAGCTGTATATCAGGGGTTAAAAACCTCAGCCCCTTTCTTCTACCTGCTGGCACCAACCGCCCGCACTGTGAAAGCCACCCCAAGACAAAAGTGCTTACCTTAAAATTGCCTGGGTGAGCAAAGGAAGGGTCAGCACGCTGTGAACGGGACACGCCTCTGCTTGCCCTTTTACTCACGGCTGAGACTCCATCTCCCCTCTGCTGAACAGGAGTTTGTGGTTGAACTTCCTTGTCCCCAGCCTTTGCACTCCCAGCAAAACGTATGTCACACGTATGTGATACATCTACACTCAGGGGTCCTGCATTCCCCTGAGGCGACACTCCCACCCCTCACACTGGGCTGCGACCATGGGGTTTGGATCTGCAGGTGGCTGGATTCTCCTCTGGCTTAGTAAGGTGCGAGCAGCACCACGGCACCACGGAGCCTTCCTGTCAGCAGGAACGTTAGCGGGATTTCCTCACCTCCACATGATGCCCACTGCGATATCCCAGAGGCTTCTCGCTCCTCACTCTCCCCCTCACCTGTCAAATGACTGGAAACCGGCCTGGACGCTCCAGAGAGAAGACAGTAGCTCCCTGCACAGAGGCAGCGCTTGAGCAGAAGCCTGACCATGAGGAAGCCAGGCAAGGGGGGCAAGGTGGGCCTCAGCCCCGGGGAGCCGGTGTTCCCTGGGCACTGAAACTTGGCAGGGAAGGTACAAGGACAGCTCAGCAAGGCAGGTGGTAAAATGTAATTTCAGATCCCATGCTGGCAAGGGAAGAGAAAAAAGAGACTGAGAAGACTGAATTATTTGCTAGCTTGGAATGCTTAATTTTTCATCTTCTTTGAAGCATTTGCATAATCTTTTTTTTCCTGCCTGTATTTTTTGTTGGTTTTGTTTTAGGTTTTTGCTTGAGAATTATTTTTATTTTTTTTTCAGATGAAGCCTTTCTTGTCTGTGCTACCTTGGCAGCCTCTGTTTGAGTGCCAGCAGAACACTCTGTGTTTACCAGCATCAGAAAACACTGGCTCCTGGGAGCTTTGCAACACAATTACAGCCAAAGTCTTGGAAGGGAGAGATGTTGGGGACAAGGAGGTCACTGGCCTTGCTGGTACCACCCCCAGGCCCCCCGAAGCCAATGCTGCCTGCAGCAGCCTGCACGTGTCTGCAGTCTCTGTCACCCCTGACCGCCATGGGTCCCTTTGGCTTTGGGCAGAGGATGGTGCCCAATGTCGTGTGGGTGGAGGTATGATAGGCAGAGCCAGGTCTTGCTGGTGTTTGGCTCATTCAGCGTTTCCCCTGATCAGAAAGTGCCAGAGACTGTGAGTGAAGACTCTGCCAGAGTGTTTCAGCTTGTTATTGAGATCCCTTGCTAAGCCCCTTCGGCACATCGTCAGGCTGAGAAACACAAGCATCACTGAAAAAAAAGGAGACATTTCATTTAGAAATTTTGCTGAAACCCAACATTCAGTCTTCTCTGCAAGAAAGCATGATTAAATATCCCCTGTTTAGCTGGGAAACACTTGCCAAGTTTAATCTGAAAGTTCATTACACCCTCTCCCTACATATGTTTTCCAAGGAATAAACTATTTATCCCCACCATGCAAAAAAAAAAAAAAAAGAGAAAAAAGTTTTCTTGCTGTATCACCAGGCTGTGGTACTCATGTTTGGGTACAGAGCCAGACTTCCCATGAGCCCCCCTGTTCCCTTATGTACCCATAAGTGTGCTAGAAATCTCTGGACGATGGGCTTTCAATCACCTCATGAAGGAGGAAGAGTCTACTCCCAATGGGAAAATTGGATTAAATCATTATAAAACCCCCAAAAAACCCAAAATGGGAGGGGGGGGGAGGAGAGGGGAGAAAAAAAAACAAACCAAAGAGCAATCCTCTATCTCTTGGTTGCCTTGAAGCACCAGGGAAGCTATCCAGCTATCCTTGATGGCTAGCACAGAGCTATCCAAGTGCTTCAAGTCCTGATCTCCCAACCCTCCACCTGATGGGAAATATTTATTCTGTGTTGACAGAAGCGTGCTCCAGGGTGGGAGCTAATATTAATTATATGACAAACACATCCTTGGGCAGTGATTTGCATGCGGCCTTACATCAAACCACTCAAGGTCCTGCACAAGAGGAGCGCAGCCCATTCCTGTTCCCTGCTGCATATTGAATGAATCCAGGCACAATATTTGACTGCTGTGACCTTCGGGAAGGTCTGAGTGCGTTTCCAGCCCCTGCACATCCACGCAGGTGACTGGCTTTGTGGATGCAGCTGGCAGAGAGACCCGGCCGCCCGTCCCGACAGGGATGCTCAAACTGTTTGGCAAGCCTCCTGTGAAACACCCACAGGGGGTGCAAAGGCACACGGCGTCAGAACCTGCAGGCTGCCTCCTTACCTACAGGCTGCCTCCTTAAACCGGCGTTATATTTACAGCTTTATCATCTGCAAAGAGCAGCTGGTGCCTCATCCCGCTGCACACTCCGCAGTGTGACTCTCTAACTCGCAGGCTGATTTATGGAGCGTGTCTTGCTTTTCTCAGTAAAAATTATAAACGGCACTGAAAAAAAAAAAAGGGAAAAAAAAAAAAAGGGGAAAGTGACTGAGCCTCTTCACTTTGGGCCCTGCCATCATAACTGACAGGTAAAAGGGCAGATGGGAAAATACCTGCTGAGAATGAAGGAAGATCTACTAAACAGAGGTCTATCTCCATTCCCCATGAGGTTATCAATGCCTTGGTGATTGGAGTATGAAAATAACATATTGTCAGAGCCAGGTGCCAGCAGAGGAGTCGTGCAGCTGTACAGGGCCTCATAAAAACAAAAAAAACCTAAAAAAACAAACCCAAACCGAATCTGGAGTGTTTGGAGTGACCCAGCCAAGGGATATCTGATCCTGGAGCTGTCTCTTATTTTGCTTATCCATTTCATTACCCGTGGTTGCCTTTCCCTTCCAGAAAACAAGGAAACAGCACCGTGAAATCCTCTGGCTCAAGGGGATCAGCTTGGAGATGTTTGGGAAATCTTATGATTTTTTAATTTTTTTTTACCTCCATCCAAAAAATAAATAAATTCTGATTCCTTAAAACCAAAGCTTGCCTTGGGAAATGGTTGGGATTGATGGATTTCCCAACTCCAAAAGTAATTGTTCCCAATACCTTTTGGAATTGTAAAACTAAGGGTCTCTGACTTCTTTCAGTGCTCACTTAGAAATGCAACCCCAGGGTAACAGAAACGTTTGAGACAAGAGCAGAGCAGTCGGGAGTGACAGGAGTGAAATACTTCGATTGTGCCAAGCCAGTCTTGAAGGATTATTATTCCTGTTCTAGCCCAATCTGGAATAGACATTTTGTTTGTTTTCTGTTTGTTCTTTTCTTCCTTCTTTTTTTTTTCCCCTCTTTTTTTTTTTTCTGTGTTAAAAATGTTCACAGCATGGGAAAATAGCTGCGGGCCAGGCTCCTGTTCTGCCAGAATCCCAGCGTACACTGCATGGATGTGCCACCAGAAGGAAACCGTTGTGGTTAAAGGATTGAGGTGCAAAGAGTAGCCTTGTGAGTGAGGAGTTCCCCGTGCCCTAATGATGCAAAACTTGGGAAACCCCTGACTGAAACAGGAGGGGGGGGGAAAGAACATACGTGTCAAACCAAGTGTGCCTTCTGAGCGGTCCAGCCCATAATTGAACCATAGGCAGCTGGAGATAAGTATAAGCCCTTTGTGTGGAGTGTCTGAGGGGAATCCCTTTCAAATGTCTATCACCCAGAAATGAGAGCTCAGTGGCTTCTCATAGCCCTGTTTTTCTTGAGCTCTTTGCTTCCAAAATCAATATTTGCTGGTCTTCTGTTTTGATTTTAAGTTTCCCTGACCTCCTTTCCCATAAGTCGGGATTCAGAATGTGCATTCCCATTTTAGTGGAGGAATTATTTTATCAAGGAAAGTGTGAGGCTCTTGCTGATGCCCTGCCCTGTCCCTCCATTATGCCATGGTCATGGCAAAGCTGGGAACACCATGGGGTAGGATGCAGGGGCAGCCTTCCTACCAGTTACAGCCAGAAATTGAGCTTGTCCAGGCACAGTTACCAGACCCCTCACCCAGTAAAGGCAGAGTGCTGCAGAGATAACCTTCAGGACACAGGATCTTTATCTGTTTTCCTTGCTGATGGGGAAAAGCCTGAGTCATATGGGAATCTCATTTCCTGGTGAACCTGAGAGGGTGCCCATCCTGGATGGAGGCCATTTCAGGAAGGCTGCAAAAACAAAATGGAGGGGAAGGAGGGCGAAGTGTTGCCTGATGGTATGAGCACTCTGGGAATCCCAGTGTCAGGTGATGGAGAAGAAAGGAGAGGTTGAATGGTGGAGAGCAGAAAGAGAAAAAATCTAAGGATGAAAGAGGACAGCAGCTGTCGGTACAGCATGACTTTGATGGAGAAAGGATACACACAGCTGCCAAGTTTCTTTTCCACCTTCATGTGTGACAATTCATCTGAATTATTTAATGAGAGGATTTGCATAATTTCAAATAATTTGCAGTTTCCCCTCCCATTGCTTCTCATGCTATTGCTGTTGCTGCTAATCTTGGAGCTCTTTTTGTGTCAGGTTTTGTAAGAGATGCACACTGAGATACTGTTGCTCCTTCCAGGAACACAGCAAGAGGGAGAAAAGCCCAGGAAGGGGATGAGATGTCTCTTAGGAACCACAACAAAGTCCCATTTCCCAGGGAAAACACTATCTCTTGCCAGCTCTGTCCTCCTTTCCATCTAGGGTGGGAGGAAGCTGAAGGTGAGTTTGCAATGTGAAGCGAGGACCAGGGGAGTTAAAGCCAGGGTAGAGGTCAGGAGTCTATATCCACTGCAGAATGGCAGGCAGAGGAAAAGTGTGGTGTATTAACAGGGGCTGAAGATGGTTTTCTATAAATACAACAGGGGAGTAAGCACCATGGAAGTGGGGAGAGCTATTTCAGCCAAAGGACAGTGCTGGCCTGAGAACAAATGGATATAAACTGGGCTGGAAATTAGTCAAGGGCTTCAAACCATTAGAGCAATCGGGTTTGGAGCAGCCGCCCAGTAGGAGCCATAGGGGCAGGAATCCAAACAGCTTTTAAGAGAGAGCAGGCTCCAAGCTCCAAAAGGGCGTTGTGAAGTGTTGTTGCAACAGCAGGGATTGGATTTGGCAAGTTTGGAAGTTCCTGCCAGCCCCACGTTCTTCTGTTTCAAACATTTGGGAAGTTTGACTTCTTCTTTTTTTTTTTTTTCTAGATAAATATGTCTTTGTGAGCAAAAGAAAATAAACTGCTGCTGGGGAAAAAAAATATATTTGAGCACTTTTCAAGATATTTTAAGGTGAAAAGACTTGAAAACAAAAGTTGAAAAGCCAGCCCTCACCTCCCTATCAGTGTTGTGACAGCTGGGGTGTCCTGTCCAGATGGGTAAAGCTGAGAAATGAGGGTGTGCTGAAATGTCACCAACCTGTAGGGTCAAAGGGGGCATGGAGACAGGGCACTTTGTAGGCAGTGCCTGCCGGGTTGGAGAGGGTTTGTCATTGGCAGGAAAAATGTCCCACCAGGCATTACTTAATGGAGTGGATTGAGTTGAGTTTCTCTACCAAATTCCTCTTCATCAGTTCGTGTCCCAAACTAGCAGCAGATCTCTTGTCCTGCCCCAGCATGTGTTTTTATATGCTAGTTCCCACTGAGATATGTCCCAGGTCTGAGCACAAGCTGATTTCTTCATGGGGATCTGTAGATGTCTCTCACACCTCACACCATATCCAACAGCAAAGTTTGAGGGACATAATCAGAAGACAACTCTCCCAGGCATCCCAAACCAATACTGGCATCCTTGTATCTAACAATCAAAACACCAGACACAACAATAAACACACACACCCCTTACGTATCATTTCTTCTTGGACCCATGTAAATTTCCATATCAACAATATCATGCAGTGTGGGGATGAACACCACAAACAACCAGCACATGTTTGGGGCCACCCAACCAGAAAGCAGCCTGGCAGAAAAGGCCTGGGGGTCCTGGTCAACACCCTGTTGGCCATCAGCCAGCAATGTGCTCTTGCCACAGAGGAGGACAACAGTTTGCTGGACTGCATTAGGCACATCATTGCCAGAAGGTCAAGGGAGATGATCCTTCCCCTCTATTCATCACCAGTGAGGCCACAACTGGAGTGCTGTGTTTAGTTCTGGGCTCCCAACCATGAGAGACAAGGACAAACTGGGGACAGTCCAGTGAAGGACCACAGGGAGCAAGGACTGGAAAGGCTGAAAGCTGGGACAGTTCAGCCTGGAGAAGGGAAAGCTGAGAGGTGATCTCATCAATGTATATAAATACCTGAAGAGAGGGTGTAAAAAGGATAGAGCCAGGCTCTTTCCAGTGTTGCCCAGTGACAGGGACAGAGACAAGGGGCACAAACTGAAACAGAGGATGTTCCTCTTCAACATCAGGAAACACTTTTTTTATGGTGATTATTACCAAGCACTGGAGCAGGCTGCCCAGAGAGGAGTCCCCATCCTTTGAGATATTCAAAAGCCTTCTGGCTGCAGTCCTGGGCAGTCTGATCTAGATGGTCCTGCTTGTGCAGGGGGGGTTGGACAAGATGACCTCCAGAGGTCCCTGCCAGCCTTAGCCAGCTTGTGATTTTGTGTGAGGAGATCCACAGGCAAATGATTTGTTGTTTTAAAAGATCTACTTTATTCCCATCTGACAGCTACAGCTTTCATTTGATGCCTTCTAATCCTTCCAGTGTAAGGAATAGAGAACAACTGAACACTCTCCATCCCTTCATTCCACCTCCCATTCTTGCAGACTTTTCTCCCACCTTGGTTGTCATTTTGCCAAATCTTAGTCTTAGCTTATTTGATTGCTCTTCACACCACTGCAATCCTAGTGCTTTTCTTGCTATTTTTGCCTTTCTCCAAACATTTCCCAAAACTACTCACCCTGGGGGAACCAGGAAGTCCCAGCCCACAAGCAGCAGAAGACATCTACTATGAATTTATAGGCCACAGACTTAGAGTAGATGAATTTGAGGTTATGGAGACCAGACAGGAGCAATACTGACTGGTGAGTTGATGGACCAACAGGCAGTTTTGAGATGCTGAGCCTACTTGGTTCCACCAAGAGGACTGCCCTCATGGACGAGCTCCAGATGGACTTCCTAAACTAGTCCTGAAGCTGTAGCTCCCCACCTATGCAAGATGGCAAAACCCTATTAAAGTGCCTGTCCCTCTGAGGTCAGAAATGGACCTGTCCGAATTCACCTCCAGTAGATTCAGAGTGTGATGTAACTGGGGTCCAAAAGCCACTCCTTGTGGTGAGCAGGCTGGAATCTGTTACTAAGATAGTCCATGGCTCTCCTACACATCTCATACTTTCTTTCCATTGGTGAGGCTCTCTTTGTTTGGACCCATCAGCTCCTGGCATGTGAATGGAAAAACAGCAATTGCCAGGAGTGTCTGTACTGTAATTTACCTCCTGGTTGCTGGGCAGCAATTTAAACCACTGTAATTTCAGGGGACCCATAGAAGAACCCTTCTCTAACCGAGCCTTTTCAGTCCAGTTGCTCAGGGATACTTAGACAGAGGACAACGAGTCACTGTAGGAAACGTCAATATGAGAAGTCACCGGGAAGGGACATGACCGAGTCCAAGCTGCCCATTTCAGTTCAGCAACAGCATTTCATAAAATCAACCTCCCTTAACACATTTTTGAGAGCTGCTGGTTTAAAAAACAAAGCAGGGACATACACGAGAAAATTATCAACAGCAACTCTGGTGTGTCCCTCGGAAGCTGTTTTCTCATTCATGGATATGTGGGAAAGGAAATACCGGGCAGCCAAAGATGACTGGGAGCTCCTTGCCTCTAACAAAGCACAGGGTTCAACCACTGTTCCTCACCCAAACTTATGGTTAAAGCAACCCATGGTGTGGGACCCTAGAGCTCTGTCCCACTACCCATGTCTGCCACACTGAGACCACTTTTGCTTGGAGTCTGTGGGAGCAGAGGGGACTCAGACATGTACCTGGGAGTAGGACGTGTGACCACAGCCAGACCTTATCACTTGTCCTGCCTCATTAACGCCAGCCCTGTTTCCTTGCACGCCCCTTCCAGCTCTGACCCTGATATCCCTTCTTCCCATTCCAGCCTTCACCCATCATGCTGCGGCTGAGGCTGAGAACACTAATTAAGAGCAGTGGCCCATCAGTCCCGGTCTGGGACCAGTCCAACACAGTTTGCAGGTGAGTGCCTTTTCAGTATTCATCAAACTTCATTCTCCTGTGCTTGGTGACAATTTTATCTTCCTCTGGGGACACAAAAGAAGGAGAGATGATGTTGCTGTAAAGAGATGCTAATCGCGCTATAGGGAATCTCCTGAAGAGTCCTTTGTTGCAGGATGCCTGGTCTTATTGTCCTCAGCTCTTTGTTTCTCCTCTGATTTCTATAAGATGCTCTGCGGGCAGGAAGGGAGGGTAGCGTTTTTTAAGATACTGAAGGGCAAGGGAAGGGCAGTGCTAAATATTGCATCACAGGCATTGCTACAAGCTGCTGTGAATTGGGCCTGCCTTTCTACTGCACACATGTGCAGTGCCAAGCTGATGGGGATGGGGATCTGCTCTTGCCCCACGTCAGCTACCTTTGTTACTCTTAGGACTTATGGTTTCTCTCTGGCTTGCCAAGGGCTGCAAGTGGATCAGATGGACCTCTGAATGTCTGGCAGGGCCTGGCCATACGCCCATGTTTCTTCTTCTGGAGTTTTCAGAGAAGCTTGGGGAGTCTCTGGACGAACATGTGGAGCCAGTCATGGAAGGAAGATGCTTCTGGATTGATGGTGACTGGTATCTTAAAGTGAGTGGGTTTCTTGCAACACTGCCAGCAACAGCCATGACCTCCTAGCAGCAAAACCCAAGGGCTGTGCTCCTCCTGCAGTGCCCCACATACAGCCGGAGGGCAGCCTCTTGCAGTCTGTAGCTAGGTATGTCCCAGATGTGGTCCTCTGCTCCCAAACCTAGTCTAAGAAATAGGTCACCTCCTGCTTGGTTCTTGGTTGCAGGGAGCAACAACCAGCTGGACTGTGGGCTGTTGGTAGAAACCAGGTACTGTGCCTGTGGTCCCTCTGAGGGCTGCTTTGCTATGTCCAATGACAGTGGCTACAGGTTGCTCACTGTCCTACAAGTGAAGCTGCACATGTCTGCTCTTTCCTGGCAACCTGGCCCCATGCCTCAGGGATACATCTTACCTCTTAACCACCCTGGCTCCCTGCCAAAGCCAGCAAAGCATTTTGGCTATGCTGTCCAGGGTGCATGCCACAGCCCAGGGGTGTCCCCAGCACGCTCCATGGGCTAACAACTTCAGTGCCTGTGGAGGTCTTCAAAGAGTTAACTTCCCTCCAAATATTCTCATCAGCTCCCTGAGCGCAGTGACTTGAAACAGGGGCCAGTTGTACAGCAACACAGCAAAGACTGGAGCAAACCATATGCTTCTGCACGAGAATAACAGCATCATTAAAATCCTGAACCAAGAACTCAAAGGAACATTTGAAGAGTACATAGCAGCAGGTCCTGAATCCTAACTATCAGCTTCTCTTCCCCTCAAATCCTTTGTACGGGCTGAACGTGAAGGCAAAATGTATAATCAATCACAGCAACCCACTTCCTTCCTCCTCAAGTGACTCTCCAGGCATATGCCCACCTCAGGAGCAAGATGTAGTCTATAGCAGCAGGGAAACAGGGGAGCAAACAGGTGAAACGAGAGAAAGACTATGAGGGGGGAGAGAGAGAGAGAGAGACAGACCCTGGTCACTGCTTAAACTTTGCTTATTTACAGCAGCAGCATACATATGAAGATCTATAGCACTTACACCCAAATAAATCCTCCCCTGGAGACAGGTGGCAGATTTCCCCCTCCATTATTTACAGCCACTTCTCAGTGAAAACTGCAAGCTGTAAAATGCCCATACAGTGCTGGAGAGATTTATAGTCCTCCTGTATTTCACACACTGCCTTGCCCTGCTGTGCTGCCTTTGGGGAGACATGGCAAATGGACTCCAAGGTGTTTGACAAAGATGAAGACTCATTTATTACTTGATGCTTTGGAGAGAAGTATTTGTACGCAGCAGCCTACACGGGTGGCAAAGGTTAATCCTCTCCTCTCCTGTCAATTCAGCTTTTTATGAGCAAGGGAAAAGTGATGTGTTGGGGAGAAGAGGAGAGAGAGAGGAGAGCAGCACCAGTGACCCCTGCCACCCTGCACCCTTGACCAGTGCCAGAGGAAATGGGGAACTTCACTCTGCTGCCTACCCATCACCCAGTAAAGCTCCAACTCAGCTTTTCCTTGCGTGGATCTTGGTCCTTGAGGAAGGGGAATGACCTCTGCACTTCTCTGCAGCTGATGGGATTTCCTGAACTCTGCTATTAGAAGAGACTTTTGGCTTGCAGGTCAAAAGCATCCATGACACCCACCACCCTGGAATCCCAGCGTAACATGCCTGACTCCCTCTGGCACAGGGAGGCATAGGAGCATAAGGGCTTTTGGCAAACCACAGCTTCAGAGTATCCTAGCCTAGATCAGGGCCACAGAAGGCATCTCCTCATCCTTCACTGCTGGTAGTGCCAAGAGTGCTGCTCCTTTGTCTCTAAAGGTGATCCCTGTGAGTGGGGTTGAGGCAGGCAGCCAGTGTGGTGCCAGCTGCTAACACACTGCCTTCTCTGGATATAGACAAAGATCTTCAATCTCCAGTGCTGTCGATAGTGTGCTTTCCAGCAGCACTAAATTCTTGAGGAAACTTGAACATGAAAACATAAAAATAAAAACACGGTGTAAAAAACACACAATAAAAATATAATACCAAATACATCACTTAACTAAAACTGCTGACCCAGCAGCTTTGATGTTAATGCATTGTCTGTAACAACGTGGTGTTCCAGCTGAATACTAACCGGCTGCAGAGCCCGAGCCCAGCCTTGCTTCAGAGGTTTCTGATTTTACTACCCTGATTTCTGCAGTCAGTCTTCCTCTCCTGGGGTTTATGAGGTCTCCTCCCCTGCCACGATCAACTAAGAGCTGTTTTCACTTTCTCCCCAGTGTTAATTAGAGCTTGGGTGGAGTAACCCCTAGAAGACTCAGAGGAGGAGGAAGAGGAAAACTGAGCCCAGCATGATGGCAGGGCTCGATCAGGGGAGAGCTGTGTTAACAAGAGCCCTATGGATGTGAGAGGGATGAACAGTCGGTGGGGAAGGCAGGAACAGATGGTACCCAGCTACACTCAGCATGGCTCCTGGGGTCTGCAGGATATGCAGAAACTCCTGTTCGCTGCACAGGCTGCCTCGTGCCTAAGGACAACACCAGACACAGCCTCTGCAGAGCCATCCCTACCTGTTCCTGTATGCACAGCAAGGAGATATCCCAGAAGGGATCTCCCCTGCTCCAGCCCTCACATGCTGCTGCTAGCATGAAGTCAGCCAGAAGTCACTGACCCCTCTTTGACGGCAAGATATAGGGGTGTTCCTATGTAGACCTGCTGAAAGAGTGGCAGCTCTGTGCAGTTATTCAATGCCCAGGTGCAGGAGAAAGGCTGAGTGAAAGCTGGGTGTGAAGTAAGACAGAAGGGAGGTCTCCAGCTGGGAACAGTTTTTGAACCGTGGTGCCTGGAGACATGCCATTTGTCCCACACTGGAAGGCATACCAAATTATTCAGGTCACTTTGTGGATGGAAAGGAAAAGGGTCAGGATGCCCTCTCTCCTGGTTAGTCAAGTCTCGGCACTGTGGTGGCAGTTGAGGGGCAGGAACTGAGGCAGGGCACAAACCAAAGGTCTTAACCCTGGGGGCTTTTGCTGCAGACAATCAAGGTGCTGTTTCAACTACAGCTAAAAATGCCAGTCCCAGGCAGTCGTGGCCCTGGGTGGCCCTGACCCAGCTCATGTTGCTTGCTGAGGCAGCAACTGCCAAACAGACAGCTGGGCACATCTTCCAGCCAGAGCCTGTAAATCCACACCATGAGCAAGTCCAGCCATGCCCTGTCCTTGGATTTCAACAGGTGGAGTCACGTGGAGCAAAGCAATCCAGACTTTCCATTCCTGCAAGGTCATGGTGACCACTCACTCCTCGAAGGACAGCATCCCATCTGTGCGTGGCTCCTTCACGCTGCAGAAGGAGCTGGTCCCTCTTCCATCCCTGGCTAAGCCAACAGTTAATTTCATACCCAAACTTCTTCCAAAATGCATTTTTGTTCTCTAACACAAATCCTAAGACAAGCATCAAGCACTGTTGTCACCGTGCTCTGTGGCTGGACTACAGCTCCCTGGAGCATCTCCTTTGGTCAGTTCCCTACTGCTGGAAGGAGGACATGCCCTTCACTCTTCCAGCCTTTTCCTGCCTTGGTACAGAGGGTGGTGCTGAGGCTGAGCAGGTGGAGATGTCCTTGCTGTCTTTAATCATACGGCAAAGGATAAAAGCAAAGCTGCACTGGCAGCAGTGTGGCCTCTTCCCAGGTCTCTGAGTTTGGATCCCTGCATGGCTGGCCATCAGGGAGAGGATGGCACTGGGACAAAGAAAATCTATTCTCTGCCCATAGGAGAGGCATTCCACTTGATCTACCAAAATGAGAAGAGAAAAGCTAAGGACGGGCAGAAGCAGCCAAGGAGGAACCTAAACATTATGTTCAATATTGACAGTCTGCCTTTTTATTTTTTTGGGGCAACTTATTAATCATTGAAAGTTGGTATTTGCTCTTGCCTTAACCTAGCTCTTGACATTAACTGACCCAACCTACAGCAAGATTCTGTCCCACATTATGTGCTTGGAAAGATGTGTGAAGCCCTTTCATTCCTTTAGGCACCTCGAAGTGTCCAGTCATGCTGCTGCTTGACAGCAAGGGATATGATAGGGAGGTAAGGAGAAATGTTTCCATTAATGAGTGGTGAGTAGTGAAATACCTCCAGTAAGTGAATCCATCTACTCACTGGTGTCAGTGAGTAGGAGAGTGATGCCAACAGTCTCCCACTGAGGGTGTGATGCTTGCCTGCCTACCTGTCTCACCCAGTCCTGCATCCAGTACTGCTTCCTGCAGCAGCCTCTGGAGTTGTGGTCCTACTCCATAGCCAATGTGCCTCCTATATCTGGCAGAGGATTGAGATGACCATCTCCTCCTTGCTCTCTTGTGTTCCCTACTCCCACCATGAACTCCCGAGGAGCATGGTGCTCTGTGAAGGGCTCCAGCTTGCCTTGCCGAGAGTTGCCTGCAGTGTCTTGCATTGGAAGCACTCCCTTGTTTTAATTAAGGTTTTGAGAACCCAAGTCAGGCAGAAAGAAGAGAAAATGCTAAGAACAGCTAATTTCTTAAACTGCTCTCTGGCACCTTTTGAAACTTACCTCATGTAGCAAATTAAAAATGCTAATAGATGGCCAATAAAAAAACCCAAAAGCCTTTCTTCTCTGTAATTTCAGTGAGCTGAGTGGCATCAATTAGTGGTGGAAAGTGAGATTTTCTCCATTGGGGAAGGACCGGGGTGGAGGCACAAAACCCACAGGCTGGCTCCTGAAATGGTTCACTCCCCAGAACGTCTTCAGCAAAGGCACATGGGGCCATGCTGAGCTGCCCCTCTCACTTCTGTAACACTTAGAGAGTTATTATTCCTCGTTACCTTTTGTCTCAAGGCAGACGGTAAGTCTGGACACTCAGATGGAGATGGAGGCTTGAAGCAAGCACTGTCCCTTGTTTTTCAGAGGGATTGGTCTCCTCTGGGTACAGCTTTAACAGCAGTAATTAACACAAAATTAGAATGGGCACATGTAGGCACCATGCTTGTACTGCCTGAAGTGGTATCTGGAGAGATGCTATCTGCTGTGTTCCCCAGGTGCTTGCTAGCAGCACGTCTGGCTACAGCCACCTCAGCTTGTGCTAAACTGGGATTGTAGCAGCTTTGCAAGTTTAGAGAAGAAGTGGGCTTTGAAGGCCTTGCAGATGCTGGGGATGAAAGATGGGAAAAGCTGCCTTCTCCCTCATCCACCCTCTGCCACTGCAGCTTTGAGAATGAAAAATATACACCCTTTTTTGCTCCAGTCAGAGATTTGAGGAGCAGGCTCCTGCCAGACAAAGAAACACAGCATTAGTCAAGTCCAGAGAGCTTTGGAGGAGGGACAAGTATCGATGGATACTGAACAGTTTATCCAAAGCAGGACAACCAGCAGAATAGAAATGGCAATGGACACCAACTTGAAGACCCTCTCTCGTGTACCTGCATGGGATATGAGTGAATCAGGGAAGAAACAGATCTTGGGTCTTCCACTCTCAGGAGACTGCCCAAATATCAGGACGACTGTGAAGCTTGTGAAAAGACCTGCAGTCCATTGGATCTTACAGGTTATCCATTATGACAGAATCACAGAATCATAGGGGCTGGAAGGGACCTCCAGAGATCATTGGGTCCAACCCCCCTGCCAAAGCAGGTTCCCTGGGACAGGTTGCACAGGGAGGCATCCAGATGGGTCTTGAATCTCTCCAGAGAAGGAGACTCCACACCCCCTTGGGCAGCCTGTCCCAGGGCTCTGTCACCCTCACTGTGAAGAAGTTCTTCTGCATATTGGTGCAGAATTGCTTACAGAGCAAGAAGGGAGACTACACTATTTCTACTCAACACCATGAGCTTATTCCGTTCTTGCACCAAGGTTTACACCCTTTTTGTTCTTGTCTCCCAGTTGTCTTTTTCCAGAAATACCTAGCAGTAATCTCTGTCTTTGAGGCCTTGGCCCAAGACAAGCACTCAGTTAAATAGACAAGCACTCAGTCCCAGTACATTGATTTCACAGGTCAGCTGGAACACCCCAGAGGTAAAAAGTCCAGGGAGCCTGAAGGAGGTCATGGACAGCATCACAGTCACACCATTTGGCCCATATCCAGTGGCTCTGCGCTTAAAAGCTTTCGGCCAACTAAAAGCAGCCTTGGAGCACCAAGAAGGTCTGAATAATAATTCTGGAGCGTGGTTAATGAAGATTCTGGGTTTGATGTATTTCAGCCCCATCATGCGTTCCTTCTCCTTCCACCCTCCCATTGCTGCAGCAGCGCGGACGAAAAAGAACAAGGAAATTGCAAGTGGAAACTTCTAGTTTCCTTCTGAAATTGTCTTGACTCCTGAGTCCCTGGAGGGCTGCGTGTGTTTGTGGCATGGCAGGCCTGTATAAATGAACAGTGACACCTTTGTAATTGCACAGGGGAGGGAAGGCTGCTTGGCGAGAGCAGGGCGAGAGGATGGCGGGTTCCCAGGGGTTTGTGCCCTGCTCCTTCCACTGTCACAGCAGCAGCAGAGGGAGTTGGGAGATAAGGCAGACCCCAAAGGAGCAGAGGACTTTCTGAGCAGCTGGGTTTTGAGTTCAGCTATCACACAGAACCAGGTTCTTCATGGGTTTTGAAGGCTGTTGTGGTCACGGAGCATCTCTACAGTAGCATAAGACAAGAGAAAATGTGTGGCTGAGAAGACAGGTTGCTCCTTCTGTGTTAATGCAAGAGCCACAGCTGATGCCCCAGTTGGGTGCAGGCAGATTCACAGGTGTAAGTCCCTAGGGTACAAGCAAAGGAAAGGATGAAGCTGTCCAGATTTGGGGTGTTGAATATTTCTTCTCCTCATGGCCAAAAGACAGGACCAAACTCTCTACATTTCATACACATACACCCCCTCCCACCCCCCACCCTCTCCCAACACACACACACCCCACATTCAGTGCAACACACCAAATACAAACCAAGGGAAAGTCTTCATGTGAGCAGACCAGGTCTGTAACTCCAGCTGCGCCCACCCAGACCAACAGAACAGTCAGAAAAACTAGCACAAGCTTACCTGATGATCTACGTGTCAGCAAATAATGGCTGGATGGTGATGGCATCTGCCAGCACTGGGGAGCAAAGCCATGTGAAGTCAAGCCATTTTTTTTTCAGTGGATGGTTGGAAATCCTGTGAAAACAATGTCATTGTGGTTGTTTTTGAAGATTCACCTTCACTCGTGGTGGGACATGGTGTTTTGTCCAGGTTTTGAGAACTTTACAGTGATAGCTGGTGTCTAAATACTTGTCTTACTTCAGGTTACTTGCAGACACAAACTGTCTCAGGAAAGGTTAATTTTGATTTCTAGAGTTTCAGCTTTTCTCTCACTACTTTCCAACCTTACACAGCAGCACTGGTGTCACAGTCACAAGGGCCATTTTGCCTTGCTAGGCACCCTGGCTAGGACAGGCTTCTATGGTGCTTATCAAGCCTTCCCTTTCCTTTGCTGGGGGTCGCTGCCTGAAGCTCCTTGAGAGGGCTAAGTCTCTCTCCCTGATTCCCCTGCAAGAGGTGGCTGCACTATGAACATGCTGTATCAGAGCTATCAGTAGCGGCAGCTGAGATCTGAAGGACCAGGGGCCAGGGAGGAGAGGACCACGCTGCCCTAAGCAGTGTCTATGGGGAGCTAGAACCAAGACATCCAGGGCTATAAGCTCTTTATCTTTCACAAACATTAAATTCAATTTAATATAAAGGAGGGAAAAATGAGATTTATATCTTCCAGATTCTGCTGGCCTGGGACACAAACTTAATTAGAAAGACTGAAATGTCATCATCTCCTGGAGGAGGGTGAGCATCTTTTTCCAAACCCTGAGCATCTTTCTTGGATGCACTCACTGGCCAAATAAATGCGACCCGCTGTTTCTTAAATGTCTCATTGCAAAGAGTGGGGAAATGAACCCATGGGAAAAGGACAACCCTCTGCTCATCCTCAAGTCCTTTAAGGGAAAATTACTGACCTGGACTAGCCTTACCTGGATTGTGAAGGTTTTAAAGAGAATCCTGGGCCAGGGTGTGCTTTTGCAGCTATGAAAAGCCCCAGGGAGAGTTGGAGGCATAGCATCTCCGAGCCATGCAGTTCCTGGCTGTAGTAGCAGCTGCAGGCAGGGCAGAGAGCATATGGAAGAACACAGGTCAGTGCCTCTTGGTGCCTGCCTCCAACTGTGCAAAACATGAGCTGAGAAGAGCTGCAGTGATGAGCAATGATCTTGTACTAGTAGACACTGACATGTCCAAGGAGGAGCCTGTGGATTTTGCAAGGGATTATTTAATCCATCAGGTGATAAGCAGTCTGACTCAGGCATCTTCTTAATGGAGTAAGTAGTTCTTGTGTTTGCAGGACTCGGGGGCTATGCCTCCCAAATGGGGACCTGGTGTCTACAGCATGGGATGGAATTCACAGCAGAGGACATGCTGCTGTCCTTGGAAAGTGTACTAGTTAGTATTTCATCCTCAAGGGTACAAACACTCTTAGAACATCTTGTCTCTGGTATCGGATAACAACAAAGGTCAGGCTGTTCCCATGGAGCAGCCAGGTCATGGCAGTGTGTTCATGCAGTGTTTCTGTGTTTTCCATTCCAGGTGTGCTCCGTTTTCTGCAGCATCTGTCACAGCACAGGGAGGGCACGTGCAGGATGGAGAATCAGGAGAATGAGGGGTGTGAGATGGAAAGCAGAGAGAGTGTGGAAAGCAGGGTCTAGGAGAGGTGGCACATGGATTAGGAGGCTGGCAAGTATAAATGATCCTGGAACTGGTAGCTACGTTTAGGGACATGTAGAAGATGGAAGGAGAGATGGAGATGGAGAGAGGCTGGATGGGTCTGTAGATTGTCTCCAGGTCTTTGTGGCTGTTTGCATTGTCTTAGGTCTGCTTCTATGGGGCAAAATATTTGAAGACAGGTGGCTAAACATCCAGACTGGGGGAAGAGATGTTGGAGGCCAGGTGTGCTGAGAGGGATTTGGGGGTCTTAGTGACAGCAAGTTACCCATGAGCCAGCAGTGTGCCCAGGCAGCCAGGAGGGACAACCCTATCCCAGGGTGCATCAAGCACTGCGTGGCCAGCCAGGCCAGGGAGGGGACTGTCCCGCTCTGCACTGCGCTGGGGCAGCCTCACCTCGAGTGCTGTGTGAGCAGTTCTGGGTGCCACGGTACAAGAGGGACATGGAACTACTGGAGAGTGTCCAGAGGAGGGTAATGAGGATGGGGAAGGGTCTGGAGGGGAAGTCTTAGAGGAGAGGCTGAAGTCCCTTGGTCTGTACAGCCTGGAGAAGAGGAGGCTGAGGGGAGACCTCATCATGGTCTGTGGCTTCCTGACAAGGGGGAGTGAAGTGGCCGGTGCAGATCTTCTCTCTTTGGTGACCAGGGATAGAACGTGAGGGAACAGCATGAAGCTGTGACAGGGGAGGTTTAGGCTGGATATTAGGAAGAGGTTCTGTACTGAGAGGGGGTCAGGCACTGGAACAAGCTCCCCAGGGAAGGGGTCACAGCACTGAGCTTGCCTGAGTTCAGGAAGCGTCTGGAACATGCACTCAGTCCCATGCTCTGACCTGGCTGGTCCTGTGTGGAGCCAGCAGTTGGGCTTGGGGAACCTTATGTGTCCCTTCCAGCTCAGGATACTCTATGATTCTATAAGTGTATGGGGAACAGGCAGGCCATGGTGATGGGAAATAGAGAGGATGAAATTTCAGGACTTCTCCAGAGATCCTTGATCCTGCCTCAGAGGGAGAAAGGGGTAGACTAGATTCTCCATGAGATATATCTGTGATCCCAGATCATGCAGATCTGATATGAATTCCTAGGCATGCAGGAAGTGGGGAGAAGGCTATGGTATTCAGTCTTCACAAAGAGATTTGCGTTCAAGGAGGGAAGATTCCCTTCTCCTAGCAGGACTCACTACTGGGCACTACCGCATGGGACCACCCAATCTCCTGACCAGCTGGAGTGAGAGCAAACACATCTTGTTGTGGTTTTGCATGGCAAGGTTCTGGTGGAGGAGGAGGGTTGGCTGCAGGGGGTGGGTTCTGCAAGAAGCTGCTAGAAGCTTCCCCTGGGTCTGACAGAGTAAACACCAGCCAACTCAAGTCTGGACCTGCCGCTGACCAAGGCCGAGCCCATCAGCGATGGTCACAGCGCCTCTGGGAGTCACATTTAGGAGAAAAACCCCACAAGCAGCCACTTTTTTGCCCCCAGAGAAGGGAGTGAGAAGATGTGAGGATCTGTGCAGGCACCAAGGGCGGGGAAGGGGGAAGGAGGAGCCCCAGGTGCTGGAGAGAAAGATGCCCTTGGAGCCCCTGGAGAAACCCATGGTGGAGCAGGTCACCCCCCACAGCCCATGGAAAAGGCCCAGACCCCACCTGCAGCCTGTGGAGAGGCCTCACGCTGGAGCAGGGGGAGACATGGAAGACGCTGTGACCCACGTTGCAGCAAGCTTCTGGCATGACCTTCCTCCGGGCCCATGCCAGAGCAGGTTTTCTGGGGAGACATTTGACTCCATGGGGGACCAGGCTGGAGCAGTCTGGGCCTAAGGGACTGCACCCCATAGAAGTAACCCACACTGGGGCAGTTGGTGAGGAGCTGAAGCTCCGTGGAATAGGACTCACATTGGAGTTTGTGGAGGACACTTAAGCCTCTCAATATATATTTTCTCCCCTGTCCAGCTGAAAAGGAGAGTGATAGAGCAGCTTTGGTGTGTATCTGGCCTCCAGACCCGGTGAAATCACAACATCCTACTGCAGGCAGGAGAGCATGGCAGGATCCCTTGAGCACCACAGTGTAACAAGGCAGGGCCTGTGAGCTGCTGGCTTCCACCCATGGCCTGGCTGTGCAAGGGCTCTGTGAGGCTGAACTCTTGGGCTCTGTGTTGGGTCTGGCTGAGATGGATGGAGTTCCTTTTCCCCACAGCAGCTTCATAGTGACGTGCTGTGTGTTGGTAGCTATCAAGGTGTTGATAACATGTCAGTGTTTTGCCTACTGCTCAGTAGCACTCAGACAGCACCAAGGCTGCTTCTCCAACATTTCCACTTCTTCCCCAGTAGACTAGGGGTGAGCAAGATCGTGGGAGGGGATGGAGTCAGGACAGCTGACCCAAACTGGCTGAAGGGATATTCTGTACCATGTGATGTCTGCTCAGCAGTAAAAGAATGGAGGAGGAAGGAGGGGGGCATTTGTTGTTTATGACATTTGCCTTCCAGAGCAACTGCTACACAAACTGAAGCCCTGCTTTCCAGGAGGTGACCAGACTGCACCTACTGATGGAAGTAGAGAATAAAGTTTTTCTTCTTCCTCTGCTTCTGCTCATAGCCTTTTGCTTTTTCTTTATGAAACTGCCTTTACCTTGACTCATGAGGGTTTTTTCTATTTTGTTTTTCTCCCCTTGCTGTTCTGCTGACGAGGAGATTGGTGGGCACCTGAGATCCAGTGAAAGTCAAGCCCCCACATGATCTTGGGATAGGCATTAAGGAGCTGCATGGACAACACCCAAGTATGTTTGGAGCCCCTTGTGAAGATATTCACATCCTACCCCTCATGGCAGTGAGGGAAGACTGGAGGGGGAGTATCTTCATGTGATATTTTCTGAAGGAATTATGGAATAAACAGAGGCAGATTCTGGCTGAGCAAGCTTGGCTTGACCCCTGTTCAAGGTAATTCTTGGACATGCCTTCAAGGGTGACCAATGCTGATCTCCCTTGCTGCCAAGCCAACCCACAAGCCCTGGCATCCAATTTGGACAGAAGGCTGGTCACAGATCCATACCAATGCATGAACATACTCTTGACATGGCCATGAGATGAGGAGGCCTGTCCAGAGAGGTGTCAAGCTGAGATGCTTTGGAGGAAGGCCGAGGGTTACTTCTCATGGTGTGACCTAACCAGCTTGGGTCCTAAACCTTGTGCCCTACAGCAGCAGTTTCCCTGCCCCAGCATGGCCCACAAAGCATACTCTCCTCCCAGATGAACCCCATTAAACCATCAATTTCTCAGTTTCCCCTCAATTACCAAGATCAATGACCCCTTAGCTCCACTTTCCTCCATACATTTCCTGCTTCTTCCAAATGTGGAGCAGTT
The DNA here is from genome assembly GCA_020800305.1 of Porphyrio hochstetteri. Classification (NCBI taxonomy): domain Eukaryota; kingdom Metazoa; phylum Chordata; class Aves; order Gruiformes; family Rallidae; genus Porphyrio; species Porphyrio hochstetteri. Next base: position 81,663,836 of record CM036938.1, on the reverse strand, counting down.
AATTGCAGTTCACTGCTCATCCTAATGTTTCCTCCCTCACTCCCTTTCTCTCTCTCTCCTGTAATTTACTGGCATTTCCTAAGCACGTTTAGGCTATGTTGGCAGCTGGATTCTGTGATAAGGTTTTTTGACATCTAGTGATTGTTGGTCGATAACATTTCTATCCTATAATGAACAGAGGAGGGGGACAGGGAGGGGAAGAGCCGAGAAGGAGCGATCTTCAACAGTTAGGAGATGAGATCATTATCTCTTGGAAATATGGGAAAGGCAGAAGTGCGAGCAGAGAAGCGAGGCTGTCGTCACAGCTGAGAACAACCTAATAATCGCCTTTCACAGGGCAGGCATTGCTTGGTACAAACACCCGTGGCCCAGGGTGCTCTCTGCTTTCCTGGTTCCAACCAGAAAGCATCTCAGGGAGGGGGTCTGATCTCATTGCAGGGGATGTGGCCAGGGGTGGGGGAAATGCAGGTCTCACTTTTCCTCCTTTTTGCTTGCTGTTGGGGGTGCCCAAATGTTCCTGGGTGCTAGCAGGCAGACGGCCCACTGCTGGGGTCCCCAGAGTGGGTAGGGTAAAAGAGTCTCTTCCCTCCCTGTGAGCTGGGGGCCACATCTCCCACTGTCTTCCTTTCTCTTTCAGCTGATCTAAGACCACACGAGCACTGACAGACCTGCGCTTCCAAATTCCAGCATGGCCACTGAGCTTAGTGAAGGCCGAGGCCTGTGTCTGTGCCCAGGCAGCATTCATCCAAGCAAATCAAGCCTGCTACAAGTCAGGGTTTGTGTGCTTGGGCTATCAAGCCCTGTCTGTGCCTGACCTGAGGCGGTAAGGCTTCAGAGTCCTCCACTCGGGTTGTATCTCTGCGCTGTGCTCTGGTCTACAGGATGGACATGTTCTAAATAGGCTGGATGCACCTAGATGCACATGTTGTCTCTGAAAAGGAGGCCAAGGCATTAGCACAAATGCTTCTGTGTGGGCTGAGGACCACAGATGGAGAGGTCAGCTTCTGGCTGTGACACAGGCACTTTGTGCAGACTTGGCATAAGGACACTATTAGTCCTTCTTTTCTCTCTCAGGCTGTGAAGTGATGATACTTCATAGCTGGGAAGCTCCTCTGGCCCGGGCTGCCTATTTCCTGCCTCCTGGCAGGCCAGAGTTTTCTCCAGAGCTCCCAGGATGATACTTTTCAGGAAATACCAAAGTTAGAAGTGCTTTCATGAATGTGAGCTTGTGGTATGGGTCTTGTAACTGCCGTGTGAGCCTTCCTGGGCACTGATCCATGCCTTCAGCACCATGGGCTGAAATTGCAGCAGTAACTGGGACTAGATGGGGAGGTGCCACCCCTCTGGGAAGTGCACAGTGCTTGATGGTCATATGGAGCAATGGGAAACAAGACAAGTGCTCATGACTCCATGCCCAGACATTCAGCTGGAATATATCAGTTGAGATCCACAGCATGGAGAGTTTCACTGGGCAGCTGAGCATCATCCTGTCACTGGCTAATGGCCTTGCAGCCTGCTTTGGTCTCAAAATTAGTGATGGAGATGGCAAACAGAGAACAGCTCACTGCTAAGTAAGACCTAGAGCAGCAGATTGCTGGCAGCAGGTAGGGCATGGTGGGGAAGCACCACTGTGTGTTTGTCCTACTGTATTTGTTGGAGGTGCACACTGCTGGAAGCTATCAGGGACAACAGGTGAACTTCAGTATCATCCTTATCATCAGACCTCTGACAGAACCTCCATCTCTACTGGCTAAAGACAGGTTTAAAAGTGATGGTGTATCTTGTTGAAGAGCCAAGCTGAAATGAGATGGGCTGAAGCTGAACCTGGGTTTCTTCTGCTGCTTGCCAGACTTCTCAGCACTGGAGCCCAAATGGTGCTTATCTCTGCTTCTTCCATGACCTGTCCTCAGCCCACCCCATGTTTCTTCTAGAGACACTAAGGATGGGCATTAAGGGTCAGAACCATCCTTCTCCTCCCAAATGTGCCCTCTGCCACTTCCCAGTAATGTAAACTTTGGAGACAAAGAAAGAAAGAATGGTTTGTAAAGAGAGGTGAGGCCCTGGCACAGGCTGCCCAGAGAAGCTGTGGCTGCCCCCTCCCTGGCAGTGTTCAAGGCCAAGATGGATGGGGCTTTGGGCACCCTGGGTTAGCAGAGGGTGTCCCTGCCCATGGCAGGAGGGTGGCACCAGATGATCTCTGAGGTCCCATATGACCTAAACCAGTCTGTGATTCTATGATAAGTGACAGGGAGCATATGGCCATACCCTCTCCACTCCTTCCCCTCTCAAGATGGTATCTTTGCTCTTAATAGACTTTGATGGGATTTTTTTTTTTCCACTAATGTTGTTTAGTTGTCACCTACAAGATCTGCTGGCAACAAGCTCCACAATTTAAATCCATATTGGGGAAAGAAGTGCACCATTTTGTATTAATTTCAAACCCGTTGCCTGGTGAATTCCCTGGATGCTTCTTTGCCCTTGCATTGTAAGCAAGAGCAAAGAGGAATCCTTCATTTGCTACCTCCTTTTAACCTGTCAGGTTTTTCCCAAAAACTCCATTCGGCTTTATTTTCTCAGTGGCAGGACCCTAACCAGTTTAGTCACTGTGTGTCCAGAGCTGTTCAGTGCCTCTGATCAGCCCTGTCACCTCTCTCTGTGCTGTTTCCAGCTCTGTGTCTTGTCTGAGATGATAGAGTTCGAGGCCACTAAGATGCAGCTTCACCACCAACAACACAGTCACATGGGAACCTTTTCCACTCCTCTCCTAAGGCACAACTTTCTGTTGTCTTCTTTGACGTCGGGTAGGGAGGCTCTTCAGAGGGATCTGAACAGACTGGACCGATGGGCTGAGTCCAATGGGATGAAGTTTAACAAGGCCAAGTGCAGAGTGCTGCACATGGGACATAACAACCCCCTGCAGCGCTACAGGCTTGGGGGAGACTGGCTGGAGAGCTGTCAGGCAGAGAAGGACCTGGGGGTGTTGGGTGACTGCTGACTGAACATGAGCCAGCAGTGTGCCCAGGTGGCCAGGAAGGCCAATGGCATCCTGGCTTGTGTCAAAAACAGTGTGGCCAGTAGGTCTGGGGAGGTGATTGTGCCCCTGTACTCGTCATTGGTGAGGCCACACCTCGAGTGCTGTGTCCAGTTCTGGGCTCCTCACCACAAGAAAGACATTGAGGTCCTGGAGTGAGTCCAGAGAAGGGCAACCAGGCTGGGGAAGGGGCTGGAGAGCAAATCCTATGAGGAGCAGCTGAGGGAGCTGGGGCTGTTTAGTCTGAAGAAGAGGAGGCTGAGGGGAGACCTTATCACCACCTACAACTACCTTAAGGGAGGTTGTAGAGAGGTGGGTGATGGTCTCTTCAGCCAGGTGACAGGAGACAGGACAAGGGGAAATGGCACAAAGCTGCCCCAGGGCAGGGTCAGATCAGATGTTAGGAAAAAATTTTTGACTGAAAGAGTTGTCAGGGCCTGGAACAGGCTGCCCAGGGAGGGGGTTGAGTCACCTTCCCTGGATGTGTTTAAAAAAAGGGCAAATGAGGTACTTAGGGATCTGGTTTAACGTAGGATGGGATTGATTGGACTTGATGATCTTGAAGGGCCTTTCCAGCCTTGTGATTCTGTGACTGCTGATGAACAAGAGGATAAGACTTTTGTAAATCCACCCACACCAAACCCGCTTTCAGGGGGATAATGGTTTGTTCCCCATAGGACACCACTGTGTCCATCTCTTGGTTTGTCTCCTGGCTGCACCGCTTCACGTCTGCACAAGCCATGCAGAGCCAGAGGCTGCTCACTGCAACCTTCATAGCAGAGTCAAGTCATGGGATGGAAGCAATAACCTAATTCAGACACAGGGCGTCTGCACCCCAAATCAGGCAGGGCAAGGTGGGACGGGGTTTGCTTTAGACTGCTAAAATATTAATGTCTCTGCTGTTTCCTGAGCTGGTTTTTAAGGATGTCTTAAGACACTCTCCTTTTCCCAACCCAGATGCTGTCTCTCCTGGAAGACACAAACCCTATGCTTCTTTGCAAAACCCTTTCTTCCTCCTCCTCCTCTTAATTTGGTCTCTTAATTTCATCTCATTTATTGGGTTGAGGAAGGAGAAACAACCCATTTGTTCTTACCAGTCACCCCAGATAAAATTTTTGGTGTTTCAGGCCGACAGAACTCAGAAAAAGACATTTTATCTGACTGAGAAACGTAGCCACATGCCTCAGACTAATGAAGAATTACCTGTTGAGAACCAGAAATGAAGGAGAGGAGCTGCTGGATGCTCTGTCTGGTTGTTAATATCATCCAACTTCTAAAATCCCTTAGTTATCAGATTCTGCAGATCAGCTTAAAAAAGAATTGCAAGATCTAAAAAATGGGAAGCATTTGCTCTTTGCTATTTTAGGAATACATTGCCAGCTTTTCTCCACAGCTAGGAAAGCAGAGACTTGGCTCTCAAAACTGAAAAGAAAAAAAAACCCAAGCTGAAATTTCCTTGAAATAGCCCTTTTCCACCATGGCTTAAGAAAAATGACTGCCACCAGATAGGCTGATAAAATGGAGGGACTGCGTGTTGTCTTTCCATCTGTACAGCTAGCAGGACAGCAAAGAGAGGGAAACAATGTCTGAGGAAGGATGTATGCAGAGCTCCTCATGGGGAGGGTGCTTCAGGAATGGGACGTCTGATTTTTGTGCCCTCCACAGACGGGGAGAAGGAGCTCAAAGGCACTTCTTCACCGTCCTCCCAGCAGAGGGAACTATCGGTCCTCGCTGGAGACAGGTCACTTGGAAGCTGGGATATTTTGCAGATCTTCAGGGCACAGGGGTAGCTGCAGCCTGTGCTGGGAGCCACAGACTGCTGGCTCCTGTGCTGGGGTGGCTGGAGATGTCTGCAAACTCACAAGCCTGTATCATCCTCCGAAATCAGAGTCCATGCATCAGCAGCCAAGTCCTGCCTGGTCTTGAGTAGAGTGACAGTAGCTCTTGCTGCCTCTCTCAGTCACCTCCTGCACCACGATGGTTCTCTTCTCCTCTCTATGTCCACATCCCTACAGGAAAGCAAGGGAGAAGTAGATGCTCTACCTTTTCCCCCAGCATGACCTCCCATCTGTACAAACCCTGCTGGGATTTGCCATCTGATGTCCAAAGCCCACATTAGCTCTGTGTTCCTCTCACCAGCCAAGGAGCATTACGAGGTGCTGGACTGCTGCACCCATAATATAACCTCATTTTTACTTAAGAAGCATCATTAAAGTGCTAAAAGCAAAAAATCAACCAAACAAACCCCCAAATCTGTAAGGGAAAAGCTGTATCTAAGGCAGCAGAGTAAAAGACTCAATAGACTTGCTGTTGCTGGAGAACCTCATTTCTGCCCCTTCCCATCCATGCGCTACGGTGCTGTCTGTAATGGCACTCAAACTCACTGTTTTTTATAGGTCCCCCATTCTCATTTACTCCAGGAGGTGGAGGCACAGGGAGGACATAAATTAACGCTCCCCAGGTAACCACCAATTTCCCTGTCCCCGGTTTTTGCCTGCTTGGCCCTGCAGCCTGAGGAATGTACTTTCAGGGCAGCTTTTATGTGACACCTCTGTAGCTATACATGCAGCCAGACACATGCACACACGTGTGCACACACCCCCACACACCCCCACACCCTGACCATGGCCAAGCTTGCAATGCAGACAGCATGCCAGGGGTCTGCAGGGAGGTGAGAGGCTTCCCAAGAGCAGGTTACACCTCTCTTTGCAGGCACGTGAAAACGCTCAGTGTGCTTCAAGCACGAGCAAATGGCTAATAAGAGAAGGAAGCTGGTGTTTTATTGTGCAGTATAATAGAAGAGCAGAGCAAAACACAATAAAAGGCAGACAGCCATATCCCCGTGACATAAACCTGGCCGGGCTTTGGAGCACTTGGGGTCTATTACTTGAAGCTCCGTGGCCTGGGGAAGGCAAAGGATTTCAGCTCCATTTGCTGACATGAAGCAGGGATGCCTCTAGTGTAGCTTCACCCAGTTACAGCCACCTGGCAGGGTCTCCTGCAAGTTGGCTGTCCCTGAGATGTCCCTGGAGATATCCCAGGATATCCACCGAGGAGAGCTGGATGGTCCTACTGGTGCCACACTGGTCATGCCCAAACCTTTCCAGTTTGCCTGCCAGTTATTTTTTTTTTTATCATGTCTTTAATGCTGTCCCCCTTTTTTCATGTCACGTCACTTCACATCACATTCCCCCTTGTACTCCAGTCCCAGCAGCTCAAGAGTCACCAGACCAGTGACACACAAGTCTGTGTGCTCTGGTGGTGCCATGGCTGATGGCTCTGTTTGGTTTGACTTCTTGAACTTGCTGGTTCAGAAGATGGATGAGCTTTGTTAGCCAGCAAGTGGCTCTAGGGAGGGGATTAAGGGCCAACGTACATGTCTAGAGCCAAAAAATCATGTTTTCTTCTGTCCTCTGCTTTGATATCTTGTAATGCATGTCACACCTTAGAGAGGGAGATTCAGAACTCTGCAATTAGGGTTGATTCGTTAGCATTCGCTAGGCATATATCATTCCTGAGCTGTAGGACCTCTGGGCTCTTTCAGACTGTGCTATTCAGCATCTCCGTGAGCAAAACCTTTATCTTTTTTCTTTTGCCAGCCTCACGTGAGCCTTTCCCTTTCCTCCTCTGATGCTGTGCCCTGGGCTACACTCTGTTGCTGATGGACCTTGACATCTCCATTAAAGATGCAGGAGAAAGTTGGTCCCTCAGTGCAGAGGAGCTGACAGAGCAGAGGTGACCTGTCCTGGGAAATCTGGGTTTGTTTTACCTCAGGGACCTGCCCGTGGCTCCACAGGCAGTGCAGATGGAGTGCTCTTCTCAGATGCACTTCCCATCCCCAGGTAGTCTCACACACTGCTTCCCTCCCCTCCAGCCACTAGTTCTGCCACAGAAGTGCCCCAGCACAGGAAGCTGCTCCCTACCCAAAAAACAGCCCTTCACTCACCTTTGCCACTGTCTTCTAAACCTTCTCTGCCTTCATCAGAGCTGCACCAGAGGTGTACATGGATCCACCCAGCACCATAATGGCACTGTCAGATTTGCTCTCTGGTCCTTCCTAGTAATTCCTGCCTCTCACTCTGCGGGTTCCATCAGCCCAGCTCACCAAGCTGATGCCTCACAGAGGTGTCTGCGGCTCCATGATTTTGCTCCTGTGCAGCAGTGCCTTGATCAGAGCAGAGGAAGTGCTTTGAAAAGCTAAAAAAGCCTTTTTATTATTCTTCCAGCAGGCTGATGGGGCAGCAAGAGGGACCTCGACTAACACCTGCTGTAAGATAGATGTGACTATGTACTGGGGAGTCTGCCCTCTCTTCTTGCCACCTCTGCATTCTCCACAGCCAGATTCCATCACCTCTCCAGGCTGCTAGCACAAACCTTCACAGCAGGACAGAACTGATGTTCCTCTGGCCATTTTTTTCCCTCCCTGGGAGAAATGATTCCTCCACATGGGTCAGCACACACAGGTGGATGTGCAAGAAATCAGCAAAGCAGGAATTGCAATGCTCCCTGTAGGAAGGTGGCTCTCCAGAAGGGCTTCTGGGAGCAGTGAGTCCCACTGGGAATCAAGAGCCATGCTGGGAAGAAACACCACTGCCCTCCAAGGTAGACATGGCATATGAAGCTTAGGGAAGAGGGGGTAAACCCCCTGCAAGAGCTGTCCTGGGAAATCCTTGTGGTAGCATCTTGCCACACGTTATCCAGAGCCTGTCTCTTCACCATCACTGCCCAGCTGTGCGTTGCAATGTGTTAGAGAAGCAGAGCTCCACACATGGCACCTGGAGGCAATGAGCTGGTTTGGAATGATGATATCACCAAAGAAACCTCATAGGATGGATGGATGGATGGATGGATGGATGGATGGACGGACGGATGGATGGACGGACGGACGTGCATGGGAGGATGGAGGTAGGGTTGTGGGAACAGCCATATGGTGGGATCATCTCAGGTGTTTGGTTGCTGAAAGGCTGGGGGAGCTGTTTTCCAGAAGAACATGTACATGAAAAGAAGCAGGAGGCCTCAGATGAGGGCAAGGGCAGCTTGGATGTGGTCAGTGAGGCAATGGCAACTAATAGGTTAATACAGCAGAGACAAAGCCCTGCCTAAATATAAAGCCCTCACGGGATAGATAGGCCATGTCCCCAGCAGGTCATTCCGGTCCTGGCCTGAGCCAGTCACAGCAACACGAATAGCCATCTGCAGGTTTTGGTGTGGAAAATATTACTAATTAAAATTAAAAAAAGGAAAGCAAAACATCTGTACTCGGCAGCATCTGTCATTCTTGCTTCTTCAGGGCATCGTGCTTGGAAACTTTAAAGCGAGAGGGTATTTTTAGTCTGAAAAAAATTAAAAGCATCATTTTAAAATTTAAAAAAACACCACACCCCCCCAAAAAAAAAAAGTCCCAACCAACTTTCTTTTTCTTTCCTTTACTGCCTGTGCAGCCTCAGAGAAGGTCTCTGAGGAGCCCAGTTTTGTGGGGGAGCAGGTGTGTGGGAGGGCAGGGGTGGCAATCCCATTCCTGCACATCGAGATGGGGGGGACAATGTTAATTTCACTTGGTGGAAAAGACCAGGGAAGACCAAGAAGAAAGCAGCTGACACCAGACAAGGGGCAGGTGTACAAATGCTGCATGAGGTCCCCGGGTGGGCACAGCCCCATCTCAGCCCCACCACGTCCCCTCTGATTTCACACTCCATCTTCATACCCCAGTGCCAGTCTGGTCCTCAGCCACCCTCCCTCAGCAACCCCACCTCAGAGGCACCACACATTGTCTCTGACCTCCAGAGCTGTGGAAAACAGGAAATTGAAGCAAAACCTCTTGCCTAAGCATCATCCATCCCTCAAATGTGTGTACCCTTGCCTTCCTCTCCTGACCTATAGCTCTCGCTGCCGGCTGGCAGAAGCTCCATCACAGCCAGCACACACTTTGAGGATGGAGAGCCACCTGCCCTGGAGACAGCCCCAGACTCCTTCTGCAGATCAATTTGATTCCTGCATCATCTGGGTTGAGCTAGCTGGGAAATAGTAAGGCTTTTCTAAAGGGCAGAATAATTGTTTTCAGTTTTTCTCATGAATATTTTCTAGATTTTTAAATATTTTTCTAGTGTGTGTTCAAATTACCCAAGGGCTTGCGTGGCTGCCCACTTTAATCTTGAGAATCTTGCAGTTTTTAATTGGGAACCTGAAAGATTGTGAATGAAGCAGAGATCTCTGCCTGGAGTGCTGGGTCTGTGGTAAATACAGAAAGCAGGAGGCAAGAAGGTTCAGGCTGCTCCGTAACACCACCGAGTGCTGCAGGATGCTGGCCAAGGAAGCCAGTCTTGGAATTGTCCAGGCTCTCCTAAACCCTATGGATCAATCCCTTCCAGGGGGTTTATCTGTGGTGGTAACACTGTATTTCAAGAGCAAGCTCATAATTTCTTGGTTGCCACCAAGATGAAGGGCAGTCATCTGCCCTCTCCACCCAAGGCGAACCTAGAGCTAGGGCAACCCAGGTGGGAAATGCAGGTTTTATTCAATGGCCAGGCATGGAATAGCCTTTCCTTTGCCCGTGGGCCTTTCCTTATTAGGTGGGCTCAAAAGAAGTAATTTTTTAGGATCAACCTGTGAGGTACCACTGGTTTTCATACACATTTGGGTGTCCACAGGTGTGTGGGAGTCCAAGCATCTCCAGGGAGATGTTTTCTTCCCAGAGCAGGTGTTTCCATATGCTGAAGCACAGTGGAGAGCATGGAGACCTGATCAGATGTCTCCTACCCTGTTGTCCTCCCAGCAGTGGCATGCCTTCCCCCACATCCTGATCCTGTCCATCATCTGTGTCACAGACATTAGGCAGTCAGGGATCTGGAACATCAGTGTGGTGTCTTGGGAGTGGGTATCTCGACCATCCTTTCCCCCAAAAGACAAACAGAATAAGAGACCTCTTCCACCAGCTGGAAGATGGCACAGCACTCTGGGTGCTCTGCCATCTCTGCCCTGCTGTGAGGTGCACCTTGTCTCTCTAAGTCAGCAGGAAAGTGAAGACAATCATTCAAGGCATGGGTGATGGGGATGCAGGGAGGGGGGAGAGCGCAGGGCAATCTGTGACTCCCAAAGTCTTTGTGCTTCCTAGACAGATGGCACTTGGCAGAGGCTGCTGTCGAGCTGCTCGTGCTTGAAGCCTCATTTGCTTTTCTGGGGGAGCGCAACCCAGAGAGGGGGAGCTGTAAACGTCCCCATCCCCAAAATCTCTCCAATACCAATGCAGACCTCTGCCCAGTGCTGAGGGCTGCAGGAACCATGCTGCACCCCGGGCAGCAATCCTTGGTTTGTTACTGTGGGGGTCCCTTGGGAGCACGTTGAGCAAGGGCAGAACTCTGACACACGGATGCATGGCACATGCCAGAGGGGAAGGGCACAACTTGTTCAGTCCCTAATTTCTCAACATCTCACGTGGAGGGGACCTGCTTTGGGAGGATTTGGGGATTTGGATTGTTTTCCAGAGGGTTTCCAGCTCTGCCTCACCAAGGAGCCAGGGTGTGCCAGGCGTGCAAGGGCACACACACGTGTGTACAAGGAGAGCCCCTGTGCACGGGAAGCCGCTGCAGGGACAGGAGCACAGCCCCACGCTGCCTCAGCTGCAGCCCATTAGCTGACCATGCTCTCTGCTCCTAAATCATTTCCTGAAGGGCTTTCTTCAAACCAAAAAGGAAAAAAAAAAAAAAAAACAAAAAAAATCCCCCTCAAGACGGTGGGGGTAAAAATAAATAAATAAATAGAAATTTCTTTAAAATGGTGAAAAGTTCAAGCCCACCTGGTGTCCTAGAGCTGCTTTCATGCCTGGCTCCATCAGGAGTTTTGGCTGGGTGTGCAAGAGGTAACACCAGCAAACCCTCCTCTCTGCGGGGGTGGGAGCCCAGGGACCCAGACTGAAGCTTTTGTCTTTTTTTCTTCTTTTTATTCTTTTTTTTTTCCTGCTTGTGACTTTTTAGCAGTCCTTAGGGGACATTCCAAGTATGTGGCCAGGCATGGAGATAGTTTAAAACACATTAAGTTCACGGACAAGGTGTCATTAGGGCTTCTTTGGAGGGGGAGAGAGGGAGGAATTATTTGAAGTTCATTTGCCCAGAGGGAGTGCTCTCAGAAGAGGAATGGTTTCAGGGCACAGTGGGTCTGTTTCAGGGTTTTCGCTCTTCCTGCAACTTCGAGGAGCTGTTTCTTTTGAAGACATCAGTTCTTATGGTGTGGGATGGGACGGGGAACAGAAAGCATCAGGAGTATTTCACCAGCTCTGCCTTTAAAGTTGCTCTCCCCAGATTGTCTAGAAGAACGGGTCGGAGCCCCAGAGTCCCGTTTCATGGGAAATATCGACCTCTTTGTTGTTGTTGTTGTTCCAAACAGGAATGAAAAATGTAAATTTCTGGTCAAGCAAACATTCCTCAGGGCTGTTCTGGAAAATTGAAGTGACACTTTCTCAGCATTTTTGTTATATTAAAATTCAGCATGCAAATTGGGTGTGTGATATATATTACATAACATATTGTGACCGAATAGAAATAGAATATGAAGTATAAACCTAACCTCCAAATTAAACGGTTTCTCCTAAATATGTTACCAAAATTATACCATTCTGGCAAAAGGTTTGGATTCTACTGGAACAGCTTCTTCCCCTTTTGTTTTGGAAAAAAATTGCCTGTTGCAAATAAATCTGAGCCGTCTGCAGGCATCATCCCAAGCCAAGCCTGCCCTTCCTTGGGGCCATATTTCCATCAGGGCCACCTCCTCTGGGAGCAGAAAGCTCCTTCCACTCAGATTTCAGAAAAGCTTTCCAGTGGCAGAGGAACGGACTAGATTTTTACCTGGTCTCCTGGGCTCAGGGTTCATCTTTATACCCATCGCCCACTTTCTGGAGGAGGAGGGAGAAAAGTGAGGAGAAAAGTGGCCTGACCTGGAAGAAATTTGCCTTTTAGTTATCGATCTATCTATCTATCTGTCTATCTCTCTCTCTCTCTCTCTCTCTCTATCCATCTATCAGGGTTAGGCTTCGGGAGACACAACGGGAGTTGACGGTGGGAAGAGGTAAATACCAACAGGACAGTCGTGGACTTGGGGACGTTTTTCCACGTGAGAGTAGGGAAAATTCTGTGGACTGCCCTGAGTACTCCTCCGTGGAGCCACTTTTGCCAGTCCCCTGTCAGAAATCTCGCTGTGGGCCGTTGAGGATACCTACATCTGCTTCACCACTGAACTGTCTTTACACAAATGCACGTAGCATGGGGAACAAACAAGAAGAACTAGAGATCTTTGTGCGGTCGCAGGGCCATGATCTCATCGCAATCACAGAGACGTGGTGGGACAACCTGGACGACTGGCACACTGTCATGGATGGCTATGTGCTTTTTAGGAAAGACAGGCTAGGGAAGCGAGGTGGAGGAGTTGCTCTTTATGTGAGAGAGCACCTAGAATGTGTTGAGCTCCACCTGGGGAAGGCTGAACCTTCTGTCGAGTGTTTGTGGGTTAAAATCAAGGGGCAAACCGGTATGGGGGACATTGTTGTGGGAGTGTGCTATAGGCCCCCTGATCAAGAGGAGCAGGTAGATAACGCATTCCATAAACAGTTAGAAGTAGCCTCAAGTTCCCGGGCACTGATCCTTATGGGGGACTTCAACTACCCAGATATTTGCTGGGCAAGCAATACGGCCAGTTGTATGCAGTCCAGACAATTTCTGCAGTGTGTTGAAGACAATTTCCTGCTACAGATGGTGCAGGAGCCCACAAGGGGAGGGCGGCTGCTGGACCTTGTTTTCACTAACAAGGATGGACTTGTTAGGGAAGTGAAGGTCGGGGGCAGCTTAGGGCAAAGCGACCATGAAATGGTTCAGTTCATGATCCTGGGTGGAAGAAGCAAGCCAAAAAGTAGGATAGCTACCCTGAATTTTGGTAGAGCTAACTTTGATCTCCTCCGCCACTTAATGGGGGCTATCCTGTGGGCTACGCTGTTTGAAGGAATGGGAGCCTGCGAGAGCTGGCTAGCATTCAAACAGCACTTCTTCCAAGCACAGGAACGATGCATCCCTTTGAGGAGGAAATGGGGAAAGAGAGGCAGAAGACCTGCATGGATGAACAGGGAGCTATTGAGCAAACTCAAAGAGAAGCAGAAGATCTATGAATCGTGGAAAAAGGGTCTGAGCACCTGGGAAGAATACAGGAATGTGGTCAGGGCCTGTAGGGATGCAACTAGGAAGGCTAAAGCCCTCTTGGAAATTAAGCTGGCAAGGGACATAAAGGATAATAAAAAGGGGTTTTTTAGACACGTGAACAGTAAGAGGATGTCCAGGGATAATGTAGGTCCCTTGCTGAATAAGGAGGGTGTCCTGGTTACGGGGGATGCTGAGAAAGTGGAGATATTGAATGCCGCCTTTGCTTCGGTCTTCACTTCAAAGGCCCCCTGGGACCCACAGACACTGGATGAGAGTAGGACTGATTGGGAAATGAAGAATTTCCCTCTGGTTCAAGTAGGGGAGGTCCAGGAGCGGCTCAAAGGGATTAATGCACACAAATCCATGGGCCCAGATGGGTTACATCCACGTGTGCTGAGGGAGCTGGCGGAGGTGATTGCTGAGCCGCTCTCTATCATCTTCGACAGGTCTTGGAGGACAGGAGAAGTGCCTGAAGACTGGAGGATAGCCAATGTCACTCCAGTCTTTAAAAAGGGCAAGAAGGAGGAACCTAGTAACCATAGGCCAGTCAGCCTCACCTCTGCCCCTGGAAAGGTAATGGAACAGCTTGTTCTGGATGCCATCTCCAAGCAATTGGAAGAGAAGAAGGTCATGAGGAGTAGTCAGCATGGATTCACTAAGGGGAAATCGTGCTCGACCAACCTCATAGCCTTCTACGATCTCATGACAGGCTGGGTAGATGGAGGGAGAGCAGTGGATGTCATCTACCTTGACTTCAGCAAGGCCTTTGATACTGTCTCCCATGACATCCTGATAGCAAAGCTGAGAAAGCATGGGATAGATGAGTGGACAGTGAGGTGGGTTGAGAATTGGCTGTCGGACCGAACCCAGAGGGTTGTGATTCGTGGAGTAGAATCTGACTGGAGGCCTGTTACCAGCGGTGTTCCCCAGGGCTCAGTGTTGGGTCCAGTCCTGTTTAATATCTTCATTGACGATCTTGATGAGGGAATAACATCCACCCTCAGCAAGTACGCCGATGATACAAAGCTGGGAGGAGTGGCTGACACGCAGGAGCACTGCGCTGCCATCCAGAGAGACCTGGACAGGCTGGAGAGCTGGGCAGTGAGAAACCAGATGAAGTTCAACAAAAGCAAGTGTAAAGTCTTGCACCTGGGAAGGAACAACTGTTTGTATCAGTACAGGCTGGGGGATGACCTGCTGGAGAAGAGCTCAGTGGAGAAGGACCTGGGGGTCCTGGTAGATGACAGGTTGGCCATGAGCCAGCAGTGTGCCTCGGTGGCCAAGAGAGCCAATGGGATCCTGGGATGCATCAGGAGGAGTGTAGCCAGCAGGTCAAAGGAGGTGATCCTCCCTCTCTACTCTGCCCTGGTCAGGCCCCACCTGGAGTATTGTGTCCAGTTCTGGGCTCCTTGGTATAAAAAGGACAGGGATCTCCTGGAAAGAGTCCAAAGAAGGGCTACGAAGATGATTAAGGGCCTAGAGCATCTCACCTATGAGGAAAGGCTGAGTAAGCTGGGACTGTTCAGCCTTGAGAAGAGAAGACTAAGGGGGGACCTAATCAAAGTTTATAATTATCTGAAGCAGGGGATGCAGGGGGAATCGGCCAGCCCCTTTTCAGTGGTCTGTGGGGATAGGACAAGGGGCAATGGCTGCAAGTTGGAGCACAGGAAGTTCCGCACCAACATGCGGAAGAACTTTTTCACAGTGGGGGTGACTGAGCACTGGAATAGGCTGCCCAGGGAGGTGGTGGAGTCTCCTTCACTGGAGATATTCAAGACCCGCCTGGACGCCTATCTGAGCAATATGAGCTAGGGAGCCTGCTTTGGCAGGGGGGTTGGACCCGATGATCTCTCGAGGTCCCTTCCAACCCCTACAATTCTGTGATTCTGTGATTCTATCTATCTATCTATTTCCCCCTTGTAATAAATCTGTGACAAGTCCCATAATAGAGCTGGGTTTTGGTGGGATTTTCCTTTTCTTTTGGTGCTGCTCTCCATTTAAATAGTGACACAGGGGAGCTTACTCTAAGCCCTCCCAAGCAGAAATGCTGCTTAATTGTGTCCAGCATGCTGAGGAAGACTAGGAAGATGAGGAAGATGAGGTGAGCCTGGGCTGGCAGTCACTGGTGGTGCAGGAAAGGCTGGTGGAAGCCTGGTGGATTTGGAAGACCCAATTCAGCTCTCTCCATAGCTTGATGGTCATGAAGCAAGCTGGGAGTATGGCCAACCCTCAACTAGCCAGCTCTTTCTCTGCCTTGGGAGGTTGGGCCACAAGATATCAGTATGGTTTGCCTGGGGATCCTGCTTCCAGCAGCCCTTATGGTTGTCACCATTATTAAAAAAAAAACCCAAATCATAACCAAACATGAAAATTGAGATATGCTATGGGCTTGTCTGGGCTGTGAGCCACAGAGACTGAAGAATCTGCCCACAAAGCAGTGCCAGAGTGGGATGATGTGCAGGGACAAGGATGTGGTCTGGAGTTGCTCTGCAGCCAGCCCAGGGAGAACCAAGCTGGGCTGGCACTGGGCTGGGCAGCGTGCTGGTTGGTGCCTTGGGCCAGGGCTCGGGAGCTCTTGCTGGTGTCTGTGCCACTGAGTCCCTGCAAGGCCTGGGGCACAGCCTACACCCCTGCCTGCCTCACTGCTCTGAGATGGGTGAGGAAAGCATGAGTCTGCACACAGCCTCTGGAGAGCTACTGCTGCTACAGATCACTGGTAAGCAGTAACTCCCCAGCCTTGCTCAGGAAAGGCTCTGGGTTAAGGAGCTTCGCAGAGACTGAAGCCTATTCCCACCACTGTGGGTCAGCCCTGAGTGAGAAGAAAAACTCGGGACTGGCCAGTGGAATATCACCAGGTTGTGCTTCTGGTGCTTCCTGTCTGGTCTGGAAGGTCGAGAAGTAAGGTGGATTGAGAGCTGGTTGAAGGGAAGAAGCCAGCGATCAATGGGACAGAGTCTGGCTGGAGGCCTGTATCTAGTGGAGTCCCTCAGGGGTCGGTACTGGGACCTGTACTATTCAATAGACTCACCAGTGACCTGGATGAGGGAACAGAGTGCACAGTCAGCAAGTTTGCTGACACACAACCCTGGGAGGGGTGTCTGACACCCCCAGGGCTGTGCTGCTGTTCAGTGAGGCTCCGGCAGGCCAGAGAGCTGGGCCAGGAGAGGTTTAATGAGGTGTAACAAGGGCAAGGGTCAGGTCTGGCATCTGGGGAAGAACAACCCCAGGTACCAGCACAGGCTGGGGACTGGCCTGTTGGAGAGCAGCGCAGGGGAGAGGGGCCTGGGGGGCCTGGGGGACAGCAGGATGACCGTGACCAGCAATGTGCCCTCGTGGCCAAGAAGGCCAATGGCATCCTGGGGTGTATTAGTAGGGGGGTGGTTAGTAGGCCAAGAGGGGTCCTTCTCCCCCTCTGCCTTGGTGAGACCACACCTGAATAGTGTGTCCAGTTCTGGGCCCCTCAGCTCAAGAAGGACACAGAACTCCTTGAAAGAGCCCAGCGCAGGGCCACCAAGATGATGAAGGGAGTAGAACACCTTCCTTACAAGGACAGGCTGAGGGAGCTGGGCCTCTTTAGCATGGAGGAGACTGAGGGGTGACTTTATTAATGTTGATAAATCTGTAAAGGGTGAGAGTCAGGAGGATGGAGCCAGGCTCTTCTCAGTGATGGCAGCGATAGGACAAGGGGCAGTGGGTGCAAGCTGGAGCAGAGGAAGTTCCATGTGAATGTAAGGAGGAACTTTTTCCCTGTGAGGGTGATGGAGCCCTGGGACAGTCTGCCCAGAGAGGCTGTGGAGTCTCCTTCTCTGGAGACATTCAAACCCACCTGGATGTGTTCCTGTGGGATTTAGTCTAGGTGATACTGCTCTGGCAGGAGGGTTGGACTAGATGATCTTTCAAGGTCCCTTCCAACTCCTAACGCTCTGTGATTCTGTGATTGTCTCACTGGGCAGAGCCTGCCAGTGCAGGAACAAGTCCCCAGGGCAGATGTATCAGGCTCCCCATGGGCTCACAGTGTTGCCCACAGCCAGTGTGTAGCACGCTTATCATGGGGCCAACATGCTGCAGGCTGCTGACTCTGCTCTGCCCTATTCTGCAAGCGTCATCCTTGTCCAGGGCTGCAAACAGCCTTGGTATCCATAAAAATCCAACAGTTGACAGGGAAGGGCAGTTTGCTCTGGAGCTAATCAATAGTGAAGGCAAGCAGACCTGGAGTGACTTACAAAGTTTCCACAAGCAGGTATCTTCCTTGGCACTTCAAGAAGGGAGAAAGCAAATTTTGAAGTGATAGCTGACATCGAATTCAGATTGCACGTGAGATTTCCTGTAATTGCTGAGAATCTGCCCCAGGCTCATCAGGTACATAAACCTGAGAATCCCAGGCTGGTACTACACCTCTCCCTACATCTTGGTGAGACTTGGAGGACATAAGAGTCTTGGTGCTGGCTGCAGTGTGGAGCTGAAGCCCAGATGCTGCTGGGTAACTGCACGGCTTGACAGGTACCCTGATGTGGGAAGGAGCCCTCCAGCTTCCCAAAATACTCTCCCTCCTATCTATCACTCAACTGCTGACCCAGACAGAGTATGAGTCAGGGCTAACATGTTTCTAGCTGCCTTTTTAAATTCACTAAGGAACCGAGGAGAGAAGAGTTACCTGCGTATGTAGTTGCAAGATCGTTTGAGGAGGTATATTTTTAATGGCAATCACTCTGGTGAAGACTGCAGGAGAAATTCTGCCCTTACCCTGCTTTTTTTGCCTCCCTAAAGAAGTCACCAGACTGGCAGGTTAAATCTGGGGCAGGGTAAAATGTCCCTGCAAAGCTGGGATCGAGTGGGGCGCGACCAGAGCCCCAGCTCTGCAGATAGCAGAGGTGTTAGCACCACTCCAGGAGCTGACTGGGGCACCAATTTAAAAATAAAAACTTGCCATTTTAAAAACATATCTTTGTAACAGTAAAGAAGGCCGGAAGAGTGTGGGGCCTGGGATCAAACTGGCTGTGATCAAAGCCTCACCTAGAAAGCCTGCGAAATGATGCTCTGATGATGCATTTCCAGTACAGAGCAGGCAGGGCCCCCTTGGAGCAGGCATCTCCCCCCGATCCACAGCATTCACAGCACAACAGCATTGCATTTGGTGGGGCAAATGGTGCAAGAGAAGAGACTGGGGGTCCTGGTGGACAACAGGTTGGCCATGAGCCAGCAGTGTGCCCAAGAAGGCCAATGGGATCCTGGGGTGCATCAAAAGGAGCGTGGCCAGCAGGTCAAAGGAGCTGATCCTCCCCCTCTACTCTGCCATGGTCAGGCCCCACCTGGAGTATTGTGTCCAGTTCTGGGCTCCCTGGTATAAAAAACACAGGGATCTCCTGGAGAGAGTCTAGCAGAGGGCTACAAAGATGATTAAGGGCCTGGAGCATCTCCCCTACAAGGAAAGGCTGAGTGAGCTGGGGCTGTTCAGCCTTGAGAAAAGAAGACTGAGAGGGGATCTGATCAATGGTTATCAATATCTGAAGTGTGGGACACAGAGGGAAATGGCCAGCCACTTCTCAGTGCTCTGTGGGGACAGGACAAGGGGCAATGGCCTCAAGTTGGAGCACAGGAAGTTCCACACCAACATGCAGAAGAACTTCTTCACAGTGAGGGTGACAGAACCCTGGGACAGGCTGCCCAGGGGGGTGTGGAGTCTCCTTCTCTGGAGAGATCCCAGACCCATCCGGACACCTCCCTGTGCGACCTGTCCTGGGGAACCTGCTTTGGCAGGGGTGTTGGACCTGATGACCTCTGTAGGTCCCTTCCAACCCCTATGATTCTGTGATTCTGTGACTGTTCAACCCTCTAGGCTGGTGTCCACAGAGTGGAAATGGGTGTCGTGCCTCTCCATCAGGTCTCCCCTCTAACGTGCCCGGGCACACCTCACAGCTACGAAGGTTCGGACCTCAAACTGTGTGCCCTGCTATAGGAACCCCCCTCTGGCCTGCACTGCAGAGGCTATTGAGAGGAGGGGAATGAGCTCCATCCATTTCTAAAGTGGGATGGTTAAAATCATTCCCCCACCTCCACGAAGCGCGGCCCAGGGAGAGCATCTTCTCTGAAACCATGGGCTGAGACACTGAGGGTGAAGGCAGAGCACCAACGGGCAGCCAGGATGCTCGCACAGACAAGGAGGAAGCTGGCAGTGGTCTCATGGCTGTGATGATTCAAACCTAAGGAAAAAAACAAACCAAAACAAAACAAAAACCTAAAAAAACCCAAGCAGAATTTAAGGGAAACTTCACATTTTATATTAGACAAGCACAGCTGGAAAAAAATACCCAACTGTTTTGGGGCACGCAAGAGCTTTCCCAGGTCTCAAATACAAGGAGAAAACTTCAAAGGGAAATGCAAATGCAGAAGACGTCTGGCAGTTTAATTGGACTTGTTAATCAGCTAGACTGTGGGAGTGAAGGAGAAGCTGATACCTGCAGCATAGGGGAGAGCCTGGCTGCTGCCCCACTGATCTGATGGCGCAGGAGCACAGACAGCTCAACAGATTGCACCAGATGGATTTAAAAAACAAAAGAGAGAATAAAAATCAAGCAGATTCACCTGCATTGTACCAGCAGCAGGGACCCCTGAGGACAGCTCCCATCATCACTGGGTGCCAGAGACACAGCCCGGCTACAGAGGAAAGGGCTGCACCACTTGCACAGAGCCAAGGTGGGCTGGGCTGAGCACCCTGATGCATGGCCTCACTGGGCTTCATGCAACAGAGGTGACCAGAGATGAAATTTTTCCTTTCTGCCTGAAATCTCTCCCTGTTCTCCAGTGAAGGCATCACCAGAGACCTCCCTGGGCTGCTGCATTGGGTACCCTGCCCCACAGGAAACCAGGAAACCAGGAAAACACCCTGTTTCTGCTCACAGAGAAACAGACCAGAGCCCCATGGCTGCTGCGTGGGGGCTGAAGAGGCATTTGTGCCTGGCACAGGTGAGCAGAAGTAGGCCTGTCTGTGCCCAGGGTGGGAGAACAGGCAGCTGTAAACCCCAGCAACACCTGCTCCAGGGGGAAATCATGTTCAAAAGCGGCAGTCCTGAGAAGCCTGACGGTCTCATTTTCACACTTTTGGTCACTACAGAAGAAAGCTTCCAGCCTGCAGCACCATGCTTTAGCTTACTGAACTCATCCCATGTTGGTTTAGCCCTTGGGCATCACTTCCATGAGTGTTTCCCATCAGGAACCCAATGCCCACTGTTCTCACCAAGCCCTTCTCCTGGCTGCGGGGCTGCATCTCCTAGTGTCTCCCTGGGAAGCTTGTCTGAAGCAGTCTGTGCTGCACGCGGAGAACGAGGCTTTTTTGGGGGGGAAACTGCCACAGGAGGGGATAATTCACCAGCTCTAGGCAGTGCAATCTCTTATGAGACCACACTGGTAGATTTATGATCCCTCATTCCTTTTTCACAGCAAGACAAGCTGCAAGACAACATCTTGCCAACCTTGGGATTCAAATCTTTGGCATTTCTGGAGGTAGCAGAGGGCAGAGCTCTGCACAGGGACTGTGGTAGCAGCAGCGGTGTGTGACTGGCAGGAACTGATTTGAATAATTGGGTGTCACATCTCTATTTTTCTTTCAGTTTAGCTACATGTGCAATTAATTAAAATAATAACCTAAACGGTCTCCTGCTGGGGTTGTGTTTGCTGCTCCACTTCAGCCTGCCATCAGGGCTGCTGAAAGAGTTTTATCGAGAGATGTTTCTTGCTGAGAGGAGCTTGAGCAGAGAAAGGGTCTCCTAGCAGAAAGACCTTTAATGGTCATAGTGCCTGCTCTCTTCCCACCCATGTTGTCTGGGTGGTAGATAGAGAATAATTAGGGCTTTAATGTCTCGTTCTCCACATCCTCTGCTTGTCCTGCTTTTTTTCCTGGCATTGAGAATCGAGGCATCTATGTCACAGGAGATGTGATCCCTGTCCTGCATCCAAGGAAGCCTGGTAGTGCTGCAGGAGGGCTTGAGGTGGGGGTGCTTTGAGATCAGGACCCCCCAGGAATAAGCACAGGATAGCCCTGCACATATCTGATGGCAGAGACAGGGTACAAGAATTCAATAGCTGTGATTCTGAGAGGTGTCCCAAGACCACCTCATAGATTGTCAGTGCAGCCCAGACTCCAGGCACTGAAATTGCCCTGGAAATGTCATCTCCTCCTGCTCAAATCAACCATTTCCACCAGCTCATCACATGTGTAGCTGCCCTCAGATCCTATCTGCACCATTTTGCTGCCCATTTCCAGCTGTGTTCCTTCCCTCACCTCTGCCTGGCAGCCCAAGGCTGGCAGATGCCCTCAGCAGCCTTTGCAAGAGGACAAAGTTCTGGTCCATGAGGAAACTACCAGACAATCTTCATTTGCAACCCTTCCTAAGCAGGGGCCAAGGTTTTGCACACACCAGTGTGCTGACCCCATCCCTTGCAGGATCATGGTGCAGCTTGTGCTGGCTGCTCCCACACTGCTGATCTCTGTGGAAGAAATGAAATCACTTGAGGAACTGTGCTCCCACTTTCCACACTCATCCCAAACAGCCTTTATCTGCAAGCACATGCTGCTACAGCAGCAGCAGGAGCATACTTTAGAAAATCAGGATGCTTACATCCAAAGCCTTTTCCTGATGCCATGTTCATTGTTGATACAGGAAATATTGTTCCCCTGCAGCTGAGTGCATTCACATCTCATCTTTTGCTCCTTTTCCCACTTCTTTTTCTTGCCTGGCTGATTCCCTTTCGCCAGCCAACACTAATCTAGCCCTGGCAGTCCTTTACATTTAAGGATGCTTTGGATATTGGGCATTCACCATAGTTGCATGGTGCCAAACAGCCCCTCACCCCACAGCCCGTGCCTGGTTCTGGCAGAGCTGATGGGGTTTGGGGGCACGCTGGCCAGCAGAGCTGCCTGTCCTGAGATGCCCCTTCCACCTGGGCTTGCTTGGAAAAAGCTGAAGCAGCCTGAACTAGATGAGCAACAGAAGACAATGTTAGAGATTAAACAGCCTGGCTGGCAGGAGAAAGATGATAAACTTGTGCAGAAGAAATTGAATTGGGATTTAGCTGAATAGGAAAGCAATTGAAATTCAGAGGGTTTTTTGCTTAAACCAACTGACCGAGGCAGAGCTCCCAACCCTTTAAACAGCACTCATAAACCTTAGGGCCAGCCAGGACCGTTTTGATCATCTGGCCTGAGTTCTTGCTTGGTGCAAACCCTGTCCCTCCTGACAGCCTGAGGACTCCTGCATCAAGCACAGGACCTTTCTGCCTCTTTTCAGAAAACAGCCTGTACTGCTGCAGGGAGGTCAGGAGATTGGTGAGTCTCCCACGCTCACCTATGGTCCATTATTGGAGATAATTAAGGGAGGTTATAGAGAAATAGGTTATGGTCTTTTCAGCCAGGTGACAGGAGACAGGACAAGGGGACATGGCATGAAGCTGCACCAGGGCAGGGTCAGATCAGATGTTAGGGAAAATTTTCACTGAAAGAGTTGTCAGGGCCTGGAACAGGCTGCCCAGGGAGGGGGTTGAGTCACCTTCCCTGGATGTGTTCAGAAAAAGGGTAGATGAGGTACTTAGGGATATGGTTTAGTTTAGGATGTGAATGGTTGGACTTGATGATCTTAAAGGTCTTTTCCAACCTTGTGATTCTGTGATTCTGTGATAAATCTGACTTGTCAAGACTTTGAATAAATGGACACCTTGTGGTTGCCCCAGAGATACTGAGAACGCACTTTTGGGCTCCTGGGCTCCCAGAGCCTGAAGGACATACCAGAAGGAAAAGACAAAACACTGAGCCAGAAGAGAAGGGGCAGGAATCCAAGGGCTTCACTTTCACTGCTTGGCAAAATGCTCCCACCACTCTCTTCTCAGCCCCATTACCTGGAAATAAGAGTTAATGAGCTTTTGTTTCCATGCCTACTTAAATTAGCACTGTGGGGAAAGCCATTAGTACCCAGTACACCTCTCCCAAAGCCATGACCTCCGCAGAGACCTCTGAGTACCTCTGTGGTCTACAGTGGAGGTCATTGCAATTATTTATCACTTATTACTGCAGCTGGTGACGTGGCAGGAGCTGTGATGACCCATGTGCCAGGGTTACAGCACATTCATAGCATGGGATTGCAGTGGTGCTGGGAAGGGGAAGGGGGTGGGCAGTGAGGAGGCATCTTTTCTCTGGCTACGACAGGATGCAGATGTTTGGCTGGTACTGAGTGGGAGAGAGAGGCCAAGTCCCAGACTGGTGTTTGCTCCCTGTCTAGGTCAGAGGTTGCAGGAGCCCATGGGAAGGCTCCAGCCCATGGAGTGGGATGCACACATGGGATGCTGCTGACCTGGACACAGCCAGAGCCAAATGAGTCAGGTGGTGGGGACAATCTGGGATTCAACACATTGACATTGGGGGTATCCCAGCCCCATGAAGATATTTGATTGCATCTCTGTGCCCTGGCCTTTCCTCGTGCCTCTGCCTGCCTTAGCTGGTGGGTTGCTTAACCTTGGGGGAGCACTGGCCTTACTAGCTGGCTGGGAGGTGTCTGCTACCCCACCTTCTGTCCCCACTGATGTCCCAGGGCCCTGCCCTGAGTGCATTCCTGCTGCAGCACCCCATGCAGATCTGGGGGCTCACAGATGAGAGCCCCTGCACTCCCAAACACAAGTACATGCTCCCAGAAGCAAAATCCCTGCTTGAAACCTCTGATTCCTTTGGAGATGGAGCAAGAGCCACTTGGAGGGTTGAAAACTGGTGCTACACATCTCTTGCCCTCCTCCATATCACTGCTGCTCTTCCAGGAGCAGCTGCAGAGCCCTGGGCACAGTGCTTGGTAATTTGGAGACACAAGAGGACAAGTCTTTGCTTCACCCCACTGCTGCAAGAACAGGCAGAGGACAGAGGAAGGGTGTAGGGACAGCACACACGACCTTTACATGTACACCATGCTGCAGTGCCCAGCATCACCCTTCCCCTTCTGCCCAGGCATCAGATCTAGCAGGTCCCCACCACCCTCACCTCATTTGGCGGCCCTGCATGCAAGGCATCTCTTACATTAATGCAGGAAAAGGTCTGAGAAAACGGATTTTTAAAAAAAATTTATTCTCCCCCAGGGAGCAGGCTGGGAGAAGCACTCCAGGCTCAGCATCACCCTCCCGAAATACGCGCCCACCCTTGCCCCCGCAGCCGCCCTGCCAGCACAGAGCATCCGCAAGCGCTTCCCGAGCCGGCCCTGCCGGGAGATGGCACTGCAAGCAAGGAGAACCATCCCGCGGAGCTCCGAGATGTTGCCGAGGCAGGAGGGTCCTTTTATTTGTATTCTCCCTCCCTTCCCCTGAGACCCCGCCGGAAAAACACTCCCCTTGTCCCCCGCGATGCGCTGCATCCTCGCCGCTTGGTAACGCGCCTTCCGTGCCAAGCGAAATCCGCTGGTAGCCAGGCAGCGGGTGTGCGAGGGATGCCCGGGAATAGCCGGCACACATCCTTCGGCATCTGAGCAAAAAAAAAGTCTGTGCCTGTCCTTAAAGGATGAAGACAACCCCCCCACACACTTCCCCCTTCCCTTCCCTCCCCATGCAGGAGGTCTGCACTATCAGACTCTGCCCTCAAACTCTCCAGAGCATCAATATTTCAAACTGCAGGCTCCCCCAGCTCCAAAAAAATCCCCAAAATGAAAGTCTAAGGGAGCTTTTCCTTCTTTGAGATCAAACAAATAAGCTGTGCAAATGTAACGAGCTTTCCCCACCCCCACCCCCCTAGGTAGGAAGTTTTGCTAAAGCACTTGTCAGGGAATCAAAATTTACAGCACCTGAAGTTTTGCTGACTTGCTGTTTTGCAGGGGGGTGGGGGTGGGTGTCAGGGGAGGCACGGATTTTCTTGTTCCTCCTGAGAGCCTGAATCTCCACCTGGATGGAACTGGGAAATTTCATCAGCCTTTTGTGATGCCGGCCCGATTTCCCAAGGAAATTTCATGGGCTTTTCCACACCCTGCCAGATTTTTCAACACCTTTCAGGAAGTAACAGCTGAGCAGTTTTGGTCAGGGTAGTTTTGCATTTCAGGGGAGAATATTTGGACCGTTAGGTCTTCTTGGTGGATAGCTGATGAATGCTCCCAGGACCGGTGCTCCTGCTCCCTGGTGATGTGTAGTCCCAGGCAGAAAGGTGTTCCCAAAACAGGTGATATCATGTGAACCCAGTGAGAAGACACCCATCAGTTCTCTTGTGAGAACAGATGTGTTTGGGCTCGGATAAAAGAGTCCTGGTGGAGGCTGCTGGAGGGTTTTCATTTGGAGGAA
Source organism: Porphyrio hochstetteri (assembly GCA_020800305.1). Taxonomy (NCBI): domain Eukaryota; kingdom Metazoa; phylum Chordata; class Aves; order Gruiformes; family Rallidae; genus Porphyrio; species Porphyrio hochstetteri. The sequence goes on along the minus strand of CM036938.1, from coordinate 81,638,336 downwards.
AGAAAAATAATATATATATATATTATATATTTCAATCAGAAATTCTCTAAAATTGAGTTTTGAGAACAGAAGCATGCCAGTGCCCTTCCTGCTCTGAGGACATGATAAAAAGCAGTTGTGTAATTTGTCTTGATGTCCCATTCTGGCATTTCTGCAAGCAGAGGGTCTGCTTCTCAGCTCTGAGCAGGAGCCAAATGAATCTGCGCTGAGCAGGGTAAAGGGGTGACACCTGAAACACTGCAACGTGGGGTGAGCAGGTGGGTGTGCTTAACACCCTGCAGCTCTGCCAGGCTGTGGGAGCGAAAAGCAAGCAGTTGTCCAGTTTTAGACTTGGCAGTGTTGAGGCTGGAGGAAGGGATGGCTGGGAGATGTCTGATGAAGGGGATGGAGGAAGATGGTGGAGGATGCAGGGGCAGGTGAGAAGAGGGGGTGTATCTCCTTTGCTATATAAGGGCTATATGGTGTGTAACTGTGCCCATACACTCTTCATTAGTAGCCATGGGAGTCACCCAAACTTCGTTGTATAGATACACCCTCACAGAGGCACCAAGGAGCTGTGGGGTGAGGATGCTTAGCCAAGGGGCTTTGGTTGGGTGAGCTGCTTGGGTGGGCTTACAAGACTTTACCCTCACAGCTAGGGAGGAGAACTCCCTCAGACCACTCCAAGAAAACCATCTTTTAAAGGTTGATACTCACTGAGAGTCAAATAGTGGGGGGCACAGGAATGGAGGTGACAGTGGCATCTCTCTCCCAGCACCATGTTTGAGATGGTGATGTCCCACTGTGGCTTTCCTTCCTGACTGCAGCAAGCAGGAACTCATGGGGGCTGCTGGCAGAGATGAGGGGCTCTTCCTCTTCTCCTTCCCCTGCTCCCTCCACCCTGCACTGATGTTTCCCAGGTGTTCCTGACTTGCAGAGGTTGAAACCAAGTCACCTTGTATTTTTCCTGACATTTCCCAGAATTTTTTAACTGCAATTTTCTATTTACTCCAAATGTGTGTTTCTGGGGGAATCATGCCTTTCAGATAAAAGCAAAAAGAGTGAAAGTGAAAAAAAATTAATCTTCCCCCCCAATAAAAACCCCCACCCCAACCCAACAAACCCCACAAAAACCCAAACCCAACCCTTTTGAAAATCACATGGGCAGGGGTTTGCAAATTCCTCACCAAAAGACATTTTAAAAGCAGCTCTTTTGCTTTTTTTTCCTTTTTAACCCAACCCTTTCATGCTAAAAACTTCAAACCCCTCTAATCCCTGGCTTCTGCTTTCTGTGTGAGGAGGATGATACATGATAGAAGCCAGTCCCACAACCAGAGGAGAACGCCACACTGCCGCAGATGCTGGCTTGCCTCAAATTGTTAATCCACAGGGAGATCATGAGGGACAAACCAACTGTGACAGCATGGGCTGCATCTTGGGATGGGCTCACACAGGGTTGGAGACTGGTAGGGTTTTGTGGCAAGGGCTACCAATGCAGTCATGAGCTGCAGCTCTGAGGACATCCTTCCTTTCTCAGTGGCAATGAGAGCATATCTAGCATGGGTAAAAGACCAGAGACCCTGTGGTGGTTTGAGTGCAATGCTGTTACAGGAGGGGCTGGAGGGAGGATGCCTGGGTACCTTCCTGAAGATGCAAGCTAGCCTGTGTACCAGCCACATTCCTCTGGACACCGGCATGGACCTCCGACCCTGACAGTGGGACAGCACCAACCCATCCTTGTAAGACTTTCAAATCCATGGGGGAAAAAACATCCCACCTGGCAAATACACAGGGTGATGACTCTGATTTCTCAGTTCCAGGAGCATTGCAACACCCATCCTGTAATTCAGGGCATTCATGAACCAGAGATGAAAAACATGATCGCTGCAAGATCTCAGTTCTCCCCTGAGACTACAGGAGGTTAAGGGGGGTGGAGGGGGGTGGAGGGTGTTGTGCTTGTGACACCAAGGAAAAAAAGCGCTGAGGGGAAACCTTTTCCAGACCTCTCTCCTGTTGTGCCTCGCTCAGAAAGACATATGCAAAAATGTATTTTAAATATGGCTTTCATTCCATGCTGAGCCTCTTCTGAGTGAGGAGCTGGCAGCAGTGGGCCATGTGCTGAGTGGGTGATGGGACAGACGTTATTTATAACAGGTGTCAGGCGGTACTTTGTCATCGAAATCTTACCCGGCAGTAGCAGCCAGGGGTCTCGCCATATGCCAATCTCTGTTTTCCAGGAGCAGTTTGGTAACATTGAGTGGCAAACCTGACATCCTTGCTGCACATGGAAACTCTACTTCCAGTGGAATCTCATCCCACTTGCACCCCACGGCAGCCCAAGTCATGCTCATCACTCACCTCTGAGCTACCGGATGCCCCCAGTATGGATCCAAGGACAGGATCTCCCTCCAGCCCAAAGCTTGGCCACATCAACAGCCTGCCCAGGCTCTGGGAAGTCCCCACAGCCTCTCTTCACTCACACCTTGCTGTGAACACACAAGTGTTCACCACTACCACAAGCCTTCCCAGGGAAATGGGTAACAGGCTGGAAAGCTACAGCCAAGCCCCACACTTATTATCTCCATCTTTGTCTCTCGCACGCACCTCCCGCCGTTCCCCTCTATCTACACAGGAAGAAGTTTGGCAAATGTAATAAAGACAAGGTGAAGTTTTACATAAAATAATCTCTCCTGCCATGAGTCCGGAGGAATTTTAATCAGTCCAGGAGTACCGGCAGAATTCCTTTGCCTACAATCTTTTCATGATCTTGCTTTCCCCCTCTTGTTCCTCGTGGGGAGCATTTGCTGAGGAGATGATTAAATCGGGCTGGTAAAAAGCTCCTTGGCTCCGTGGCTCCCATCTTTTCCTGCTTCTTTGCAAGATCATTTGTACTTTTCTCTGGCCCGCGGCATGCCAGGTCAGCCGCTTTCTTTGCCTACCCTGTACGTTTCCTCACCATTGTTGTGGGGTTTTTCCCCCTCTGGAGAATCTCTTTTGTGCAAAGGAGAGAGACAAGGCTCCTGGCTCAGCCTGCTGTGTTGTTGTTTGCCTGAAGTCCAGCAGGAATTCAAGGAATGGTTCCCCACGTCTCCTATTCACCTTGCTGCTGCCAGTGGCAAGGGGTCGGGCCGGGGGGGGGGGGTTGTGGATATTTTGGGGGAGTGGTGAGCGAGGAGGGCAGAGGTAGGGGCTGATGTGAGCTCAGGGGTTTTGGATAACTGAAGCTCATCAGCGTGCTGCCTGCCAGTAGTTCAGTGTAGGAATTTGAGTATTTGGCTTTGAACAAATGATTCACCAGTAATCATTCAATCAGCTCTCCCGATGGTTGAATAAGCTGTGAGTAATTTATTCAGATGTTTGCCATGAAGTATCAAATAAATGCTTTGGAAAGGCACAGGCTCAGGCTCTCGCCTTACATACACTCAGCTCCAGGGTACAACTGGGCAAATGTTGCCACCTGAGCTTTGGCTCCAGGTGTCCAAGGGATCCGTGTGGCTTTGTCCAGCCCAAACAGTTCAGGGTCCATCCGTGACTCAGCTACACTGTACTCTCACCATGCAGCTGCAAAGCATCCTCTCTCCTTCTTTGGGTACCACAGCTGCAGGAGGTTATGTGGTAGTGATGTTTTTGGTGACAGTCCCACCACTGTACCAGCTTGTGACGAGCTCCCTGCTTTCTGTGAGTGGCTCCCACTGGGATACAGTGGATGGGAAAAGCAGCCCATGGTGACAGCGTGATGCTGGCTTATAAACTACAGGACAGTCATTTCCCTGGGTCCAGCTCTCTCCATGAACACATCGGTGCTGCATCATCTTTCCATCCCTGGCTCTATGAAGCCACCTTCCTGAGTGCTGCCCCTTCCCCCACAGATTTCCCTCCTTCTTTTTCAGCCCTGATTCTGGCTGAAAGCAGGGCTGGAGGGATGAAGAGGAGGGAAAAAAGGGGTTGGGATTTTCTTTCCACTTTTTCTGTTTCATGACTATTTCAGTCTGGTGCAGAGCCTCTGGGCAGGAGGGTCATTCTCCAGCTCTGCTGCAGGCTGTTGAACAGCCTTGGATGCATCCCCTCTCTGATTTTAGTTTCCCCTCCTCTTTTTTCAGGACCTGCTATTATCTATCACAAATTCCCCCAGAGCCCAAACATGCTTATTCTTCTTCACGGATAAAACCAGTAACGATAAAGAGATAATTTCTGTTTGTGGATCTTCATCTACCACTATTTCCAATTAGTAACACCTTCTAGTATCATTAGTGAAAGACAAGACAGAACCTGGATTCTCCCCTGCCCCCTTCCTCTGCCTGTGTGAGGCCAGGACTGTGAGGAGAGGTGGTACCTTTAATTTGATCAACATATATCTAACTGGAACAAAACAGACTGACTTTTGTAGGTTTGCCCAAAGATTACCTTCTTTCCCTCTTCTTTTTCTTAAATTTGATTTAACTGGAGGATCGGGGAGAAAGTTTTATTGTTGTTGTTGTTGTTACTACCGCTGCTTCCTGCAGCCCAGGAGAAGCCCTGGGATGCCAGGGAAAGTGGGAACATGCCAGTGGGAGCATTTCTCCCAAGTCCTCTATGGAGAGCTTCCTCGCATGCGTTGTTTCCTGAGTCACAGAGATTTGTGCTGGGAATGCTGAGAGATCTGGAAGCTGAAACAGCCCCTACTGCCCATCCAAGTGCTGGTGTCCAGGGAGCAGCAGCACCCCAGACCTGCCGCAGCCCCTGGGGTGGGGGACAGGGCAGAGGACTTGCGTAATGAGTTGTAGAGCTCCCCAGGGCTCCCCCAAAAGCCCCTGTCAGCACCAGTCTCTGCCTCTGGCTGGCACCTTGCCCCTGGCAGCGAGCAGGCTGTTTCTCCATGGGCATTTGTCTCTTCCATGCTGAGGAAACAGAGGTATTTATCTACAGGCTGGCAGCCAAGCTGGGAATGTGGCTGGGAATGGCTATTCCACGCCGCCCCCCAACCCCCTGCCCCATGGCACCCCCCAGCTGGTGCCATCACGGTGCCAACAGGCCCTTCCCCAAGTCTCCTCCCCCAGGTGTCTTTCAGTTGCCCATGGGGTGGCAGGAGTTGGGGGGGAGGTGGGAGCCCTGGGAGGATGACTTCTCCTCGGCCTCCTGCCCACCCTGCCCTTCCTTGCCCCGGGGCCACTCGGCTGTCCTTGCTCACCCTCCCCTTTGGCTCCTGCTCCTTTGGCCTCACTGCCGCTTTAATTTTAGCAATTCCTTGGAAAGAGTCATTTTCCATAACTCAGCTCACAGCGAAGCCCTCTGCCTGCCAGCTCTGCCTTCTCACACGTGTTCCTGGCGTGCCCCAGCAGCACACGCCTGCACCTGCCCAGCCAGGCCTGCCTGTCCCAGCCTTTTGCACACCAAAGCCTCACACCCGTCTCCCGTCCCCCCCCACTCCTTGGCACGTTTCATCCTGGCACTCCCAAATTCCATTGTGCCACGGCTGGAGCAGGCACCCCAGCCTGGCAGCCCTGGCCCAGATGCACGGACACCCCTTGGCTCCTGGATCACCAGGTGTCACTGTGCATGGTGCATCTGTCCCCTCCTCATGCTGCAGACCCCCGTCTGTGTGACAGCTCGTGATCTTTACCTGCGATGATGGGAAGATTTGGGGCAACCCGACGTGGCATGGGGGACCCCACAGCTGTGGGATGGGGGGTATGAAGGATGTACAGGGTGGGCTTGCTCGGCAAGCACCCGGTGGGTTGCATTTGAGTGCGGAAAGGCACATGGGCTGCCACACTCGTGTGCTGGTTGTGCAAGAAGAGGGTGTGGGAACGCAGGCTGGTGCCCATTGGGTGTTGGGTTGTGGGGTCTGTGTGTGAGAGGGGTGAGAGCGGTGCTTTCGCTTCGGTCTGCGTCTGCCCGTGGTGTTTTCGTGGTGCTTGTGCAAGGGGGTGTGGCACTCACCAGCGGCATGTGTGTAAGGGCGCACGTGGAGGTGTGTGTGGGGACCTCAGCACAGCGCTTCCCCTTGGGTCTGCATCTCTTGACTAGGGTGGGGAGCGTGTGGAGGGTGCATGGTGCATGACAGCGTGTGCATGTCTCCGTGCGTGTTGGGCACGCGTGAGTGTGCATGTGCAGGCGGGAGGCTGTGGGTGTGCTACATCCACTCAGGTCTGAAGCCGGGGGTGGGGGGAAGTGGGGGGGTGAGGGGGGGAAGCCTAGCAGCGTGCCCCCCTTGCCCGTGCACAGCGTGGATGTGTGCACGCCTGGCTGCGTGTGCACGGTCCTCTCACGAGTGTGCTCCGCCGTGTGCATTTGCACGGGGATGGGAGTGTGGGGGGGGGGGGGGGGACGTGGGAAGCGGAGGTCTGCGTGCGTGTGTGCGGTGCCTCCCTCCGGCTCAGCATCCGCGGGGAGATGCGGGGGGGAAGGAGGGAGGGAAGGAGGGGATGTGTGTGTGTGTGTGTGTGTGTATGTGTGTGTGCTGCGTGTCCGCAGGGGTGTGTGCCAGGGCGGGCGTGCGCCAGGGCGGGCGTGCAAGGGCTCGCGCGTGGGGGCGGGTGTGTGCGCGTGTGTGTGTGTGTGCGGGCGCGGGGCGGGCACGCGCGGCGGGGCCGGGAGCGCGTCCGCGGCGCCGTGCCGGGGGGTGCGGGCTGAGCTCATCGCTGGCTCCCCGGCGCTCCTTACCAGTGGCTTCTGCGGTCACATGGGTTATGTGCTGGAGTTTAAAAGAGCTTATAGCCCCCGAGCCGGTGCAGAAGCGGCCGGTGGTTGCATGGGGTAGAGCCGGGAAGCGGTGTGCGGCGAGGAGGGCGCCGTGAGTACCGGGGAAGGAGGGCGGTGCGGGGTGTCCCCCACACACACACCCGCGGGACGGAGGAGGAGGAGAAAGCGGCGGGCGGGCGCGGGGTCAGTGAAGGGAAGCCCCGGTGCCCGCAGCCGGACCGCCGCTGTCTTTCTGAGAGACGAAACGGGGGGGCTGGAATGCTTGCACGGCACCCCCACCCCGCGCCCCCCACTCCCCGCACACACACACCCCGGTGCTTGGTGTTCCCTCTCGCCCGGCCACCGTGCACCTTTCTCCGGCGCGCCCACGCGTGTCCGCGCCCCGCCGTGGGCCACGCGTCCCGTCCGTGTGTCCGTCCCCCCCTTTCCTCCTCGGCGCTGTCGAGGCAGGGGCGAATCCCGCGAGGAAACAATTTGGGCAACTTACTTTCCTGCTCCGCCGCGCGTCTGTGTCCGCCCTGCGCCCGGCCGGGCGTTCCCGGTGGGGGAGGGATGGGGGGCACGGGGTTGGGGCGTCCCCGCACGCCTCGGGGTAGCGGGTCCGCGGTGGGGAGGCACGGCGGGAGCCCCGTCCCCGCCGGGGAGGGCATCGCGGCCGGTGGGAACGGCATCAGGTTGGAAGGGCTAGGGAGGGATGAGCCCTCCTGCCTGCTGCATTGCATGAGCAGGGCTGGAGCCGGGGTTGCGAGGCGGCTCTTTGTAAACCGGAGCCCGTGGATTTCCTGGGCGGGAGAGCAGACTTTGTCTTCAGTTCTCCAAAGGTGCTACCTTCCTTTTCCTCTGCTGTGGCTGTGCTGATTTTTAATTATTTGTATTTTTAATTTTTTAAAATTTTTTTTGGGGGGTGGGGGGGGCCCGATGTGCTCGATTTTATAAGGAAAAGCGTCTGCTCGGCGCTTCTTGGGGGGAACTGCTCTCCCCGGGCTAGGCAGCTCATCCCAAGCGGGAGTACGAGGGCTGCTTTCCAGAATTGCATAATACACACCGATCCCTTTGCTGCACAAATTCCCTGACATTTCCAGATCTTGGTGGCTTTCCCCTGCTGCAATCTTAAAACCAGACTGGGGCTCCAAACAGCGCCTGAGCCAATTCGAGCTGCCTTCGCTGGGGACAGGACCTGGTCTGCATAGTTAAGCTTCCCCAGCTCCTCCGGCAGTTGTTTCTTAGCCCACCAAACTTTTTTTGGTGTAAAGACCGTCGCTCCTCCTTTGCTCTCTTAGAAAGCCCCTTTCTTCCCCATGCCATGCTTACAGACACAGAGCGCAGGTTGCGGAGAGGGAACTGCCTGCAAAGCTGTTTGATTTCTTTTTCACGGCTCTTTGTGTTCCGATTTAGTCCAGGAGGTCCTGTCCTCAGATTTTGCTTTTTTTCTTTTTCTTTTTTTTTTTTTTTTCGCTAGGAACTTGCTGGCTTCTGCCAGGATTTTGCTAAATTAACTCTGGCCATGCCCGCAGGCAGTGCTCGTGCATGACTTACCTCCGTGAGGGACACGGACCTGCACACGCTGCCGGCCGTGTTTGCAGGCAGAGAGGCAGGGACACTGGCTGCTTCCTGCGAAACGTGCAAGTATGTGGGAGCAGCCGTTCTTGCTCCCTGCCCTGCCCCTCCGCGAGGAGTTAAGAGCTTTGCTGTGATGCCTGGAGATGTGCGAGGGATGCTCGCCTTAGACCAGGCATCTCGCTGGGACCAAAACCTGGGACCAGAGCTTGCTGTGGCGCTCACTGGGGAGAGCAGACTTTTTCCGGGACAGGCTGTGCTTTGGGAATAAGAGCCCCGTGCCTGGCAGTTCTTTGCAGCAGCCCTTTAGGATAACTTCATCAGAGCCTGTTGTCACAGCAGGCCAAGCCACGATCTGACGATTGTGTGTTATCTTTGGTCCGATTTACTCCTAGGTGACCCGATTCTGCCAAGGTGTTATGTCCCGTCCCCATCAAAGGTGCTCAGCACCTCCTGGACTTGTGAAGGAAGCAGCCCCGGTACCTCTCAGAGCTGTAAAGCTTGTGATGCACTCTACACATACAAATAACTGTTCAGCCCAGGCTGAGCTTTCGGAGATGTGTCTGACTCTCTGAAGCTGGCAGCAGCAGTTTTGTGGGTGCGAGCCCCGGCTCCCAGCCCCTCTCAAGTAATTCCCCGGCAAGCCGGAGGAATGCATCCTGCTCCAGCTCAGGCTGGGGCTGGGTGTGCGTCTGGGGAGCCTTGTCTCTCGGCTCTGTCATTTATTACTGCTGCCGCTGCCATTACGTCTGACAAATGGGAGTTGCTGAGTAATGTGCTGTTTGTGTGTAAATATCCGAGTGCTCGCAGCTGAGCTCACTGCTGCGACTTCGCAGGAAGCCGTCTCAGCACCTTTCCCCCCTTGAAGACCCGGGGAGAGCAAAGGCGTCCTTTTGTGGGGACCTTCCCACCGCTCCCAGCGGCTTTGGGCTCTGCTCCTCCGCCGCTTTCCTGCAAGCCTGAAGCCCCCGTCCTCTCGGCTTGATGCGGAGGCCCTGCTGCTTTCCTGAGTGTGAGTCGGGGGTGGGAAGGGGCTCTGTGTGAGTGCTTGTGTGTGTGAGAGTGTGTGTGTGTGTGTGTGTGTTTGTGTGCATGCACACACCTTCTTAGGCACTGAGGCATAGTTGCTCCCAAGGGTCCGTGTCCTAGGCAGAAAGAGTTTTGGGGACTTGGCGTGTTTTGATCCAGGCAAAGTCATGCACAGCTAAGAAAGGAGTTTTATTTTGGGTTGTGTGTGTTTTCGTGGGAGTTTTTTTTAACCTATCTACTTAGTTCCCCGTAATTTCATCCCACTTCTGCTGAAGATGCTGAATTATTCCTTCCCATATTGTTTTCATCCCATTTGCAGATTAGCATCCAACTGCTTCTGTCAGTACTTGCTCAGCCCAGCTAGACTGATCGCAGCTCTTTTAATCTCCCCTTGTAAATCAATCCCCTCTGCCTCCTGATCATTTTTGTCGCTCGTTTTTCTGAAATCCCTCCAATTTGTCCATTTTGTGTCGGTGACGTATGCCTGGCCCTAAACATGATGTATACCAGGCATGGCAGCATGAGGGAAGGACACCTCCTCCCCTCCCACCCCGCTGGGGCTTGTGATGCTTTGTCAGCACTGAACTGAGTTACTTCCCCGTTATTCTAAGCTATAGTCCCTGCTCGGTGTTGCAGAAGAAAGCAGCATACCCAGGTCAGTGCCCTGGGGAGAATTCCTCCAAATTTTGGTGACGAGTTGCTGAGGTTTGCCTGCATGCTGCTAGCACATGCTGGAAGGGGTTGGTGCTTGATGAGCTGCCCACGGGTGCATCTCCCCACAAGAAGTCAGAGTCAAACGCAGGCGGATGAGCAAAATAAAGGGACAGGAAGCTGCATCGGGGATGCTGGGCAGATGGAGAAACTGAGGCACGTGCATGGGCTCAGTGCACATGTCCTGTCCTCCTGTCCAGCACATGCCTCTTGTTTAGGTGCTGCATGTGCCGGGTCCGGTCCCAGTTGCACCCATGGGCATTTTACAGGGGGGTACTGGATGTGGATGCTTGGTCAGAGCAGGCTGGCAGGCAGGGATGCTGGATTCCAGGCTAGTTTTGTGCCTTGCTTCTCGCGCTGATGGCCCAGCTCGATGCCACAGGTGCTTTCATGAGAGGGGAAGATGTGGACTTTGTGCAGAGGTGGTGGTGTCCTGCATCCATCCATGCACATCGAAGCTTTGTCACCCCAAACCCCTCTGCTCCTGGCGCTGCACGTTCCCATTAGCTGGAAGGGTCATGCCCTTCCAGGGACCATCTATTTTTAGGAGGAGTTGTATTCTGGACAGTGTCCACCACAGATGCACTCTGCCTCCTCCTCTTGGCCCCTCGCCAGGGACACCACTCCGGCTATCTGCCGGTGGGGCAGCTCTTGCTGAGGCTCTGCAGGAGTGATAACGGGGGTACCACTGTGCTGGGCATGGGGGTGCTTGGTGCGGGTGGTATTGCTGCCCCAGAGGTGCTCCGGGAAGGGCCATCGAGCTTGCTCTGCCCTTCACCCGAACTGTTGGAAATGGCATTTAACCGTGCTGTCGGTGCCAGCTGGACAGAGCGCCAGCGTTACTGGGATAAGTAAGGGCACTGCCCGGGCCAGGTGGTACCCGGTGCCCGGTGCCGGTCCGTTCGCCAGGATGACACTAGGGGGCATGAGATCTGCTGGAATCCCTTTGCCGGGGATGGGGGGGGAAAGAAGGATGCAAAAGCCGCTCTTGACCCTTCGAGCCCCGTACATCATCCCCTGGATCTCCTGCGGGAACCCGAGCGCGAATCCCCCACAGGCAGCCCCGGGTCCCTCGTTGTGCGGCGAGGGCAGGAGGCGGCTCTCCGGATGCTGCTCCGCTGGATCCGTGCGTCGACGGCCCCGGGGAGCAGCGGGAGTAAGGATGGGAGCGCTCAGCCGGAAACATCTTGGAAGCGAGGAGAAGATGGATACGGCCCAGAGTGCCAGGGAGTCTCCGGGGGGAATTTGGGGAATCCAGGAAAACACCTAGCGTGGTTTTAATGCCTCTCCAGAGGCAGTGACCAGAGCAGGGATTAAGTTAGGTTCGGGGTTGCCTTTCAAGATGAAGCGTGTTATGGTTTCGTTTTCTGCTGGATGTTAAGTTCATGCCTGATGTCTCCTCAGGGTCAGGTTCTCCCACAGCAGCAGAAACTTTAGAGAGTCTGATTTGATGAATGGTTCTGATTGATCTGAAGCATGGCATGAGTGTGTGTGTGTGTGTGTGTGCATGTGTATATATTATACATGTGTGCCCATGTATATATCTGGATAGGGTGCAAAGAACGCGTTCCTGAAGGTATGTTTATGCATTTATGCATACATTCAGCTGTAATATTGTCTCCTGTCCCCAAAAATCTATTATTCCAGCTGTGAATGTGGGTATGTGTATTAAACCACTGTATACCGGAGTCTCTCTGTCTTGTTATAACAAACCTCGAAGAGCAAATAAAGAGACATTGTTCTCATGGCAAGCTTGGAAGGACTCAATATTTCTCTTCTGTGAATTTTGATAGTTTTTTGTTCAGCACGTTTGCAGTTGCAACAGTGGGGATTTTGTATTTTTTCCCCCCTATCTACTTAAAAAAAATTGCAGCTTTGGCAAATGGAAAACATTCAGATCATTTCAGCTTATTCATTACTTAGTGAAAGCAGAAATCAGGCTTCTGGATTGAAATGTTGATGCTTGGTAACATTCTGGCATATTAATTTCTAAATGGTTAGTCTTTTTAATGCCTTCTGTCACCAGATACCAGGATCCTTTGCTGGAGCACTGCTTCTCTTGCAAGCCCCCAGGCAGTATTTTTAGTAGGACACTGACGCATCGCAAACGCTCCCTTTTCTCCTAGAAGAGGCTTTGCTGACCGCTGTTGAAAGTAGCACTAGGCTGGTTAGAACGGAGAGATCAGAGGAAGACGATGCTGGTGCGTCAGTGCGCTCGCTCTGTCACTTTGATGGAGGTTTGTGTCCAGCCGTGCGGGTGCGTGCCTGTGCGGATGCAAGGGCACTCCCCCAGCTGGCTTCTGAGCCAGGGCTGAGGCCCCGGGGGGTATTTATTTTGAAACGCCTTGTGAAGTGGAAGGAGGTCTGGGAAGAGAAGTGCCGAGTCTACTTTTAAGTCAATTAGGGATTGTATCCGAAGGCGTGACACGGTTTGAAGAGGAGAGAGGGTGATTTGTCTGAAGGTGTTACCTAATTAGAGGGTATAGTCAGGGCTCTAATTAGCCGTGACACCCTAAAGATGTCGTTGAAGCCCTCCCAAGGCACTGCTGATCCCTCAGAGTGGCTGTGAGCTGTCTGGGCTGCGTGGCCCTGCACAGCTGGGGCTACCACCCTCTGCCTGGGAGGCGGCTGGGATGCCGGGGCTGGAGGAAGCTATTTTCCTTCAGGTGACTCTTGATGCCCTCCGGGGCTGTTGCCAGCCTCCAATGATGTTCATAAAGTCACGGACTGAAAGAAGAGCTGCAGCAGATAGAAGCATTAATACTAGTGCCCATTATGTGGAAAATCTCTCTCTCTTTTTCCCGGGGGCGATTGTTTTCTGCTGCTCCCAGCTCTGGGGGAGGCTGCAGGAGGAAAGCTGGGAGAGTTTGCAATAAATGATGCTGTATCGTAGCCATGGTTGTGTTTGCAGCAGCTGGTGGTGTGATTGTCACACACACACACCCCCCCGCCCATCTCAGCGTAGCCTTACAGAGGGGACATGGGATCTACTGAAATCGGGCTTGCCTGGACCCAGTTGCATGTAAACAGTATGCAGCTCAGCTTGCCAGGGGTGGAAGTGGCAGAGGAAAGGCTGGGTCAGGGGAGAGGCTGCTGGGGAGGCTTTGCCCCCGTGAGGGAAGTGCCTTGCAGCCTGCACCTCCACTGATGCAGACCTGGGTGGTGGGGTGGTCCCTCCCTCTGAAAGGAGAGATCGGGGGCTGTGGCAGAGCTGCTTTCGCTCCCTGCTTTTTATCCATTGAGTCCATTGATATTTACTGAGTCAGTTCACTCCTCCCCCCAAGGAGAATGGGGAGAACGGTGCCCATTCCCACCAGCAATGCTAAGAGCCAGCAGGAGCCATGTGGAGCCAGGGAGGTGGCTAGTGGATGAGCACGAAGAGCAAGGCTAGTTGTCATTCCCAGCTTTGATGAGAAAAAAGCATCCTCTTCCTCATGACAGCTGAGGTGCCCCACTGCTGTTGGAGTGCTCTGAGTTGCCAGGAGGGTTTGACTCTAACCCTTCAGTACCCATGAGTCCTCCAAGGGCAATGCTCAGCTCTAGGAGTAGCAGTGGACACATCCGACCTCTGTGGGAGGAAGGAGCTACTGCTACTCTTTGATGGGAAGAGAAGGAGATCCTCCAGGCAAGGCAGAGTCAGCTGGGTGTTTCATCGCTGCTGTGAGAGGCCTCGCTCCACAGAGGACTGGTGACCAGCTTTGTTTTAGTAGGTCGCATCACAAGGCCCCTAAAGCAAACACAACCAGGCACCTCCCTGTCCAACCAATTACCCAGGGATCTGCCTGCTTTTAATTATGTGGGTGCTGAGCCAGTGCATGTATTTTATTCACAAAATTGTGGCCTGGCACTTTCCCACTTCTTGGCGTCTCTAGTGGCTTCCCCTGTCTCTGGAGGACAGGTGAGAATCACTTGGAGACTGGATGCAGCCACTTGTAGGACCCTGCCATGGCCATGTGGGGCTGACCCACCTCACTGTCATCACCCCATGCTGTGGCTTCCCCGTGCTGCAAGGAGGGACACTGCATTTCAGGGTGCCAAGTTATAGGTGATGGATGTGGAGGTAGAGATGGTAGCTGGTTTTTGACCACTGCATCTTTTTTTTTCTCCAGAAATAGCTTCTTTCATGGTGATCACCTAGGCATCTTACTGCTACCTGCTTTCAAAATGCCCATCAGAACTGCTGCTGGGTGAGCCAGGCTAATCCCTGCCCAGATACCACGCAGGCACAGCAGCTATTGCATGCTGCATGGGATCATCTGTGAGAGGTGTAAAGTTCCCTTTGCTGGAGCTTTGCAAGCTGAGCAATGAGGGATCTGCTACTGCTGCCAGCGTGCTTGGAGAAGGCAGGCAGGGCTGGGCTCCTCGGGGCCAGGCACGAGCGTTTGCTTGTGAAGTTAAAGGATATTACATACAACAAAAGAAGCTTGCATCTGCTTGGAATACAGGTACGCTCTCTGCACCGTGGTCCTTTTGTTCATTGCCTAAAAAATGCTTGTGATAATGAGGACACATCCTCTGAGGTGCTGAGAGCGTGGTTCTTGGATGCAGAGGGCAGGCAGCCTGTGCCAGGCTTGGCCAATGTGTGCCTTAACCTCCTCTGCACATCTGAATTAAGGGCTTGAAAAATAAATACATTAAAGAGAAGGAGAGAGAACAAAATGCTGCTGCTGCTCTGAGATTCAATGAAAACCCCCTCTGTCCAGTCTTCCAGGCTTCTCACTTAGCCAAGGGCTCTAGAAATAAAACTTACTGCAAAGGTGCCCCCACAAGTAACTGTGGGTTTGGGGAGTGGACCCTTCTGTTTTGGAGGCACCTAGATAGAAGTGCATTCTGGATGTTGCTTTGCTCCCAGAAGGGCAGGTTATTCTCACTCCCTGACTACCACAAGGCCCTTCAGTGACGCCTGGGATTGTTCAGCTTCGGAATCATCACCTAGCCTGCTGTCTTTCCCCGCACACTGAACGCCCGGATCGGTGGGATGCTCTTTGATTTGGGAACTTGGCTCAGGATGAGGAGGGTGCGGGTGTGTGGGAGAAGTCACACTGAGCAGCGGTCGCTGCTTTTCACAGCTCTCCCGTGCCGGAGCAGTTTCCTCTCACCCCATACGCCGGACATGTGCCGGGCGGCCGATTCCCCACACGTGTTGCGCAGACACGTTTCCGTGCTGGCTCCCTGTGCCTGCCCACCTATCTGCAGCTGGGGGAGCTGAAGCTGCTCTTTCTTTGCGATTCACAAAAAAAAAACCCCAACCAGTCTCTCTCTGAATGAAGTTGTCTGTGATTTTTATTGACCTGGTTCCGGGAACGACAGAGGCTTTTCCGTCTCCTGGATGCGTGATTTCTGCGAGGACTCTGGAGCAGGGGCCGGCTCTTGGCTGCTGGTGTGTTTCCAGTCCTCCTAACGTGATTAGTTTGACAGGCCCATTGGGTAGGCTGGTGAGTCTAGTTTTTATTTTATACATGAAAGTGAGCGCTGTCGCCGGGCACAGAGCGCAGGCTAATGCTGAAACCTGTGCTGAAAGGAGCATATTGGCTGCGCGTTATCTTTGGCCGTGCCACAGGTGTGCTGTGCCACCTGGCAGGAGCTGCCTGTCCTTTTGATGGAGCATTTCTGCAATGTCCCAGCTCCCAGAACACTTTAGGGTCTCCTCTTTTGGCTATGGTTGGAGTTATTGGCCATTTTCCATCCACACCCTGCTTGCTGGGCTTCATTTCGTTGCGTGTTGCACTCTCCCAGCAGTGGTGAGACACACCAGGTTCTTATGGCTTGTCTAGATGGGATGAAGCCTGAGAGGGAGATCATGCTGTCCCATATCCACACTTCACACAGAGCTTTTTGCTGTGTAGACACATCAGCTGCCCCCCACAGCCCTCTTTGCTTTGAATCAGCAACTTCATCCTAGATTGCTCCTCCAAAAAACAAGGATGAAGAGTATCTTCTCCAACAGCCATAGTGGGTCTCTGACTTCATGAGCATGCAGTATTTGTGCTTCTTAGTTTTGGCACACTTTTACCTGCAGTCAGGCCACCAATGCTGGTTTTTTTCCAAGAAGGGTTGCCTTAGGCACAGGGAAGAGCCAGTCATGAACTGATGGTCTTGCTGCCTCTCCAGGGCTGGCAGAGGGAGGAGAAGGCAATGTGACTCGCCCAGGTCAGAGGTGTCAATGGCAAAGTCAGTTGGTGATTCTGACTTCTCACAACAAGAAATAGGGATGTTCTGACCTGCATTTGTGTCTAGTGCCCAAACAAGAGGTTTGGCTTATTGCACATATGCGTTTAGACTCGGAGGGCTCCCCAGAGCTGCTCACGGTAGTACAGGTCAGCCTCCAACCTTGCTCTGACCTGGGTGTGCAGGGAAGCATCATTGCCTACAAAGAGGAGAAACCAAAACCTGGAGTGGCTTTGGGATTTCCTGGAGGTTCCAGAGTGGAGCTGGTGGCAGAAAACCAGATTTCTTGAGTTGCTGACAGCTCATGCCAGCTGCGGGACACATTAGTAAATACTCTGCGTAGACCAAAGCAGGGCACCCAGCTCTGCGCAGCGCTGTGTGCTTATCTGTCTGCCTGTCTCTAGTTCTTCTGGCAGCCAAGCCCCCAAGATGACATTTAAAGGCTTTACATTTATTCTCTCTTGCCAATTCCAGATCAAATTTGCTGAGTTGTCAAGCTGAAGATGCTTTTCTCCTAAGTGCTGGCCCTGCAACAGCTCACCCTGCTCAGTCCCTGCCTTGGAGGAGCCCAGCTGGGTTCCTCCTGCCTCTGCGTAGGGGCTGGAGCAACAGCTCAGCTGGTGGATGTGTGAAGAGAAACAGATTTCGGCTTCCTTTTCCCTGTTGCTCAGGACATGCTCAAATCAGCTGGCGGTGGGAGTTCAAAAGCAGCAAACGGAGCCAGGGCTTGCACTGGGAAAGAGGTGCTGTCATGGAGCAGACAGTGGTAGGGACATTTATGAAATCCCTTCCTCCTCCTCCTCCTCAAGCCCAAGTCTGAGCTGGGTCTTAGTTGCGAGTGTGCATGCAGTGAGCTGGTGGGTTCTCATCAGAGTCCCAGCAGGCTGGGTGTCTGCCGTGAGACAAGTGACACTAATCAGTGGCTCACTTGCTGGATTTCAGAAAGGAAGGAGAGCACTTGTCAGTGTGTGGTGTGTAAATTGCTCTCTTGTCTCTGGAGGCTGTCACTCTTAACGCTCTGCCGTGCTTTGCTGTCAGGGAGCAGCACCAGAGGATGCCTCTACTGGTGCTGCCTGCCTTGGGGACAAGCACAGACATATGTCTCCAGCTAGAAGTCATCTTGGGGAGCAGAGGAATCTCCCCAGAACATGCATTTGCATGCTCTGGTGTGTCGTAGTCCTTCCCAACGTTCTGCCACTGTGAAAACTGGGAGGAGAGGTTGCTGCCCCATGCCCATTGCCCTGCCTGAGGAGCAGATGGTGTCACCTCTCCTCTGGAGCAGCTGGTGCAAGGACCGAGGGATGGCTGCAGGTGCTGGAGCTAGAGACGTCCCTTGGTCCCAGCCCCAGCAGCCAGCTCCAGCTTTGGTCCTCAGAACATCTTTGAGGGCTTTGTGGAGTGTGATTTTAAATCCATGCCTTCCTCTTCTGCAAGCCTCCTCCCTAATGACAAACTCAGCCCTGAGACAGATGTATATTACTGGCTCTTGCCAGGATCTCATCTCCCACTTTATGCCCACCAGAACCTGCACAGCATCTGCCAGAGAAGCACTGCAGTTCAGAGGACACCATATAACTCAGTAGGGTGATGCCAGTTTAACCCAACCCATGGCCCTCCTGCAGCCCCGGCACTCAGTGCCACATCCACAGAGGACACCAAGCAGCTGGTTGACAGTAGAGCCATGAACTGACCTGCATCTCGGCTTTTAAGGGCAGAGTCAGCACATGTGGATGGGGCAGGGCTGTGACACAAAGCAATTACAGTGTTGGCTTCAATGACCAGAAGCCCAAGGTTGCTCCTGTCACTGAGGTTAGGAGATGGAGTAATTTAATTATCATTCTAACGTCTTCCAGAAGTAGCTGTGATGCCTCAGCAACAGACAGGTTTCTAAAACTGAAAGGAGGGGAGGAAAACAAAGGACCTCTCCTTCTCCCACATCCCATCCAGTTAACCCTTTCAGCCATGCCATGCCCAGATGGTGTGACCAGGCTCCCTGGGGCTCAGGATCCTCTCTCTGAAGACACCCTTGAGTACAGCCATGTCCACGGAGCAGCAGAGCAACACCTCTTTCCCTCTGCAGAGGTGGGATCTGCCCTAGGTAGAGCCTCTGCTTTGGTAGCGCTCGGTTTCAAAGCCCTGCCTGCTCCCTGTCCTCCTGCAATTGCCGCTGTGGACATTAATTTTTCCCAGATTTCTGCCTCCCTTTGAATATCTCTGCTATGGATCATTTTCCTTGCATGTGTTAGCTGCTATTTTCCCAAAGCTGACTCTTGTGCTATTTCCTGCCTGTCTTCCTAGGCTTTCTCTTGCTCCCTCTATCTGTTATGCCTAAACCCACCTTGGCCATTGTTTCTGCTCAGTCTGGAGGAGGCTCTTTGCCCCTCCTGTAGGAGTTGGCAAGGCAGAAGGAGCTGGCCGTTCAACAGATGAGAAACCCTGCCCGCCTCCTGTCTCACTTGGCACCTTCTCAGCTGGAGAAAAGCAACTCTGGTCCCACCACAGCCAGGGTGGGAGGGTAAATCAGGTGTTTTGGGGTGGGGAGAGCTTTGTGGGAGGGGGAGGGCTGGAGGGTTGGGGCAGGCTGCTGGGGCTGGTGGGAGATTGTAAGCCTGTGGGGTGTGGATCCTGGCTGCTGTGGTGGAGATAAGCTGGGAGCTCCTGTCCTGGAGGCACCTGAAGGAGCGAGAGGTAATCAGGGTGTAAGGGTGAGGCTCTGAGGTCAGGCTTGATAAGAGGGGTATCTTCTCCTGGGTGTGGTAGCTGGGTTTTCATGCTGGGGGGGAGGGAGGGGGGTATAAAGACTAGTGAGCTTGTTATTTAGCAGTGGTTTTCCACAGTTCTGTGTGCTTCCTAAGTAAAAACTTACGGCAGGCTTGAAGTCACCCCTGTGCAATCTGTTCCTCTAGCTGAGTGTCCTGCTCAAGCTGAAGTGCACAGGGAGGTTGGATAACTTTTTTTGTGTGGCTCCCTGGCTCTCCTTAGTTGCTGGTTGTAGCTTTTATCTATTCCAGCTGCTGCTCCTGCTGTTTGCCTGTCCTCTAGGAAAGGGGAATAGCAGTAAGTGGGGTGGGATGGGATTACTGCAGAACCCCTGGCCCCCACTGTGTGCTCTGGGTGAGGAATGGAGCATCCCTGTTTTTGGGTCCTCTTGCTTTGCCCAGATTCCCATGCAGCTGGCTGTGCTGGGGCACCCCTAAAAACTGTGGGCAGCCTTGTTTGCTGAAGGAGGCAGAAATGGGGTGGGGGTGGTTCCAACAGGATGGAGTGGAAGGGGTGGGTATTCCCATCCAGATCAACGAGCCCCTTTGTACACTCCTAATTTTTTAAGAGCTTGCCATCCCTGTACCCTTCATCAAAGTGGCAGGAGAGCACTGCTGTTCCCAAAGCCCCTTGCAGGGAGGCTACCACTTCATGTTACAAGCTCAGAAGCCAGGCAGCAGCTTAAAAACTAAATATATCTGCTGCTGCAGCTCTTGGCTTCTACAGAAATAAATCTTATGGAGGTAACTTTTTACTGTGCAGTTCTCAGGGCTGGCTCTGCTGTGGTTTCCACTGAGATAGCATTTGGCTAACAGAACCAAACATGAGTGGAACAAGCCTGGAGCTGTATAGAAAGTGATAAGATAAGGCAGGGTTATGATTTGCCTGTCTGATCCCCAGGCTTTGTGCATTATTTAGTGTGTGTAGCAGGAGGTCAGTAGCCTCCTGATAATTTTCATTAGATTAGTCGGGAAGCATAATCACCTGCTCAGAAAAAAAACCAACTTGACACTGTCTGTTCAACAGTTGGGCTTTAACTGAAAATAAATAGTCTTCTAATTATAAGGACATTGTCAAGGTCAAGAGGCTCAAAGATTCGCTTTCTTCTTCTGGTGTGTTTACAGAGATCCTGCAATTCTTTGTGAGGTTTTTTTTTCTCCTTCTTCCTCCCTTAAATTCAAACCCAGAGCTGGAGCTTCAGAGCTTTTAAAGGAAATTCAACACTTCCACAGCAGTGGACGTGAGTGGTGTTGCAATAGCCAAATGGTGCTTGTGCCCCGCTGCAGCTGACTGACCCCATGCTAATGAGCAGGGCGCTCGCCAGCAGCCTGGGAGAGCATGCCGACAGCCCAGGCACAGCTAGCAGGGCACAGATGCTCTTCCCTTCTCATCTGTACTAATGGTGGGATGGGTCCAGCCCAGGTGAGCAGGCTGTGCCTCACTCCCTGCTAACGTGGCAGAGGGTATCCCTCCTTGGGAGTGGTCAGCCCAGCACGAGTGCCACCCTCTTGAAATGAGAGTGTGCATTAGCTCCTGGGGGTGATTTAGACACTGCAGTTAGCTGCTGCTTTCTGAGAGCTGGGGAAGGAGGATGTGGGAGTGAATCCGATGCCCTGATCAGTACCCATGGGCTTTGCAGAGGGGACTTGGCTAAGGAAGCAGATAGGATATTAAGGCATGGGTTGGTGCTTGCATGTTGCTAAAATGCCTGTCCTCTTTACCCTAGAAGTGTCTCTGATTACTATTTATCTTCCTCAAATGCATGGAAATATAAAGCCTGGAGGGATCTTTGTTCCCCCCTGACTGGCTGGCTGCAGGGCCAGCACTTGCTGGGTGAGATCTGGGCACCTCTTGCCAGATGCTCAGGGTAGGTTCAGAGGCGACAGTGCCCAAAGCGATGGAGAGCTTGCTGTGCCCATACTGGGTGCTGTGGTTCCCCAGCAGTAGCTGCAGTACCTCAGCAGTACCTACAATGGCAGGTAGCCTTGCTTTGAACCAAGCAGTGGTGTGGAATATATAGGGGAAGCCCTCGGCTTGCTGTCCTGAGCCTGGCCATGAGCCAGGAGAGCTACTGGCTGTGCAGGGAGACTTCAAAGCTGGTAACTGCTGTGGCAGAAGAGGCAGCCCTCACACTCTTGTGCCAGCTGCGCTTGTCTTTGCCATGGAAAGAGTGATCTGCTGCTCTGGGCAGACAAGCTACTGCATTGAACCCTCCTTGCTGCTCTTGGGTTTAGTTCTTCCCCAGTCTAACACCCCATAAGCGGGGATTCTCATCAGTGGACCTGGTGGGGCTCGCCCTGAGCAGCCCATCTTCGCCAGGAATCTGCCACTCTCATTCCTGTCACAGGCTTTGATGGATGCCCAAGGGAGAGCAAGGGCACAGCTCGGCCTGATGTGCCAAGTGACTGATGGTGTGGTCTGATGACTGATGCCACGTGTCCATGGTAGGCACACGGGTACTCCCTTACTCTTCCTCTGCAGGAGATGGGAGGAGAGGGGGCTGCCTTGACAGCTTGTTTTGAAAGCAAAATGACTCCAGGGCTGGATTCTTTTTTTTTATTTTTTTCTTCTCTCCTCTCTCCCTCTCCCCCTGCATCATCTCCCCCCACCACCACCTTTTTCTTTTTTGCTTGACAGAAAAAGCATAACTCGTCTTTGTTTAATTGGTGCTTTGTGCCTGTCTCCTGCCAGAACTCAGGAGAGAGGGGGCTGGCTGGATCAGAACGGCTCGAAGTTGGGAAGCTGTTACACGTCTGGCCTGCCTGTTTAAAACAAAAAGAGAAAAATCAACTTTTATTCCTTTCCCCCCTTCTCCCAACCCCCCGAAGCTGTAAGAGAATTCCTTGTGCACGATGAAAGGAGAGCAATGGATGCTCTTGTAAGCCCTCCTCAGAAGACACCCCGTCAGAGGAACCCGACTGATGGGAGTGCAGGGCTGAGCGCTGGCGAGACAGTGCACCGTGCGCTTGACCTTCTGAGCGTGGGGTTTGGAGCATCTAATTGGCGTGTTTATGTAAGGCTCCAGACTGTTTCATCATCTTACAAATAAGACCCGCCGGTGCCTGAAACAGAAAACAAATGCGTCATGGATCAAGCAGGGAAGTGCTCTGTGCTGCTCAGGCAGTGCTGCTGTGGGCTGGTAGCAGGGGCGAGCGCATCGGGGTGAGCAGATCTGGCCATGCTGCCTGTTTGGTGGTGTTTACATAGGAAGCAGGGCAAAAGGAGGGTAAGAGCAGTGCCCCTGGCTCTCCAGGAGGGTCTCTTCGACCACCCTGTCTTGGTTTCCATCTCTGTTGAACATCGGTGATGACATGAGGCTAGGTAGCATCTCAGTGTGGGGAAGCCCCTGTGCCTGTGCTGCCTTGGAGCTCTGACTGGCAGAGAACAGTGTGGGGTTGCAGGCGCTGAGAGACCTGCTGGAGCCTTTGCAGGCAGGGCTTGCCCTGGTATTTGCAGAGAGAAAGCAGCCAAATAGTTTGCTGCAACATGTGGCTGGTGCCTGGCGGAGCACTCCACCCTCCAAGGGGCTCCAGCTGTTCTCATGGACTTTGGGAAGGGGCTGTCTCCTAGTGCTGCTTGCTCCTGCCCTGCTTGGTGGGGTGGTGGGGTCAGGAGCTCTACCTGGGTCACAGACTAGGTGTCTCCTTGAGGTCCCTTCCAGCAGGATCTGTCTCTGTGCAAGGACGCAGCAGCAAAGTCAATTGCTGGGACGTTTCAGTCTCTGCTGTGGAGTCTGCAGGTTCTTCTGCCCTTCCCCAGCCAGAGGCAGGAGCACAGCAGCAACCTGTACCTTGTTCAGGTTTGGGGGCACAGCCAAGCCCTACCGGGCTGTGACTCTGTCTCTCTACCTTGCACAAGCACAGGTAGTTTCTGGTGCCTGCCAGCCCTGGTGCATGTGGAGCAGGGGAAATAGAGGTGACTGTAGGAAATTTCACAGCAGTTGCTTGGTGAGGTCTGAGGCATTGGAGGAAACCTGGTGCTGGGACAACGAGTCTTCTGTAGGTGTTTCTGGGGCTCCTTATCAGGATGAGGGGAGAAAAGCATAAAGCAACTTGTCTGTGGACATTAGGGGGCCCTTGCTATAGTTGGTGAGCTGTGTTTTTCCTTTGGGAGAAGGGGATCCTGGGAAGGGGAAGCTGGGGGAGCTAGGTGCAGCGGGAGGAGTGGAGTGGTGTTACAGTTGCTGTCATTGGTCCAGGGAGGTGCCATGGTGAGCAGGCGGTGGTCAGGATAGGAGTACAGTTGCAGTGGAGGCATCTGGACAGCGGATTTGGGAAATTGGCCTGTGCTAGGCCAAATCAGAAGTGACAGCCAGATCTCCATGAGGAGATGTCAGCGTGATGTAACCACAGCTTTTTACTTTGTACAGCCACCAAAAGACTGTGAGTAGGATGTCCTTAATGTTTGGTAGGTGCTTGCCTACAGAGGAGATGGGAGAGGGCTGCTGGAGCTGAGTCCTGGTCGGACTGGTACAAGTACAGAGTGAGTTTACTATCTGTGGTGAATGGTGCTGCTGCAGAGATCTTACCCCATTCTTGAGACAGGCAAGGAGGTGAAACGCCATCTGGGAGAGGCCAAAGCCCTGATGGGCTGCACATGTTGTGAGAGATGGGGATGTTTAGATTGTGGACAGGGCTGGATGCCCAAAGGAAGAGGTATTTGAGGAAAGCAGACCTTTGTGCTCATTCCTTATATCTTCTGTGGGAGTTTTGGACCCTCTTATGGGAGGGAAGAAATAACAAATAGCAGCTCCATCACAGTGAAGTCCTCGTTTGCCAGACCGTCTTGTCCAAGGCTGCCTGCACTCTCTGTGTAGGATTTTTGTCCACTTTTTTGGGGACTGCTCCAGGGACCCTCCCTCGGGGTGGTCGGTCTCTGTCCCACCCACAGCCTTTCTTGTGGCCACCCAGTGCCTTTCCCAGCTTCTTCTCAGCTCTGGGCTGAGCAAGGCATTGGGATCTGTCTTGCTTCTGAACTTCCAGAATTTAGTAAATTGGTATTTCAGACCCTCCCCAGAGCTGGCTGTATCGATCTGTAAGTGTGGGAGAAGCCAACAGATGCTTTTGTGGGCCACTTCTGTTCTTACCTCTGGGTCTGCAGTCACAGGGCTCCCACTGCCCCATGCCAACAGCTGTGGCTGCCTTCCTCAGGAATGTCTGGAGGAGAGCAGGGCAAGGTGCTCTACCCTGGTAGTTTAAGGGGTAACGAAATGAGTCTTCTCTGCTTTTCCTTCTAACCCTCCTTCTACCCGTGCTTTAGTTACTGTGTTCTTGCCAGTGGAAAATAACTGGTATATTCCAGTTCCTGAGGAGTCTTAACCTTATTTCTAGGCTGGAATTACCATACTCCATAGGGCAGAAATTGAGGGCTGCAGTAATTCCAGCATTGCACTGTAGCCTCTGGGGAGCAGCTGACTGCTTCCCCGGGACAGACGCTTTGTTGGCGTCTCCTTGTTCTTGCTGCCAGACCTGTGATGGACAGTGACAAGTCTGCCCTGAGTTTGGGAATAGGGCTACTGGGAGAGAGGGGAGTGGGGGGGAGTGAGGTCCTCCAGCTGAGAAGGTTTGGTTGGGGTCTTTGTGCGTTGTACCTAGCCCCAGGGAGTGACTTTCTGCTCACTCAGCCTGCTGATAGCTCAACCTGCTGCAGGCTCTTGCTGTTTGTGCCTTTCCAGAAGAAGGTGCAGGGGGGTAGAGGAGGGGGGATGGCCTCTTCCTGCATCCCTCTTCCCCATAAGCAGGATTCAAAGTTGGGATGGGAGCCTCTTTTGTGGAGGTGCAGGGAACCCTAATTGCCCCTCTTCCCAAGGCTCCTGTGTGTGTTAACGACCTGTAATGGGATGGGTTGTGTTAGCCTATTAAGCCCCAATGGGGTTCCTTGTCGACTTAAAAGTGTGAGGAATTTCACTCAACCATGGTAAAACATTTCCACCCCCTTTAATAGCTTCATGCATTGATTTAACCCTATGGCAGCTGGGTTTGCTTGCTGGGAAAAGCCATCTGGTTCTCCCCAGCCTCCCTCCCTGCCTTCATGCAGCTACTTTGGCCAATGTTTGCATTTCTGGGGAATCTTATTAGCAGGAGGGCTGCTCCAGCTCTTGCCTTTCCAGTCCTCCGGGTGGCTGGCTTGACAGAGCCGGTGTGGGAAGCAATTTTCCTTCCATGGTGCTGAGCAGAGTCTTGCTTTGCTGCTTTTAATGAGACTAAATTTGCCCTGGCTTGTATCAGCCGCAGCCCACCTGTGCTGCCAATTACACCAGCGGATTTGGTGTGACCTGCGGAGCCGGAGCCGGGATCAGGGTGTCCAAGGTTTAAGTGTTTCAGAGCTGCAAGGTGTGAAAAATCTCACCAGTGTTGAAACAGAGGGGTGGGGGGAGCAGCTTTCTGGGTTATGAAAGACTTAAGGACGTGGTATCAGGTGCTGTTGATCTCTGGGGAATTTAGAGAATCAAGGACTTGCTAATTGCAGGCGTGTTGCCAGCAGGTTGCGAAAGAAATTCTCCTTAATCACAGGCTGTGTGCCCTAATATATATATATATTTTTTT